>VCII01000387.1:0-684559 GCA_006030095.1 Triplophysa siluroides
TAAAAAAAGATTTTTGACTGATCAACTGTTTTCTCTGCAAAAAGACATGTTTTCATGGTCCCCTGATGCTTTTGCAGCAAAAAGCAGTTTTCAGTATAAAAAGCTTATTTCTGATAGTTGGAACTGCTAAAAAAGAGCTTTTGACTGATCAACTGTTTTCTTGCAAGACATGTTTTCATGGTCCCTGATGCTTTTGCAGCAAAAAGCAGTTTTCAGTATAAAAAGCTTATTTCTGATAGTTGGAACTGCTAAAAAAGCTTTTGACTGATCAACTGTTTTCTCTTGCAAAAGACATGTTTTCATGGTCCCTGATGCTTTTTGCAGCAAAAAGCAGTTTTCAGTATAAAAAGCTTATTTCTGATAGTTGGAACTGCTAAAAAAGAGCTTTTGACTGATCAACTGTTTTCTCTGCAAAGACATGTTTTCATGGCCCTCTGATGCTATTTGCAGCAAAAAGCAGTTTTCAGTATAAAAAGCTTATTTCTGATAGTTGGAACTGCTAAAAAGAGCTTTTGACTGATCAACTGTTTTCTCTTGCATAAGACATGTTTTCATGGCCCTCTGGTGCTATTTGCAGCAAAAAGCAGTTTTCAGTATAAAAAGCTTATTTGATAGTTGGAACTGCTAAAAAAGAGCTTTTGACTGATCAACTGTTTTCTCTTGCAAAAGACATGTTTTCATGGTCCCTGATGCCTTTTGCAGCAAAAAGCAGTTTTCAGTATAAAAAGCTTATTTCTGATAGTTGGAACTGCTAAAAAAGAGCTTTTGACTGATCAACTGTTTTCTCTGCATAAGACATGTTTTCATGGCCCTGATGCTTTTGCAGCAAAAAGCAGTTTTCAGTAAAAAAGCTTATTTCTGATAGTTGGAACTGCTAAAAAGAGCTTTTGACTGATCAACTGTTTTCTCTTGCATAAGACATGTTTTCATGGCCCTCTGATGCTTTTGCAAAAAGCAGTTTTCAGTATAAAAAGCTTATTTCTGATAGTTGGAACTGCTAAAAAAGAGCTTTTGACTGATCAACTGTTTTCTCTTGCAAAAGACATGTTTTCATGGTCCCCTGATGCCTTTTGCAGCAAAAAGCAGTTTTCAGTATAAAAAGCTTATTTCTGATAGTTGGAACTGCTAAAAAGAGCTTTTGACTGATCAACTGTTTTCTCTTGCAAAAGACATGTTTTCATGGTCCCCTGATGCTTTTGCAGCAAAAAGCAGTTTTCAGTATAAAAAGCTTATTTCTGATAACTGCTAAAAAATAGCTTTTGACTGATCAACTGTTTTCTCTTGCAAAAGACATGTTTTCATGGCCCCTGATGCTTTTGCAAAAAAGTTTTCAGTATAAAAAGCTTATTTCTGATAGTTGGAACTGCTAAAAAAGAGCTTTTGACTGATCAACTGTTTTCTTGCAAAGACATGTTTTCATGGTCCCCTGATGCCTTTTGCAGCAAAAAGCAGTTTTCAGTATAAAAAGCTTATTTCTGATAGTTGGAACTGCTAAAAAAGAGCTTTTGACTGATCAACTGTTTTCTCTTGCAAAAGACATGTTTTCATGGTCCCCTGATGCTTTTGCAGCAAAAAGCAGTTTTCAGTATAAAAAGCTTATTTCTGATAGTTGGAACTGCTAAAAAAGAGCTTTTGACTGATCAACTGTTTTCTCTGCATAAGACATGTTTTCATGGCCCTGATGCTTTTGCAGCAAAAGCAGTTTTCAGTAAAAAGCTTATTTCTGATAGTTGGAACTGCTAAAAAAGAGCTTTTGACTGATCAACTGTTTTCTGCAAAGACATGTTTTCATGGCCCCTGATGCTTTTGCCAAAAAGCAGTTTCAGTATAAAAAGCTTATTTCTGATAGTTGGAACTGCTAAAAAAGAGCTTTTGACTGATCAAAAAAGACATGTTTTCATGGATGCAAAAAGCAGTTTTCAGTATAAAAAGCTTATTTCTGATAGTTGGAACTGCTAAAAAAGAGCTTTTGACTGATCAACTGTTTTCTCTTGCATAAGACATGTTTTCATGGTCCCCTGATGCTTTTGCAGCAAAAAGCAGTTTTCAGTGTAAAAAGCTTATTTCTGATAGTTGGAACTGCTAAAAAAAGAGCTTTTGACTGATCAACTGTTTTCTCTTGCAAAATACATGTTTTCATGGTCTGATGCTCTTTGGGGAAAAAAGCAGTTTTCAGTATAAAAAGCTTATTTCTGATAGTTGGAACTGCTAAAAAAGAGCTTTTGACTGATCAACTGTTTCTCTTGCAAAGACATGTTTTCATGGTCCCTGATGCTTTTGCAGCAAAAAGCAGTTTTCAGTATAAAAAGCTTATTTCTGATAGTTGGAACTGCTAAAAAAAGAGCTTTTGACTGATCAACTGTTTCTTTTGCAAAATACATGTTTTCATGGTCCCCTGATGCTTTTGCAGCAAAAAGCAGTTTTCAGTATAAAAAGCTTATTCTGATAGTTGGAACTGCTAAAAAAGAGCTTTTGACTGATCAACTGTTTTCTCGTGCAAAAGACATGTTTTCATGGCCCTCTGGTGCTATTTGCAGCAAACAGCAGTTTTCAGTTAAAAAGCTTATTTGATAGTTGGAACTGCTAAAAAAGAGCTTTTGACTGATCAACTGTTTTCTCTTGCAAAGACATGTTTTCATGGCCCTCTGGTGCTATTTGCGGCAAACAGCAGTTTTCAGTGTAAAAGGCTTATTTCTGATAGTTGGAACTGCTAAAAAGAGCTTTTGACTGATCAACTGTTTTCTCTTGCAAAAGACATGTTTTCATGGTCCCCTGATGCCTTTTGCAGCAAAAAGCAGTTTTCAGTATAAAAAGCTTATTTCTGATAGTTGGAACTGCTAAAAAAGAGCTTTTGACTGATCAACTGTTTTCTCATGCATAAGACATGTTTTCATGGCCCTGATGCTTTTGCAGCAAAAGCAGTTTTCAGTGTAAAAAGCTTATTTGATAGTTGGAACTGCTAAAAAAGAGCTTTTGACTGATCAACTGTTTTCTCATGCATAAGACATGTTTTCATGGCCCTCTGGTGCTATTTGCTGCAAACAGCAGTTTTCAGTGTAAAAAGCTTATTTCTGATAATTGGAACTGCGAAAAAGAGCTTTGGCTGATCAACTGTTTTCTTTGCAAAAGACATGTTTTCATGGTCCCCTGATGCCTTTGCAGCAAAAAGCAGTTTTCAGTATAAAAAGCTTATTTCTGATAGTTGGAACTGCTAAAAAGAGCTTTTGACTGATCAACTGTTTTCTCTTGCAAAAGACATGTTTTCATGGTCCCCTGATGCTTTTGCAGCAAAAGCAGTTTTCAGTATAAAAAGCTTATTTCTGATAACTGCAAAAAAAAGATCTTTTGATTGATCAACTGTGTTCTCTTGCAAAAGACATGTTTTCATGGTCCCCTGATGCTTTTGCAGCAAAAAGTTTTCAGTATAAAAAGCTTATTTCTGATAGTTGGAACTGCTAAAAAAGAGCTTTTGACTGATCAACTGTTTCTCTTGACATGTTTTCATGGTCCCCTGATGCCTTTTGCAGCAAAAAGCAGTTTTCAGTGTAAAAAGCTTATTTCTGATAGTTGGAACTGCTAAAAAAGAGCTTTTGACTGATCAACTGTTTAAAATGTTTTCATGATGCTTTTTGCAAAAGCAGTTCCCCTTCAGTCGGTCTCTCGACGTTGTGTTGAGAGACGACTGGGGTTTGATCTTGAGAACCTATCATCTCCGAGAGGAATTTCTAAACGCCAATAGGATTGGCGAATGGCACGCCCACGCCAGTCTCCGCCCCGTACATACGGGTATAAAAGGAAGATGGCGGCGGTCATTCACTCACCTTTTGTTCTTCGGAACTGTTTTGCACTACATGTGTCAAATTTATTTTCTTCGAGAGAGTCTTTCTTCTCCTGCCGGCGCGACGTGGAAGCAGCGGATCCCCTGGTGTGAAGACGGCCTTCCCTTCGACCTCCCGGCAAATTCCCACAGAGCCTTATATCTAAAAGAGCAAATTTCTCCAGCTGCTGAGCATGTCTCGCAGCTGTGTCCTTGGGTGCGGCAGACTCATTCCGAGTCAGACGGCCATGAAACGTGCGTCACATGTTTGGGCGTCAAGCATGCTGAAGCAGGTTTCGTTGATACGACATGTTCTGTCTGCGAGGACATGTCTATCAAGGTGTTGCGGTCACGGCTGGCGACGTTTCGGAACTGTTGCCGCCAACCCGCTCGCTTGTCAGGCGAGTTCGGCTGCCGCTTCGGCGAAGTCGACCGCCTCGACGAGCAGCGGGGGTGATATGGGGACTGCTATGGATGTCGCTTCGCCAGCTCCGGCTCGGCGAACCGCCCATACCCCAGTTCGCTCACCTGGTGCGTCCCCGATGGACGGCGGTAGACCGTTCCATAGCGGGCAGACTCGCAAGAGGGATGATGATGAAATCTCTGTCGCGGCATCGGACAGCTGCCTACTGGCATCAGACGGGGACGATCTCTCCGAGCTCCCGTCCACGGGCGGTAGAGCTCGTGATGGGACCGACCCGGAGATGTCGGCCATGCTTGCCCGGGCGGCCGTGAGCATCGGGTTGCAGTGCGTTAACCCGCCCTCCCCGAAACGCTCGCGGCTTGATGAATGGTACCTGGGTACGGGTCGCGGCCAAAAAACCGCGAACCACCCCGGTGCCGTTCTTCCCGGAAGTGCATGAGGAGCTCACGAGGTCGTGGAATGCACCCTTCTCGGTGCGTTCTACACTCGCGGGCTCGGCGGCTGTGACTTCCCTGGATGGCGGGGCGGCCCGAGGCTACGTCGACATCCCCCAGGTGGAGCGTGCTGTAGCGGTGCACCTATGCCCGCAGACGGCTGCCACCTGGAGGGGTCGACCTAGACTCCCGTCTAGGGCGTGTAAGCTCTCTTCGACCCTGGTGTCGAAAGCTTACAACGCCGCTGGACAGGCCGCCTCCGCCCTCCACGCCATGGCGATTCTCCAAGTCTTTCAGGCTAAAGTCCTGAAGGATTTGGATGAAGGGAAGCCCGACCCCACTCGCATGAGTGAGTTGCGTACTGCCACTGACCTCGCGCTGCGAGCGACGAAGGCCACGGCAGGCGCATTAGGTCGGTCGATGTCCTCTATGGTGGCCCAAGAGAGGCATCTGTGGTTGAACCTTGCGCAGATGGGCGAGGCACAGAAGGCCCGCCTTCTGGACGCCCCCATCTCGCAAGCAGGGCTGTTCGGTGACACCGTGGAGAACGTAGCACAACAGTTCTCCGCGGTACAGAAGCAGACGGAGGCAATTCAACAGATTTTGCCCCGCCGCGGCATGACCACCAACCGGTCGTCACGTCCCCGGGCGCAGTCTGCTTCCCAACAGCCCCGCCCCTCTGCTGTGGCCCCTCCGGTTCCGGCGCCCTCCCCCAGGACGGCCAACCCGAGACGCAGACCCACACGGAGGAGAGCGACCCCCCGCCAGCGACCCGCTAGGAAGGACCCCCAGCGACCCTGACGGGATGAACCCGGGGGAAACATCGGGCCCGACGTCGGCCATACCATCGCCGAGTCGGTACGAGACGCTGCCTGTCGCGTCTCCACAAAGTCCGGGTCCTTTTCAGGGCCCGGCGCCCACCTCCTCGTTAGAGAGTTGTTTTCCCTGGGTTTTCCTCTCCCACAGCACCCTGCGGCGCGCAGTGGCGAGGGTGGACGGCGCGGACGACTTCAACCTCCACGCGACGTTGCGTCGACCAGCGCCATCAGACAGGTAAGCCCGCAGAGCCGTCAACCTCCCAGGGATCCGTCCCGGTGCGAGGTGACCGCTCTGCCACCCACAGAACCACCTCTTCCAGGTACGGTGAAGGAGATCGTTCCTCTAACACCGTTGGCAAGGTTCTTGGCTGCGTGGCAGACGCATACCAGCCCTTCACGGTGGTTAGACCGAACGATCCGTCTCGGTTATGCGATCCAGTTCGCCAAGCGCCCCCCGAAATTCCGGGGCATTCTGTTCTCCTCAGTACGAGGAGAGAATGCCCCCGTGCTTCGGAGAGAGGTCGCCGCCCTGCTGGCGAAACGCGCGATCGAGCCCGTCCCCATAACCGAGATGTCATCCGGGTTCTACAGCCCGTACTTCATCGTTCCCAAAAAAAGGAGGAGGGCTGCGCCCTATTCTGGATCTTCGCGTCCTGAACAGGTACCTGCACAAGCTACCGTTCCGGATGCTGACTCAGAAGCGCATCTTGGAGTCAGTTCGACACCAAGATTGGTTCGTGGCTATCGACCTGAAGGACGCGTACTTCACGTCTCCATTCTCCCTCGACACCGACCGTTTACGGTTCGCGTTCGAGGGGAGGGCGTATCAGTACAGGGTCCTGCCCTTCGGTCTGGCCCTGTCTCCGCGGGTTTTTACGAAACTCGCCGAGGCCGCCCTGGCTCCCCTCAGGGAGCAGGGCGTGCGCATACTCAACTATCTCGACGACTGGCTTATTTTAGCACACTCGCGAGATGTGTTGAGTACGCAAAGGGATCTTGTGCTCAGGCACCTAGACCGTTTGGGCCTCCAGGTCAACCGAGAGAAGAGCAAGCTCTCCCAGCGCAGAGCATCTCGTATCTCGGGATGGAACTAGACTCTGTCCGCATGTCGGCGCAGCTCACTACCGAGCGTGCACAGTCAGTGCTACGCTGCTGACTCAGGTCAGGCAGGCCACAGCGGTCCCACTGAAACTATTTCAGAGGCTCCTGGGGCACATGGCATCCTCAGCCGGAGTAATCCCGCTCGGGTTGATGCACATGCGACCGCTACAGCACTGGCTTCAGAGTCGGGTTCCGAGGACGGCGTGGCACCGCGGCACCAGGCGGATTACGATCACGCCCCAGTGCCGTCGTACCCTCATCCCCTGGGCAAAGTTGTCCTTCTTGCGAGCGGGGGTTCCGCTCGGGCAGGTCGAGGCGCGTCGTGGTTACGACAGACGCCTCCCTGCAGGGATGGGGGGCAGTGTGCAACGGGCACGCAGTAGCAGGGCGGTGGACGGGCCCCCGACTGCGATGGCATATAAATTGCCTAGAGTTGCTGACAGTTCATCTAGCACTGAGGAGGCTACGGCCCCTAGTGCAAGACAGACACGTGCTAGTCCGGTCGGACAGCACGTCTGCTGTGGCGTACATCAACCATCAGGGCGGCATACGCTCACGGCAGATGTCGCAACTAGCCCGACGCCTCCTCCAATGGAGTCAGCAGGTGACCAAATCCCTGCGGGCCACTTACATCCCGGGGAACCTGAATCAGACAGCCGATGCGCTCTCTCGTCAGGGGACTCCCCGTGGAGAATGGCGACTCCATCCCCGCGTAGTCCAGCTCTTATGGGAGCGGTTCGGGCAGGCTCAGGTGGACCTGTTTGCCTCCCCGGACTCCACCCATTGCCCGCTTTGGTTCTCCCTGACCGAGGGCACCCTCGGCACGGACGCCTTAGCGCACAGCTGGCCGCGAGACAAGAGGAAGTACGCCTTCCCCCCAGTGAGCCTCCTTGCACAGACTCTGTGCAAGGTCAGGGTAGAGGAGCACCAAGTCTTGTTAGTTGCGCCGTACTGGCCCAACCAGCCTTGGTTTCCAGACCTCATATCTCTGATGACAGCTCCCCCCTGGCCGATTCCCCTCTCGAAGGACCTTCTTTCGCAGGGGAAGGGCACGGTTTGGCACCCCAATCCGGGCCTCTGGAATCTCCATGCCTGGTCCCTGGACGGGACGAGGAGAGTTTAAGTGGCTTGCCTCTGGCAGTCCAAGAGACGGTCATGCAGGCTAGAGCCCCCGCCACGCGGCGTTTGTACGCCTACAAGTGGCGTCTCTTCTCGTCTTGGTGTTCCTCCCTTGGAGAGAACCCGCGGAATTGCCCGATCGGGTCAGTGTTGGCCTTCTTACAGCAGAGACTAGAGAGTAACCTCCCCATCCACTCTGAAAGTGTATGTAGCCGCTATTGCCGCTCATCACGATCTGGTGGAGGGTAAGTCTCTTGGTCGACACGACCTGATCATCAGGTTCCTTAAGGGTGCGAGGAGGGTGAATCCACCTCGACCGCGCCCTGTACCCTCTTGGGACCTTAATGTGGTCCTACAGGGCCTGGCTATGGCCCCGTTTGAGCCCCTCGGAGATGCCTCTCTTCCTCATCTTACGATGAAGACAGCACTCCTGACGGCGCTCGCGTCTATCAAGAGGGTCGGGGACCTACAGGGCCTTTCCGTGTCCCCGGGATGCCTAGAATTTGGAACTGGTAACTCTCACGTTGTCCTGAGACCCAGACCAGGTTACGTGCCCAAGGTCCCCACCACTCCCTTCCGGGATCAGGTGGTGACCTTGCAGGCGCTCCCCTCCGGGGAGGAAGACCCAACCTCTCACGTGTTGTGTCCTGTACGCGCATTGCGCCTCTACATTGACCGCACACAGAACTTTAGGAGTTCTGAGCAGCTCTTTGTCTGTTTTGGGGGACAGCATCAGGGGAGAGCTGTCTCCAAACAGCGGCTGGCACACTGGATTGTGGATGCCATCTCCTTGGCGTACCAATCCACGGGCCAACCATGCCCGCTTGCAGTGAGAGCCCACTCCACTCGGAGTATGGCCTCCTCGTGGGCGTTGGCCCAGGGTGCCACCCTGGCAGACATCTGTAGAGCTGCGGGTTGGGCTACGTCCAGTACCTTCGTGAGGTTCTACGACCTCCGAGTGGAACAGGTGTCAGCCCATGTCCTGCTGGGATAGGGGCCGACATCTGGCCTGGACGTACGCCTGCGAAAGCGCCTTCTCCCCTCTTCAGGTGAGTAACGTGCGCTAACTGCCTCCCTGCAATTCCCCCATTAGGGTGAAGTATAGGCATTCCATCCATCACTAAGCACAGCATTGGTAATAGATCGGGCGGAGCGATCTGTTGGAACCAGGTCCAGTACTGGTAGAGTTACCCCTATTCAGGTGAACCCCTATACTTGGACTAGTGCCCCATACGTAGTGACTCCCTTACAGGTAGTCCCGTGTGTAGATATTCACGTATTCCCCCTTAGGTGAATTGGTGATCTCCCCACCGGTGGCTCCACCGGGTTTACTGTCCCCAGAATCGGGTTGACACTTTCCTGCATGCGCTCTCCCTATGGGTAGACCATGCCTTATACTTCCACATGTACCTCCCCACGTGGCAGGATGTGGGCTCCGCAACACTCTCTTCAAGAGAAGAGTAGTGTTTTTTCCCAGTGTGCGGCCCGGAAGGGACCTCGTTACAGGGGTAACGCCACCTTCCGTGAAGTACCGTCAGTAGAAGCTTCTTCGTATGTCTGATACTGAATCCGCTGGAAGATTACATCTCGCGATAGCGCTCAGTCTTGACTCGCTAGGCCAGTCACTGTCGCTCCGTTAGAGATCGTAATGCGGCGAGTGCCGTGGCGTGTGTAGATACTTCCCCAGTCGTCTCTCAACACAACGTCGAGAGACCGACTGAAGGGGAACGTCTCGGTTACGTATGTAACCTCGGTTCCCTGATGGAGGGAACGAGACGTTGTGTCTTCATGCCACACCACTGCGCCGACCCGCTGCAGTGACGAGAGACACTCTCTCAGGTTCCTCAGCACAAAGGTGAGTGAATGACCGCCGCCATCTTCCTTTTATACCCGTATGTACGGGGCGGAGACTGGCGTGGGCGTGCCATTCGCCAATCCTATTGGCGTTTAGAAATTCCTCTCGGAGATGATAGGTTCTCAAGATCAAACCCCAGTCGTCTCTCAACACAACGTCTCGTTCCCTCCATCAGGGAACCGAGGTTACATACGTAACCGAGACGTTTTCAGTATGATAGTTGGAACTGCAAAAAAGAGCTTTTGACTGATCAACTGTTTTCTCTGCATAAGACATGTTTTCATGGCCATCTGATGCTTTTGCAGCAAAAAGCAGTTTTCAGTGTAAAAGGCTTATTTCTGATAGTTGGAACTGCTAAAAAGAGCTTTGACTGATCAACTGTTTTCTGCATAAGACATGTTTTCATGGCCCTCTGGTGCTATTTGCAGCAAAAGCAGTTTTCAGTATAAAAAGCTTATTTCTGATAGTTGGAACTGCTAAAAAGAGCTTTTGGCTGATCAACTGTTTTCTCTTGCAAAAGACATGTTTTCATGGCCATCTGATGCCTTTTGCAGCAAAAACAGTTTTCAGTGTAAAAAGCTTATTTCTGATAGTTGGAACTGCTAAAAAAGAGCTTTTGACTGATCAACTGTTTTCTCTGCATAAGACATGTTTTCATGGCCATCTGATGCCTTTTGCAGCAAAAAGCAGTTTTCAGTATAAAAAGCTTATTTCTGATAGTTGGAACTGCTAAAAAGAGCTTTTGACTGATCAACTGTTTTCTCTTGCATAAGACATGTTTTCATGGCCCTCTGGTGCTATTTGCGGCAAACAGCAGTTTTCAGTGTAAAAAGCTTATTTCTGATAGTTGGAACTGCTAAAAAAGAGCTTTTGACTGATCAACTGTTTTCTCTTGCATAAGACATGTTTTCATGGTCCCTGATGCCTTTTGCAGCAAAAAGCAGTTTTCAGTATAAAAAGCTTATTTCTGATAGTTGGAACTGCTAAAAAGAGCTTTTGACTGATCAACTGTTTTCTCTTGCAAAAGACATGTTTTCATGGTCCCCTGATGCTTTGCATCAAAAAGCAGTTTTCAGTATAAAAAGCTTATTTCTGATAACTGCAAAAAAAAGAGCTTTTGACTGATCAACTGTTTTCTCTTGCAAAAGACATGTTTTCATGGTCCCTGATGCTTTGCAGCAAAAAAGTTTTCAGTATAAAAAGCTTATTTCTGATAGTTGGAACTGCTAAAAAAGAGCTTTTGACTGATCAACTGTTTTCTCTTGCAAAAGACATGTTTTCATGGTCCCCTGATGCCTTTTGCAGCAAAAGCAGTTTTCAGTGTAAAAAGCTTATTTCTGATAGTTGGAAGCTAAAAAAGAGCTTTTGACTGATCAACTGTTTTCTCTAAGACATGTTTTCATGGTCCCTGATGCCTTTTGCAGCAAAAAGCAGTTTTCTGTGCGACAAGCTTATTTCTGATAGTTGGAACTGCTAAAAAAGAGCTTTTGACTGATCAACTGTTTTCTCGTGCAAAAGACATGTTTTCATGGTCCCCTGATGCCTTTTGCAGCAAAAAGCAGTTTTCAGTATAAAAAGCTTTTTCTGATAGTAGGAACTGCTAAAAAAGAGCTTTTGACTGATCAACTGTTTTCTCTTGCAAAAGACATGTTTTCATGGTCCCTGATGCTTTTGCAGCAAAAGCAGTTTTCAGTATAAAAAGCTTATTTCTGATAGTTGGAACTGCTAAAAAAGAGCTTTTGACTGATCAACTGTTTTCTCTTGCAAAAGACATGTTTTCATGGTCCCCTGATGCTTTTGCAGCAAAAAGCAGTTTTCAGTATAAAAAGCTTTTTCTGCTAAAAAAAGAGCTTTTGACTGATCAACTGTTTTCTCTTGCATAAGACATGTTTTCATGGTCCCCTGATGCTTTGCAGCAAAAAGCAGTTTTCAGTATAAAAAGCTTATTTCTGATAGTTGGAACTGCTAAAAAAGAGCTTTTGACTGATCAACTGTTTTCTCGTGCAAAAGACATGTTTTCATGGTCCCCTGATGCCTTTTGCAGCAAAAAGCAGTTTTCAGTGTAAAAAGCTTATTTCTGATAGTTGGAACTGCTAAAAAAGAGCTTTTGACTGATCAACTGTTTTCTCGTGCATAAGACATGTTTTCATGGTCCCCTGATGCCTTTTGCAGCAAAAAGCAGTTTTCAGTATAAAAATTTCTGAAAGTAGGAATTGCTAAAAAAAGAGCTTTTGACTGATCAACTGTTTTCTCTTGCATAAGACATGTTTTCATGGCCCTCTGATGCTTTTGCAGCAAAAGCAGTTTTCAGTGTAAAAAGCTTTTTCTGATAGTTGGAACTGCTAAAAAGAGCTTTTGACTGATCAACTGTTTTCTCTTGCAAAAGACATGTTTTCATGGTCCCTGATGCCTTTTTTAGAGCAAAAAGCAGTTTTCAGTATAAAAAGCTTATTTCTGATAGTTGGAACTGCTAAAAAAAGAGCTTTTGACTGATCAACTGTTTTCTCTTGCAAAAGACATGTTTTCATGGTCCCTGATGCCTTTTGCATCAAAAAGCAGTTTTCAGTGTAAAAAGCTTTCTGAATGTAGGAACTGCTAAAAAAGAGCTTTTGACTGATCAACTGTTTTCTCTTGCATAAGACATGTTTTCATGGCCCTGGTGCTATTTGCGGCAAACAGCAGTTTTCAGTGTAAAAGGCTTATTTCTGATAATTGGAACTGCTAAAAAGAGCTTTTGACTGATCAACTGTTTTCTTTTGCAAAGACATGTTTTCATGGCCATCTGATGCCTTTTGCAGCAAAAAGCAGTTTTCAGTGTAAAAAGCTTATTTCTGATAGTTGGAACTGCTAAAAAAAGAGCTTTGACTGATCAACTGTTTTCTCGTGCATAAGACATGTTTTCATGGCCATCTGATGCCTTTTGCAGCAAAAAGCAGTTTTCAGTGTAAAAAGCTTATTTCTGACTGCTAAAAAGAGCTTTTGACTGATCAACTGTTTTCTTTTGCAAAAGACATGTTTTCATGGTCCCCAGATAACTTTTGCACCAAAAAGCAGTTTTCAGTATAAAAAAACTATTTCTGATAACTGCAAAAAAAAGATCTTTTGATTGATCAACTGTGTTCCCTTTCGAGGGAACTCAACACTGCGTCATGGAATGACTCTTTGGGGGAACGCCATTAGCGTGACTTGTCTGAATCGCGTGTGAAACTAACTTTCGCTTTATAGTCGCATGATGATGACGTCACTGATGACGTCATGACCACCGTGACTATCGGAAGGCATAAAAAGGAAGCGGAAGCAGTGCAAACCAGCTTCTGCCATTCAGCAAAGCGTCTGTTTGTGTGTGTGAAGGTTTCTAGTTTATCTTAAGTTAGCTTAGATAGATTAGCAATATGAAACGTATGTCAAAGAAGGCATTTAAGCAATGTGTTCCTCCCTGCCCCCGTTTTATTACGGATAATGATTCACATGAGCTTTGTGTGAAATGTTTGGGAATGGAACATGCTAAGGCAGCTCTTGAGGGAGCTGCCTGTGAACATTGCTTGTGGCTACCGCTAAGATCTCTTCTCTCACGCTTAGCACTGTTTGATGAGTCAGGCAGTATTCGCAAGCCTCATGGTTCAGGTCCCGCTTCTGCCGAGGCAGTGCGGGGTCTGCAGTCATGGGGTTCGCAGATGGATATTTTGGAGGGTGAGACGACTTCGGTCCTTTCTCATCCCTCAAATCCCATTGCTTCCGGAAAGGGTTTGGGAGCCCGCATGGCGGCTTCTCCCGCCCCATCTGGAAGCTCTATGCACTGCTCTAGCTCTGAGGAGTTAGAGAGTGTTAGTGTGCAAGCAGTAGAAGAAACTGAAGATCATGAAACTCCACTTTCCCAGGGATATGAGGAGCTATTAGAGGTTGTTACCCGGGCAGTAGCCAAGCTTAGTGTTGATTGGCCCCAAGATCAACAACAACTTACACCTATAAGTAAATTAGATGAGAGATACTTAAAAAAACGGGTACAACCTCAACGTCGGGGGTTGCCATTCTTTCCAGATTTACATACTGAGGTTTCTAAATCATGGAAAAAGCCATTTTCTTCCAGATTTTCCACCACTGCCTCTAGTTTCTCCTCAGTTATAGGAGCTAGAGAGAAAGGCTATGGCATGATGCCCAAGGTGGAAGAGTCTTTGGCCACCTACCTTTCACCTGAAGCGGCATCATCATTGAAACCTCCGACATTGCCACCAAGCCATGCCGGATTACGTCAAATTTGGTGGGTAAGGCATATATGGCGGCAGGTCGGGCTGGCTCATGTCTGCACACTATGGGTCTTTTGCAGGCATACCAGGCCGACCTGCTGGGGGACATAAAAGAGAGCGAGGTTATTGATATAGACCTGCTTAATGAACTGAAGACAGCAGCAGATCTTACTCTCCGAGCTACCAAGGAGACAGCCCAAGCTATTGGGCGCTCCATGGGGGCCCTGGTAGCTACAGAGAGGCATTTATGGTTAAATTTGTCTGGTATTAAGGAGAAGGACAAGTCTGTGCTGCTTGATGCACCATTGTCTGACCAAGGTCTCTTTGGGAATGCGGTCGACACTGTGGTCGATCGTTTTCAGGAGGCAAAGCGTCAAGCAACAGCTTTCCAAAATTTTTTACCTCGCCGTTCTTACCCTCAGGGTCCTGCAGCTCAAAGGCAGCCCCAGCCATCTACTACTAGTGCTCTACATAGGCAGCAGCAAAAACAGAGTGTTGCTACTCGTACTCCCCCTCAGAGAGCTTGGGGGTCGAGACCGCAATCCCAGAAGTTCTCAAGGCAAATCAAGCCAGATTTGAGGACAGTTGTTATCTCCAATCGGAAGGCTGCTGCCAAGAGGTCCTGACGGTACCTCAGCGCTTCAAATAGCACCAATTCTGGGAGGGTGGACAAGTCCGGTTCCCCCAAGAGGGCCTCAGGAGGCCACTACGTTAACCCCGCCGCCCAGTGCGCTTCGGGGCACGTCAGTTTCCCTAGTACGGGGTCAACAGAATCTACCCATGGTAGACCCTGTAAACATGCTAATAGTTCCATTATCCCCTGCAGGTCAATTACTTCAAGGCATCGATCCGCATGCACCCGAAGCCGATGTCATCACGCTGACTCCCTTAGTGCACTTCCTCCACGAGTGGAGAAAGTTGCCGAATCTGACTCCATGGCTTCTCCGCACCATAGAGAAGGGGTACAGAATTCAGTTTGCTGTCAGCCCTCCAAAGTTCAAAGGGGTGTTTTGCACCGAAGTGAGTTCCGATCGGGCTCGGGTGTTAGAACAGGAAGTACAATCTCTCTTGATGAAGGGGGCCATAGAATATGTTTCCCCTCACGAGAGTCAGACAGGTTTTTACAGTCGGTACTTTATAGTTCCGAAAAAGGATGGAGGGCTCAGGCCTATTCTGGATCTGAGATATCTCAACAAATCTCTGAGGAGGTACAAGTTCAAGATGCTTACGATTCCTGTATTGTGGCTGGAATCAGAAAAGGCGACTGGTTCACCACAATAGACCTGAAGGATGCATATTTCCACATATCCATCCTTCCTCAACACCGGAAGTTTCTCAGATTTGCTTTCGGAGGCAGAGCCTACCAATATCGAGTTCTTCCATTCGGCCTTGCTCTTTCCCCTCGCACTTTCACGAAATGCATGGATTCTGCCCTTGCTCCACTGAGACTTCAGGGGATTCGCATATTAAACTACATAGACGACTGGTTAGTGCTAGCTCAGTCTCAAGAAATGGCGGTTCGACATCGAGATGTCGTCCTCGACCATATGAAGCTTTTGGGACTGAGGCTCAATGCCAAGAAGAGCAATCTAACTCCTCAGCAGAGCATTACATTTCTTGGGGTAGTGTGGAACTCAGTCATGATGCAGGCACAGTTGTCTCCTGCACGTGTCGAGTCCATCCTGACAACAATATCCAGAATCAAGATGGGTCAGGCATACACTGTCAAGCATTTTCAGAAAATATTAGGTCTAATGGCAGCAGCATCCAACGTGATTCCTTTTGGCCTTCTGCATATGAGACCTTTACAATGGTGGCTAAAGAACAAAGGGTTTTCCCCGAGGGGCAACCCGTTTCGTATAATCAGGGTTACGCGCAGATGCCTTCGTTCCCTGGCTATATGGAAAAAGACACAGTTTCTAAATCAAGGTCGAAAATTGGGAGCTCAATGTCACAGGATGACAGTGACGACGGACGCATCCCTCACAGGCTGGGGGGCAATAGTAGAAGGTCGCTCAGCCAGTGGGCTATGGACAGAGAAGCATCTCCATTGGCATAAATTGCCTGGAGATGTTAGCTGTCATAAGAGCTTTGAAGTACTTCCTCCCAGTCCTCAGGGACCATCATGTTCTAATAAGAACAGACAATACAGCCGTGGTCTCTTATATCAATCATCAAGGGGGCCTGAGGTCGCGCCCTCTCTGCAAGCTGGCGCACCAGGTTCTCCTATGGTCCCAGGAGAAGTTTCTATCTATCAGGGCGACTTACATTCCTGGAGTTCAAAATGTGGGAGCAGACATGTTGTCGAGACAAGGACTGAGGCCAGGAGAATGGAGACTTCACCCCGAAGTGGTGTGAAACAGATTTGGGAAAGATTTGGTCAGGCCGAAATCGACCTCTTTGCATCTCAGGAGACATCTCATTGCCCCCTGTGGTTTTCAATATTTCTTCCAGCCCCATTGGGACTGGACGCCCTGGTACAGACATGGCCGAGGCGGCGTCTGTATGCTTTTCCCCCAATCGCTTTGCTCCCGCAGGTCCTAGAGAGAGTTCGACAGGAAGGGATCAGACTCTTGTTAATAGCCCCTTATTGGCCTGCACGAGTCTGGTTCTCGGACCTTCTAATGCTCTTAGAAGGCCAGCCATGGGAGATTCCCCTCAGGCAGGACCTTCTGACCCAAGCCAGGGCACGATATGCCATCCCAGCCCAGAACTATGGAAGTTGTGGGCCTGGCCGCTGAAGGGAGTGGCTTGTTGAATCAAGGTCTGTCAACTGAGGTTGTTGAAACCATTCTTAATTCTAGAGCTCCATCCACCAGAAAACTTTATGCTCTAAAGTGGAGGTTATTCACCTTGTGGTGTAATAACAGACATTTAGATCCAGTTAAACTGCCCAGTGGCTTCAGTACTGGAGTTTCTGCAAGAGCGGTTTTCGGCAGGTCTTGCACCTTCTACGGTGAAAGTTTATGTGGCAGCTATTGCAGCCTTTCACTCCCCTCTGCCTGGGAGCACCTTGGGGAGACACCCCTTGGTTGCCCGGTTTTTGCGTGGTACCTTGAGGATGAGACCGCCTCCTCAGGCTAGAGTTCCAGCATGGGACCTCGCTGTGGTTTTGGAAGGGGCTTCCCAAGCTCCTTATGAACCTATTGAGTGTAGCTCAGACAAGTATTTGTCCCTCAAATTAGCCTTTTTACTCGCTATTACCTCTCTGAGGAGGGTAGGCGACCTTCAGGCTCTATCAGTCTCTCCACCATGTCTGGAGTTCTCTCCAGGTAATATAAAAGCAATTCTGCACCCTAGACCAGGGTATGTACCTAAGGTGCCAAGCAATGTGGCCAGAACATTAGTTTTACAAGCCTTTCATGCTCCACCTCATGAGTCAGCAGAGGATCAGAGACTACACTTGTTATGCCCAGTCAGGGCACTGGCAGAGTATGTTAGAAGATCTTCCATATGGAGGAAATCGGACCAACTGTTGGTTTGTTTTGGACCTCATAGTAGAGGTCAGCCGGCCTCTAAGCACACCATTAGTAGATGGATTGTGGAGGCCATTTCCTTGGCTTATGAGGTGCGTGGACTACCTTCACCTCTGAGAATCAAGGCACATTCAACAAGGAGTATGGCCTCTTCGCAGGCCCTTCTGTCAGGTGCGTCTATGCAGGATGTTTGTGATGCAGCGGGCTGGTCTCCCCGCACACATTCATAAGATATTACAATCTTGATCTTTCTTCCTTACCTGGTTCTCAGGTACTTATGTCTTAGGATGTGCATAACACCTTCACACTTAGACAGCCACAACTCGTATGGCGTAGCGGGTATTTCGTTCCCCAAAGAGTCATTCCATGACGCAGTGTTGAGTTCCCTCGAAAGGGAACGTCTCAGGTTACGACTGTAACCATTGTTCCCTGAGATAGGGAACGAGACACTGCGTCTCTTTGCCATACTCCTTATGACTGGAGCATTTGCTTCATTTTTTGCAGAAGCTGGTTTGCACTGCTTCCGCTTCCTTTTTATGCCTTCCGATAGTCACGGTGGTCATGACGTCATCAGTGACGTCATCATCATGCGACTATAAAGCGAAAGTTAGTTTCACACGCGATTCAGACAAGTCACGCTAATGGCGTTCCCCAAAGAGTCATTCCATGACGCAGTGTCTCGTTCCCTATCTCAGGGAACAATGGTTACAGTCGTAACCTGAGACGTTCTCTTGCAAAAGACATGTTTTCATTGTCCCCTGATTTCTTTAGCAGCAAAAATTAGTTTTCAGTATAAAAAGCTTATTTCTGATAATTGGAACTGCTAAAAAAGAGCTTTTGACTGATCAACTGTTTTCTCTTGCATAAGACATGTTTTCATGGTCCCCTGATGCCTTTTGCAGCAAAAAACAGTTTTCAGTATAAAAAGCTTATTTCTGATAGTTGGAACTGCTAAAAAAGAGCTTTTGACTGATCAACTGTTTTCTCTGCATAAGACATGTTTTCATGGCCCTCTGATGCTTTTGCAGCAAAAAGCAGTTTTCAGTATAAAAAGCTTATTTCTGATAGTTGGAACTGCTAAAAAAGAGCTTTTGACTGATCAACTGTCTTCTCCTGCATAAGACATGTTTTCATGGTCCCTGATGCCTTTTGCAGCAAAAAGCAGTTTTCAGTATAAAAAGCTTATTTCTGATAGTTGGAACTGCTAAAAAGAGCTTTGACTGATCAACTGTTTGCATAAGACATGTTTTCATGGTCCCCTGATGCCTTTTGCAGCAAAAAGCAGTTTTCAGTATAAAAAGCTTATTTCTGATAGTTGGAACTGCTAAAAAAAGAGCTTTTGACTGATCAACTGTTTTCTCTGCATAAGACATGTTTTCATGGCCCTCTGGTGCTATTTGCAGCAAACAGCAGTTTTCAGTGTAAAAAGCTTATTTCTGATAGTTGGAACTGCTAAAAAAGAGCTTTTGACTGATCAACTGTTTTCTCTTGCAAAAGACATGTTTTCATGGTCCCTGATGCTTTTGCAGCAAAAAGCAGTTTTCAGTATAAAAAGCTTATTTCTGATAGTTGGAACTGCTAAAAAGAGCTTTTGACTGATCAACTGTTTTCTCTGCAAAGACATGTTTTCATGGCCCCTGATGCTTTTGCAGCAAAAGCAGTTTTCAGTAAAAAGCTTATTTCTGATAGTTGGAACTGCTAAAAAAGAGCTTTTGACTGATCAACTGTTTTCTCATGCATAAGACATGTTTTCATGGCCCCTGATGCTTTGCAAAAGCAGTTTTCAGTATAAAAAGCTTATTTCTGATAGTTGGAACTGCTAAAAAAGAGCTTTTGACTGATCAACTGTTTTCTCTTGCAAAAGACATGTTTTCATGGCCCTGATGCTTTTGCAAAAAGCAGTTTTCAGTATAAAAAGCTTATTTCTGATAGTTGGAACTGCTAAAAAAGAGCTTTTGACTGATCAACTGCTTTCTATTGCTTAAGACATGTTTTCATGGTCCCCTGATGCCTTTTGCAGCAAAAAGCAGTTTTCAGTATAAAAGCTTATTTCTGATAGTTGGAACTGCTAAAAAAGAGCTTTTGACTGATCAACTGTTTTCTCATGCATAAGACATGTTTTCATGGCCCCTGATGCCTTTGCAAAAAGCAGTTTTCAGTATAAAAAGCTTATTTCTGATAGTTGGAACTGCTAAAAAAGAGCTTTTGACTGATCAACTGTTTTCTCTTGCAAAAGACATGTTTTCATGGTCCCCTGATGCCTTTTGCAGCAAAAAGCAGTTTTCAGTATAAAAAGCTTATTTCTGATAGTTGGAACTGCTAAAAAGAGCTTTTGACTGATCAACTGTTTTCTCTTGCATAAGACATGTTTTCATGGCCCTGATGCATTTTGCAGGAAAAAGCAGTTTTCAGTATAAAAAGCTTATTTCTGATAGTTGGAACTGCTAAAAAAGAGCTTTTGACTGATCAACTGTTTTCTCTGCATAAGACATGTTTTCATGGTCCCTGATGCCTTTTGCATCAAAAAGCAGTTTTCAGTGTAAAAAGCTTATTTCTGATAGTTGGAACTGCTAAAAAAGAGCTTTTGACTGATCAACTGTTTTCTCGTGCATAAGACATGTTTTCATGGCCATCTGATGCTTTGCAGCAAAAAGCAGTTTTCAGTATAAAAGCTTATTTCTGATAGTTGGAACTGCTAAAAAAGAGCTTTTGACTGATCAACTGTTTTCTCTTGCATAAGACATGTTTTCATGGTCCCTGATGCTTTTGCAGCAAAAAGCAGTTTTCAGTATAAAAAGCTTATTTCTGATTTGGAACTGCTAAAAAGAGCTTTTGACTGATCAACTGTTTTCTCTTGCATAAGACATGTTTTCATGGCCATCTGATGCCTTTTGCAGCAAAAAGCAGTTTTCAGTATAAAAGCTTATTTCTGATAGTTGGAACTGCTAAAAAAGAGCTTTGACTGATCAACTGTTTTCTCTTGCATAAGACATGTTTTCATGGCCCTGATGCCTTTTGCAGCAAAAAAGCAGTTTTCAGTATAAAAAGCTTATTTCTGATCTAGGTTTTCAGTGTAAAAAATTTCTGACTGCTAAAAAAGAGCTTTTGACTGATCAACTGTTTTCTCTTGCATAAGACATGTTTTCATGGTCCCTGATGCCTTTTGCAGCAAAAAGCAGTTTTCAGTATAAAAAGCTTATTTCTGATAGTTGGAACTGCTAAAAAAGAGCTTTTGACTGATCAACTGTTTTCTCGTGCATAAGACATGTTTTCATGGCCCTCTGGTGCTATTTGCAGCAAAAAGCAGTTTTCAGTAAAAAGCTTATTTCTGATAATTGGAACTGCGAAAAAGAGCTTTTGGCTGATCAACTGTTTCTCTTGCAAAAGACATGTTTTCATGGTCCCCTGATGCTTTTTGCAGCAAAAAGCAGTTTTCAGTATAAAAAGCTTATTTCTGATAGTTGGAACTGCTAAAAAAGAGCTTTTGACTGATCAACTGTTTTCTCGTGCATAAGACATGTTTTCATGGCCCTCTGATGCTATTTGCAGCAAACAGCAGTTTTCAGCGTAAAAAGCTTATTTCTGATAATTGGAACTGCTAAAACGGAGCTTTTGACTGATCAACTGTTTTCTTGCAAAGACATGTTTTCATGGTCCCCTGATGCCTTTTGCAGCAAAAAGCAGTTTTCAGTATAAAAAGCTTATTTCTGATAGTTGGAACTGCTAAAAAAGTTTTGACTGATCAACTTTTCTCTGCATAATGTTTTCATGGCCCTTGATGCTATTTGCGGCAAAAGCAGTTTTCAGTGTAAAAAGCTTATTTCTGAAAGTAGGAACTGCTAAAAAAGAGCTTTGACTGATCAACTGTTTTCTCTGCATAAGACATGTTTTCATGGCCCTGATGCTATTTGCAGCAAAAGCAGTTTTCAGTAAAAAAGCTTATTTCTGATAATTGGAACTGCTAAAAAAGAGCTTTTGACTGATCAACTGTTTTCTCTTGCATAAGACATGTTTTCATGGTCCCCTGATGCCTTTTGCAGCAAAAAGCAGTTTTCAGTATAAAAAGCTTATTTCTGATAGTTGGAACTGCTAAAAAAGAGCTTTTGACTGATCAACTGTTTTCTCGTGCATAAGATGTTTTCATGGCCCCTGATGCTTTTGCAGCAAAAAGCAGTTTTCAGTATAAAAAGCTTATTTCTGATGCTAAAAAAGAGCTTTGACTGATCAACTGTTTTCTCTTGCATAAGACATGTTTTCATGGCCCTCTGATGCTTTTGCAGCAAAAGCAGTTTTCAGTATAAAAAGCTTATTTCTGATAGTTGGAACTGCTAAAAAGAGCTTTTGACTGATCAACTGTTTTCTCTTGCATAAGACATGTTTTCATGGTCCCTGATGCTTTTGCAGCAAAAAGCAGTTTTCAGTATAAAAAGCTTATTTCTGATAGTTGGAACTGCTAAAAAAGAGCTTTTGACTGATCAACTGTCTTCTCTGCATAAGACATGTTTTCATGGTCCCTGATGCCTTTTGCAGCAAAAAGCAGTTTTCAGTATAAAAAGCTTATTTCTGATAGTTGGAACTGCTAAAAAAGAGCTTTTGACTGATCAACTGTTTTCTCTGCATATGTTTTCATGGCCCCTGATGCTTTTGCAGCAAAAAGCAGTTTTCAGTATAAAAAATTTTAGTTGGAACTGCTAAAAAAGAGCTTTTGACTGATCAACTGTTTTCTCTTGCATAAGACATGTTTTCATGGCCCCTGATGCTTTTTGCGGCAAAAAGCAGTTTTCAGTATAAAAAGCTTATTTCTGATAGTTGGAACTGCTAAAAAAGAGCTTTTGACTGATCAACTGTTTTCTCTTGCATAAGACATGTTTTCATGGTCCCTGATGCCTTTTGCAGCAAAAAGCAGTTTTCAGTATAAAAATTATTTCTGATAGTTGGAACTGCTAAAAAAGAGCTTTTGACTGATCAACTGTTTTCTCTTGCATAAGACATGTTTCATATGCTTTTTCCCCCGGTTTTCAGTGTAAAAAGCTTATTTCTGATAGTTGGAACTGCTAAAAAAGAGCTTTTGACTGATCAACTGTTTTCTCGTGCATAAGACATGTTTTCATGGTCCCCTGATGCTTTTGCAGCAAAAAGCAGTTTTCAGTATAAAAAGCTTATTTCTGATAGTTGGAACTGCTAAAAAAGAGCTTTTGACTGATCAACTGTTTTCTCTGCATAAGACATGTTTTCATGGCCCTCTGATGCTATTTGCAGCAAAAAGCAGTTTTCAGTATAAAAAGCTTATTTCTGATAGTTGGAACTGCTAAAAAAGAGCTTTTGATCAACTGTTTCTTTGCAAAAGACATGTTTTCATGGTCCCCTGATGCCTTTTGCAGCAAAAAGCAGTTTTCAGTATAAAAATTTTATTTCTGATAGTAGGAACTGCTAAAAAAGAGCTTTTGACTGATCAACTGTTTTCTCATGCATAAGACATGTTTTCATGGCCCTCTGGTGCTATTTGCTGCAAAAAGCAGTTTTCAGTGTAAAAAGCTTATTTCTGATAGTTGGAACTGCTAAAAAAGAGCTTTTGACTGATCAACTGTTTTCTCGTGCAAAAGACATGTTTTCATGGTCCCCTGATGCCTTTTGCAGCAAAAAGCAGTTTTCAGTAAAAAACTTATTTCTGATAGTTGGAACTGCTAAAAAAGAGCTTTTGACTGATCAACTGTTTTCTCATGCATAAGACATGTTTTCATGGCCCTGGTGCTATTTGCAGCAAAAAGCAGTTTTCAGTATAAAAGCTTATTTCTGATAGTTGGAACTGCTAAAAAAGAGCTTTTGACTGATCAACTGTTTTCTGCATAAGACATGTTTTCATGGTCCCTGATGCTATTTGCAGCAAAAAGCAGTTTTCAGTATAAAAAGCTTATTTCTGATAGTTGGAACTGCTAAAAAAGCTTTTGACTGATCAACTGTTTTTTGCAAAAGACATGTTTTCATGGTCCCTGATGCCTTTTGCATCAAAAAGCAGTTTTCAGTATAAAAAACTTATTTCTGATAGTTGGAACTGCTAAAAAAGAGCTTTTGACTGATCAACTGTTTTCTCATGCATAAGACATGTTTTCATGGCCCTGATGCTTTTGCAAAAGCAGTTTTCAGTGTAAAAAGCTTATTTCTGATAATTGGAACTGCGAAAAAGAGCTTTTGGCTGATCAACTGTTTCTTTTGCAAAATACATGTTTTCATGGTCCCTGATGCTTTTGCAGCAAAAAGCAGTTTTCAGTATAAAAAGCTTATTTCTGATAGTTGGAACTGCTAAAAAAGAGCTTTTGACTGATCAACTGTTTTCTCATGCATAAGACATGTTTTCATGGCCCTCTGATGCTTTTGCAGCAAAAAGCAGTTTTCAGTGTAAAAAGCTTATTTCTGATAGTTGGAACTGCTAAAAAAGAGCTTTTGACTGATCAACTGTTTTCTCTGCAAGACATGTTTTCATGGCCCCTGATGCTTTTGCAGCAAAAGCAGTTTTCAGTATAAAAAGCTTATTTCTGATAGTTGGAACTGCTAAAAAGAGCTGATCAACTGTTTTCTCTTGCAAAAGACATGTTTTCATGGCCCTCTGATGCTATTTGCAGCAAAAAGCAGTTTTCAGTATAAAAAGCTTATTTCTGATAGTTGGAACTGCTAAAAAAGAGCTTTTGACTGATCAACTGTTTTCTGCATAAGACATGTTTTCATGGTCCCTGATGCCTTTTGCAGCAAAAAGCAGTTTTCAGTATAAAAAGCTTATTTCTGATAGTTGGAACTGCTAAAAAAGAGCTTTTGACTGATCAACTGTTTTCTCTTGCAAAAGACATGTTTTCATGGTCCCCTGATGCTTTTGCAGCAAAAAGCAGTTTTCAGTATAAAAAGCTTATTTCTGATAGTTGGAACTGCTAAAAAGAGCTTTTGACTGATCAACTGTTTTCTCTTGCAAAAGACATGTTTTCATGGTCCCTGATGCTTTTAAAAAGCAGTTTTCAGTATAAAAAGCTTATTTCTGATAGTTGGAACTGCTAAAAAAGAGCTTTTGACTGATCAACTGTTTTCTTGCATAAGACATGTTTTCATGGTCCCTGATGCCTTTTGCAGCAAAAAGCAGTTTTCAGTATAAAAAGCTTATTTCTGATAGTTGGAACTGCTAAAAAAGAGCTTTTGACTGATCAACTGTTTTCTCTGCAAAGACATGTTTCATGGCCCCTGATGCTTTTGCCAAAAAGCAGTTTTCAGTATAAAAAGCTTATTTCAGATAGTTGGAACTGCTAAAAAAGAGCTTTTGACTGATCAACTGTTTTCTCTTGCAAAAGACATGTTTTCATGGTCCCTGATGCCTTTTGCATCAAAAAGCAGTTTTCAGTGTAAAAAGCTTATTTCTGATAGTTGGAACTGCTAAAAAGAGCTTTTGACTGATCAACTGTTTTCTCTTGCATAACATGTTTTCATGGCCATCTGATGCCTTTGCAAAAAAGCAGTTTTCAGTATAAAAAGCTTATTTCTGATAGTTGGAACTGCTAAAAAAGAGCTTTTGACTGATCAACTGTTTTCTCTTGCAAAAGACATGTTTTCATGGTCCCCTGATGCCTTTTGCAGCAAAAAGCAGTTTTCAGTATAAAAAGCTTATTTCTGATAGTTGGAACTGCTAAAAAAGAGCTTTTGACTGATCAACTGTTTTCTTGTGCATATAAGACATGTTTTCATGGTCCCCTGATGCTTTTGCAGCAAAAAGCAGTTTTCAGTATAAAAAGCTTATTTCTGATAGTTGGAACTGCTAAAAAAGAGCTTTTGACTGATCAACTGTTTTCTCGTGCAAAAGACATGTTTTCATGGTCCCCTGATGCCTTTTGCAGCAAAAAGCAGTTTTCAGTATAAAAAGCTTATTTCTGATAGTTGGAACTGCTAAAAAAGAGCTTTTGACTGATCAACTGTTTCTCTGCAAAGACATGTTTTCATGGCCCTGATGCCTTTGCAGCAAAAAGCAGTTTTCAGTATAAAAAGCTTATTTCTGATAGTAGGAACTGCTAAAAAAGAGCTTTTGACTGATCAACTGTTTTCTCTGCATCATGTTTTCATGGCCCCCCAAAAAGCAGTTTCAGCTTATTCTGATAGGAACTGCTAAAAAAGAGCTTTTGACTGATCAACTGTTTCTTTTGCAAAAGACATGTTTTCATGGTCCCCTGATGCTTTTGCAGCAAAAAGCAGTTTTCAGTATAAAAAGCTTATTTCTGATAGTTGGAACTGCTAAAAAAGAGCTTTTGACTGATCAACTGTTTCTCTGCATAAGACATGTTTTCATGGCCCTCTGATGCTTTTGCGGCAAAAAGCAGTTTTCAGTGTAAAAAGCTTATTTCTGATAGTTGGAACTGCTAAAAAAGAGCTTTTGACTGATCAACTGTTTTCTCTTGCATAAGACATGTTTTCATGGCCCCTGATGCTTTTGCAGCAAACAGCAGTTTTCAGTGTAAAAAGCTTATTCTGATAGTTGGAACTGCTAAAAAGAGCTTTTGACTGATCAACTGTTTTCTCTTGCAAAAGACATGTTTTCATGGTCCCTGATGCTTTTGGCAAAAAGCAGTTTTCAGTATAAAAAGCTTATTTCTGATAGTTGGAACTGCTAAAAAAGAGCTTTTGACTGATCAACTGTTTTCTCGTGCATAAGACATGTTTTCATGGTCCCTGATGCCTTTTGCAGCAAAAAGCAGTTTTCAGTATAAAAAGCTTATTTCTGATAGTTGGAACTGCTAAAAAGAGCTTTTGACTGATCAACTGTTTTCTCTTGCATAAGACATGTTTTCATGGCCCTGATGCTTTTGCAAAAAGCAGTTTTCAGTATAAAAAGCTTATTTCTGATAGTTGGAACTGCTAAAAAAGAGCTTTGACTGATCAACTGTTTTCTCTTGCAAAAGACATGTTTTCATGGTCCCCTGATGCCTTTTGCAGCAAAAAGCAGTTTTCAGTATAAAAAGCTTATTTCTGATAGTTGGAACTGCTAAAAAGAGCTTTTGACTGATCAACTGTTTTCTCCATAAGACATGTTTTCATGGCCCTGATGCTTTTAAAAAGCAGTTTTCAGTATAAAAAGCTTATTTCTGATAGTAGGAACTGCTAAAAAAAGAGCTTTTGACTGATCAACTGTTTTCTCTTGCATAAAACATGTTTTCATGGTCCCTGATGCCTTTTGCAGCAAAAAGCAGTTTTCAGTATAAAAAGCTTATTTCTGATAGTTGGAACTGCTAAAAAGAGCTTTGACTGATCAACTGTTTTCTCTGCATAAGACATGTTTTCATGGCCCTCTGATGCTTTTGCAGCAAAAGCAGTTTTCAGTGTAAAAAGCTTATTTCTGATAATTGGAAATGCTAAAAAAGAGCTTTTGACTGATCAACTGTTTCTCTTGCATAAGACATGTTTTCATGGCCCTCTGATGCTACTTGGCAAAAAGCAGTTTTCAGTATAAAAAGCTTATTTCTGATAGGAACTGCTAAAAAAGAGCTTTTGACTGATCAACTGTTTTCTCTTGCATAATGTTTTCATGGTCCCTGATGCCTTTTGCAGCAAAAGCAGTTTTCAGTATAAAAAGCTTATTTCTGATAGTTGGAACTGCTAAAAAAAGAGCTTTGACTGATCAACTGTTTTCTCTTGCATAAGACATGTTTTCATGGCCCTCTGATGCTTTTGCAGCAAAAAGCAGTTTTCAGTATAAAAAGCTTATTTCTGATAATTGGAACTGCTAAAAAAGAGCTTTTGACTGATCAACTGTTTTCTCTTGCAAAACTCACTTGTTCATTCTTCTTTGATATCTTATGTCACAAAACACTGTTTAATATGCCAAAAAGCATGTTTTTGAAAAAAAAGCTTTTGACTAATTAACTGTTTTCTCTTGCAAAACTCACTTGTTCATTTTCCTCTGAGGCCTTGTGTCACAAAACGCTGTTGTCAGTGCAAAAAGCCTGTTCCTGTCAATTCTGAGCACTCATACAAAATGCAGCTTTTCCTAGCAAGGACTACGCCACACTGCAAATATTGGAAAGTAATCTTTATTGTGTAACTGTAGGGATGATTGGGATTGGGAATGTGGGGAAAAGGGAAGGGATGGTGAATGAGTTGATTTAGGCATCCGATGTTGGCCGTCCGGAGAGACCTAGGATGGGGGTATTGTCTCTGTTATGTGCAGCAAAGCGGTGAGGACCGGGCCCCCGATTCAACCTAGAAGGGAAGACAGGAATGTTAAGGATTAATGGATGAGAGGGGAAGGGAAGGGTGGGTTCGAGAGAATTAGATGAACCATGCTAAAGGGTCAGGCTATATACGTTTTGGGAAGTGAGGTTATTGGATGTGGTGTCTGAGTGAGGTGTAACCCCATTTCAGTGCCAAAGAAATAACAGTTTTGAATGCTCACACAGTAATCTGAATAAATTTACTGTTCTCCCTTGCAAAACATACTTTTTTGATTCATGTTCCTGTGTTGGCTTGTGTCACAAAATGTCGTGTGTTAGTGCAGAACTCATGTTCTTAATAGTTCCACAGTCCATCACAGGAACATAGTTTATATTGCAAGGGAGCACAGTTAATTTGTGCGCAACTAATGTTCCTCTAATATTCCCATAACCAAAAAACATTATTAAAACAAGTTTTTCATAAAACTTTTGGTAGCTGGGTTTAAATAAATGTTAAAGTGTGATATCGAAAGTGACCTATTTGTCAGATATGGTGACCCATACCCGAAATGTGACCTCTGCATTTAACCCATCCAGTGAGTTGTGAGCACACACACAGCAAGTCGTGAACACACGTACATTCAGCAGTGGGCAGCTATCACTGCAGTGCCCAGGGAGCAAGTAGGGGTAAGGTACCTTGCTCAAGGGCAACTCAGTCGTTACCCGCCGGCCCTGCAAATCGAACCGGCAATCTTCTGGTCACAAGTCCGTCGCTCTAACCATTAGGCCACGACTGCCCCAGTCATGAAAGGAGTTCAGTTTGAGCAGAGCTCTGTAGTAAAGACTCAAAACTGTTAAGAAAATGAGTTTTGCAATGAAAGCTGCATAATGAGCTTGCGTTACAGAATGCAGATTTCCATGCAAAACACAGGAATATGAGTTTTGCACTGAATTTGAGTTTTCATACAGAGCTCTGCTCAATCAAACTGGTTTGTGTTTCACAACTCAGCTTTTAGGGCAAAATCCATGTTCCTTAAAGTTTGGAGTTTTCACTTAACACTTAATGGGGTGGTTTCCCAGTCAGGGTTTAAGACTAGTCCCAGACTAATTTAAATGTTAGAGGTGTCTTAATCGAAAACAATTTGCAGTGACCTATCTTAAAATATATCAGCGTGAATGTTTAAAATGCTTAAATGTTGATTGTCACAACTATTACAGTAAGAGTCATACACTGATTCTTGATATCTGTGTGTGTTTAACCCTCATTGTTTTTAATCCACAGTTTTTTTAAATCCACAGTTTTTTTTATTTGTGTACTGCTTTCACAATTCTTTTCTGAGTATCTAGATGCAATTATTCCCTGACCTTATAATGTTCTTTCAGGACCAGCAGCACAGCACACAGTTGAGATCGGTGAATCAAGCTACTAGATAATTAATTAACTCGTCAACAACCAACACCATCTAATTACATTTTCATTTGCTTTACCGTTGCTAACACACTTTTAAGTACACAGCTATGGTATGCGAAAACCCACAACATTGGAAACTCAGGGGTCAAGAGAGCAACTCAAAGAATGTACTTGTTTAACGCGAAGAAAAACAAAACTTTCACCACAGGAAAATATGTATCTAGGTCAGGTTTCAATCTTAAATGTAAATACTTTTACATAATTTTTGAAATGTCCAAATGTTTCAAGATTAAGGCTTATACTTAAGTTTATATTTGAGAATTTAAACCCCAATCATTTTATATTTTTAACATAATGATAAATTATTATAACTATGGAATATTTGGCTTTTTAAATGCAACTTTAAAATGTAGATCATAGTTGGAATACATTTTCATGAAAAAATAAGCAAACATTAACACAGATTTATATAATTTATTAGCTGGCCTAAAATATATTAGATTGACAATGAATATACATAACACACAGAACTAGCTAAATCAATTTAGCCTAGTATAATTTCAGAGAAACCAGCTAACATATTTTCAGCAAGTAAATTCAAATTATAAGCACAAAAGCCTGAATTGTAGTTTAATACCGTTCTACAACACATCAAATCTGTAACACTTATTTTCAACTGGCTAAATATCCTTTAGCCCTTAAATCTTGGACCTTTTTAAAAAATCCTTTGGATGATGTGAAAACAAAGATGTATTTAAAAACGCCTCCTATATTGTATATTCCGATTCTTCCAGTTCAGCCATTGACCTTGAGTGTAATGGTGCGTTTCCACAGCGTTTCACGCTGCAATGGGTTAAAAACGCTTGCTCGCTCTGCGTCAGTATAGAAACACACTGTAACACCTTGTTTATATTTAAATAGTTATTCTTGTTAAAAGATGTTGGAGAAAATACATTAAACGTAATACTCCACAATACTCCAAAGAGCATTTTATATAAACTTTCACCATGCTTATGGTTTTCAGGCTCTGGCTTGTGTCTCTGATAGCTTTTGACAAAACACATTTATGCAGCAGCCAAATCTCTATTGACTTAACAGCCCGGTAAACATCTGGTGCTTATTGATTTTACATCAATTGTTTTTACATCCTTATTTCCTGATCTGTTTTTCATTTCAAATGCATGTGCCCTTTAAAGTGGAATACATTTTGACAATTGACATTTTCATTCTTTATTCAAATACATTACTAAAGTACTTACATTTCAAAAATGTTTTTTGTTATGCCTAATTGTGCTTGAAGTGTAAACTGAAGCTCAGGTTAAAAAAGAAAGGCATTACATTTCCGACACTTTTATTTAAAGCAACCAACATTACATTATACCATACAACAGTTTTGAATACAAATTTGGAGTATGTGCAATCCTGGGATCGAACCCCTGACCTCAGCGTTGCTAGCACCATGCTCTCACCACTGAGCTAAAGGAAAGCCATTCATACTAATGAGACTTATATGAGAACAACACACTTAATCAAGGGCCAGAAAATGGCCAAACAATTTTACTTCAAGAGTGGATCAATAAATATTCATATAAATAACTGATAAAACTTCAGTGTTTGCTGTACTTTGCCTTTTTTCCATTTTTGTTTTGCATAAATAAATGAATTGTTTAGTATTTTGTCTGTTCTGTACCATAGATCTCATATTTTGATGGTTACTTTAATCAAATCTGAGGAGGCATTTCAATTAAGTATTGTACAAATATGCCTCTGGACATCACTTTTGGCCGATACAGTCGATGCAGATTTTAGGTCCATTTGAAAACTTTGGCTAACTACAGAAAAAGTATCACGCAAGCAGTTAAGTAAGGAAGTGCGAAGACCTTTGGGTATTGGAACAGGCAATTTTGTGTTCAAAACTACTAAAGTAGTTTGTGGGTTTTTTTCGAGCAGTGTCTGTTTTTAAAATTATTTTCGATTAGCGTTTGTCACAGCCACACTGAACGCTGATATTCTGCCCACACAGCCAACAGCAGAAGTGTTCCTTATGCCAGACACGCCCATCAGCCTCCTGATGAAACATCTCTGAGAAGATCAGCTACATATAAAAGCAAGAGTGAGAAAATCAATTTGGTATCAATTAAACAGGCCTCAAGCTCTCTTGTTGGATGAGCCACGTTTGAAATTTTTGCAAATTGCTAATAAACACATCAGTGACTGTAGTACAATCTATATTATGTGACATTGCAGTCTTTTTCAGTAGTTCACCTCATCACAGCCCAGGCAGCGAGGCCTGATCCTCTGGCAGTAATGGCGTCCACATAGCAGTGCTCCTTCCTTCCAGAAATAGATCAGGTCTACCAGAGCCTCACCACACTCACAACACACAAAGCAGGTGGGATGCCACAGTCTTTCATACCCCACTCTGTCTCCATACACCACTGGACTGTCTGCAGCTGCGAACTTCCCACAACCACTACAGCACTAACAAACAAAGTAAACATGAGAAGAATTGAAATGGGGAGGGGACAAACTGTTTTATGTACCAGATGTTTACATAATCCACAAGACACAATAATAACTGAATTCAAAGTATCTTCCTTTGTGTTACGCACTTTTCACAGAGATCCTGGAAAATACACGGAAAATGTGTCAAGGAATTGGATCGTTAGATTTTATTCATTCACACCGCCGTGTGATATATTGCAACATAATGTTATTTGCATTTTTTTCATGAAAATAGAGTTGATCACCGTGAGAGATATTTCCTTGTGGTGTTTTTAGGTGGCTAAATAGCGCAATTTGTTATTATTACTAGCTTTCTTTATTTAGTGCCAAATAGGCCTAAATATTATCCCTTTTTTTGGTTATTATTCTGTAGCATATATTGTTGCCTTTTGCAAATGACAAAGACGTCAATTTTAAAACAAACTTTTTTATTTATAATTTACATTGCTAAATGCTAAATGAAGAGGCACAAGAACGCAAGGTAGGCTATAGCCCAATGAGATTCAGCTAAATATAACCTAAACATAAAATGTAATATGAAAACAAATAAAAGCCAATTGTTCAAGCTTGTTCAGTGCAAATTTACACTGCCTTAATTAAAATATATAACGGAATGCTGCGAAGTTAAAATTAGCCAGCATTTTTGCAACATAGCTTACTGCAATACAAAAGGCACGGAATCATATTTTTTCAGTAATATGACGTACAAAAATGTGAGTTTAAAAACAAAGTTTTTGAAATGTTTTTTAGCATTTAGATTTTGTAACCATTTCGGAATAAGATCACACAGTTCGAATGAAAAACCCGTTAATAGGGCCTAAAGCATATTGCACATAATGCTCTAAAAACCATAAATAAACACTTAGGTCGGTATATGATCATTATGTTTATATTTACAATGTTTTTGTTGAGAAAAACAAGCACATACATTTTCGGGTGAAAGTTTGGAGTTAGTCTGTTAACAGCGGGTTTCCATCACACATTTTGTCAGAAACGAGTGTTGGAAACGCCAAATTTTAGAACCTTTATTTGCAAAAAACGTTTTACACTCGCTTGAGTTAGTTTTTCATTTTTTTCGAAAAAGGGTTAATGCGAATAATGGAAGATGGAAACCCTTTTGCCGAATAAATTCCTCCAAAAAGTCACGTAACTGCACTATGAGACGGCTTAACCTGACTACCAGGATACTGATCTTGTTACACAGCTTCAGCAATGTTGTTATGGTCATTCTTAAATTCCTGAACAAGTTGTCAAGTATTTCTCTAATTGCCTCTTAGAACTGTCACGACTGTGTTTCCCAAACAGTAGACCTCCACAAAAGCACCGAATTTATTGTGTTTCGTAATCGTCTGCTTGAGCAAGTATTAATATTATATATGTAAATTATTATATTCAGTGACTACTCTTACTTTTCTTACTTATATTTAGTGGCAGTTTATTAGGAAAATGACGGTTGACTAGTTGGATGGAAAAGGTGCTTTTTCATTAGAAAATGTCTTATGTGATATTCCATTCAAGCTAAATTCGCAACTTTGGATGGAAACCAGGCAAGTATCTGCACAGAAACACACGGACTCCGCAGCGCAGAACAAGCACGGCAGGTGAACATGTTTTAAAGGTTGGTAATCGATCAACTTTTTTGAAGCGCTGTGTATTTTCGTGTTAATAGTTTTGATAAAAGTAATTTCAAGTTTAAACTGCGTTTAGAAGCAGAAAACGGTATTCTCGCATCTGACCTTAAGTTTGGTGATAGGAATCTGCATTCAACTGCATTCATCCACGATTTAGCTAAAGACAAATAATAGGACAATTTTTTGTTTTTGATTTACTAACAAACAAAAATTAATCGCTTAACTATTTATTTGTTTTCATAGCCAAATTATTTACGATTTATTATAGATGTGTGTCATCACTACACGGCTTTTACGGCATTGTTTCTGCCTTTCGTTCACATAGGGGGCTTTCCAGGACTGATCCCGTTAATGTTTCTAGGTCCCCTTTCCGGAATCACTTTTCAGATCTGGTTGAACACAAAGAAAGATATGGATAAATACCTGTAACCAAACAGTTCTTGGACCACATTTACTACCATAGTAGGAAAAATGACAATGGTAGTCAAAAGATCCCCAGAACTGTTTGCTGTCCTACATTCTTCAAAATATCTTATTTTGTGTTCAACAGAACCAAAAAACTGTTTTCGCTGAATCTGTTAAGTTTATATCATGAATCAAGCCAGCAAGAACTACAACACGAACCATTTTTATAATTATATTTTTGGGCTTTATGTCCTCTATTTAGATCAGCGGAGGCAGACAGGAGCATGCATGGTGTGGGATCGGGACATGACCAATTATGTTTTTTATCCAACATACATGATTCTAGAGTTTACAGGATTATCACAGGTAGATTCCAATGGTAAAGTAATTGTGTTATTGTTATAGCAATTTCATTCATCTTTGTACCCAGGCAGCTTCCAAACCACAGCTTCCCACAAATGTCACCTAAAAATAATTGATTTTGAGTTTGTCTTTAAAAAAAAAAATCAATCACAACGAAAGTGTCAGTGTACCATGTCACATGTGTAATAGTCAAGAATTGATCAGGTGTCTGAATACTTCTGCAAGGCACTGTTTGTTATACACTTACAGATTCACTCTTCTTGTTGTTCTCCTCTGTTGTTCCATTGGCAGTGGTCACTGCATTAGACTGTTGTGGACTGTGCATGGCTTTTTCATTCTTTTGCTTGGCCTTTCCTCCATCCCCAGGTAGAGCAATTTCCCCTACTCCTAGAGCTTCATCCTTATAGGATCTCACAAACTGAGCCATGGCCTTCAGCTCTGCGTCAGACAGACTGTGGCAGTATGCGGGGTCCTGATCGTAGATGGGCAACTGTCTCATCAGTTGCCTGTGGCGATATAATGCACCATCAGTGCCAGCCACAGGTCGCCTGTCTTCAGGGAGAAGCTCCATGAACTGCATTGCCTGAGGGAAACACAGCATTCATGAACGTACAAGTACTGTAGGTGTAATAATTATCTTGGGTCAATATATTAATACACTTCACACTACAGTAACATGTCAAAGATACAGTATGTGATGTGAAGTACGAATGAAAGTCTGGACACGGTGTCTGTCAAAAATAGAATAGGTACGAATCTTTTGCGAGGCAGCACAGAGGGCCGCTTCAGTAACGTGTTGCTGCACGGATGGTATAAACAAAATCATTGACTAGAGTGGCCGAGATCAGCTCTGGTGGCCGCATCAGAGCCGTAACGCGCCACACACACGTGCAGTGTACATATTTCTCAACTTGGATGGCTGATTAAATGTCTTAAAAATGTTAACGATGTAAAGCATTTGGTGCATAAAAGAAGCTTTAAAAACTAAACCACGTTGGAGGACTGCATAAGATTTGCTACGTAAATCCTTATAGGAACTGTCACATTTTAAGGTGTGGTTTAGCGAGGTCTGCACCGAGAAGGCGAGGCAGGAGAAGAACGATGTGTAAGCAGGTCAAGTGCACATTGTAAACACATGTGTCTCGTTCCAGTGATTGGTGAGGAGACGGTTAAAAGCCAGATCAAGGGGACGAGGAGGGAGAGAGAGACCGGCTGGGAAGTCAACAAGACGTGTTGTCTGCAGGAGGAGAGACTGAAAACTGATACCGAACTTTTGATTCCGAGTTATTTATGAGTGAATGTGCAGTGGCGCCGTTATATTTTATTTTCAATTAAGAAGAAAGGAGAAGCCATCATGCAGTCCCCGCCATCATGCAGTCCCCGCCAGCCACGGCGTTTGCGGAAGTGATCCAATCACCCGCCGGTCTTCACCGGGAGCAACACCAAACGCTGCTGGGCCTCCGGGAAGGCCGTGAGTCGGTCCAGGGCTGGGGCTCCCACTCCACAAAATGGTATCTCAGGACGACAGATGGCTCGGTACGATTCTGCGTGGAATATCGAAAGGTGTTTCGAAGTTCGATGCATGTCCAATGCCACAGAGTTGCTTGATCGACTAGGTGCGGCTCGTTTTTATTCGACACTGGATTTGACTAAAGGATATTGGCAGATCCCCTTATCTCCCTTATCCAAAGAAAAAACAGCTTTCACCACGCCGATCTTGTTACACCAATTCGTCACACTTCCGTTCGGCTTATTCGGAACTCCAGCCACCTTTCAGGATCTCATGGACCGATTACTTTGGCCGCACGCCACATATGCGGCTGCTTACTTGGATGATAACATCATCTATAGTAATGACTGGCAGCGGCATTTGCAGCATCTGAGGGCAGTTCTGGGTTCGCTGAGAGGAGCCGGGCTGACGGCTAACCCGAAGAAGTGTGCAATTGGGCGTGTGGAGGTAAGGTATCTGGGCTTCCACTTGGGTCACGGTCAGGTGCGTCCCCAAATTGACAAGAGCCCACGGTTGCGACCTCGTCGAGACCCAAGACCAAAAAGGAGGTGAGGCAGTTCCTGGGGCTGGCGGGATAATCTAGAAGGATTGTACCTAATTATTCGGACCTCACCAGCCCGCTGACTGACCTCAATAAAAAGGAGGCACCAGATACCGTCCAGTGGACGGAACAGTGCCAGCAGGCTTTCACCCAAGTGAAGGCTCATTATTTCACTCTCCTGACTTTACTCTTCCCTTTCTGTTGCAGACCGATGCATCGGACAGGGGCGTGGGAGCAGTCCTGTCCCAGGAGGTAGAGGGTGAGGACTGGCCGTTGCTTTACATCAGTCACAAGCTCTCAAAGAGAGAGATGATGTACAGCAACATTGAAAATGAATGTTTAGCGATCAGGTGGGCCATCCTCACCCTCAGCAATAATCTCCTGTGGCGCGAGTTCACGCTCTGTTCGGACCACTCGCCCCTCTAGCTAGTGCATTTGTAACCTTCCGGTGGATGGGTAGGGAGTCCCAGAGCTTTTTGAAAGGTTTAGAGGTATTTTTCAACAGCTATGCCAACAAGTTCCACCGCTGTTTGTAATATAAGACGAGTAAATGTTCCAAGGTCGTCTAGTTTAAACGGTACAGCTCCTGCTAGTCGACACTGAAAACAACAGTAGATTACACGAAAAAATGACTTTCATTTTAATGATTCATAAAAATAAAAAAACATACTAAAACAATGTTTTTTTTTAAATCATTATGAATAGTTTTTTAAAGTGTATGAGGAACGAAATGTTTTAGTTTTAGCATTTAGCATTTAGCATTGTGGGGGTGCTTTGAAGGAAGGAAATGGTTGGTTTTACGCAAACTATGTCATAACAAAGTGGCTATTAAGAATTTCACTGGAGCCAAGCTTAACCACTACATGTGTGCCGAAAATGCAGACGGCAGCGCGGAATGCAGGCATAAAACGTAAAAGTAGATAATGATCTAAAGCTACATACAGTTATGTTAACAATAACTTAATTGTAAATATAAATATTTTAATATTTAAAATGCAATGCACGAAAGACGGATTGACATTATTTGATGGCAGAATGAGCTGAACATGCGGTGAATGCTTCTTGATTACACAGAATAAAACTGAGATGAGAATGTCTCAGCTTCTAGATTCACAAAACTTTGAAATTTCTTTCATTATAATGTTTATCACAAAAAAAGCGCTTGAACAAACGTGATCGCTTAGCACTGTTATCTGTGTGCTGTGCCCTTGCAGAGTTTGCACAGATTCCTCCCCTGATAGCACACATACATCTGGCTTACGTCTATTTGACGTCTGCATTTACATCTGCAAGACATCTACAATACATAGTTTGCTCATCTGCAATACGTCTCGGAGATGTCTGCTGTCAGAAGTCATATAGACATCTAGAAGATGTCTGTAAGATGTTTATGATTTAGAATGGATGTAAAGCTGCTCTTACTAAGATGTTTAGCAGATGTTTTTACGCAGCAGATCTCCAGATCTTTAGCAGACGTATTACAGACGTTCAGACGTCTCCGAGACGTATTGCAGATGAGCAAACTATGTATTGCAGATGTCTTGTAGATGTAATTGTAGACGTCAAATAGACGTAAACCAGATGGATTGTGCTATCTGGGTCCGACAGAGTTCACAAATATTGAGCTGACTTTCCTCCCAGCATAATGCTTGCATTTCTTCAACAAGAACATGTAAAATAATCTTTACATCATAATTACATCCGGACTCGAGTGTTGAGCCTTTATGTGCAGTCTGCTTTATTAGCGGCTTGTTCATTCGTTCTGCGCGAGATCAAATGCGTTTCTTGTTCTGTACTTTCTGCTTTATATTTGCTTTTTTGTTAACACACTGTAGTGGAGTAGGCGGGGCGAGACCGTGGTTCGACAATCACGTAGGAGATCGGGAGCACATAAGAGAAAGAGCGACCGGACTGTCACGGAGAGAGGACCGGGCCCGGACATATGTTAAGTTGATTTATGATTATGTTTGTGTTGCCGGCAGTCGTCCGTGAGGGGCTGCCGGCTGTTTACTTACTTTGTTATTATTTTATAAAATATTTAAATATCTGCCGATTCCCGCCTCCTTCCTTCCCTTTTAATGAATCTTATTACAGTGGTGCCGAAACCCGGGAGGAAGGAGAGACATGCTGTCGGAGAGTCCTCGCCGCCGAGTGGCCTCGCGGTGCCGGAGAGTTCGGGCAGCGCGGACAGAGGCGTCCGCCAGTGGCTGCCCGAAGCGGTGGCTCTGGGGAAACGGAAGTGCACAGTGTGGCCACCGCCAAAGCTTCAGTGCGACGGCGACCTTTGCTGCCGCGCCCCTGGGTCGAGGTGGGGTGGCTTTCGTCCGAGCGGGAGCGGGGGAGTTGCCGCCGTCCGCCAGAGGCCGGAGCCTGCGTCCGTCCCCCGAGGGGGTGGAGCAGGAGGCGGGAGTGCCGAGTGCGGCCACCGCCCGCCAGAGGCCGAGCCTGCGTCCGTCCGCCCAAGGGGGAGGAGCAGGGGACGGGGATCTCGCCCCGACTCTCCGATAAAGGAGGAGCCACCGCCGGCCGCCAGGGGGCGGACGGTCGAGCCGTCCACCGAAGCCCCAGGGCCACCGCAAGGCACCGCGAAGGAGAGTACCCCGGCTGGTTGAGGACCGAGCGGCAGCATGTCGGGGAACCGGACTATTTTTTTTTTTCCTCTCTCCCCTCTCTCTTTCCGGTCGCTCCAAGGGCTCCCGTCTCCGTTGTCTCGTCGCTACATGCCCCCAGGGGAAAGGTACTCCGAGACTGGGAGACCCCCCCGAGGGAGGGGGGGAGCAAGCACAGTCTCGGGGGTACCCCCCGGCCTGTGTTGGGCGATGGGGGTATGTAGTGGAGTAGGCGGGGCGAGACCGTGGTTCGAGACCGGTGAGTTTGTTAATGTGCGTCACACGTAGGAGATCGGGAGCACATAAGAGAAAAGCGACCGGACCGTCACGGAGAGAGGACCGGGCCCGGACATATGTTAAGTTGATTTATGTTTATGTTTGTGTTGCCGGCAGTCGTCCGTGAGGGGCTGCCGGCTGTTTACTTACTTTGTTATTATTTTATAAAATGTTTAAATATCTGCCGGTTCCCGCCTCCTTCCTTCCCTTTTAATGAATCTTATTACACACACATTGCTTTTCTTTATTAAAAAAAACATGATATAATGTCTATAATCTTATCTTGTTTCTTATCTTATCTACCCTAATTATAACTTGTTCTCAAATTGCGACATAATAATTCAACATAATTTAAATAAACAAATAATGAAACATTCGTTTTTTAAGCTTTTATTTAATTGTTGTTATATATTTTAAGCTTTTAATTAATTGTTGTTATAATATTTGTTATAAATAATTGAACTCTTACAGTCCTAAAAACAGAATTAAAGAACGAAAGTCAGAGAAAATAAAATAGATTCTCTGCTATAGGCTACATATTTTAAGCCTAGGCACAGACCAGCCAAAGCAAACAAATGCTCATCACATCACTTCTTGCAGCCGCTAAAACGATCCAGTCAGGGTTGGTGCACCAGCAAAGGCAGAACTATTATTACTGATCATTAGATAAGGAAAGCGAAACGCATATACCTGTTGTAGCGACATTTAATATTGGATTTGAAAGTTTGATTAATACATTCTTTAGTCTTTAAATGTTAACTATTACATATGCACTACACAAAGTTTTTGGACCGCCTGCCTGGGCCATTCCTAATTTATTTGGACACGTTTACCACGCTGTCTCCCGACTGTGTGCAAGAGACAGAGATAGATATCTCCCCGTTGTCTGATGCTGCCGTAAAATTGCTGCTTCCGTCCGATCTTCACCAGGCTGGACCTCAGAAGTGCATACAACCTCATTTTGGATACGTTGTCATGATTCTTCCCCATCATGTCATGTTTCTCTTGATCTAGTGGCAGGATCATGACAGAGCCTCGTTGTTTTATGTGGAGAGATGCATTTTGACCCTTATGGCCTTCCATACACTCTCTCCGGTCTAGTCTCTGTTCCCGCCCTCTCATCTCCTCATTATTGCTTGCTAATGATTTAATGCCCTGCACCTGTTCCCTTCTTGATTTGTCCTGTGTTTTCTGTCCTGTGCTGGTTCATTTTGATTTGTTTGGTCAGTTCTTGTGCCTTGTCGGTCTAGTCTAGTGTAGTTATTTGTAGTTCATGTCAAAAGTGTATTATTTTAGTCTTGTTTAAGTGTAGTTAGTCTTAGTCCGGTCTTGTCATATTATTATATTCCCCTGTTTTGTTATGTTAGCCCCTCATGGGTTTTTGTTTTGTTTTGTCATTGTTAAATAAAAGTCTGTGTTAAACCCTTACCCGCTGTCTGCACCTAAATCCTCTGTCCCTGTTCCCTCACCGTTCATGACATACGTGTGGGAGACGAATGGAAGACAGTCTTCGTTACACCTACTGGACATTGTGACTACCTTGTCATGCCCTATGGTCTTGTCAACACCCCCACCGTATTCCAAAGCTACTTAACTCTTTCCCGCCAGCCTTTTAAATCATAAGTTGCAAGCCAGCGTTTTTTAACATTTTCTCTAAATTGACGGCTCTCAGTACATTTTCTGTAATGAATATAGGGACAAACAATATATCAAATGAAAGAACAGAGTCTCTGCTTCTAAACAAAAGAAGCTGTATTCTTCTATCTTCCTTTGTTCTTATTTTTATCACCTCTTAGATATGGGTAGGTTTCTTCAAAAATGCACCACTTTGATTAAACAGCTCAGATAATTAGCATTTTTTTTCGAATACTCCTCCCAGATTAGACTCAGAAGACTGAGACCTCAAGGCTGATAAGTGCACATTCGCAGGAGTCATATGCTGTCTGTGCATGCTGCAAGAAGTCGAATGCGTGCTTACATAGGGTAGGCCTTCAATGAAGCTACTGCTGACAGAACAATAGTAAATCTAGATAGAGATTAATTCTGAGTGGCAGTAAAACCAGGGCTAAAAAAAGAGAATAAAAACAACCGGTTCACTTCGAGGCAGAATTCCTATTTTGACGTTTCTGTTCTAGCATTCCTCTGTCACGAACGTGTCATGGTTCCGCTTCACCATGTCAGGTATTTCTTGGTCTTGAGGCGGAATCAGACAGGATCCCTTGTTTTATGTTGCAGAGAGACTATTTTGGCACCTATTAGTTGCCATACCCTCCCTCCGGTCTTGTTATTGTTCCTGCCCTCCTGTTTCCTAGTTAGTGTTAATTAGTTTATCCCCTGCACCTGTCCCCTCTTGATTTGGTTCCCTTTATATTGACCTCGTGTCTCTTGTCTTGTGCTGGTTCATTGTTTGTGTCATTGTGGTGAGTTGCTGTGTCTTGTGTAGTATAGTTTATTGTAGTTTAAATGTCAAGTCTTGTTCTTAGTTTAGTTTAGTCCAGTCTAGTTAGTCCATGTTCCTGCTGTTATGTTTTGTTCTGTTACCCCCTCGTGGGTGTTTGTTTTGTATTTATTATTTATTAAAGTCTTGTTAACCCCTTACCTCACTGTCTGCACTTGGGTCCTCTGTCCCTCACCACCCACGTTCATGACAGAATGAACCAGCCAAGAATGGACCCAGCAGACAGAGGGATCGTTGCGGGAGGGGTCAACGCCGCCGGACTCCCTTCCAGGGTCGAGGCCTCCGGGCTCCCTTTAGGGTCGGGGCCGATGGACTCCCTTCCAGGGTCGAGACTGCCGTGTTCCCGTCCGAGGTCGAGGCCGCCGGGCTCCCCTTCCAGGGTTGAGGTCTTCGGGTTCCCCTTCTGGGTCGAGACCGCCGGCGTCCTGTTCCTGCCACAGATTCCTGCCGGCATCCCAACCAGTACCCAGGCCGGACCAGTCGACACCCTGTCATGTTTTGTTTGTTCCTGTACTTGTTTGCTGCCCAGCTGCCAGAGAGCGCTGCCCAGCCGTCGGAGAGAGCTGCCCAGCTGCCAGAGAGCGCTGCTCAGTCACCGACATCCTACCCTGTCTTGTCGACACCCAGTCCGGCCTATCCGGTTATCTGCCGGCAATCCTGTCCGTGTGCCAGCCGGCAATCCTGTCCGTGTGCCAGCCGGCAATCCTGTCCGTGTGCCAGCCGGCCATTCCAGTCCGGTATCCCCAGTTTTTCCCCTTGGACTCTTGTGCTCCCTCCCCATTGGACTCTTGTGTTCCCTTCCCTTTTGACTCTTGTGCTCCCCCCCCCAATGTTTTATGGTTTATCTTTATCATGTTGCCCTGTTTTGTTTTGCCTTGTCACAGTCTGTCTTGTTTGTGCCTTGAGGAGCATCAGGTTGCTGCTCCTTAAGGCGGGGGTTCTGTCATGGTTTTTCATGACAGAACGTGGGTGGTGAGGGACAGAGGACCCAAACGCAAGACAGCGGGTAAGGGGTTAACACGACTTTAATAAATAATAAAATACAAAACAAACACCCACGAGGGGGTAACATAACAAAACATAACAACAGGAACATGGACTAACTAGACTAGACTAGACTAGACTAGACTAGACTAGACTAGACTAATAACAACACTTGACATAAAACTACCATAAACTAGACTAGACTAGACTACACAATACACAGCAACTCACCACAATGACACAAACAATGAACCAGCACAAGACAAGAGACACAAGGTCAATATAAAGGGAACCAAATCAAGAGGGGACAGGTGCAGGGGATAAACCAATTAACACTTACTAGGAAACAGGAGGGCAGGAACAATGACAAGACCGGAGAGAGAGTATGGCAACCAATAGGTGCCAAAATAGTCTCTCTCCAACATAAAACAAGGGATCCTGTCTGATTCCGCCTCAAGACCAAGAAATACCTGACATGATTAGGCGGATTCATGACATCCTCACTAATTATGGCCGTTTAGAAAACGGTTTTGCTCAGAAAAAAGACCTGCTATTTATGGTCATGCATATGACCTACGCCGAAGTTAGTATTAAGTACTACAAGTATAAAGGAAAACCGGAGCATTGCCTACGGCATAGAAAGCACAACCCTAACTTGCCATTAAGTCTATGGGATTTTTGGTAAGTTTGATCTGCTGTTTCAGGAAAACTGTAAGTCCAATCTCTTCGAAAAGATATAGCTCAAGTAAGACCAGTCGGAAGATCTGTATGAAGTTTGTTGCCTGTAGTTTGAAAGCTATAGGAGGAGTTTGGGTCAGAAAATTGAGTCCCAGAAGAAGAAGAGGTGAACATCGGTTCCCTTTCTGTCAGTCTCTCGACATTGTGTGACATTGTGTGACTTTCACAATATTATTAGTTGTTGGTAAACAAATCTGTGAAATTAGATACTAATAACACATTACTTAGATCAATATTCTGTATCATAGCATGCGCTAACCAGGCCTAAATGCTTTTATTTCCCATCTTGTTACCTTGATTATTTTAAACTTTTAAATGTTTATTTGTCACTAGTTTTTCACAAATCTTACCAGTTTCTGAGTGAGACCTGGTGGGGCCCAGTCATAGGTAATGGTGTTGAAAGTTGGATCTTTACGGGAGACTACTGGATTGGTGACGATCATGCGATTCCGTTTGTAGACCCTTAGTCCATCTCCTCCTTTAACCTTAGTTGTGAGATAGGCATAGCGAGATTCTGCCAGCAGTCTTCCCACCTTCCAGTCGTCTTCGCTGTCAGAGCTGACTGCATGCTCCTCCTGACTGCAATGACATTGCATGCAGGCCTTTCTGTCCACAAAAAAAAACAGAAGGTTACAGTGAATATGGTCTTACAAAATTGGAGATGACTTGCTGCTCTCTTGGCTTATTGTGTGTTTTATCTACATTCCATTCCATTACTTACATTTTATGGGGAGAGCGGGGCACAACCCCACACTTTTTGCATTTAGCCAAATCACTCAAAAGATGTTTGAGCTTGATTAATCATAATTTTACACAAGCAACATACACATCTCTGCTAGTAATGAACCCCTTTTTATTTCTAGAGCCTATCATTCCCATACAATTACAGCACAATTGACAGAAGTTAAAACGTTACAACTTACCCCATGGGTGAGGATCATCATAACAGAGGGTTAGTTGTAAACACTTTGTAATGCTAGAAAATTCTATTTGAACACAGATAACTCTGTGCACAGATAAAATATTCTTCTTCTTATGTATAAACTAAAGATGGATATTGTTTGAACATCTGTCTATAATAGATAGATATCTAAACATCTATCATCCAGCCATCCCTCATTAAACCATCCTTCTAATATAGATCAATGCATATGGATTGATATATGAGAAAATGCTTTGTGGCAAAAATAGTTGTTGTAGTATTACTTGTCATTCCTTGTGATAGTTACCATGGACTTCAACAACAGACCACACCCTTCTCATCTGCTACCATAGTAATTTATTGATTCATTGCCACTTTCCCTGTGTATATATACCCCTGTGTTTTGCCATTGTGTTTGTCGGTTATTGAATATATGTACTGTATATGGGTTGCCTAGTCATGGTTTCTGTCTCCTGGTTCATGTCATGGATTATTGTTCACGTTTGGATTTATTAAAGAGGTTATCTGCACTTCGATCCTTCTCTCAGTTTCATGTTTTGGGCAACGTCCTTACAAGGCTTGTTTAGTGCAAATGTATAGAGCCTTAATAGAAATTACAACGGAAATACATTACAACAGACATTTTCAGTGACATACTAATACAAAATGTGAGCTCAAAAATTTGTTAGATGTTTTTAAACAAAGTTTGAGAAAGAAATTTACATTTAAAAGATTATTTAATTTAACTTGAAGGAATTCTACATAGATTTTGTCACCATTTTAGAACAAACTACAACAAAATCCGTTAATAAAGCAGACTGCACATACAGTTACAATATAAAGATAATACATGTCACGTTTATGGTGGTTACCATAGGGAAAGTTCAAGTGTTTAGCCTATTAACCTTAAAAGGCCAGGGTCTGCAGAGTAACCTGTAAAAAAAGATTCTGGAGGGTGGTTTGATTTTGCTTAACTATATTAGTTATCTTTATTAGTTAGCCAATAAGAACGGGTACATTTTACCCACACTACATTTTAGTAATAGTGACAACTTAAAAATCTAAATACAATACCCCAAAATGATTCTGGAGGGTCATAAAAACAACTCAGATTTCACTTAAGGATATTAGTTATAGTATTTTTTATAAAAAAATCGTATATTGTACCTATTTGTTAACATTAATAACGACAACATTAAAATATTATGTAAAGTGTACGTAAGATGGTCACAACGTTTATTAAAAACAACCCAGTCACATGCAGAATGGCAATCTGTCCTTTGTGAAACATGAGATTGTGGACGCTGGGCTGAAGATCGGATGGCTTGGAAGAAGACATAGAAGTAGAACATAGAAGATAAGGAGAACACAGATGACAACGAGGAACGTTGTGTCGAAGACGACAGATGGGGTTCGCCCTTGAGAACCTATCAACTCTGACTACTTTTAAAAAGGCCAATGAAATTGGCGAATGAAATTTGCATGCCGGGCTCCGCCTCCGGATGTCCGGTATAAAAGGAAGCCGGCGTGCTTCATTCACTCACCTGTGTTCTGAGGAGCCTGAGAGCCTCTCACGACTGCTGCAGAGGGCGATACGCATTGTGGCATAAGGGACACAACGTCTCGTTCCCTCCATCAGGGAACCGAGGTTACATACGTAACCGAGACGTTCCCTTTCTGTCGGTCTCTCGACGTTGTGTCGAAGACGACAGATGGGGTTCCCTCTGGAAAACGGCACAACGCCTATCGCGTCACAATCTCTAGCGAAGCGACGGTAACAGGCCTGGGCGTGTCAACTCGAGGCTTTCGCGAAACTGTAACCTTTCCAGTGTGATGGGTCGGGGGTCCCAGAGCTTCCTGAAGGAAGATGGGAAGGCCCTGACCAGCTACCTTTCACGGACGGGGACTTATCTCTCTTACTGGCGAGAGGCCGTCCGGATCGGGTACCACCGGGTAAGCGCAACTTCCTTAATTAGGGATGCGCTGCAGAGGCCACTTCCTACCCGGGGGGAGGAATACAGTGGATATAGATACGGTCTCGCCCTTAGGGGAGATCGCATGGAACGTGCGGACTGAGTAGTTAACCGCGAGGTAGAGGTCCACCTGGGGGAGGTCATGGGTTACCAGGAGTGGGAACCATCTCATGAGGATACATCAGACGGAACAGCCCAGGGAGGTAGCACTAGGTCCGGTTAGAGCCATCTGATGGCTCACATGTTCTCCCGGCCTGCTCTGCCCAGCCGACCCCCAGGGGGTGCTTGCTTAGTGATGGATGGAATGGCTGTTCTTAACCAAGTAGTTGGGTAAGAAGGGAGGCGGATAGGATACCTGTTCTTAACCAAGGTAGGGTAAGAAGAGAGGTAGATAGCACACTGACCCAACCTGCTGGAGGGTGGGAAGATGCTTTCGCAGGCATACGCCCAGCCGGCTGCCGGTCCTACACGTGGCCATGCAGGACGCGGGCTGATACCAGTTTACGCGGAGTCGCGAAGGTGTTTGGGCATAGCCCAACCCGCAGCTCTGCAGATGTCTGCCAGAGAGGCGCCCCTGGCCGGGGCCAACTGAGACCGGGATGGTGTCCACGGTCTGGTGCGCCAATCTCTGTTTGGAGACAGTCCTCCCTGCTGACCTCCGAAACAGACAGAGAGTTGATCAGAGCCCTAAGCTCTGCGTGCGGTCCAAGTAGAGGCGCAGCTGGCATGCTGGACACAACACGAGTGGGTTTGGGTCTTGCTCCCTGATAAGGAACACCTGCAAGTTCGCCACCTGGTGGTGGGAACTTTGGGCACGTGGCCGGGTCGGGGTCTCATGATAGCGTGAGACTAACCGGACCCTTATCTTAGGCAATCGGGGGACACAGAGAATGCTTGTAAGGGATGCTCGTGGTGGAAGATGGTGAGGAGAGCGGGTTCTAAAATGTCATCCCTTGGGACCCAGGAGCGTTCTTCGGGTATGTAATAAAATCGACGGCAATATGTGACCAGGGCCGGTGTGGGATAGGCATCAATTTGCCTTCAGGAAGACGCATGGGTACCTTTGAGATGGCACAGACTGAGCATCCCTGGACATACCGAGAGACATCTTGTGAGATCCCTGGCCACCAATATCGGGACTTAATGAGTGAGAGGGTCTGTTGGTTGCCTGGGTGTCCTGATCCGGGAACGGAGTAAGCTGATTCCACGAGGGGTAGTCGCAGATCCGGAGGTAAGTAGGTTTTCCCTTCAGGAGTTCCAGGAGGAGAGGGGTGAGGGCTTGCCGAAATCTCTTCATCCACAGCCCATAGAATGGGTCTGACAAACATCGGCGGAGGGAGGATAGCTTCCGGGTCCTGGGTGTCGCAGTTGGCACTGTACTGACGAGATAAGGCATCCACTTTACCATTCTGAGTGCCAGGCCGGTAAGTGATGGTGAAATCGAATCTAGTGAAGAACAGCGCCCATCGTGCTTGACGAGAGTTGAGTCTCTTGGCTTCTCGAAGATATTCTAGGTTCTGGTGATCCGTTAGAACGAGAAATGGATGTACTGCTCCCTCCAACCAGTGTCTCCATTATTGTAGTGCCAACTTTATGGCTAGAAGTTCCCGATTACCAACATCGTAATTTCATTCCACTGGTGATAGCTTCCGTGAAAAGAAGGCACACGGATGGACCTGTGGTGGCACACCGTACTGCTCTGCGTACTGGGGCCCCGGCCTGAGTCGGGCGTTGGGGGTATGTGGCAAGGGGGGCGTGGTTCAGCACGATCTGCGGGGAGAGAGAGTTTCGGGAGAAAGACGGTGAGTAGGCAGATCAACGGCTTAGTGAAAACACCTGCTTCTCGTTCTAGTAATTGGCGAGGAGACGCTTTAAAGCGCAACGGCGGATGCGGAAGTGAAGAGAGAGACCGGCTGGGAAGACGAGCGAAACGAGTGCCAGAGAGACGTTGCGTCCAGGAGTCCGCAAGAAAGAATCTTCGACTAAGAGTCGTTTAAAGTTTATGTTTGTTTTACACGGGAAGTTGAAACCCGGAAGTATCGTGAATAAAAGGAATCTCCGTTTTCCCAGCCACGCCGACCCTGACTCCTTTCTTCTTATACACACGTACTTTGCTACATTGATATTAAGCATTTTTATGATAATCGACAACGATCATTTTCAAAGCCGATTTGCTGATTAAGAAATTTCATTTTCAAACACGCTTTTTGGCTCCAATGCAGCCTCCTCTGTTGGAACACGCTACTCTCTGGCCTAGATCAATGCCCGTCCACCCCCCATCTGATTTGCTGGAAGTCACGAGTCCGTCCAATAAGACCGGAAGGCTGAAGATACTGAAAGGATTGCACTCTCGCACTGAAAGCATTGTTAGCTTGATCTGCTTCAGTGCTCTCGCATAAGTTGATGGAATTGGCACATCATTTCAAGTCATGCCAAATCATAAAAACATGCAATTTTAAAGCATAAAGTACTTGCATGCTCTCAAAAGACGATCTTCTGTCAGTTCACTCAGGCATTTTAACGCGTGTATCTGAACGCTTATGTGTAATAAATTGCAAAAATACCTAAATCTGACAACAAGAGAGACGTTGCGTCCAGGAGTCCGCAAGAAAGAATCTTCGACTAAGAGTCGTTTAAAGTTTATGCTTGTTTTACACGGGAAGTTGAAACCCGGAAGTATCGTGAATAAAAGGAATCTCCGTTTTCCCAGCCACGCCGACCCTGCCTCCTTTCTTCTTATACACACGAACTTTGCTACATTGATATTAAGCATTTTTATGATAATCGACAACGATCATTTTCAAAGCCGATTTGCTGATTAAGAAATTTCATTTTGAAACAAGCTTTTTGGCTCCAATGCAGCCTCCTCTGTTGGAACACGCTACTCTCTGGCCTAGATCAATGCCCGTCCACCCCCCATCTGATTTGCTGGAAGTCACGAGTCCGTCCAATAAGACCGGAAGGCTGAAGATACTGAAAGGATTGCACTCTCGCACTGAAAGCATTGTTAGCTTGATCTGCTTCAGTGCTCTCGCATAAGTTGATGGAATTGGCACATCATTTCAAGTCATGCCAAATCATAAAAACATGCAATTTTAAAGCATAAAGTACTTGCATGCTCTCAAAAGACGATCTTCTGTCAGTTCACTCAGGCATTTTAACGCGTGTATCTGAACGCTTATGTGTAATAAATTGCAAAAATACCTCAATCTGACACTTGTTGCGAGCAGTTTGAGAGGCGGCTGTGTCCCTAGTTTTTGCAATTTATTACACATAAGCGTTCAGATACACGCGTTAAAATGCCCGTCTTGGCGAGTATACACTTAATCACAGTTGATTGTCTTCATTGAGTAAATATGAACAGCATCTGTAATAGTGGTATTCCTTTATGTCTTAACGCACCACCACCTTTTTTTCTTATTACTGCAGGGAGAGACTTAAGCACTCCAGTAGTTTTGGTCATATAAATAAGATATATCATTCGAAACTCTGGTTGGTCTACATTTATTTGTGTGTTCTCATAATATCAACAAAATGTTGTGCATTTGTAAAATAATGAAAATATACAGGCTGTGCTTTCAGCCATCTGTTCCCGCGGGCATCTTTCGAAAACGCGTGATTAAAACAGACAAAAACTCACTGAACACAACCAACTGTGTTTAAGTGTATACTCGCCAAGACGGGCATTATAAAGCGTGTATCTGTTAACGTTTATGCGTAATAAATTGCGAAAATAACTCAATCTGACACTTGTTGTGAACAGTTTGAGAGGCGGCTGTGTCCCTTGGGTGCGTGCATGCGTGAGCACTCATAAACAGTTTCATTGTAAAGAGCAACTGCATCAAGTGGAGAGCATTCTTTTCGACGAGTATTGTTACCATGACCTTACTGTTTACCATGATGTTACTATAGTAAACGTGTAGTAACCATGGTTTTCGGGAAAGTTTTTGTTAGAGCTGTTATTATTCTTAATTTTGAACATATTTTTAATTCTTTTACACAGGCATAAATATCGGTTCAAAATATTCAATTCAATTTTATTTATATAGCTTTTTACACAATGTGCCTTGTTCCAAAGCAGCTTTACAGGACAAAATAATAAAAACAGAAAAACACAGAAAAGGTCAAATACAGCACAGTGCATGGTGTTTATAGAACAAGCAAGATCGTTCTAGTAAATAATATCTAATAAAAGCAGTCTCCGGGTGAGCAAGCCAACACGGCCCTGTGGTGAGGAACCCAAACTCCAATTAAATTTATTGAAAGCGTAGCCCTTTGAGATGTAACATCTCAGTTCCAGGGGGTTCCAATGGCACATACAGAATACAATACAGAATACAACAATACAAAATAAAATAAAATAAAAACCCACAAAAACAAGACAAAACAAAAACAAAAAGCCAGCTCACTCACCACACCTTACCCATACAGTCGCCACAGTAACATACAAGCGCAACTATAAAAAGGGAAAAGAAAAATAAAGAGACATTAATTAAAAAAACACACAGTTGTTTTCAAATGAGAAAATAAGTTGGACTTAAAAGAACCAAAAGAAGTAAATGATTTCAGAGAAGAGGGGAGATTGTTCCAGTCGAATGTAGCTTTATATTGGAATGACCTGCGACCCACTTCTGTGGAAATAGATGGATACTGCATGTGTCGTAGGGGATAAGAGGAAATAAATAAGACCAAAAACTGTTTTAAATAAGAAGGATAGTTAAAATAAACGCATTTAAAAAGAAACTGAAGCCAATGTTATTGCCTTCGGGATTTTGGTTGAAGCCAGCCAAGAGTTTCATACAGAGCACAATGATGAGTTCTGTATGGGCATCTCAAAACAAACCTACATAAAGAATTGTGAACAGTATTCAAAGGTTTTTAAATTTGTAATTGAAGTGTTTTGATATAATAATCTGTAATAATCAATAATAGGCAGAATTAATTGAGAAATTAATCTTTTTCTGACTTGAAATGAAAAGCAATTGATTGAACGATAACGATAGCTTAGGCAAGCATATGATTTTATAATAAAATCAATATGAGGCTTAAAGGACAATTCAGGGTCAAGCCAGAGGACAAGGTATTTAAATATATTTACTTTTTTCAAATGTGACCCATCAATTAAAAAAAAAAATCAGAAGAATGTAAATGGTAACATCTATTGGAAAATAACATACTGCAAGATTTATTTTCATTAAGGATAAGTTTATTTTCATGAAACCAGTCCTGTAATGAATTAAAATCTGACTGTAGAGTAGACTGAATATATGACATATCAGGGTGCGAAAAGAAAATAACAGTATCTTCGGCATAAAGCTGAATAGAAGAATATAAGCAAGTTTTAGGAAGGTCATTAATAAAAACACAAAAAAGCAGAGGACCAAGAGTAGATCCTTGAGGAACACTCTTTTCCACAACCAGAAAATCAGAACTTGAGCCCTGAAAGGAGACATATTGACGCCTATTATGAAGATAAGAATTAAACCAAAGAAGAGAGTTGCTATCAAAACCTATAGAATGTAATTTATCAAGCATAAGGTAATGATCGACCATATCAAATGCTTTAGAGAGATCAATGAAGATTGCTCCAGTACATTGCCGTTTATCAAAGGAAGTAAACAAATCATTAGTAAATTTCATTAGAGCCGTGGTAGTAGAAAAGTTGGGTCAAAAACCAGACTGAGATGAAGATAAAATATTAAACTGATTAATATATGTTGATATTTTATTAAAAATAAGTTTTTCAACAAAAACCTTCGCAACAGTACAAATAATAGAGATTGGACGGTAGTTGTTCGGATCAGCTAGATCACCACCTTCAAAAAGGGGGAAAACCTTAGCACATTTCCAAATGGGAGGTAATGAATGAGTAGACCGAGATAAATTACAGAGAACAGCAAGAGGATACATCAAAATGTGAGAAGCAAGTTTAACTCATTAATTGCATCGAAAGGATGGAAATGGAAATAGATAGGATGGAAATATTTTACTGAAAGAGAATGACCGATTCAAACAATTGCTAGGAAAATTGGTGTCAGAAAAATGTACGGTACAATGAGCACAGATACTTGTGAAATGTTTGTTGAAGGCAAAAGATATCTGTATTGGTTCAGAATTATGCTCATTATTAATTAACAACTCATTTGTAGAGGATTTTTTTATTTATTTAAAACCTTATTTAAATGTTTCCAAAACTGTCTAGAGTTACGAAAATCCTGTGAGAAGCAATCATTATAATAACTGGATTTAGCTTTCCTTGTCTTGGTTTTACAGATATTCCTAAACTGTCTATACAATTTCCAATCATCTGGATGTTTAGACTTACGATATACGAAGGACCAGGCCTTATCCCTCTGTTTATAAAGCTTAATTAGATGCGAATTGATCCAGGGAAGATGACTACCTCTAACTCGTACTGATTTCATAGGTGCATGCTTGTTAATTACATTCAAAACTTCAGAGTAAAAAAAATTCCAAGCATCAGCAATTGAGGGAATTAATTCTAGCCTATTCCAATTAATGGAGACTAAATCATGAATAAAATGGTCAGAATTGAGCGTCTTATATTGTCTAATAGAAATATATTTAGGAGGAAGGCGAGGAATTTTTATTTTCCAGACACAGAATATGACAGCATGGTCACATAAACCATCAGACATCACACCTGATTTATTAATTCTTTCAGGATCAGTAACCAAAATCCAGTCCAACAGAGAAGATGATTTTTGACTTACTCTAGTAGGTTCAGTGATTTGTTTGGGAAAGATTGATTCTACTAATTAAGTGTTTATCATTGGAAGAAGATCGATCCAACCAATTACAGTTAAAATCACCCAAAAGAATAAGTTCACTGTGCATTCCAAGAGAATTGATAGTTAACAGAATAGATTTAGTAGAATCAATGGGAGCAGATGGTGGTCTATAAAGACTACCTACAATAAAATTTTTGTTATCATAAAGAGTAATACGAACAAATAAACATTCTAAATTAACTGGTAGTATTGTCAGAATTACACGCACTGAGTTCAGATGAGCAGCAACATAAATGACAACGCCACCTCCTCTAGAAGGTCTGTGACAGCAGTGGCTACGGCCCTGCCGTCCGCTACGGCGAGCAGCGAGGGTGATGTGAGGATTATTGTGAGCATAAATCCGTCAGCCACTGGCTCGCGGACCACTCGCACCTCGTCTCGTCTGACCGTTCCCCAGGAGACCACCTGCCACCTGGGGGGCTCGACCTAGAATCCCGTCCAAAGCATGTAGGTTTTCGGCATCTCTGGTGTCGAGAGCTTACACTGCTGGGGACCAAGCTGCCCCCTCTCTCCATCCTGCAGGTCCAGGCCAGGGCATTGAGAGAGCTCCACGAGGGTAAGACCGACCCAGCGCTTATGCAGGAACTCCGCACCGCCACCGACCTCACTCACGGGCGACCAAGGTGACCGTGCTGGCCCTGGGTCGGACGATGTCCACACATATAGTCCAAGAGAGACACCTCTGGCCGAACCTTGCACAGATGAGTGATGCAGAGAAGGTCCGCCTTCTCGACGCACCCATCTCGCGAGGGGGGGGCTGTTGGGTGATACTGTCGAGCAGCCTCGGTCTTCTTCAACGCCCTCTGATGCCCCCCAATTAGGCGGCCCCTCAGAAGAAGGCGTCGAAAAAGGAGACCACCACCCCGTCAGCAGCCACGGCGGAAGCAGAAGCGCCCTCATGGGAAGACCCCAGGGAGATCGAGAATACCTTCGGGCCCAACCCCAGCCATTTCATCGCTGGTTGGTTGATCCGGGACGGTTCCTGCCCCATCCCAACAGCCCACTTCTAAATGGTTTTCTCTCTATCTGGGTGTTTATCACAGCCGCTCTCACCCACTACACGACGGTGTTCGGCAACTCGACGTTGCGTCACGGCGAGACACTGTCGAGGATAATGAGCAACCCTCAGCACTCTCAGTCGACGGTGCGTTGTGCTACATCATCGCCATGCAGGTAAGTCAGCAGAGCCGATCTCTTCCCCATGGGCTTCCCCACGGCGAGGGATCCGCACTGCCAGCCATCGAACCACCCCCCGGGAGATCGATGAAGCAGATTGTACCCCTAGCCCTAGCCTGGGAGCCTGACAAGAGCTTCCCAAACCGTCACGGTGGCTACGGGAAACCATCCGTCTCGGCTACTCGATCCGATTCGCCAGACCCCCGCACAGGTTTCGGGGCATCCTCTCAAACCTCAGTCAGAGGCAAGGATGCTCCCGTGCTTCGGGCCAAGGTCGCCACCCTTCTTGTGAAGGACGATCGAGCTCGTCCCTCTAGCCGAGATGTTCATACTTCATCGTCCCCGAAAAGGCAGGGGGTTGCGCTCCATTCTAGATCTGCATACCCTGAACAGGCACCTACTTAAGCTGCTCAGGATGCTCACGCAGAGGCGCATCTTGACGTCTATCAGATGTCAAGATTGGTTCATGGCAATCGACCTGAAGGACGCTTACTTTCATGTCTCGATTCTCCCTCGTCATCACCTGTTCCTACGGTTCGCTGTCGAGGGTTGGGTATATCAGTACAGAGTCCTCCCTTTCGGTCTGTCCCTGTCCCTACGAGTCTTTACGAAGATCGTGGAAGCCGCCCTCACTCCCCACGGGGAGAGAGGTGTGCGGGTACTTAACTATCTCGACGACTGGCTCATCTTGGCACACTCGCGGGATCTGTTATGTACACACAGGGACCTAGTGCTCCGGCACCTAGATCGATTGGGAATACAACAACCGAGAAAAGAGCAAGCTCTCCCCCATGCAGAGCATCCTCTTCCTTGGTATAGAACTCAACTCTGTGAACATGACGGCGCGTCTTACTACCGAGCGCGCTTAGTCAGTGTTGGACTGCCTGAAGAGTTTCAAGCAGCCAGCAGTCCCCCTGAAAAAAATTCAGAGGCTCCTGGGACACATGGCATTTCATTCGCCAATTTCATTTGCCTCATAGTCGAAGTTGATTGGTTCTCAAGGGCGAACCCCATCTGTCAGTTCGACACAACGTCTCGTTCCCTCCATCAGGGAACTGAGGTTACATCCGTAACCAAGACGTTATCTGTCTACTTTATTTGTAATAATCGATATCGACATCGGCCCCCTTGATTTAGGGGGATATGATTTACCATGCGATTCTCTCTTTCCTCTCTCTGCAAGGGGCCTACTACCGATGCAGTGACCAGCTCAAGTAATGTGTTCTCTCCCAGCCCCTCTAAAGTGTACAGGAAGCCAAATCGGTTTACTACATTACCACACCAAGATTATATGGGCACACAAACTTGTGAAATTAAGTTATTAAACACAAGTTCTGGAGGAGGACACTCATTTAATCATTACAAGGATATTAAAGCAGTCTTCCGTCATCAAGCGTTTTTGGCATCCCGAAAAGGGTAGGAAGCCATGGCAATGCTTGCAGGGCAGGAGAGTTTAGAGCGGCAATCAATGAATTCAATGAATTCTTCTTCTTCTACATTGCCGGATCTACGACGTAGAGCAGCGGATCGTCCCTACCTGCAGCGACCTTCCCTGGGCGTCTCGGCGGTTCCGGAGGTGTTAGAGATTTTTTCTAAAAAGGTCCTTTTCAGGACTGCAATTTCCAGCGCGGCATGTCCCGCTGTTCTCTTGGGTGCGGTACCCTCATCGAGGAGGGGGATGGACACGATCGCTGCATTAGGTGTCTGGGCGTCCAGCACGCTGAATCAGCGTTCGTTGACACATCTGCCCGCAGTCATTCAGAAGTTGCGGTCACGGGTGGCTGTCTTCCTACGGGAACCAGCCACCATTTCGTCTGCTACCCGGGCGTGACATCTGTGGCTACGGCCCTGATGACCACCCACGTTAGCAGCGTTAGTGATATGGGGAACTCTGCGAACGTAAACCCGCCAGCCAAGTGCTCACAGGCCGATCGCACCCCGATTCGCTCTTCTGAACGTTCCCCAACCGGCGGTGGCATACCGTCCGGATCCTCAGGCACACACTCGGAAACGATGTGACGTAGATGAGATGTCGCTCGCAGCATCGGAGGGAGACTGGCATCCGACTCTGACGAATCCGAGCTCCACCCCAGCGGTCGAGTTCAGGAGGAAGCAGAAGTGATGTCATCCGTGCTAACCCGGGGATACGTGGTTCCTGAGGTCGGAGCGCGGTGCAAACCGCGCCCACCCCGGGTGCCATGTTTTTCCCGGAGGTGCATGAGGAGCTGTGTAAAACTTGGAGCGCTCCACTCACGGACCGTTCCAGTGAAACCAGCTCCAGCTCCCTTACTTCCCTCGATGGTGGGGCAGCCAAGGACTACGTCGAGATCCCCCGGGTGGAACGTCCGCCTGCGGTGCACCTGTGCCGCGGACGGCTACCACCTGGGGGGAATCGGCCACGCCTACCGTCCAAAGCGCGTAAGACTTTGGCATCACTGGTGTCGAAAGCTTGCGATGCCGCGGGCCAGGCTGCCTCCTCTCTCTATGCCATGGCCATCCTGCAGGTTCGCCAGGCCAAGGCGTTGAGAGAGCTCCACGAGGGTAAGGCGACCCGGGTATAATGCAGGATCTCCGTGCCGCCGCTGACAGCGCTCTATGGGCGACCAAGGCGGCGGCACGGGCCCTGGGTCGGACGATGTCCACGGTAGTGGTCCAGGAGAGACACCCCCGGCTCTACCTTGCGCAGAAGAGTGACACCAAGGAAGTCCGCTTTCTTGATGCACCCATCTCGCAGGGTGGGTTGTTGGTAACACCGTCGAGGACTGCGCTCAGCAGTTTTTGACGGAGAAGCAGACAGTGACAATTAGCCACATTTTTTCACGCCGCGAATCGGAAACCTCCACCCCGTCAGCAACCTTCTCGCGAGAAGGGACACTGACGGGAAGACCCCAGGGAGAACAGCATCGGGCCCGACCTTCACAGCCACGGCTCTGATCGGTCGGTACGGGACGGCTCCTGCCTCGTCACCAAACCTTTTCAGGGCCTGGCGCCCACTTACTCGCAGAATTTTTCCCTTCTCCCCGGGTGTACTTGCAGCCGATCGCACACTCCACTGGACTGTGCCCGGCAACCCGACCTCACGCCCTGGCGAGGCGTTGGGTCATACACACACGACAGCTGCCACCACTCTCAAACCGACAGTGCGTGCAGCGGTCCCGCCAGGCAGGTAAAAAGGCGGAGCCAACCTTCCCTCCGGGGGCTCCGCCAGCCGACGAACCACCCACCGTGGGAATGATGAAGCAGACCGTCCCCTTGGTCACCCTGTCACAGTCCCTGGGAGCTCGATGTTTCGGGGCATCATCTGTCAGAGGCAGGGACGCCTCCGTACTTCGGGTAGAGGTCACCACCCTTCTGGCAAAAACAGGCATCAAGTTCGTCCCTCAAAACCAAGATGTTCAGTGGGTCACGACCCGCACTTCATCGTTCCCAAGAAAGACGGTGGGTTGCGCCCCATAGTTCTGCGTACCCTGAACAAAGCACCTTCACAAAGCTGCCGTTCAGGGTGCTCACGCAGAGGCGCATCCTGACATCTATCAGGTGTCAGGATTGGTTCGTGGCAATCGATCTGAAGGACGCTTACTTTCATGTCTCGATCCCCCTCGACACCGGCCGTTCCTACGGTTCGCGTTCGAGGGGCGGGCATATCAGTACAGAATCTCCCTTTCGGTCTGTCCCTGTCTCCACGGGTCTTCACGAAGATCGTGGAAGCCGCCCTTTCCCCCTTCGGGAAAAAGGTGTGCGGGTACTAAACTATCTCGACGACTGGCTTATCTTGGCACATTCGCGAGATCTGTTGTGTACACAGAGGGACCTTGTGCTCCGGAATCTAGATCAATTGGGATTTCAGGTCAACCGAGAAAAGAGCAAACTCTCCCCAGTGCAGAGCATCCTCTTTCTCGGTATGGAACTAAACTCTGTCACCATGACGGCGCAGCTGTCCGCAGCACGCGCCCAGTCAGTGTTGAACTGCCTGGAACACTTCAGGCAGTCGGCGGTCCCCTGAAACAATTTCAGAGGCTCCTGGGCACATGGCGTCCTCCGCGGGGGTAATACCCTCGGATTGATGCACATGAGACCGCTCCAACACTGGCTACAGAGTCCAGTTCCGAGGACAGAGTGGCACACCGGCAGCAGGCGCATGGTGATGACGCCCTGCTGCCGACGCACCCTAACCCCTTGGTCTTCCATGACCTTCCTCCGAGCGGGGGTTCCCCTCGGGCAGGTTACGAGGCACGTCGTGGTGACGACGGACGCCTCGCTGCAGGGGTGGGGCACAGTGTGCAACGGGCATGCAGTAGCGGGGCGCTGGACGGGCCCCTGTCTGCGCTGGCATATCAATTGCCTAGAGTTGTGGGCTGTGCTGCTTGCGCTGAGAAGGCTACGGCCTCTAGTGCGGGGCCAGCACGTGCTGGTCCGCCTGGACAGCATGACATCCGTAGCGTACATCAATCGCCAGGGTGGCGTACGCTCATGGCAGCTAACACGACTTGCCCGACGCCTCCTCCTGTGGAGTTAGCTGGTGATCCGCTCCCAGCGGGCCACACACATCCCAGGCGAACTGAACCAGACAGCCGACACGATCTCTCGTCAGTATACGCCTTGCGGAGAGTGGCGACTCCTCCCCCGGTCCAGCTCATTTGGGTGCTGTTCAGACAGGCACAGATAGACCTCTTTGCCTCCCGCGACACCACCCATTGTCCGCTTTGGCACTCCCTGACCGAGGCCCCCCTCGGCGCAGATGCCCTGGCGCACAGCTGACCGCGGGACGCACACCTTCCCCCCCCAGGAGCCTCCTTGCACAGACACTGTGCAAGGTCAGGGAAGAGGAGCACCGAGTGTTATTGGTTACACCGCACTGGTCTAACCACACTTGGCTTCAGAGTTGATGCTCTGGACAGCGACTCCCCCTGACCCATTCCCCTGAGAGAGGACCTGCTCTCTCAGGGGAAGGACACGTTCTGGCATCCCAGATCAGACCTCTGGAACACCCATGTCTGGTCTCTAGACGGGACGAGAAGATCCTGAGATGGCTACTCCCCCTCTACGGCAGAGACCATCACCCAGGCTAGGGCCCCATCTACTAGGCGGTTACACGCCTCTAGACGGCGCCTCTTCTCGTCCTGGTGTCTCTCTCAACGAGAAAGACCTACTGAGGTGCTCGATCAGGATTGTGTTGTCCTTCTTACGAGACTGGAGACTAACATCTCCCCTCCACACTGAAAGTGTATGTAGTCGCTATCGCCACTCATCACGACTCAGTTGATGGAAAGTTTCTAGGGCAACATGACCTGGTCACCAGGTTCCTAAGGGGCGCGAGAGGGCGGAATCCGCCTCATCTCCGCTCCATACCCTCTTGGGACCCTAACGTGGGTCCAAGAGCCCTCGGAGGCTCCGATCTTCCTCACCTGAGTAAGACGGCCCCCCTGTTGGCGCACGCTTCCTTCAAGGGGTAGGGGACCTCCAAGCATTCTCTGTGTCCCCGGATTGCCTTGAATTCGGCCCTGGTAACTCTCACGTTATCCTGAGACCCAGGCCCGGATACGTGCCCAAAGTTCCCACTACTCCCTTTTGGGACCAAGTGGTGAACTTGCAGGCTCTCCGCATCGGGGAGGAAGACCCAACCCCATTCCTGTTGTGTCCTGGACCGCACGCAGGGCTTCAGTAGTTCTGACCAGCTCCTTGTCTGTATTGGAGGACAGCAGAAGGGGAAGGCTGTCTCCAAGCAGAGGCTGGCGCACTGGGTCGTGGATGCCATTACGACGGCATTCCGATCTCAGAATCTCCCATGCCCACTGAGGGCTTACTCCACACGGGGTATAGCCACCTCCTGGGCACTGGCCAGAAGCACCTCTCTAGCAGACATCTGTAGAGCTGCGGGTTGGGCTACGCCCAAACACCTTCGCAAGGGTTAACAACCTTCGCGTAAACCCGTGTGTCAGCCCACGTCCTGCGTGGCGACATGTAGGACTGGCATCCGGGGGAGGGGGCGTATGCCTGCGAAAGCACCTTCCCACCCTCCAAGAGTCTACCTTTCTTCTTACCCAAACACATGGCTAAGAAACTGGTACCTCACCAACCTTCCTTCTTACCCAGACACTGGTTAAGAATAGGCATTCCATCCATCACTAAGCAAGCCCCCCTGGGGGTTGGCTGGGCAGAGCAGCCTTCCCCCTTAGGCCGGATACCATATGAACTATCACAGATAGCTCTGACCGGACCCAGTGCTATCGGACGCAGTAAACTCCCCCCCCCGTGGGCTGTTCCGTCTGATATACCCTCATGGCAACGGTTCCCACACATGGTAACCCATGAGCTTCCCAATGTGGGCCTCCACCTCGCGGTTAACTACCTAGTCCGCACGTTCCATGCGTTCTCCTCCAAGGACGAGACCATACCTATATCCACCATATTCCTCCCCACGGGTAGGAGGTGGCCTCTGCAGCGCATCCCTAATTAAGGAAGTTGCGCTTACCCGGTGTAAACCCGAGCCGGACGGCCTCTCGCCAGTAGAGAGCTAAGGCCTCCGTCCGTGAAAGGTTACCGGTCAGAGCTGTACCCATCTTTCTCCAAGAAAGCTCTGGAACCCCCCGACCACCACACTGGAAGGTTACAGTTTCGCGAAAGCATCAAGCTGACACGCCCAGGCCTGTTACCGTCGCTTCGCTAGAGATTGTGACGCGATACAGCGTTGTGGCGTTTTCCATGGCAACCCCATCTGTCGTTCTCGACACAACGTCGAGAGACCGACAGAAAGGGAACGTCTTGGTTACGTATGTAACCTCAGTTCCCTGATGGAGGGAACGAGACGTTGTGTCCCTTATGCCACAAACACGTATCATATTCTGCTGCAGTTGTGAGAGGCTCTCAGGCTCTTCAGAACAAGAGGTAAATGAATGCTGCACGCCGGCTTCCTTTTATACCGGACATCCGGGGGCGGAGACCGGCATGCAAATTTCATTCGCCAAATTTCATTGGCCTTTTCTATAGTAGTCAGAGTTGATTGGTTCTCAAGGGCGAACCCCATCTGTCGTTCTCGACACAACGTCTTGTTCCCTCCATCAGGGAACTGAGGTTACATACGTAACCAAGACGTTATCCAACTAGGTAAAACCAAAAACCAGATATGCAAAAAGATAGAACGCTTAGAAATGCAGTGAGACTCTAACACCATACAAGACTTCACAAAGACAGACAGGGTTTATATAGAGAGAGGTAACACAGCAAATGAGACAAAGGTGAATGCAATGAGGGGTAATGAGTCCAGGAATGGGTTACGGGAATTAAAGTATGAAGTCCAGATGATGTGGAGAGTGCCCTCTAGTGGACCTGTGATTGTGGCAGTTCACAACAGACATACTCATAGTGAATACATCATTTCACATAAACTAGTATCTTGGTATAAGCATTTATTGTATTATTGCCTCCAAAATCGCTTTATTGTTTTTCATATTTATTAATATAACTAGGATATAACATTCTGCTTAAATTAATTTATTATTACATATACTGTAGGAATTTATAGTCTGTATAATATTTGACCTGTGTTTCTCTCTCATTTATCTTAAACGTGTACTTCTCTGTGATATATTGGGCTCTGTGCGTGTGGAGTTGTGTTGTGTTTTATGCATGTGGGTGTGTATGAACCTGTGTGCGCGTGTCTGTCTTCTGTGTGTGTTCAGTTTTTTTTGTTTTTTACTTGTATAACTTTAATGTTTTTCTTAGAGTCAATATGTTTCATGTACAGCTGCTTTGTAGCAATGAAAATTGTAAAAAGCGCTATATAAATAAAGTTGACTTTTGTAATTTTGTAATCCTAATTTTCTCTGTAAATCGCTTTGAATAAAAGTGTCCGCTAAATCCCTAAATGAAACGTAAATGCACATCTAAAAAACAAAAAACCTCTTTATATGCTTTTTATTTATTTTCTTTTACCTCCAGGAATGTGGCTGGAAGCCGGAGCAGATCTCTTTACATGTCAGACACGCCGCCCCCCTTCCAGCTGGTGGCAGCCCCACTGACATCTGGAAAATGAACCACGAGACGGAGAGAAGAGAGGAAACAGATCAGTATTCAGAGACTTGCTCACTGCAGATGTTTTATTAAGCACAGACATTCATTATATAACAAAAAAAGATTTGCCCATTAGATAATTTCATTGAAAATGAAAAGTATCTAAATATTTCCAGCATTATCTTCCACTAAATTAATTATTTCTCTGAAACACTCCCCATCTATGCCTTTAGTCAGGTTAACAAACCCTTCCTTTAAAATCAATGGCAATGTTGAGTCAATGTTGCTCGAAATTGTTTTGAATGTTTTGAATTGTATTGTGCAAAACATTTGAATGACATTGGTTTAAAATGGTTGCTCTTTTATTACACAGAATGACTGTACATACAGCCGTGAAAAAAATTGAGACCACTCTAAATGTTAATTTACAGTTTTTTACAAAGATTTTTGCAATAATATCAAGACCTTTATGTTTTTTTTCAAATCTCTAGATCCTAAATTCCCAACCTGTGATCAAAATGCACATTTTTTTTAAACTCTTAACACCTTTTCCAAATGCTTGGATACAATTAACATAAACCAAAGATAATTTGTTCATTGAACCAAAATAACCAGTTCAAAATGACACAACTTAACATCAAAGTATTACCATTTCAAAATGCAAATGACACATTACATTTGAGATGCATTCAACAATATTCCATCATGAAATAAAGGCATCATGAAAGTTCCAGGAGAAATAGATCAATTGACCATATCCCAGCTGGAACATCCATATCCTATGGATCAGTGGCGGCTGCTGATCTTTTAAAGAGGGGAAGCTCATTTTCGGCCTAAATCATAAAAATTGTCCATTTATTTATATGTAAATTCTGCCCTACGTTCCTTTTCAAGAAAATGCTCTAATATATCTAATATATATATATATATTTAACTCAACGGGAGGAAATGTGGGAATTATGTTAAACTGAAACAATGAATGTGGTGTGAAATTGTGTGAAATATACGATGAAGGTTGCAGCAGTTTGTCTTTCGACTACACATGCAAAATCCGCGATGGGACTGAGTTGGAAATGGAGACACAGAGTGATACGCGTCATAATCTGAAGACCACGCCCACGCCCACACCAACCGTCTCTTTGCATTGCGAGAAGCTGCCGCCTCCTTGTCATTTATGATTTATAACAAAAAAAAAAAAAAAAAGTCTAAAGCTGATATGTGACAATGTGTATAGCACATTTTTTAGCACAAGCTAAAAAAAAAACAAGAAATACGTTTTTATAAGCTGTCGACCCCAAAAAACGAGCGTTTTAGGACATAAAAGTGGATTAAAAAGAGATGACAGACCCTCCAATCATCACGCAGACGCTCGGAGTCCGGGCCAGCCCACTCCTCCATTCATCCCAGAGACGCTGAGCGTCCGTGGGCGGGACATAATCGCAGCATTATCCAATGACCGTCTTGTTTCTAAGCACTGAAAAAAACTGTTTAAAGCAGCCCCATTGAAGTCAATGGACGCTGGGCTTCAACAGAGTAATGCACTGTACGCTACGGGAATGAATGAGAAGGAAATCGAGTCAGCCGACCTAAGTAGCTGATTCTGAACGAAATTGTTTTTGTTCGAGATGAACGTGTTTAACGCATTTTTTGTCAATAAAATGTTAACAAAATAGTACATATATTTGACCATTCATTTTTTGACAATTATAGGGGAAGCTGAGCTTCCCTTGCAGTCTTAAAGAAATCGCGACTGGTCGAATTACATGCGGTACTAAAGACGTGCGCTGACACCTATTTTTTGATTGGATGTCATGAATTTGACCTTTTATGGCACTACCTGACCACTATTTTGCTGTGTGTATACTAGAGGGAGCACATCTTTATATTTAGCTTTTGAGAAAAACATGACTGGTTTAATGTCAGGTGCGTTAAATTTAAGTAAACATTACATTTCAGCATTTTGTTCACGTACCCCCTCCGTCATCTGGTACCCATGGGCGTCGCTAGCACTATTTATTCAGGGATCTAGCCCTGATTGTTTGTATTCTAGCCCCGAATGTTTTGGCCTGGAAATATAATAATAGGAATTCAGTAACTGGACGTTTAAAATTCGCTGCTGATGCTGTGTACACGATGTTGACTGAAGCCTCTCTCCCACACGTGCCAAGTCTGACTCACACACAGGCACGCACATACACACACCACGTGACTGATTTCAACCTATCCCTAGTTCCCTATCAAAAGCTACACTCGATGCTGCGTTTCAAACGCTATGGGTGAACAGTCTTTGTTCGACCGGTTGTGAAGCACGTGTGTCAAACACGCCAACATTTTTTGGCTTTAAATAACCTCGGCAGGTGACGTGGCTAATTACACCAGCACCTGCAGGTTATAATGATATAAAGATGCATGATGCGGACGCGTCTTCAGGGTTTTCGTCTTCAAGGACCGCTTTGTGTGCATGTTTGTCTTGCGGTTGTGCAAAAAAGAGACAATATAAGGAGTATAACTAAGGAGTTTAACAAAGAAGTCTATATATATCGATATATATATAAAGTGTCTAAGCACTACCGTGACTTAGCCTTTTTATACGTATATTTAAGACGAGTTAAAAAAATAAGTCATGTCAAGTTCAGAGCGGAGATGTGTACCTCCTTGTGAGAGGTTCCTCTCCGAACTGGACAGGCATGAATTTTGCTTTAAGTACTTGGGGGCAGACCAGGTTGGCATCCGGTTCTCCGTGCTCGGCTTTCTTTTTCTTTAAAAAGGGCCGAGCCGTCACTCCCTCGTCCCGGGGTTCGCGGTTCGATTTAACCAAGGCACGGCAGACGGATCCATCCGCTTCCCCCGTGCACTAATCGAACCGAAGCGCATCCGCTTCCGAAGCGTGCCACGGCACCTCTTCGGAGCAGGCAGAGGGCGAAGTATTGATTGTTTCTGCGGGGTTGGAGAGTGAAGCCGCTGGGCGTTCCTCTCATTACGCTAAAAGCGCTTGACGAGCTTCTAGGGGCGGTGACTAATGCAGTCGACCGTCACAAGCTCGTTTGGCGGCAGGAACAAGGGGCCCCCAGGGACTCAAAGTTAGACGACAGATACCTGTCGGGTGGCCGAGGGGAGATGGGCAAAGGGCCCTCCCCTTCTTTGAAGATTTACACGGCGAATTGTCCCGTTCGTGGCAATAGCCACATTCCTCCTGTGTGTTCGTGCCATCGACGTCGATTTATTCGACTATCGTTGGCGCGAAACCACGGGAATATACAACGGTGCCCCGTGTGGAAGAGAAACTGGCATGCTATCTCTCCTCTGGGACATCGTCGTCCCTGGAAAGCCTTCTCTCCCCACCAAGCCTTGCAGAGTTACATCTTTTCAGGCAGTGGGTCAGGCTGGTGCTGCTCTGCACACCATGGCAGTTTTGCAGGCACACCAGGCTGACCTGCTGGATGATGTGAGCACTGGCGGGGTAATTGAGCCGGCATTTGCAGAGCTACGCCGAGCCACAGACTTGTCTCTCCGTGCTACCAAGCAGATGGCCCGTGGACAAAGGGGCCATAGAACGTGTTCCCCTATCAGACAGAGAATCAGGCTATTACAGCCAGTGTTTTCTAGTTCCCAAGAAGCTGGAGACGCTCAAATTAAAAATGTTGACAATCAAGATGATTCGTGACGTTTGATCTCACATAGTCACATAGAGATCTTGCCACAACACAGAAGATTCCTGAGGTTCGCTTTCGGGGGCGAAGCTCACCAGTATCGGGTTCTTCCATTCGGCCTAGAACCCCACACATACACAAAATGCATGGATCCAGCTCTGGCTCCACTGCGATTCCGGGGCATCCACATTTTGAATTACATAGACGACTGGCTGATTTTAGCTCAGTCTCCAGAGCTAGCGCTTCGACATCGGGATGTCGTCCTAGCTCATGTCAAAGCTCTCGATACAACTTATCTCGGGGTTATATGGGACTTGATCGCAATGCAGGCACAACTGTCACCTGCAGCACCCTGGGGAGCATCAGGCTAGGCCAGAAAGTGTAAAATCATCACTTTCAAAGAGTTCTAGGTCTCATGGCGGCGGCTTCTACAGTAATGCCACTGGGCCTCCTGCATATGAGACTGTTTCAGTTGTGGCTCAGAGCCAGGGGGTTTCATCCAAGGGCCAACCCCCAGAGGCATATAAGGGTGACGCGCCAGGGGCTTTGCACCCTTTCTATGTGGTTCAGACCTCGGTTATTGACTTTAGGTCCCACTCTCGGTCCGTGTTGTCGTCGCAAGATGCTAACGACAGACGTATCCCTCACGGGTTGGGGTGCGGTCTTAAATGACCGTCCAGCCCAAGGGATCTGGAGAGGTCATCTTCTCGATTGGCACATCAATTGCCTCGAAATGATGGCTGTATTTTCTGGCCCTAATATACTTCCTCCGGCGGTTACGAGGCTACCTTGTCCTAGTGCGGGTGGACAAGACGTCAGTAGTCTTGTACATAAATCACCAGGACGGCTGCGGTCGCGCCATCTGAACAAATTGGCCCAGCAGATCCTGCCCTGGGCAGAGGGCAAATTCCTGTCCCTCAGAGCGATTCACATCCGGGGGCATATGAATGTGGGAGCAGACTTGCTGTCCAGACAAGCTGTGACAAACGGGGAATGGAAACTCAACCCCGAGATAGTCAGACAAATCTGAGGAAGATTTTACGAAGCAAAGGTGGACCTCTTTGTTACTCAGGAGACAGCGCACAATGTCCCCTCTACTTCTCTCTGAATCATCCAGCTCCCCTGGGTCTGGATGCGATGGCCCATGCATGGCCCAGACTGCATCTTTACGCATTTCCTCCGACAGCTCTGCTCCCGGGAGTCCTAGCGAAGGTCCGTCAACAGGGGTCTCACCTATTGTTGATAGCTCCCCGTTGGCCAACCAGAATGGTTCTTGGACCTAGTATCCCTCCTCGACGACTCGCCATGGGCGATCCCAGTCAGGAGAGATCTTTTGTCTCAGGCACAGGGGACAGTGTTTCATCCCCATCCCGACCTGTGGAACCTCCGTGCCTGGCCCCTGAAGGGCACCAGCTGAGAGGATCTGGGTTTCCGCCCGATGTAGTAGAGACTATTCTAAGTGCTAGGGCTCCCTCCACTAGAAGGAGCTATGCCCTCAGATGGAGCGATTTTGATAGATGGTGCATGGCACACCATGCAGACCCAATTCACAGCCAGATTGTTTCAGTGTTGGAGTTTCTGCAAGAGTAACTGTCCTCAGGGACAAGCCCCGGTACTTTCAGGGTTTATGTGGCCGCCATTTCAGCCTGCCACGCTCTGATTTATGGGGTTTCTGTGGAAAAACACCCTTTAGTCGCCCACTTTATTCGTGGAGCGAGGCGGCTGATGCCTCCTAGACAGGCAGTCCCGTCATGGGACTTAGCAATAGTGCTCGAGGGTCTGGTTAGCGCACCTTTTGAACCTATGGTGTCAGGCTTCTGACCTTTAAAACGTTTTTTCTAATGGCAATCACCTCTCTTAAGAGAATGTTCTCCCATAGCGTTTGAAACGCAGCATCTCGTTCCCGCTTTTTCAGGGAACAGGGTTACAGCCAAGTAACCCGAGACGAACATCACCATGCAGTGGAGATACTCGACAAAATAAGATATAACAGTGCCAAGAAACAAACAAATCTTCTTTTATTTTGGCAGAAGACAAAGAAAGGTATTAACTTTAGTGTGCGAGTACATGCAGACGAAAATGTACACTTATAACTCATGATTTTAAAATCCGGATTATCACAAACCCGCAGAGTTTTTCGTGATTCTGCTATTGCAGCATAATCTTAATCAAAATCGATGCAAAAATAGCAAAAATTAATTTTATCCATTTGTGATGCATTATTTTTACGAGGATATTGCACAGATGTTGCCTGTCGCTCATGTGAGGTCAGTGAGTGGTCTATGTGAACCTTTCTTACCTGGATGCTGCCTCACATAAGTGCCAAGGACCGGGCAATAATATCCTTATATATGACAGCGTAGTGGAGCAATACTGTTTTGTATTCCTTGTAAAAAAAAACATCCTTGAGTAAATGCTTCCCGTCAGCGTGCAAATCTTGTCTTTCAGGCTTATTGCTTGAATGGTAAAATATGTCAAAATGTCCGTCAAGTTTTTTTAAAGACAATTGGGTATGAGGTAAACAAACTTTTTGGGACGTGTACTGGATCCGCGCTTTACTGCAAGTCTTAAAGTAGCCGCTCAGTCACACCACCAGTTATAAGCCCACTGGCTGTTTGTGTTAACTTAAAAATTTACTTCAAAACCTTTCATTTTTTATTTATATTAGGTTAAGCATTATCAATTATAGTTATTAAGTATTTCTATTCATATAAATACTTTTAGTATTTAAGTAAGTTAAAAAACATTACAAATATTTACACAATTTACAAACAAGGAAAAATCCTTGAATGAAATCCTAAAGGGACTGACTATTCACGAGTTCACCTACACAGATAACAGTGATATTGATAGGGATAGTGATAGAGCTTGGTTATGAAGGTTATGCGTATTTGGCGTGCTGTCCGGGAAGCGGCCAGATCTATCCGCGCCCGAAACACTCTACCTTGGTACGGGTGAGTGCGCCGAGCTCGGAACCGGTCTGAGCCCAGAGCACACCCCCCGGGGTTCCTGTGGGATAGTGAGCTTGGGAGAGGAGCCGGGGTGAAGGAGGGATGCTTAATCTTAGGAGAACGAGCAGGTAAGATGGTTTCCCTATTTATTAGCGAGCTCGCTAGGGCTGATTGGGTGTACGCTGTGATTGCTGATTATAGACCAGCCGGCTGATTATATGCTCCAGCTCCTCCCGAACTTTGTTAATTAAACATCATTTAATTTCATGCATTATTATCGCACAGCTCATAAACGTGAAAGCACTAACGCATTACAAACATTACCATATGCTTTTTTTGCTCAAGTCAAGTCAAATTATTAGGTGAGGCAGTGTGTGCGTGTAAATGCCAGTGAGTTACAGTACGCAGGGAGATGTCTTGATATGTTGTGGCTGGTCGAGGAAATCATTGTTGCAATCATGTGGCGTAAATCCTGTATGACGGAGAATGTGTACAGGTGTTGGTTTTGTCCTACAGGTTGTGAACACGTGCGTATGGACTATTGGTGCCCAGGGAGCCCTGAATTCTTTATCCGGGCCTTGATATGGTTGACTAAATGTACCTGTTAGTAGAGAGAGTAGAGTGTTAGTGTTTTGGTAGATACAGTGTATTGTGTTAGTATATTTTTAAAATGAGTGTTGGAGTTTAGTTAAAAATGTGTGATTTTGAACATGAAATTAACAGTTTTGCCAATTCTGTGTTTTAGGTGTGTTGCTGTGTTAAGAAGAGTTAATGTGAGTCGATTCACAACCCTCAACAAGTAGACAACTTGTATAAATGAACATGAGGATGATGGTTCTGTTTTCATTGGCGTGCCTGAAAATAGCATTGATGTTGATCTTTACAGGTCATCATTAAGAAAATAGAAATGAAAGACAAACTTATCAGATGGCTTAAGGTGATGACAACTGCCACACCACTTTAAATAAATGGTCTCTGTATTCTGAAACACAAGCCATAATAACAAACTGCCAAGTCCTGTTCTCTCTCCATACAGATGGTTTATTAAGCTCTGTGATGAAAGGTAGGACAAAAATAACATCAGATCAAGAACACAAAAGAACAACACAACATGCTACCATGGTGTCAAAGCCCTTAAAAAGCTTTTGTAAATTGCAAACATATTTAGCCATGAAGATAACTGCTGGTATGTACAACAGCCCTGGTAGAAGAGTCCCAGTGTGTCCACCACTCACATATTCTCACAAAAAATGTAAATGATTCTAAATAGATAGGGAAAGTAAAAATGCCATTAAGGAAATATAAATTCTGCTTTTTAGTGACATTGGCCACATACTGCAAAGTTTTGGGAATGAAAACTCTAGGTATGTACACATAGATAAACAAAGATTGATAATCCATCATTCTTAAATGGTCAACATTTCTCCCTGTCTGTTGCCTTTTGATTTTGAATGTATTAACGTAAGATAACATGTTTATAAACCATAGTGGCCTTTACAGTTTTTTTCAATTGCTAACAAGCATTAACCAATACTTAGCTACTTAACACAGTAACACAAGTACATCATACAATTAGGCAAATAGCGAATTTTCTGCCCAAAACCACATTTGTTAAATTAATACAAACTCTACCTTTCAAAGTGCCGAATGATTTTTTCTACATATACTAAATCTATCAAAACACAGCAAAACCGATTCAAAATCGAGTCATTCCGTCAAAACATTAGCACTAGCTTTCTATCCAATGGGAACAAATAGTCAATCATATGGCAATGACTGTCAATATGCTATCAAATAATGGCATTCTGACACGTGGTATCTAATATAATAATAACAAAAGCTGTCCCAATTCGGGGGCAACAACCTTCTTAGGTCGCGGACTTAAAAACGAGGACTTGTTTTTCAAAGCACGCAGCCTCAAAAGTGCAAGAACCGAACTGAAATGAGACGGTCTAGCCTAAAAAAAGCAATATCTCACAAACGCTAGGTGGAACTTCCAGGGTACGTGTGGGACTACAAGTTGGTTACGCACGTCAAATTTGGTGCCGATATATCACACGGTCCAAACGATATCACGGTTCATATCTGGTCGCTCAATCGTGACATAATCATACTCACCTGATTTGGCACGAATCGAGGAATCTGTAGATCACAGTTTTCTGATAGCACTTAAAAAGTTAGAGGCAAAAATAAAAAAAATTCAAATCTCGCAACCCATAGGTGCCGCTCTTCCCCATTTTGGCAAGGACCCCCATTCCGAGGTGTAGTTGACACATACCAAGTGTCATATCGATGAATCAAACATTGGCCGAGTTACAGCCTCCAATACATTTTTGGGTCAACTTTTAAAAGTTTGCGGCGTAATAACTTTTGAGCAAGAGCAAAAATCTCAATTCCGGAGCTTCTCTTCTATTTGGCTCAGTCGATTTAGTGACAATCTGTCACAATTTCTAGGACTAGTAGCGAAAAAACGCAATACTGTACTTTTCAAGATGGCCGCTACTGTAATGGGCGGAGTCTTAGTGTAAGGCATGGAATGCCATAAGCGTGATGAGTGCATGACGTGTGCCAAGTAGAGTTTTTGTACATCAATGGGTTCACAAGTTAAAGCCGTTGAAAGGTGCGTTTTTAAGAGTTGGTGGCGCTATAGAGTGAGTGATAGAGACCCCATACTTGGTCACGTGACTAATGAGTACCACCACCTCTACGAATGTGACAATTTTCACCATTATCCTACTTACGCTTAATAGGGCTACCATGGACACCCATGGTAAGGAAGAAGAATACTAACAAGGAAAATTGTGGCCCCTAATTAAAACACTGAAATGGACCGTTTTTGTGAATTACATACTTTTATTTAACTAAAGTTTTGAATGAATAATAAAAAATATCAAGCCGTTACAGGCGCGCAATGAATCTCGGAACACCCGAGGCTGTGAATGATACATTCGTTCTATCATTAAAAACCCACGGAAATAAGGTCGCATTTTGGGGCTTCATTTGAAGCCAGCTTTGAATCCGGACAGCCTTCCTTCAGTCGCGCAATCGGTCTTAAAATGCAGCCTTCAAAGAACGCAGCCCCTGAATTGGGACACAGCTTGCATATCTCCCTCCGACGGGTCCTTCGGAAAGGGGACACCAAAACGTCACTCCAAATAAAGAGAAAAGGACATCGTTTTCATTGCTCCTTTTGCCAAGTGAATTTTAAACGGACAATTGCATTTTTCCTTTCAGAGCTTACACATCAAGAGCTTTACTCTTCGAAGAGAATAGGGCATAGGGATGATTACTTCGGAATGGAACGCAGGGAATGATTGCAGCGCGCACGCGGTTACTACGGCGAGTTGGGTTAAACATTATAGCCTACTACGTTGCATATAGATCCGTTTTTCCGCGATTATCAATGTAAGTGTATACACTGACAAAAATATAAATATATTTTACTAAAACTTTTATAAAAAATGTATACTTGGGCACAGACGCGTAAACGCATGCGTTTCATATTTTTTCAGATTTACGCGTTAAAATATTAAACGCAATTAACGCAGCATCCGTTTATTTTTGCCATCCTCTGTCTAGCTTTACATTATATAATCATGATCTTATTCATGTACAGGCCTTTTAACCATCTTAGCGCGATTTGAAACAGTTGCTTTGACACGTTCAGTGTAGACAGACAGCTTCTATTATGGCAAGTATGGCAAGCCAATGGTGTCAGAATTACGCTATAGATTAAACGCGTTTGTATCAGAATGCCGTTTTGGACGGCGTTTTAAACAGTATTTGCGCCGCAAAATACGGCGTCGCGATTCGAAACGGCGTTTTAAGGCGCCCGAAAAGCGGCGCTTTTTGCGCCGCGGTCTTGCCATATGACGGCGTAAAAAACGCCGTTTTGGTTGCACAGAGCGCGCGTCATTTACGGCGTTTTGTCTGTTGTATAATGAGCCCCTCCCACTGATTTCCCAACCCAGTAAATTTGAACCGTTGTCAACCAATCACTGATGAACTGAGCCAGACCAGACCAATTTAACACTGATCATTTCACAGATTTGAATTGCAACCTCAAATAGGCATCTACAACCTCTCAAACCTGTCACTGCAGTTTCAAATCATCCCGCATTGACTTTTGCTACTACTTTCTTTCGCGATAAACCATTTGCAAAACTAACTTGTGCACTTGAAAGCTCAGAGGCGAGAGAAGGAGCGGCATTTGATGACGTCATGTGGCTGAGCCACACTGCCCCCTAACGGCAGGGTTATTACAATGAAAGGATCTAGCAAGAATACTTAAAAAAATGTTTAAACAATATGGTTTTGATATAAAGGTTCTACTATATTATAGGAATGCTGGTGTGGTAAGCTATAGTTTTTGAAAACCATGGGAAAAGTATATAATATGAATTACTATTATGCAAGTAAGACCATGGTTATTTTTGGATTTACTGTGGTTTTACTACAACTATCAAATTTATTATTGTATTAAAACTGGTTTATTTTGTGTTTACTAAGGTCTTACTGGAAAGATGGATAACTGTATAAGTATGGATACAAATAAATGTTAACTGAATGCTTATATTTGTATAACGTTGGTTAAAGGCATTTGATAAATGTAATGCATTTATGTATTTGATGTGTTAATATAATAAATGTGCTGTTGCTATTGAACATGTTTGATCCATTATTGTGTTTAAGAACATTTTGGTTAGCGTTATTTAACAATTATGAACGGCGGGCCGACCGTGGATAAATCACCTCAGCAGCGGACCACCAGCAGAAATATGGCGGCTGCCGCTGGTGGACCAAAAACTAAAACCCGGTGGACCACAGTCGTTGCCGCCGTGTGCCGACAACTTTGCCACCGGTCCGCCACTCGGCTGGCCTTATTTAGCTGGGGTAATTGTGAACCATTTAACCATCTTCCGGCATGCATAGTTCAATTCGATTTTACTGACATTGCGCTTTTCACAATGTGTATTGTTCAAAAGCAGCTTTACAGAAGAGAATATAAAAAAAATAACAGAAAAACACATAAGGTAAAACACAGTGGATGGTGTTTGTAGAACAAGCAAGTTCGTTTTAATAAAGCTATATGTTAACGTAATTTACTGAAACTAAGCTAATCTAAGATATAATTGTTTCATATTAATGTATTACCTATAATAAAGATAAAATAAATTTAATTTTTTTAGGAGAAATCTATTTACTTATAAAATGCAGATGTGTCTCAAAGTCTCAAGTCTCAAACTTCACCCAAACTGAAATAGCATTCCATACGGCGTCAACCGTCTACATGCATTGAAAACAAAATATGAAATAATTCTTTGATTTCTCCTGACCGTTGTGCAGGTCTGATCTGCAACTATAGGAAACGTTTGGTTGAGGTTATTGCTGCCAAAGGAGGGTCAACCAGTTATTAAACCCAAAGGTTCACATACTTTTTCCACCCTGCACTATGAATGTTTACATGTTGTGTTCAATAAAAACATGAAAACGTATAATGTTTGTGCGGTATTAGTTTAAGCAGACTGTGTTTCTCTATTGTTGTGACTTAGATGAAGATCAGAACACATTTTATGACCAATTTATGAAGAAATCCAAGTAAGCCCAAAGGGTTCATATACTTTTTCTTTCAACTGTATATACGAGTTTACGCCGTTTTTCAGCCTTCCATAGCACATAAAGCGCAGCTACCCTCTCAACAAAAAACATGTCCGCCATTTCGAAATGAGACTGGAGCCGCCTGCCAGAAGCCCCTCCCATGACGCGAATGAAGCGAATTTTACGCGCGAATGAAGCGAATCTGACGCGCGAATGAAGCGAGTAAACTCAAAATGTTCAAGCGTCCAACTACAATCGCGCTATTCGCGTTTGGTCTGAACACAACATAAGAAAGCGCACGAGTATTAAGTTCTCTTTCGTGCTTGAGCAAACAAAACCACACAAGAGTATGCCAGAAAGCCCGTTTTGTCGAGCATTTTTGTAAACACAGATTTCAGCGTGTTCAATAAAATCCTAAATGTATGCAAAGAGTTGTGAAAATGGGAGTTGGTAGTGGTATGCAAAATATGTTGGCTGAAAATGTACACATGACCAGTCACAGCGTTCGGCAAGAACGTTTTTTGGTACTACGCCTTTCACAGACGATATATAATTATAAAAATATTATTTGACCACTATACTTTTTGACTGCTATCAGGATGTAAAGAGATTTCCAACCACCATGGCAAAAATAATTTCTGGACAGGATCACCTGCCTGTAAGTGCACTAAAGTAAGTAGGTTGCGAACTTCAAATAACGTTAGACAACAGCACCCCCTTGGCAACAAGTTATGAATAATATGATGCAAGTGTTTTTAATTATGGCTTTTAAACTGGTTTTCTTTATACGACTGGTGGGTTTGGCCCCGTAAACTCTTATACCATTGCTTCAGATTTTAACAATATTTACTTGTGGTATAAAAATAAAAAATAAAGGGTTATCTATCTATCTGCCGTAAGAAAACATGGTTATCGTTACTACAGTTAGTAAACTGTACAGATTGACAAGTATTCAAAAATATGAAGAGACTGTAAAGGCCAAATCTTCTGGTTAAAATGCTTCAGTCTGTCGGATGAACGTCTTAAGTTTGGCCGTCAATGTGCATTAAACGGGCGACAAAAACAAACAAACAGAAACGTTTGGACATTTTCTTTGACCAAGACCCCTACATTACAAAAGTCAAAACAAAGGTAACTTGTGGTCTTAGTAATAAAACAAACGCGAATCAAAATACAGACATTTCACTTAATTTCGTAATTCGTAGACTTACCTTCAGAACGCCCGCCATCACATCCGTCCTACTAAGTGAGTAAAGTCTGTTCAAGTTCCTGGCGTGTAGTCGTCAGTGTTCGAGTATGCAATGTCTCTGATCCATGTGTCCGTGAGATGTGACTGACCGTTAAACACATTCCCGTGATATGTGCTGAATGACATCACGCGTGACTATGAGATAAACCCACCAGAGTCTCACATTCATAACACTCTGTTTCCACCCAATACTGGATTTGACTTTATATGGAAGCAGTAAAGCAGGAATGCATCAACCTGAAGAAATTGGTACACTGCTCAGAGCCCACAAAAATACCTGTCATATGATTCATGTTCTAATTCTCCCTATGGATATTTATGACGGTGTTACTATGGTAAAACATTAGGGAAATTAATCATGGTTTTATTATCGTTAAAGTGTAGTAATTGTGTATCGTAAACATTTTTATAACCATAGTGTTACCTGGAAGAGTTCCAAAGTAAAATTTAATTTAGGTCATTATTTAGTCTTCCACATGTACCTGACAATCTGTATCTGACTCTTTCTTCTGTGGAAAAAAAACGATATTTTGAGATATGTCTGAGTATTTTTTTTGTCCATTCATTTTAAGTCAATGGGGGCCATTGTTGTGTGTTTTTATTTTTGCTCTGCAGAAGAGTCATACAGGTTTAGGAAAAAATAAGGGTGAAAAATCATCTGGCTGAACCATCCCTCTAACTATGGTTTTTGTAACAAAACCATGTTTATTACGGACAATGCTTTAATCTTTTGAGGAGCCCATTTATTTAAAATACTTTCAAGGAAGACAGTGTACAGTAAATATTGTGATATATGAATCATACAGCCTGGTGGTATTTCCACAGCATAGAATATTATTGTTTATTCCAATATTTAAGATATGCAAAATTCCAATTGAATCTGATGTTGCCCACATTAGCATCATCATAATTACAATCATCGTGTTATGATCATGTGTGAAATAGATATGATTTACCCTGAATCAGACCCAGCAATTTTTTAAACTTTTAAATTGTCGAAACTGCTTTTGACAAAAAAAGCTTAAACTGCTTTTATGTATAGGAAAATCTCATAAGAAAAATGAAACAAGATGTTTGAAAGGTTTATATTACATTGATAGAAAAGCAAATCAATAAAAACCTCAATTTGTGTATACAGCATTGCATTGTTGCATGTTTGTTTTCCCTCTTGGTTCATATGGACATGCAGGACATATCAGTGACATACATTTCTGCAAATTACCTTGTTTGTGCATAATCTTTAGACAAGGTCATATGTTTATGTTAAGTAACTCTAATGAGATGCAGTTTTTACTGATTCCAGTCTTTTAGTCTGGTGTTGCATAATGTGTCTGATACAGTACATAATAGTATGTTAAATCCCTTCAACAGGCACAAAACCCACCAAAACTTTACATGGGTCCATTTCCAAAGCGAACAAACACTGAAAGCCAGGCAGTGCCTCACAAGCAACATGTACAAAAACTTGAAAAAATAACATTTGTCTTGTCTTTGTGTGCCATGTTTTCTTATTGTCAGTAATAGAGGACACTTAAAAATGGCACTCAACAGGTCAGAATCGTGTAATGCAACGCTTTACCTAGGGAGCATTTACTCTAGATGTTATCTACCAGCAGCATCGTCATTAAATACCACAATATATAGGTGCACACTTCAAAAGCTCCAGATATCCTATCACAGCCAATACTCTCGTTGTCATCTGTATCAGTGTCGTATTGCCAAACACATACTCGGGCACTTTGTGAGGGCTGTGTAAGGCTGTTTCACATGATGATGCGTGGTTCAGGAACAGAGTCTGTGATGGACTTGTGTGGCAGAACATTGGCACCGTTGATGTAGAGTTCGTCATTCACTATTACATCCTCCCCTAAAACCGTCACATTCTCCATCCGCACCTGACAAGCAACCACATACTATTAGCAACCAAGCCTCAGGCAAGCACAGCAACTACAAATAGGTATAGATCAGAAGTAAGAATACCATTGATTTTCTAGATAGAAAGACATATCTGGAAGCCTGAAACGTACCCACTGTCCCACTGATGAACTCCATCCCACAATGCATGACTCTAGCCAAGAGTGTGAGCGTATATGCGCCCCCTTCAGTACGGTACAGCGCTTTATCCTTACACCATCCTCCAGAACCACTCCTGCTCCAATTGTCACATTCGGCCCAATGGTACAGTTCTCACCGATCACTGCTGTTGGGTCCTTTGGTAACAAAGTGCATTATAAAAACGGTTCTGGAAACGTAACTTTTTTTTTACATAGCATTACTGTTTTAGCTGAGGGGGGACGCCCATACATAAAATATGAAAATAAAACAGAAATAACTTAAATTTAAGAGAGGTTTTAAACACTGCTTGAAAGTAAACTAATATATGATGCGTGTAATTATTATGAATTATTTTTGGTCATTTATGACTGGACAGTGGGTACATTTATGACACAGGCTGTTAAAAAGTTTTTAAAATACCGAGATGAACAAACTGCAGAGGAAGTTTTAAGTTGACAAAAGTAGTCAGAAGATCAAATTAAAATAGAAAATATTAAAATGAAAAGAATTTAAAAAATGATTTAAAAAAAACGCAACCAACAACAAATCTTCGCAGTAGTGAGTAATTGCAATGTGGTCGTTTATTGGGAATATTATAATAGGATGTGCGATTTTTTTCCAAACAATTTTCTCCCGGATTCAGGCCTTTCAAATGATACTGAATACGTTATTGCCAAGGACTGTTTTGTCCCATATAGCGTTCTTTGCCTTTGGATGCTAGTGATGCCGATTTCCTCTACAGTTCAAGTCGTCTTATATGATGTTGCGTCAAGAGCAACTGCATGAATGTAAACATCTGCCAGAAAAATATAAACATCATCCAAAATAAACTGCAATGTTTGGTCTATAAAAAGATAGGGAAGATAGCTAAAGTCACTATAGATCTATGACAATTTACTCCTGTAAAAAGGGGCAAATCATAAAACATATTTGTACTGTACTTTGTGAAGCCAAAACAATTTGGAATAAACCACACTATCCAATCAAAATCAACCAGTTGTGAAATTTGTTCATACCACAAGAACGTTTCCGAGGAACCCCGGTCCAGTGTGAAGCTTCTCAGGGGCTTGCTGTCGAACGGACTGCAGGTACATGCACATGCCTGTCAGGAAGTCTTTGGGCTGGCCAATGTCCATCCAGAACCCTGAAACATCATATATTTACTTATATATAAATTACTATAAAGGTTAATCAGAGTGTTTTATAACATAGAAGCAACATGATAAATGTAGAAGCTGCAACTAGTGGCGAAATTTAAAATTGTTTTCCAAAAACATGAAGTGTGTGCTTGTTAGAGGTGGGATATGTTTGGTGTTTGTTCTTGCACCTTGCAGCTCCATGGCATAAAGGTGTCCTTCCTCTGCCATGACAGGAAAGATTTCCTTCTCAATGGAAGTTGGTCTCAACTGAGGGATAAATGACAGAAAATGTTGAATTAAAGGAGTAAAAAGAACAGAATGTTTTAGTACAAAAAATGACAAACATCTGAACAGCTCATCAAGGTTTTACTAACTAGGCAGGCTAGAAAGGTGCAGGCAGGTGAGGTGAACTCTTCATATAAAAAAATCCACCTCATCAAATTCACAAATTCTGAGATCAGGCTGGTAAATTGCCGTGAAATCAATGCTACAAACAATCAAATACATATTAAATGTTCCTGACAGGTTTTATGAACCAAAATAATTAGTACAAAAACGTATAGTTTATACGCAGTATAGCAAAATGGCTGACCTGGATTCTACTCAGCATGGCAGGGCTGAAGATGTACATCCCAGCATTAATTTTGTTGGAAACGAACACTTGCGGTTTCTCTACAAAGCGGTGTATCCGTCCAGTGTCCCCTTCATAAACAACCACACCATACTTAGATGGCTCTTCCACTTTAGTAACCTGAAACATCAGGCAGATATTTACCCCCTCCCAAAAACAAAATCTGTCATCTTTCACGCACGTAAATGACATAGCTTTATTATATTTCTAACAGAAACACTTTACTTACAACAATTGTACCCTCCCTGCCATGCTGCTGGTGAAACTTCAACATGTCCTCAAAGGGGAAATCACAGATGACGTCACTATTGAGGACAAAAAAAGGTTCCTCGCTGTCTGTCAAAAGCTCTCGGGCTAATGCCAGAGGACCAGCTAGAAAAAACAACTGGACAGTTAAAGTATCACATTTGCTGAAGGCTGTGCAGTCAGAATGTGGGATTGTTTACCTACCAGTGCCTAGAGGGTCCTTTTCATGTGAAAGAGAGATTTTTATTCCAAGCTGTTCAGTTCAAAAATAGATTTATATTATTTTTGATATGTCTTACATATGATAAGCCATGTGTGAAACACAAAGTGCAAGTCAATGAACACTCACTCTTTGCTCCTGAGCTCTCATCTCTTTCTCCAGCAGCTCCGACATGTAACTGACAGCCAAGATGACATGCTTGACTCCAGCCTGACACAATACATGAATACATAACAAGAACAGAAATACACATTTATTCGAGAACACAAATTCTCAGACCTAGAATAAATTAGGCAAGACTGAGGTTACTTAATTTTACTCAAGTACATTTTTCAAATATCTATACTTTATGAGAGTGTGTTTACTTAATTAAAAAACTTTACTTTAAAAAACGACATTATAAAGCATATCTCATACTTTTACATTTTTCACGTTTATTTGACCTTTAATACAGAATTTAAGTACATAAAATATCCAGTTTTTTTCTACTTTTGAAAGTTAAAATACTTAAGTAAAATATCAGAAGTAAAATAACTAGATTTAAGCTTGTACTTAAGTATTAAACGGTAAAAAGTAAAAGGAGTAAAAAGTATGATATATGCTTTGTACTGTAGTGAAGTAATTTTTTCCAAAGATAAACATTACAATTGTACTTGAGAGTAAAAATACTTAAGTAATTTCCACCTCTGGAAATTACTTAACCGCCAACCAGATCCAACACAGAACTGGCTGACACAGTGTTAAGAGACTAAAGATGGTTTCAAAGTAACAAACATTACTGCGCATGCGTGTGTTCGTGGACTGCCCTTAACTTCCGCCAAACATTCGCATATAATAGAGTGCCTCTAGATTATTTCTGATATCAAGCAAAAAAAGCAGAGAAGAACTGTTGCGTGGCTAAACTTGCCTTTTCAATATTTTGAATTTAGACTGTGATACCAAGCTCGATACTTCTTTAAATGCGACAATACTATTGGACCCACTCAACAAATTGTTTATTTAACAAAATGAACATACACATTTTTTTTACATATCACTTATTTAATACTATTATTATACAATAAAATAATAATATAAATTAATAAGACGATACATTTAATAAAATATAGATTTATTATAAGACACTAGCCAGACCGATAAACAAACTTAAAGGTAACTGCAGTCTAGGGGCACGTCCAATGAAACGGTCTACAGCTTCATAAGAAAACAAAGCATCAATATTTATTTTGAAGTAGGTCAACACCCCTTAACCGCTATTCCACTGGAAAAAAATATATAGCTAATCTGAATATTGTAGCTATTTATACTAATATTGTAGCTGAATATATAGCTAAGTCTTCAATTTTATAAAATTTTTTGCTGTTTATTGTTTTTGACCAATACAAAACACTTTTTTGTACAAAGATATTAAATCGTTTAAAGTCTTAACAAAATAAAAAAATGTGGATATAGAGGGCCAACTAACCCTAGTGTCTCTATAGACTGTTTCATTGGACGTGCATCCCTGGACCCCTGCAGTTAACTTCTGGTCTGTGTTTGTTTATCGGTCTGGCTAGTGTAGGGTATTTTAATTTAATTATGTTAATATTAATTATTAATCACACATAACATTCATGTTTTTAAATATACTTTTACATTCTAATAATTTAACATTTAATCTCCAAATGAATGTAGAAACAGCCGATTTCTTCAACGGCATCATTTTATGAATGAAAGCCAACATTCTGATATTAATACTACAACAGATTTCTCTCTTAAATTTTTATCTTTTAAATGTATTTTAACATTAATTATAGCCATTCAACAGTATAATTGAGAGCTATCATTGACAGGTTTTGACAGAGATTCACTGACACACCCTTTAGCCAGTGACTGTATCCACCAGACAGGACCACTGTCGCGTTGCATTTCCTGCATCCCACAGCTAGAAAGCCTTTATATGAATAAGAGCGTGATTATATAATGTAACGCTAGACAAAGGATGACAAAACAAACGGATGCAGCATTATCTGCGTAAAATATTTTTAACGTGTTAATCTGAAAAAAAATGATTGCATGCGTTAACGTTGACAGCCCTTATTTTAATTCATATTATTTTATTGTATAATAATTGTATTAAATAAACAATTTGTTCAATTTTGTTGTATGTAAATTTTATGAAATAAACTATTTGTTTAATGAGTCCTGTTGTTTTTTTGCTTTAAAAGAAACCGTACGAGACATTGACATCTAGCGGTTGAGCTAGGTATAGCAGTCTTATTTCAAAATATTGAAGAGGCAAGTTCAATATTTAGCCAAGTAACGGTTCTTCGGTTTCTTTGGCTTATTATCAGAAATTATCTACAGGCACAGTCTAAGGCCAGTCCACGTATGCGCAGTAACGTTTGTTTATGTTGTTGCTTTGAAACTGTCTATTTATCTAATCAAAACCAGGCCCCATATTCACAAAACATTTTATCTTACCACTAAGAGTTCTTCTAAACAGCAGTAAAAGTTTTTAGTTGAGAGTTTCCTCTTAAAACCCATTCATAATGCTGCTGAGAGCAACTTTTACTAAGTAGCAGAAAGAAAACTTAATCCAAGAGAAAAGGTGGGGTTGACATTGTTGCCATGGACGATGTCAGCAAGTTTACCGACATGACCACAGTGATTGGCTGATAGGGGATGGGTCTCGGTCAGTCATTATGCAATGAGCAGAGCCTGTGAGAGAGAGTTCTGCCAACGGAAGTCCAAAACGCTGGAGTGCCACGTTATTCATGGAGCCTTCCGATAGTTCCAGGAAGTTATGTTTTCTCTTTAAATGCTTTATTTCTTTCATTTTTTTATTCATTAAATGGATTTTCGTCTTTAAATGGGTTAAAAGTTTACCTCAGTTGGTCTGTTTAGTCGCAGATCCATGTGTAATTAGTAACTTCCGGGAACTATTGAGAGCCCGTGTCACATGATTCATGGAGCCTTCCGATATTTCCAGGAAGTTATGTTTTCTCTTAAAATGCTTTATTTCTTTCATTTTTTTATTCATTAAATTCATTTCGTCTTTAAATGGGTTAGTAGTTTACCTCACTTGGTCTGTTTAGTCGCAGCTCCATGCGCTATTAGTAACTTCCGGGAACTATTGAGAGCCTCCATGAACCGCCATTGCTGTGAAAAAACTGTTCCATTGGAGTCAATGCGACTCTCTCTCAATGGCTCTGGGAATGAGGTATCATGCTGACAAACTTAAATTTAGATCCTAAAATATAAATGTTTTCATATTTAAATACAATTTTACAATGTAATTGTTGTTATATTCAAGTCAAGGTTTTAAAATACAAATGTTGCCATATTTAAATTAAGATTATTAAATATATGCCAAGTTACTAATTAAACAAGTATATATTTTACTGTATGTTAGGATTGTTGCGAGTTGGTCTTAGTGACTTAGGAGTCCTCTTTACTACTTCTACAGTTCCACAGATTTAGCGGTATCACGCCTTGTGAAATACTCTTAGCGCAAAAATGTAGGAGTCCAAAATTTAGGACTGACCCACCCATTATTTTTATTGTGTTATTATCTATTTAATTTTTTCTCAATTCAGCAAGGTATGAGCTACTTTTAGCCTTTGTTTTCAAAACAAAGTGTCTAAATGAAAACATACGAAACCAGAATGTTCAGCTACCTTGGCAAGAGCTTCCACCTGATGAAGCAGGATGGGTTTGTTGCAGAACTCCACCAGCGGTTTGGGCACGGTGAGAGTGAGCGGCCGTAATCTTGTGCCATAGCCACCAACAAGAATCAGAGCTTTCATAATGGCTCACAAGAACTGAATGTAGTCAGAATAGATTGGCATCAATTCATGTAGAAAGAGCACCTGAGACACACAATTTAAGATATCTGAAAAGAGGAGCTCTGATATTCAAAACTAGTCACACAGGAAGAAACTGACACCTGTTTAGTGCCATTACAACAAACCTGCAACGCCTGTTATTCATCTTTATGAAATGTGCAAAGACTTTTGAGACTCGACTGACTAGATATTGATATTTTACACTATTACTCAGACTGGACACACCTACTTAGTCCTTAAAAATAATTTTTCAAAGCAGCCACACTTTTTTGTCTAGATGACAAAAGATGACTAGATGTGTGTGTGTGTGTGTGTGTGTGTGTGTGTGTGTGTGTGTGTGTGGTAAATAAAATAGTAACCCTTAGTTTATCTATTCGGAGTTCTTCTAGGCTGAGTTTTCTTTTAGGCTGAGTTTTCTTCTTTATTCAGTCCACGTCATCCATTTTAAAAGCGTTCTCAATGAATACAATATTAGTATTAAAATTAAAGAAACGATGTGTTTGTATATTTTGTCTACAAAACTATTTTCAGTCTTTTAATAAAATGCCATCAGATCAAAAAATTACTGTCCATAAAATAATTTCACGTGTTTCTGTTAAACATCTATATCACTCTAGTCTCTATAGACTATGAAATCCATATACAATTATTAAACGTTATTCGTGAAATGATTAAATGCTATTCGTGAAACTCACCAATAAACGTCAAACTTGCTCCACTGATGTGATTTTCCAGATGATAAAAGGAAGACGTTTAATAATGACTCCAACATATAAACACTATTCAGCAATTAATCGAGTGTAAGTTTCTGACAGATGTTTACGATCTATATCGCTTTGTAATGAATTAATTTACTTCAGTTCCGTATAGTGATGACGCTCTGTACATGGGCAGGGCCACGGCACTGTGGTGTCACGGGTCAACGGACTGTACCACTATTTCGAAGGAACCAATGAATATTTGTCTGACATTAAAGTAATTTAATTTCGCCAATATCTTTTTAACGATTAAGTTATTAGTATACTTCTGATTACTGTATGCAAATTCTTCGAAGTCAGTAAACTAAATACACTAAATGTATAATGATGTACACACTATATAAAGCCCACCCCTCATTTAAGAACCACACGTGTCTTTACGAACCAATTATATGAGAACAACGTGGCGCAGATTCCAACGAGACACAAATTAATTTCAAAATAAAAGTCCAAAACAAATAAGTCTTCTCTGGGTTTATTACAGCATTTTCAATATTTCTCTTAAAAAACATATGGTGCAGTTTTGTAGATAAAGTAAAAATAATGAATTATTTTAAAAATATGTAAACTAACGGTACTTTTAGCGTGTTGACAAAATGTTATGTGATCTTCTAATTGTAAGTCGCTTTGGATAAAAGCGTCTGCCAAATGAATATATGTAAATATAATGTATGGAAACTTTTATGAGGCTGTTACATGTGTTACATTTAATGTGTTTGATTTGGTTGTAAAGCTCTGTCTGCCCCAAGGGGCTGGAATGGCGTTTACGTGTTTGTTTGATTGAACAGATTCCTAACAGCTGTGGACCCTTTACGGTGCGCTTAAAGGAAGCCGCTTCATTACACTCAGGGGCAAGACTGGTGCGGTCGTCCGGGCAGAGCTGTGGTCATATGTGTTTTGTTACCTGATTAATTTCTTCCCATTACATGTTTGTTTATATCTTATGTTATTTAAATAAAAACCCTAGACCGAGCTTTGTGTTGTCTCCCTCTTAATGTTATGGTGGTGGGCCGTAACAGAGGCAAAAAGGAAATATAATTTAGTTAATCCCAGGGAAATATTTCAAGGACTTTTTTAATAATTAATTTACATTTTAATAAACGATTTTGATAACTAATCTATATCATATAGATTGGTATATCAAAAAAAATCTTGCTATTGCAATTATTGGTATTTTAATGGAATTTATTTCTAATCAGTATTGCTATTTGTCTAGGTATAGTGTATGGCGTTAGTCCACTAAAAATGTCGGGATATCCTATTTAGTACTTTTCACTAAACACCAACATTCCAGCAACAAAAAAAAGGAAAATAGAAAGATTAAAGAAAGGAGACGATTGTTCTTAAATAAACTGTTTATAGCTCACATTTAAAGTTGTCATATTATGTTTTTCTTAAAAAAATATACATTCATGCAACAACAATAAAGGGAAAAGGAAAATGTATTTTTCAGGATAAGTTCGTTTCTGTCACATCTATGAAAGACATAGCTGGCTTTATCCACATCAGTTCTTCCCTTCTTATGTTCCAGCACAAACTAAAGGTGTAGATACACAAAACAGCTACAATATTATAAGTAATGTCGGCATGGAAGAAATGATGTATTTTTAATGTTATTAAACATAACTGCAGCACAATGCTTATTTATTGTGAGAAGACAAGTCACACATGTGGCAATTGTTCCTGAAATATTTCCCTTCAACATTTACTGAAATTATGTCATGTGCTACTTTTAATATTAAGCAATCAATCATGTAATATAAACTCAGATAAAATGCTATAGCTATAATTTTGGTAAACATTTGGACAAAAAACAAAAACAACCCAGTTCCAGCTATCGATTAATCACACATGTAAATACAGACACATCAAGATGCCATATTTTGTCTTGTTAATTTCTTATTCATACACATCTGATGAATACACAAGTCAATGTATACAAGACAAGACAAATATTATATTTTGACAACTGCAAGTGCAGATAGAGGTTATGCCAGAGAAAGAAGTGTGCATTTTTAAAGGACGACGCCACAGTGCAATAAATGCTCCACCTACACAGAGAATATCATAAACTGTGTTGCTACATGTGCTAATAGTGGATAAAATGTCACTGGTATACTTGTGTAACTAACTGATCATTTTAAACCATACAAAAATAAAAACATGCTCTTGAAATGGCTTTATAACAATCTACAGATCAAGTTTTTTTTCCTGTAATGATAACCATGTTTCAGACAGAATAAGGCTTTGTACATAAGGGTTATCTAAATTACTACACATAAACTAACCCACCGTATTCTGAAGAGTTTTGAAATGGGAAAGACTTCAAGAAAGAGACAAGAAAAATATCCAAAAGCATAAAAACAGATCCTCTAAATGAACAGACGAGGACAGCTACACATGTGTACCTGTTATAAATGATATTTTCACACAGCTAAGCTGTATGGCTACTGCCATAAGGCAGAGTTCACCTTTTTGTAGTCATTGACCAGAGGTTTAAAACCCCTTTAAAATGCCCCCAACCTCTGCAAGTAAAGCTTTGACCAACCATTCAAAGTTAAATTACTCCATTTAAATCACCTGGAATACTGCATGTTTAGATAGACCCAAAAAATCCCAAAACAAGCCCCAGTGTTAGGGTCATGTTTTAAAGGAACAAAAATCTACTTTGCAATGTGTAACAATTAAGCCTATCTTCAGAATCATTAAGATACTTTTGCATTTTGACATTATTGTAATGTAAATGTTCCCTTCAAAAACAGCATGCTCATTACTGTTATGCAAAAAAAGAAACATTCTTTACATAAACATGCATACATCTTCAGATTCATTATGGTGATTTTATACAATCATTGTGTCAGTATTTAAGTATGATAATTATATTTGGGCAGGGATGGGAAGGAGAGCCTAATTATCTTTAAAATAATGTTACAATTAAAAAAATCTTTATCATACTAAAAATAGGCTTAATTTTCTTAATGCAAAACGATTTTGAAAATTCTAACAAACGCACACAGACTCTATATACACACACTGACCCTAAAGCCCTGAGCAGTTCACATTTGTTTCATAACTGCAGTACTTCACGTGGCCACATGGTGGCAATGAATCCATGTGAAGAACAGTAAATCCATGTCCTGCATTTGTGTGTTTGTATATGTGTGGGGGGAGCCATTTGAGTTCTAACAGTTGTGGAGCAAGTCAAGAACTTCAGTAGAGGTCACCACCATTTTCTGTTTGTATGAAAGACTCACATTACAAACATTATCGATTTTTACAAATGTCTGTGTTTGACAAGAATCTCAATGGGGACTAATGGGCAGCAAATTAAGAAACAATTTCAGCTACTGGTTCTCCTCTTGAATCTCTCGCAAAATGTTGATGAGGCTTTCCAGTCCAAATACATAGCCTCTGTCAGGTCCGTCATGGATGGTTTGGTCATCGCGGAAACCCTTAAAGGTACTGTGGGCAAAGTCTATCATACGCACGTCCACACTTGGCACCCGAGGGTGGCAAAAAGTGTCCGAGGAAGGAAGGTTCTCTAAAGAGCCACGTGGCGTTGCCTGATTTTCCTTTTCTGAGGGCAGTTCTGAAGGTTTCTGCCAGGCATCGACAGACTCGGGTTCTTTACCCTCATAAATGATGAGCAGAGAGCTGGAGTAGAAGCGGTATGAAGCCTGGCGCTCCAGGACAGCCTTCAGGCTGCAGAGTTTGCTCAGCATGGGCTCAAAAAGGTCTTTGCGCAGCTGCGTTCCGTTGTGCATGAACTGAAAGAGCGCATTTCGAAAACCCTCAATGGAAAGCCCCCGTCCGTAGTATTTGTTTCTGCATAGATAATGACCTGTATCCATTTGGTACACCTGCAGAACAAAGACAAGAGATAAGGAGGGGGTGAATGATGGTGAAGAAAAAGCAGATGAGAAACAGATGTTTTCATGGCTCATCTGGCACTGACGTGAACAGCAATGTTAGGGCATGGCAGCTGTGTAAATCTTCATCAGTCACCAGGGCTTGAAATAACAGACATATGACAGAGAGATGAAAGACATTTGTAAAGGTTTTCTTAGGCTCTTCATAAAGTCACCATAATATAAAAAATGACATTCTCTTCAAAAATCTTAAACTCCACCCTTCAAAGGAAATCTCTTCTTTGCATAACACATGATGCATTACTTAAATTTTAAATTTCAGTTCAAAACAACAACATATGCAGCATCAGGAAACAGTGATATGGTACTACACAAATTTGAATGTAATTGCGGGTGGGCGATGCCTACCCAATTGGCATCAGACGATGTCTACCATCTTGAGCTGCACAGATACAAAGTCAGACGGGTCTTCTCTATACAGAAGGTACAGGCTTCTCCTATCTATCTGTGTCTGTCTGTCTGTCTGTCTGTCTGTCTGTCTGTCTGTCTGTCTGTCTGCCTGCCTGCCTGCCTGCCTATCTAATTTATATATACAGTGAGGCAAAAAAGTATTTAGTCAGCCACCAATTGTGCAAGTAATTTTTTCGAACAAAAAATTTTCATAGGTTTACACCCCCTGTCTTTAAATTAATGGTGTTGACTTTGATGGCAGAACTGAATGTTTCTATCTATTGTAATAGTTGTGTATGAGTCCCTTGATTGTCCTCAATGTAAAAAGAGGAATTCTTTAGTGTGAACTTTATGGTAACATTTCTTTAGTGAAATAACTTGCTCAGGGCAGGACTAAATAAAAAATAAGCCTTCATTTTCAAAAATACTCTTATTTTTACAAATGTTTCAGCCTTTTCCAGATTCTGCAAGGGCTCTGAATACTTTCCGTACCCACTGTATATATACACAGAATATATGTATATATATATATATATATATATATATATATATGTATATATATATATATATATATTTTATTTATTTATATATATATATATTAGGGTGTAACGTATTTGTACCGAATCGTCACAGACAACATTCCAAATATAGTCATCATTCCTATGCCCTACTCCCTTTCGAAGGGCAGAGCCCTTGGAGTTAAGACTTTGGAGTGAACAAGGCATTTGCATGCATTATGTAGACGTTAGGAATGTACTTGGCAAAGTAAGCAACGTAATTTCCTCATTATCTTCAGCTGGCATGTTCCTGTCACAATGCAGCATTTTGTCCGTCAGCAGATGTCGCTGGTTTAATGGCATAACTTAAGCATAACACCTGTTTGCAAATAAACAATACATTTTATATTTTGAAAAGTTTATATATATATAAGTGTTTATATATTATATAGCATATTATAAAATGTGTGTTTATTTGCAAACAGTTAGGTTAGGTTTTTTGTTTCTGACTATGTGCAATCCCCGGGGTTGAACCCATGACCTTGGCATTGCTAGCACCATGCTCTAACCACTGAGCCAGTACAGTATTTACAGTACTTCTAATTCCAATATTTGTTTGAGACATACAGTATACAGTATGTGGAAAGAATAAAGTGTGGGTTTTCATTCTTGTCATATCGAAATAGTCTAATATGTCATATTACATGAAAACCATGACAAATATATGAAAGCCACATTTTGTTGTATTTGGAAAACGTCTCGGTTACGTATGTAACCTCGGTTCCCCGATGGAGGGAACGAGACGTTGTGTCGAGAACGACAGATGGGGGTTCGCCCTTGAAAACCAATCAACTCTGACTACTATAGAAAAGGCCAATGAAATTTGGCGAATGAAATTTGCATGCCGGTCTCCGCCCCCGGATGTCCGGTATAAAAGGAAGCTGGCGTGCAGCATTCACTTACCTTTTGTTCTGAAGAGCCTGAGAGCCTCTAACGACTGCAGCAGAATACGATACGTGTTAGTGGCATAAGGGACACACGTAACCGAGACGTTCCCTTTCTGTCAGTCTCTCGACGTTGTGTCGAGAACGACAGATGGGGTTGTCTATGGAAAACGCCACAACGCTGTATCGCGTCACAGTCTCTAGCGAAGCGACGGTAACAGGCCTGGCGTGTCAGCTCGATGCTTTCGCGAAACTGTAACCTTCCAGTGTGGTGGTCGAGGGGTTCCAGAGCTTTCTTGGAGAAAGATGGGAACAGCCCTGACCGGTAACCTTTCACGGACGGAGGCCTTAGCTCTCTACTGGCGAGAGGCCGTCCGGCTCGGGTTTACACCGGGTAAGCGCAACTTCCTTAATTAGGGATGCGCTGCAGAGGCCACCTCCTACCCGTGGGGAGGAATACGGTGGATAAGGTATGGTCTTGTCCTTGGAGGAGAACGCATGGAACGTGCGGGCTGAGTAGTTAACCGCGAGGTGGAGGTCCACCTAGGGAAGCTCATGGGTTACCAGGAGTGGGAACCATATCATGAGGATACATCAGACGGAACAGCCCACGGGGGGGTGTTACAGGCGTCCGGTAGCACTAGGTCCGGTTAGAGCCAGGGTATGGCTCACATGTTATCCCGGCCTAAGGGGGAAGGCTGCTCTGCCCAGCCAAATCCCCCAGGTGGTGCTTGCTTAGTGATGGATGGAATGCCTATTCTTAACCAAGTGGTTGGGTAAGAAGGGAAGCGGATAGGGTACCTGTCCTTAGCCAGAGTAGGGTAAGGAAAGAGGTAGATAGCACACTGACCCAACCTCCTAGAGGGTGGGGTGATGCTTTCGCAGGCATACGCCCCGCCGGATGCCAGTCCTACATGTTGCCACGCAGGACGTGGGCTGACACCGGGTTTACGCGAAGGTTGTTAACCCTTGCGAAGGTGTTTGGGCGTAGCCCAACCCGCAGCTCTACAGATGTCTGCTAGAGAGGCGCTTCTGCCAGTGCCCAGGAGGGCTATACCCCGCGTGGAGTAAACCCTCAGTGGGCATGGGAGATTCTGAGATTGGAATGCCGTCGTAACGGCATCCACGACTCAGTGCGCCAGCCTCTGCTTGGAGACAGCCTTCCCCTCTGCTGTCTCCAATACAGACAAGGAGCTGGTCAGAGCTACTGAGGCCCTGCGTGCGGTCCAGGACACAACACGGATGGGGTTGGGTCTTCCTCCCCGATGGGGAGCGCCTGCAAGTTCACCACTTCGCCCCGGAAGGGAGTAGTGGGAACTTTTTGGGCACGCATCCGGGCCTGGGTCTCAAGATAACGTGAGAGTTACCAGGGCCGAATTCAAGGCAATCCGGGGACGGAGGATGCTCGGAGGTCCCCTACCCTCTTGAAGGAAGCGAGCGCCATCAGGAGGGCCGTCTTACTCGGGTGAGGAAGATCGGAACCTCCGAGGGGCTCTTGGGGGGCCCAGAGGCCCCCCCAGGACCCCTTAGGGTCCCAAGAGGGTATGGGGCGGAGATGAGGCGGGAGCCGCCCTCTCGCACCCCTTAGGAACCTGGTGACCAGGTCGTGTCATCCTGAAACTTTCCATCAACTGAGACGTGATGAGTGGCGATAGCGACTACATTCACATTCAGTGTGGAGGGGAGATGTTAGTCTCCAGTCTCGTAAGAAGGACAACACAATCCTGATCGAGCACCTCAGTGGGTCTTTCTCGTTGAGAGAGACCCAGGACAAGAAGCGGCGCCGTCTAGAGGCGTGTAACCGCCTAGTAGATGGGGCCCTAGCCTGGGTGATGGTCTCCGCCATAGAGGGGGAGTAGCCAACTCAGGATCTTCTCGTCCCGTCTAGAGACCAGACATGGTGTTCCAGAGGTCTGATCTGGGATGCCAGAACGTGTCCTTCCCCTGAGAGAGCAGGTCCTCTGTCAGGGGAATGGGTCAGGGGGAGTCGCTGTCCAGAGCATCAGCTCTGAAGCCAAGTGCGGTTAGACCAGTGCCGTGTAACCAATAACACTTGGTGCTCCTCTTCCCTGGCCTTGCACAGTGTCTGTGCAAGGAGGCTCTTGGGGGGGGGAGGTGTGTTCCGCCCGACCCGCGGTCAGCTGTGCGCAAGGATATCCGTGCCGAGGTCTTCGGACAGGAAGTACCAAGCGGCCTGCGCGGGGGTGGAGTCGCCACTCTCTACGAGGCATAAACTGACAAGAGAGCGCGTCGGCTGTCTAGTTCAGTTTGCCCGGGTGAGTGTGCCCACAGGGACCGGGTCACCTGTTGACTCCACCGGAGGAGGCGTCGAGCAAGTTGTGTTAGCTGCTGTGAGCGAACGCCACCCTAAGATCTGATGTACGCTACAACTGTAGTGCCGTCCCCAGCACGTGCTTGTCCCGCACGAGAGGCCGCAGCCTGCTCAGTGCAAGTAGCACCGCCCACAACTCTTGGCAATTGATATGTCAGCGCAGGTGGGGTTCGCCCAACGCCCCGCCTGCGTGCCCGTTACACACTGCACCGCACCCCCGGGGAGGCGTCCGTCGTCACCACGACTTGCCTCGTAACCTGCCCTGAGGGACCTTAGTCCGTCGAAAAGTCATGGAAGACCAGGGTTTTGGTGCGTCGGCCGCAGGGCGTCATCACCATGCGCCTGCTGCCGGTGTGCCACGCTCTCCTCGGAACTCGACTCTGAAGCCAGTGTTGGAGCGGTCTCATGTGCATCAACCCGAGGGGTCTCACCCGACGAGGACGCCATCCCCAGGAGCCTCTGAATTGTTTCAGGGGGACCGCTGTCTGCCTGAAATGTTCCAGGCAGTTCGACACCGGCTGGGCGCGTACTGCGGACAGTTGCACCGACATGGTGACAGAGTTGAGTTCCGAACATCTTGGTTTGAGGGACGAACTCGATGCCTGTTTGCCAGAAGGGTGGTGACCTCTACCCGAAGTATGTAGGCGTCCCAGCCTCAGACAGAGGGAGAGATGATGCCCCAAAATTGGGAGAGTCTCTGGAGAACTGGATCGAGTAACCAAGACGGACCGTCTGCATTAGCCACGAGACAGTGTGGGCAGCTCTCGAGCTCCCAGGGACTGTGACAGGGGGACCAAGGGGACGGTCTGCTTCACCATTCCCATGGAGGGTGGTTCGATGGCTGGCGGAGCTAACCCTGTCGCGGGGACCCCGGAGGGAAGGTTGGCTCTGCCTACTTACCTGCCTGGCGGAACAGCTGCACGCACTGTCGGTTTGAGAGTGGTAGCAGCTGTCGTGTGTGTACGACCCTACGCCTCGCCAGGGCGTGAGGTCGGGTTTGCCGGGCACAGTCCAGTGGAGTGTGCGATCGGCAGGAAGGAACTCCCAGGGGAAACAGAAAACTCTTTGTGAGTAAGTGGGCGCCAGGCCCTGAGAAGGGCCCGCTTTGGTGACGAGGCAGGAGCCGTCCCGTACCGACCGATCAGAGCCGTAGCTGTGAAGGTCGGGCCCGATGTTGTTCCCCCTGGGGTCTTCCCGTCAGTGTCACTTCTCGTGAGAAGTTATCTGACGGGGTGAGGTTTCCCCTCGACCTCGACTTCCGGGGTGCCACCTGTGGGGGCACAGTAACCGGAGCCGATGTGGAAGGGGTCCTGGGCTGCCGGGAAACAGACATCACGTGAGATCTCGGAGGCTTGAGGGCGGCCGAGTCGCAGCGTGGTAAAAAATGTGGCTAATCGCCACTGTCTGCTTCTTCACCGTCAAAAACTGCTGAGCGCAGTCCTCGACGGTGTTACCAACAACCCACCCTGCGAGACGGGTGCATCAAGAAAGCGGACTTTCTCGGTGTCACTCATCTGCGCAAGGTTCGTCCAGGGGTGACTCTCCTGGACCACTTCCGTGGACATCGTCCGACCCAGGTCCCGTGCCGCCACCTTGGTCGCTCCGTAGAGCGCTGTCAGTGGCGGCACAGAAATCCTGCATTATACCTGGGTCGGCCTTACCCTCGTGGAGCTCTCTCAACGCCCTGGCCTGGCGGACCTGCAGGATGGCCGTGGCGTAGAGAGAGGAGGCAGCCCGGCCCGCGGCAGCGCAAGGCTTCGGCACCATTGATGTCGAAGTCCTACACGCTTTGGACGGTAGGCGTGGCCGATTCTCCCCAGGTGGCAGCCGTCTGCGGCACAGATGCACCGCAGCCGCACGTTCCACCCGGGGGATCTCGACGTAGCCTTTGGCTGCCCCACCCTCGAGGGAAGTGAGGGAGCCGGAGCTGGTTTGACCGGAGCGGGTCGTGAGTGGAGCGCTCCTAGTTTTACACAGCTCCTCATGCACCTCCGGGAAACAAATGGCACCCGGGGTGGGCGCGGTTAGCACCGCGCTCCGCCCCCAGGAACCACGTATCCCCGGATTAGCATGGCTGACATCACTTCTGCTTCCTCCTGAGCTCGACCCCCCTGGGGGGGAGCTCGGATTCGTCAGAGTCGGATGCCAGTCTCCCTCCGATGCTGCGAACGACATCTCATCTACGTCACACATCGTTTCCGAGTGCGTGCCTGAGGATCCGAACGGTATGCCACCGCCGGTTGGGGAACGTTCAGAAGAGCGAATCGGGGTGCGATCGGCCCGTGAGCACTTGGCTGGCGGGTTTACGTTCGCAGAGTTCCCCATATCACTAACGCTGCTACGTGGGTGGTCATCGGGGCCGTAGCCACAGATGTCACAGCCCGGGTAGCAGACGAAATGGTGGCTGGTTCCCGTAGGAAAACAGCCACCCGTGACCGCAACTTCTGAGTGACAATCCGCCCGCAGTGCGGGCAGATGTGTCAACGAACGCTGCTTCAGTGTGCTGGACGCCCAGACACCTAATGCAGCGATCATGTCCATCCCCCTCCTCGATGAGGGTGCCGCACCCAAGAGAACAGCGGGACATGCCGCGCTGGAAATTGCTCAGTCCTGAAAAGGACCTTTTAGAAATAATCTCTATCACCTCCGGAACCGCCGAGACGCCCAGGAGAAGGTCGCTGCAGGAAGGGACGATCCGCTGCTCTACGTCGTAGATCCGGCGATGTAGAAGAAGAATTTGTTGAATTATTTTTGTTCGTAGTCATGAGCGAGGGCTCTGAAGAACAAAAGGTAAGTGAATGCTGCACGCCGGCTTCCTTTTATAGCGGACATCCGGGGGCGGAGACCGGCATGCAAATTTTCATTCGCCAAATTTCATTGGCCTTTTCTATAGTAGTCAGAGTTGATTGGTTCTCAAGGGCGAACCCCCATCTGTCGTTCTCGACACAACGTCGAGAGACCGACAGAAAGGGAAACTTTGTTGTATGTGCAAGTGTTTGAAATATTTGTATTTACATGAAATCCACATGCTTATTTTTACATGTATTTCCATATATCAGATTTCTCTATGGGAACACATGCAAATATGGTAAAATCCAGTCTAGAACGAATTCAAATCATTGCCAACCACCACAGACAAATCTGTGATGGCGCAGGATGAAGATGTTGAACTCTTTTCATGGGCTTCGGGCATTTTGCGTGTCAACTATACAATCAGTAGCAAACAGGTCTCAGGTGAAAGGTGTCCTCACCTGCATGCCGCACACACGCACACCAAGCGTTGCAGAGGTGCTCTGTTCGCATTTCTTCATCTGACGGGCAGCCTTTTCCTCTGACGCATCATCACCATGCTGCCGGGTGCCCATCTTTAGGTCCAGGATACAGGGGTAGCTAAAATGATGGACCACATTTTCCAACAGCAGAAATTCTTGTGGAAGTTTGGCATTAAGGATGGTAACACATTTACTCAACAATGCTTAGAACATTATCTTTTTATTTATTAGGGACCAAGCACAAAAAGGCATAAAGTTAGTTTTTCCTATCATTATTACGCCATTTAGCTTCTGTAGTTTACCCAAAGCAATGTAAAGAAAAATGTTTTTGCATGTACACTCACTGAGAAATTTGTTAAAATCTTTGTGTGAAATCCAGTTGAGAACCCTATTCCTAATTACACTAAAAAAACGTTTTACATTTTTACATTTGCCAATACAAATGGCATACAAAAATAACTACTATGATCAGTTCAATGCATCTAGTGACTTAGTACTTAGAGCTGGTAGAATTTGACAACATTCTAAAAAATGACAGTAAATCTTTTGTCAATCGATATTTCATATACAAGCAGGATACTGTAGAGTTTCCTGTCTTTGGACTCGGAGCGCATGCGGCTGAGCTGTTGTTTATGACAGCGCAAACTCCAGGGGTTGTGGCTGATCTTCTCTGAGCTCAGTCCGCTGTTTCCATCAATCATTTGGAAAGGAACGTCCGAATGGATCTGCAGATCCAGAAGAGGACTCTTCAACTCCTGTAGACTGCACAGACACATCAATTACCCTCAATGCAACTCATAAAAAACTACAGGAAATGTTTGCTTATGATTATTGCTGCCAATAGTGGTGTAACCAGTTATTGGGCCTCATTTATCAAGCTAATGTAGAAACAAGTGCAGAAATCATCTTTACATGAGATTCATGACACATTCATATGCTACACAGTCGTAAAGACACACCCTTAGATTTACTGTTTAGAAGCCTTCCATTAAAGTTAACTAAATTTAGAAACATAACCTGGCCAAGAGGATCTTGTCCGACCTGGAATCTGAAACTTTGAGCTTGCAAGTTTAAATGAACCATCTTGTGAAATACAGTAATTTGAGTGTATGCACTGCAGCTTTCTCTGGATTGCATGTTATTTATACATGCTCACATAATTAAAATAAAAAAAATTTGACATAAGGTTCTGCTTTTTATTTTGGGGTAAAAGTTTAAGGGAAGGGAGTTGGCTGATGATTTTCCCAGATTCTGCAGATTATTTTTCTGATATAACGCAGAGCCAAACCAGACAAGAATACAATGGCAGAAAAAAATCAAAAATAATTACTATCTATCGTTTATCTATTCAGTGTGGGTAAAAAGTACCTGGACCTCCACACAAACGAGTGTACAAAATGTTTCTGTTGAACATTCAAGGGAGGCATCAATTTGATTTTAAGAGATATGTGATGATGTCAGAGGCCTGTATTTAAGATAAAGCACTCTGAAAAAGACATGGAGTGCAAAAAAAACCAAGAGGCCATACATATATTGATGTACATGCATTAGTACCCCAGTAATGTATTATTTTCACATATGCAGTATTCTACTCTTTTCAGTATAGGTAAAATGTACACATATCTTTACAGGGAAGAACCACTTTTTTATTTTAGGAGACATAATTATTCAAGTTAAAACACATTGTGCCTTTTCTTAAAGAAATACTACATTTATAGATTTTGGCTGGTGACAATATTTGATAACATTCAGGATAACAATATGCAAACATAAACTCCAGATATATTATAATGCATTTAAGTAGATGTAATATATTTCGGGGCTCTTGATTTAATGTGTTATTGTCGTTACAAAGAGCATAATAAAAAATTAAGATGCAATAAAAAAAAAGAGTCTAAAACTATGTCACACTGTATTAGAAACCACAGTTACCACTGTAATCATATTTCTACAGTTATCACAACATTTCAAGTGTGATCATTTGTATGTTCTGAATACATATTTCAGTGTCTTGTCACTGCTAAGGCACTCATTACCTATTAACCTGAGCTCTCTAAAAAAATAAAAGTCTATGGTTCAGATTCAGGCCGCCTCTTCTCATCACTTACGATGTATTTGCCAGTATATGAAAGGCCACTCACTTCTCATTGCTGTCACTGTCGTGAGCTGGTCTGTCATCTTTGTGCTCGCTTCCGGAGCGATGTAGGCTACGGCGAGAGTGTTTTCGGCGAGGTTGATCTCGCTCGGGCAGCTCCTCGTGATCCAGTCCCTCACTTTCCTCGTATGGATATGCCACCAGATTGATGTAGCCGTCAGAATCGCCCTCAAAACACACGAGCACCACACCTACAGCAATAGATGTTTACATGTGCTAAGAGTTAAATATAATTAAAATCGAAACAAGACACATTTACATTAATCTGCAATGTCCTCAGAAATGTGATATTATTTTTTATTATATTAGAACTTAAACTAAATGACAGTGTCAATATTCATTTAAAATGGTTCTTAATCTACAGTATTATACTACGAAAAATGAAAACATTAACACTTTAATGAGTTCACATTTAAAGGCGCTGTTCTTGATTTACAGCGGCCACTAGCGTTGTACTAAAGATTTGTCACGAATCGCTCAGTACAAACCCCAACGACGGTGGCCACCACTGTACAAAAAGATGTCGTTCTCATGTTGACGCAGGGAAGAGATCATACAGAAGAGCGATGTCTTATTTATTACATAAAATAAAAGGTCTCTGGATTTTAAGTATACAAGTCAGGCAGCAGCTAGGACCTGCGCTAATATTAGAAAAGTCTTTCCAGCAAAGACATTCATTCATTCATTCATTTACATTCATGCATTTGGCACACGCTTTTATCCAAAGCGACTTACATTGCATTATCCTATACATTTATACATAGGTATGTGCAATCCCCTGGGATCAAACCCACAACCTTGCGTTGTTAACACAATGCTCTTACCACTGACTTACAGAAAAGACGCGTTAGGACCCACGGTACTAAGGCCTTTAGCAGATATACTCACAGATATCTATGGAGATACTTTCCAGCAGAGAGGTGTTTGAGGAGGTTGCTTTGATTCGGATCAGTATGTGAGTAACATTGGTTTTTGTTCAAATATTAGCTGTGTGACGGAGCAGTTGTGAGCGTCATTGTTTATCTGGAAGCGCTTTAATATTGTACTCGTCCAGATACTGGAGAAAGACAGCATGTTGGCGCTAAAACTGTAGAGAGAGCACGTTTTACTCTCTTACTCAATGATGAATAAACTTACATTTAATCCGTGGGTCACATATGCGTTCCGAACCGTAAACGCAATCCGTTTCACCACTATACCGCAGGGGAGAGGAAGAGGAAACGCACGTTGTTTGTCCGTTTAGGGCAAGATGGCGGCAAATTCAATGTATGTAGGGCCGCTCTGTATGTAGATATAAACAGCTTATACGAAGGTATTTCAAACATAACGGTTCATTACGTAAGGTCTTTATAGACCTCTGAAGAAATAGTTTGAATACAGTAGATAATGGTAAACAAACTTGGCTTGCTGTCCTTGAAAGGGTGAAAACCAGAGGCTCGGCTCGAGCACCAAGCTTAACCCCCCTTCTAATAAAACTGCACAGAGGAAAGAGAATAGCAGCAAAGTAGGAGATGTGGAGGAGGAGGGATGCCGGAAGAACTGACGTTGGGGCGGCACAGAGACTTCCACTTACTTACTGTTTATACGGTCTTTATGATGATTGACAAGACTTAATGTTCATGCTTCCCCTGAACCTACGTTTAGAAATTCAGTAAGCCACACTTCAGTTGAAAGCCAGTCTGGTAACTGTTATACAGTTGATGAAGCTATTAGATATATGGGTCAATGACGTAAGGATTTTCGACATGCCAATTTTAAAATACAAATAAATATTTATATCTATTGCAGTCATTCCAACATTAAGAATGTTGTATACACATAAATGCAGATCAACATTTTTAAATGATTTTTTTCTTTTTCATCTATGAATTGGCCATAGCCCTAAAAAAATGTCATGTGGTACAACTGAAATTTATTTTAAAATGAATACATTTTTTAAAATGCTTAACATTTATTTTTTTACAAATCTTTAGTATTTAGGGTTTTTATAAACCAAGTATTAACATTTCTTTGAGTTTTGGTTAGTAATCTTCTTATATTTTTGCTCTATAATTTTGTCTTCTTAAAGGGGTGGTGCAAAGGTGTGTCATGCGTTCTGACTTCTTTACAATGTTAAACGTGCTGTCTTCTCATGCTTAACATGGTCAACTTGTCAAAAAACGAGTTGGATGTATTACGTAGTATTTCTGTGCTCGATACACTCCCCCAGTGTTCGTACAGGTTAAGTTTTTTTCGAACATAAAAAATCGTTGCGCAACAAACTTTTTTAGTCCCTTATTGGATAATTCTCCCGGCAAAGGAACCCCTTCACTTAACCCAGCAAGAGAAATAGCGCGACCATACGTCATCACCAGTCGCGATTTCTTTAAGACTGCAAGGGAAGCTCAGCTTCCCCTATAATTGTCAAAAAATGAATGGTCAAATATATGTACTATTATGTTAACATTTTATTGACTAAAAATGCGTTAAACACGTTCATCTCGAACGAAAACAATTTCGTTCAGAATCAGCTACTTAGGTCGGCTGACTCGATTTCCTTCTCATTCATTCCCGTAGCGTACAGTGCATTACTCTGTTGAAGCCCAGCGTCCATTGACTTCAATGGGGCTGCTTTAAACAGTTTTTTTCAGTGCTTAGAAACAAGACGGTCATTGGATAATGCTGCGATTATGTCCCGCCCACGGACGCTCAGCGTCTCTGGGATGAATGGAGGAGTGGGCTGGCCCGGACTCCGAGCGTCTGCGTGATGATTGGAGGGTCTGTCATCTCTTTTTAATCCACTTTTATGTCCTAAAACGCTCGTTTTTTGGGTCGACAGCTTATAAAAACGTATTTCTTGTTTTTTTTTAGCTTGTTTGCTATACACATTGTCACATATCAGCTTTTAGACATTTTTTTTTTTTTTTTTATAAATCATAAATGACAAGGAGGCGGCAGCTTCTCGCAATGCAAAGAGACGGTTGGTGTGGGCGTGGTCTTCAGATTATGACGCGTATCACTCTGTGTCTCCATTTCCAACTCAGTCCCATCGCGGATTTTGCATGTGTAGTCGAAAGACAAACTGCTGCAACCTTCATCGTATATTTCACACAATTTCACACCACATTCATTGTTTCAGTTTAACATAATTCCCACATTTCCTCCCGTTGAGTTAAATATATATATATATATATTAGATCGTTTGTTCATTAATTCATATAGTCTGAACTAGCCAGCTAGCAAACTGCACACGATGGCAGACAGTGCTAATATTGTCGACCTGATTTTGGCAAAGCCATTAGAAAGTCTTCCTTACGAGGAGAAACTTAGAATTAAACAGCAGGGCAGATCAACACCTAAGATTGATTTAGTGCAAAAGATAGGGAAAAGTAACAGGTCTTTTCAGCTCTCCTGGTATGACAAAGTTAGCTGGCTGACTGGAAGTGCTGTGAAAAAGAAAATGTACTGCTGGCCATGTCTCTTGATGAAACCATCTCATCACACTGGTCAAGTCACTGGAAAAGACGCCTAGTTGGTTTGACAGGGTTACAGAGCATTTTCTTGAAAAGGAACGTAGGGCAGAATTTACATATAAATAAATGGACAATTTTTATGATTTAGGCCGAAAATGAGCTTCCCCTCTTTAAAAGATCAGCAGCCGCCACTGGTCATCACCCAGCGAAAGCAAGGAGAACGCCCACGCGCGAACCATAACCGTGTTTCACTCGTGTAAGAGTTGTGGCAAGTGCTACTGTGAAGGATTTTTCAGGCACAAAGGAAGTGTGGTTTTGACTGTGAGGGAAAGAAATTGTTGTTTAGCTTTCCTAAGAACCCGGAGGTAAGACAACAGTGGATGCAGTTTGTTTTTCCCGGACAGCAACGGAGTTGCGAAAATATTTTTGTTTGTGAACGTCATTTCGAAGACGATTGTTTCTCAAGTCCCAGTTTTACTCTCGATTTAAGTCGTTTGCAACTGAATGTTGGAGCGGTGCCAACGAAAAAAAGTTCCCGTTCTGTAGTCTGAAACACAGTGGTAAGTTATGTTTGCAATCGGTGCGTAAGTGCATTTAATGTAAACAGCACGAACATTTGGGTTATCCCCAGTTTGCAATTTCAGTGTTTTAAAGAAGAATTATGATATTTTAATTTATTTGAAATGATGGCTTTTTTAAATGTTAGACAAGTATAATGGTATGACAGAGGATTTCATAGTGTTGTAAACTTTGAGCTTTCACAAGGAATATGACCATGTCAACGATACAGTACATTTTTTAAAAAGTTTAGCCTGTCTTCTTTAGCCTGATTCAGCAGTGTTGTGTTAACAAGCCAATGGAGAACTGGCTCTCCAGTGTGGTTTCTCCCGAGGTTTTTTCTATATACCATTTTGGTTCCTTGCCACTGTTGGGCTTGCTCACTGGGAGCCTGCTGACATCAGGTTTAGGGGTTAATAGTTGAATTTAGCTTTTAACATATTAATCAGAATAAAATGCTATACATAACTTTTTCTCCAGGAATGCTTACTGTAACCCAATATATTATTACAAATTCTCGTTGACCTGTTGATAAGATACCTAAAGTATCTCTAGCTCATCTGTAAGGTTTGCAATAATACAATGAAAGTTGTACAATGTATACAATGCCTATACATGTGTGTACAAGTACCTTGAAAAAGTATTAATACCCTTTCATTTTATTCACATTTTGTTATGCCTTAACTTGACTTGTAGATGCTGCGACGAACTGTGTTAACTGACAATGGTTTTCTGAAGTGTTCCTGAGCCCAAGTGCTAATATCTTTCACAGAATGATGTCTGTTTTTAATGCAGTGCCTCCTGAGGGATCGAAGGTCACTGGCATTCAGCATTGGTTTACGGCCATGTCGCTTACATCCAGAGATTGTTCCAGATTCTTTGAATCTTTTGATGATATGATGGACTGTAGATGAGGAAATACCTAAATTCCTTGCAATTGCACGTTGAGTAACGTTATTCTTAAATTGTTGGAGTATTTGCTCACACAGTTGTTCACAAAGGGGTGAACCTCGCCCCATCCTTGCTTGTGAATGACTGAGCCTTATAGGATGCTCCTTTTATACCTAATCACTGTTTCTAATAAACTCATTCACCTGTGGAATGTTCCAAACAGATGTTTTTTGAGCAAACCTCACCTTTCCCAATCTTTTGTTGCCCCTGTCCCAGCTCTTTTGAAACGTGTTGCTGGCATCAAATTCAAAATGAGTGAATATTTGCGAAAACAATAAAGTTCATCAGTTTGAATATTACATTTCTTGTCTTTGTGGTGCATTCAATTTGCAAGTCACTGTTTTCTACTTTAATTTACATTTTACATAGTGTCACAACTTCAGTAGAATTGAGGTTTGTAATTTTTTTCTGTTAAAGAATGAAGCCATAGAAATATAGATTTTTTTACATCAATTAGTACTACATTAATGTTTTATTTTCACATATGATATATTGTGCATCTCATAGACAAGTTTTAAAGTGACCCCCCCAGAAGTCTTTATTTATTCAGCTCTGTGTGGTTAAAATGTTTTAAGGTTAACCTAAGAGGTGATATGACTGTGACATGACTTCATAGTCCCTGAAACCCTTCTGCCATGTGTCTTGTGCCAATTTCCACCTATTTATGTCCCATTAATAAAAGTAACCTTTAGAGATTGTGCTTAATGGCTTGGCCCATTGTTGTGGTTTGAAAACAATGCAAAGTTAATCATAGTGGCAGGCCTATTTATAACCACTGCAGAGAGAAAATAACAACCATCAATGTTTCTCTAACAAAGCCTGACATAGTCTATAGAAGTTCATAGATGTTCGACATTCATTTGGCCCGAACACATGTGGAAAATCGGTTCATATGGAAGGTATGCAGTGAATCTAGAGCTTGAGACATGTTGGCGAGGGGGTAAGCACAAAAGAGCTAAAGACATACAGTGTCACGTACCGCAGCGTGTGTATGAAGAGTCAAGAGTAACGGTGTGTGTTCAATGCTCAATAGCTCTGTCTCTTTTCGGAAGGCTGCGTCCTCCGGAGGTCTCATTTGAAGCCTGCTACGTCATCGAGGCTGTCCCATTTCATAAAAGTAGGTAGGACACTCTGTATGCACCCTTCTAATGCGACCTACTTTCACGAGAATTTGGAGGACACATGAGGCATATCCTTCATTGCTAGAGATAAGTCACAATTCTTTGCGTCGGCCAACGTCTGTTTTTGAATAAACGGCAGCAGCTGCACATTCAATCAAATATGTGGTGTTTAAATGTTGGAAGTTTGCAATTTGTGTCACGTTTTTTTAATCTTAGCAGGCATATGTAGTAAATAGTTTTACAAGTGTTTTGTGATTTTTAAACGTTTAAAACAGAAAGGCAAAAAAATGGTAATTTTTTTTACTCTTTTGCCATTGTTTAGGGTAGAAAGTAACCTAAAAGTAACTTTTTACCTCGTAAAATCATGTAGAAATCATTTTAATTAATTTTACGCGAGTGCAACGTGTTATCATAGCAACGTGGTACTTCCTGTTTCCTTTTCTGCCAGTATGTCCTACGAAGGACGTATCGTTTAATTCTAAATTGAGGTTCCTCCATATACTGCATCCTTTAGAGGACGAGAAAAAACATTTTAGGGTGTTGTGAATCGTATTTCCTCTGTGGCCCATATTTGGAGTTTCTGCGTGAGAGCGTCCCCTGCTTTCTGATGTGGTGGCATTTAACCGTAATTCATTGAGAAACTGAGCATAAGAATTTTTTAATCTTAATCAGGAATCACTTGTTTACTGTCTCAAGCTGTCAAATGCCAGGGTGTGACAACAGTGCCGTTGCAAGGGCAGTACGAAGTGCACAGGGCCTCGCACCTTCACATGGCCTCATGCCTGGCCGGTTGTGATGAGTCTATTGTGCCGGATCCTCTAAGAACCAATTTAACAAAAACAAGATAAGTAAAAGACTTGCATAAGAATAAGCATTTGGATGCATTTTAATAAAAAACTGAATGTTTTTTTAATGCCAGTCTACCCTAGATACGACTGTACGCTGCTGTTTTGCATATTGTTAATTTCATTTTACATTTTATGTTTGTTTGAAACAATTTGCATTTTAGATAATAAAAGCAAGTTCAGCACATTGTTAGTTTGAATTAGTAGCAATAAAAATGTTATATTAGGATTTTCTGGATATTTTAAGATTTTGTTTAATTACATTGGAATAATTTAAGTGATACATGCTTACATAGCAATAGCTTTAAAACATTGTTGAATTTGCATGAATTTTAAAAGTGAGACTGTGATTGATTCCATTGAGGAAGCAGAGGCTGAGGGCTCGGAGGCGGACTCGTCCATCACCCTGACTGAAGTCACCGAGGGTGTCAAGAAACTCCTCGGTGGCAGGGCACCGGGGGTGGATGAGATCCGCCCTGAGTACCTCAAGTCTCTGGATGTTGTGGGGCCGTCTTGGCTGACATGCCTCTGCAGCATCGCGTGGCGGTCGGGGACAGTGCCTTTGGACTGGCAGACCGGGGTGGTGGTCCCTCTTTTTAAGAAGGGGGACCGGAGGGTGTGCTCCAACTATCGGGGATCACACTTCTCAGCCTCCCCGGGAAAGTCTATGCCAGGGTACTGGAGAGGAGAATCCGGCCGATGGTAGAACCTCGGATTCAGGAGGAACAGTGTGGTTTTCGTCCCGGTCGTGGAACACTGGACCAGCTCTATACCCTCTCCAGGGGTTCATGGGAGTTTGCCCAACCAATCCACATGTGTTTTGTGGATTTGGAGAAGGCACTGTGTCCCTCGCGGCATCATGTGGAGGGTGCTCTGGGAGTATGGGATTCGGGACCCTTTGCTAAGGGCTATCCGGTCCCTGTACGACCGGAGCAGAAGCTTGGTTCGCATTGCCGGCAGTAAGTCAGACTTGTTCCCGGTGCAGGTTGGACTCCGGCAGGGCTGCCCTTTGTCGCCGGTTTGTTCATGATTTTTATGGACAGAATTTCTAGGTGCAGCCAGGGGCCGGAGGGTGTCGGGTTTGGGGACCACACGATTTCATCTCTGCTCTTTGCGGATGATATTGTCGTGCTGGCCCTATCAGACCAGGACCTTCAGCATGCACTGGGATGGTTTGCAGCCGAGTGTGAAGCGGCTGGGATGAGAATCAGCACCTCCAAATCTGAGGCCATGGTTCTCAGTCGGAAAAGGGTGGCTTGCCCACTTCAGGTTGGTGGAGAGTTCCTGCCTCAAGTGGAGGAGTTCAAGTATCTTGGGGTCTTGTTCACGAGTGGGGGAAGGATGGAACGGGAGATTGACAGACGGATCGGTGCAGCTTCTGCAGTAATGCGGTCGCTGTACCGGTTTGTCGTGGTGAAGAAGGAGCTGAGCCGCAAGGCGAAGCTCTCGATTCCTACTCTCACCTATGGTCATGAGCTGTGGGTCATGACCGAAAGGACAAGATCCCGGATACAGGCGGCCGAAATGAGCTTTCTACGCAGGGTGGCTGGGCGATCCCTTAGAGATAGGGTGAGAAGCTCGGTCACGGTGGCTCGGGCATCTTTTCCGGATGCCCCCTGGACGCCTTCCCGGGAAGGTGTTCCGGGCATGTCCCACCGGGAGGAGATCCCGGGGAAGACCTAGGACACGCTGGAGGGACTATGTCTCCCGGCTGGCCTGGGAACGCCTCGGTGTCCCCCCGGAAGAGCTGGAGGATGTCTAGGGAGAGGGAAGTCTGGGCATCCCTGCTTAGACTGCTGCCCCCGACCCGGCCCCGGATGAAGCGGAAGAAAATGGATGGATGGATGGATGGAGACTGTGATTCATGAGCATACATGTCAGTTCTAGTCTTCCCTGTACTGTCCGGGAGGCAGACACATTATGTCAGATTAAATCTAGACTAAAGACGCATCTTTTTAATCTTGCATACACTAATAATATAAACTTCCATAATATAAATCCTGTGAGGGATTAGGCTGCATTAGTTAGATCAACCGTAACCAGGAACACTTCCAACAACAACTGATGTATTGTTGCATTAAAGAGTGCAGAACAGTACTCTACTCTCAGCTTTCTTGTCTCATTGTTCCGAGGTTACCACAGCGAGCAAGATGCAGTTCATGCCCAGACCTGATGGTAGAGCGGAGAATGGGAAGCAGCGACCTGACAAGAGCTGAGATGATAGAGCTGGATAAAGAAGGACGCGGCGACTTGACACGTCTTCACTACAAAATTTAAAATGCTATTAGACTATTAATGATAATCTTAAATCTATAATTTACCTTATTAGTAAATGTATTTATTTTTATTTAGCCTTGTTGTGCAAGCACTGTCGAGCTTGTGCAGAGGCAGCAGAGTTTATTTTTTCTCCATTGGAGTTTTGGGTTCCTCGCCACTGTTTGCATACTGTTTTGCACTATTGCATATAGGAATTTAAAGTATTTTTTATATTTTACCTGTGTTTCTCTCTCCTCTATCTTAAATGCTTTCACTGTGCGTGTGTGTCTGTGTGTGTGCATGCGTGTCTGTGTGTGTGCGTGCTTGTCTGTGTGTGTGTGCTTGTCTGTGTGAGTTTGTGCTTGAATGTGTGTGTGCGTCCGTGTGTGTGTCTATGTGTGTTAGTGTGTATGTTGTGTGTATGGAGTGTTTTGTATGTGGATGTGTCTGTGTCTGTCTTCTGTGTTTTCACCTTTTCCTTGTTTTTATATGCATAACTTTAATTGTTTCGCTTATAGTCAATATGTTTCATTTACAGCTGCTTTGTAACAATGAAAATTGTAAAAAGGGCTATATAAATAAAGATGAGTTGAGTTGAAATTGGTCAAACCATAGATATTACCTGAGAAGTTAAAGCAAACCCATGGTAATTTAAAACAGAATTGAGGGAGAAATAATGTAAGCATTTAAAATGGATGTGTAAAGGTTTACCCTCTTTAACCTAATGTTGTTAAACTGAGACAAACGACAAACTTTTTGCTGAAATATCCACAACATTAACAACAAAGAGCGCAGATTATCTGTCCATCAGATGCGTGGAAAAGCGTTTGTTACTATTGCAACAGACTTACTGCACGCTTTTTATTTTATTTTGTAGAATCATCATAAAACTTCCACAAAAACCACTCCTTCCTCAGAGGGCCTTGCACATCAAGTTCACACAGGGCCTTGCCCTTGCAATGGGCCTATGTAAAACTATTGGTTATTAAAAAAAAAGGGAGGGGCCTTAATATGTTTAAAAAAGACAACAGTAAATGCAGTATTTTTTTTTTCAGACAGCAACGGAGTTGCGAAAATATTTTTGTTTGTGAACGTCATTTCGAAGACGATTGTTTCTCAAACATGTCCCTGTTTTACTCAGGATTTGCAAGTCGTTTGCAACTGAATGTTGGAGCGGTGCCAACGAAAAAAATTCTCGTTCTGGAGTCTGAAACACAACAGGTGCGTAAGTGCATTTAATGTATACAGCACGAACATTTGGGTTATCCCCAGTTTGCCATTTCAGTGTTTTAAAGGACAAAATAAAAAGCGTTACTTTCAATGATATTTAAATTAATTTGAAATGATGGCTTTTTTAAATGTAAGAAATGTATACTGGTATGACACAGGATTTCATAGTGTTGTAAATTTTAGCTTTCACAAGCGATACATGACCAATGTCAACGTTACAGTAAATTCTCTTAATGTTTTAAGGTATAAATAATACATATTGCCAATGTAAAATAGCAAAGCTAACGAGTAATAACGAGGATAGGTACCATATAGAGACATCCATCTGTAGTCGTTGTTGCTGTGGTTCTTGTCCATGCAACAGCTGGCGGACTGTTACGCAAAGGCTGTACGTACTCGTCTTTAGCTCCGCCCACGACACTAAGCTAAGCTTTTTTCGGAAACAATCGTACAGCTGTATCTGTCTTCTGTAAATGTGATATCGGAGATATGAAGAACGCAGTACTACTCTACAGGTACTCAAGATTAACATAAGATTGGCAGAAACTGCTTCCGTTACCACACCTTTAAGGTTTATCCAAAATGACGCTAGTTGCTATCGCTCTCTAAAGGAGAAAAGGCTGTTAACACCGCACCACTGGTTTGTGGGCCCCTGTGTGTGTATGAGAGCACGTGACGAGAGGGTCTTATTGAATGACAGATGCACGCTTAGCAGAATCATATCCAGAAACAATGCAACAAACAACGTTAGAGATCGCTGTGTTTTTCACCTTGAGAAGTGTGAAAAGACTTTCAGCTTGTTTTAAAACTATGACGAAAAATAAGACGGTGGTGGGCCGTCATAGTCGTCTTGTTTATCCACGCCCATGGCTCCACACTGCGAGTCTCCGCTGATCCCATGTGAGTTTTCCTGAAAGGGTGAGGCGTTTATGAGTAATGAATGGGAAACTTACGCGTCCCTACGATCACTTTCTGATGAAAGGAAATGATTAGATGCTACCAACTCGACAAAAAACGGGAATTAGGCAAGGCAAGGCAAGGCAAGTTTTTTTATATAGCACATTTCATACACAGAGCAATTCAAAGTGCTTAACATAAAATGATTGACAGAAAGAAATAAGACGTATCTTTAAAATGCAAATGATTTAAGATCAAAAATTCTTCAGATTTTAAGAAACAATAAAACAGCAATAAAATTGATTAAAAATGTGAGTGTATATATAAAAAGAATAAGAGCAGAATAAAAATAAATTAGAAATAAAAGTGCAGTTGATGTAAACCAGCACAGTGCTCAGGTTGTGAATGCACAGCTAAACAAGTGTGTTTTTAATCTGGATTTAAAAGTAGCTACTGTTGGTGAACGTCTGATGTCTTCTGGAAGCAGATTCCAGCTACGGGTGGCGTAACGACTAAACGCTGACTCGCCATGTTTTGAGTGAACCCTTTATCTCTAACTGATTTGATCCTGATGATCTGAGAAGTCTGTTTGGTTTATATTCAATGAGCATATCTGAGATGTATTTAGGTCCTTGACCATTAAGTGATTTATAGACAATAATACTTTGAAGTTGATTCTAAAAGTGACTGGTAACCAGTGTAGGGACCTGAGGATTGGAGTGATATGCTCAGATTTTTGGTTCTGGTCAGAATCCTGGCAGCAGCATTCTGTATGAGCTGCAGCTGTCTGATGGTCTTTTTGGGAAGACCTGTAAGGAGTCCATTACAGTAATCCACCCTGCTGGTGATAAAAGCATGGACTAGTTTCTCTATATCTTGGCTTGAGACAAAACATCTGATTCTGGCTATGTTTCTGAGATGGTAGTAGACTGATTTGCTTATTGCTTTGACATGACTGCTGAAACTAAGGTCAGACTCCAAAATGACCCCAAGATTTTTTACCTTGCTTTGTGTCTTTAGACCTCTTAAGTCAAGGTATGTGTTTACCTTGTTAGTTTCATCCTTGTTACCAAAAACAATGACTTCAGTTTTGTTTTTATTTAACTGAAGGAAGTTTTGACACATCCAGCTGTTAATTTCATCAATGCATTGGCAAAGAGAGTCAATAGGCCTGTAGTCATTGGGTGAGAGGGCTAGGTAGATCTGAGTGTCGTCTGCATAGCTGTGGTAGGCAATTTGGTACTTTTTCCAATTAATTTTTTTTCCAATTTTTAAAATTACAAAATTTGTGGTTAACGTGACCTCTGCTGTAACATATTTGTTATTTAGCTTTACAAACATCACCGCTTTCCTTCACAATTGTCGATAAAAGAACAACATTAAGGCTCGACTGCAAGCGAGTTACCCCGAAACATATTGCAAAGGAAAGCACAAACGTTTTTAATATAGAATCTTAACATATCCACTAACCTGAGCTAGGGCATATACAAAAACCAAAGTGATAATGTGAGGTAGTTTCCTCATTAAAAGATTGAACATGTATTTTACATGCTGCATGATTTAAAAAATGTACTACAGTTTATGTCAGATGTCTATTTGAAAGATTCTTTAAGGTTAGTTGAATGCTAAAAGAGCCCCCCTATGTATGTGAGCAAGTGCTGCAGCTCTTCTCTTCAAAGAGGCATGAGCCAGGCAATAGCGTTCGAATGTGAGCAGCAACGGAGCCTTTTTATTGTTTGAATGTATTACGAATACCCCTTACTAGACGAGTCAAAATGAGATTGAATGAACTGGTACATGTCATTCATGGTCTAATAACCTCTGTGTTGCAACAGTGCATGTCTAATTAGGTAATATCAATGAATTGAAAGTTTACATTTGTTAGGCTGTTTTGTTAATAAACTGTTTTCAAAATAGAATTAATGAACCCACTAGTTTCTTTTGGCTTCAGTCATTATTCGGATACTCTCAAAGCTGGCAGCATTAACAAATTATATGTTGAAATAAATAGTAATTGATCAATATGGGAAAAATTATCGAGTTTACATTTTTGCCATATCTCCCAGTCCTAAGCAGGACCTCACAAGAGCGCCACAGAAAGAAAATAACCATCAAGACAAAACCCAAGATGACATCAGAAGACAGTGGAGGACTTTGTCTCCTTCTTACCTTTATACTCGGGGGTAAATTCCTTCATTTCGGGTGGCAGGGATTCGTAAAATCGCTGCTCACGGGTGATGAGTGGTTTGCAGACTGTATGGTCATCATAGCGCATCATGCTGGTGTGGCCGCCCACCTGGTGAACGAACGGCTCCAGGGGAACCCCGCCACGGCTGCCCTGCCCCTGGCTGGCGCTGTGCTTGCCCGCCTCCATAGTGTGCGGGACACACATGGCGTTGGAGGGCCGCGTGGAGCTGGGGGCATGGGCTCGGTCGCGCAGGCCTGGCGAGCAAGGGGTGCAAGGGGGCGGCTGAGAGCGCACGCTGCCGCCGGGAGGGGGTGGAGCCAGTCCGCTGGTCACACCCAACTGTCAACAGATCCCGGTCTGAAGAGAGCGGGAAAGAATCCTTAGAGCAGCCTCCTAGAAGGTAGAGAAAAAGACTAAATTTAGGTTCCAACAACAACAACATAAAACAGCATATAAAAAAACATCTCCAGGTGTAGACACAACTTTTTTGTGCATAACATTAAAGAATCTGGCAGAGAGGCCATAGTAGGGAAAATTAAATGGTAGTCAAAGGTGCCCCAGAACTGTTTGTGTTCCTAAATTCTTAAAAAAAAATCTCACTTTGTGTTCAACAGAACAACAAAATATACAATATTTTTTTCCTACTATGGTAGTGGATGATGTCACAGAACTGAAAATTATCTTTCTTTGTGTTTAACAGAACAAAAACATTTAAATAGGTTTGAAACAACCTGAGGGTGAGTAAATGATGACAGAATTTTTATACCTTTAAGGGGATTTTCTCTCTTTCACTTATCCTGGTGTTGTTCTAAAGCTCTATGACAACAATTCCATGAGAATTGTGATATATATTCTAAAATCACAATAAAATTTGGTAAGAAACAAACCAAATGTAATTTCTTTGATTTTATCAATATGCAACCATATTTGTTTTAAAATGTGTATTCATGGCTTGATTTCAAGGGTGAAGATTTTCACTACATCTTTCATTAAAATAAATTATATTTCAGTTTGTTTTCTGGCAAAACCATCCTGAATGCCATAACTATCTCAGCAGGATAGAATGGCATACATACTGTATACAGTAAGGGGCAGTTTCCCAGACAGGAAATAGATTAAACCAGGACTACGGTTTATTTAAATTAGGATTTTTTTTACAAACATTACTTACAAACAAACATTATGTATGTGCATTTTGAGACAAAACAATTGCACTGATGAATTTCAAGATGTGTCAGTACAAGCTGTTTTCAGTTTAGACAGAATATATTTTTATCGAGTCTTATACTAGTTTTATGAGAGTAGGGGAAACCACCCCACAGTGATGGCAAAAATTAAACTGGTTAATCTAAAAGTTCTGTCCTTCAAATGTTAAACATATATAGTAGGCCACTGCCAGGTTTAGACTCATTTATTCACTGTGTGCAGCTATATTTATAGACTATTTATAGACAATTTAGTGACAGCCCTTTTGATATTAGTGAAACTACACACCAACTAAACAAAGAGACATTTATAACCTTCCGTTACTGCATCTGAAGAGTGTGTGCAAGATAACCGTTCAGCCAGACAAAGTCAGCTGGCATATCCTGATCTCAAAGCTTTTATTACATTGGTATTTATGTTATCAGCTCACACCCAAAGCTGTATCAATGTCTAACAACACCCTCATCCTCATGTCTAACCCTCACGTGTTTCTAGACATGCCATGGCACATACATTCATCTCTTATCCACCATTACAAAGAGACACATGGATGTTTTACAAATCCTTTCAATTGAAATTGTCTTTGAAGTCTTGACACAAATGCTGGAATGACTTTGATGTCCTGTAAAAGTTTAGCTGCCATTGCCAGGATCATTCTCTGCCGAACAAAGTCGGGTGAAAGACCTTTAATAGAAGTATTGATCCTGCAGCACTCAGTAATGCATTCTGGCCATTTATGCTTAAGCTCTACTATGCATCTTTGAGTGTCAATTCCCTTGTCAGCTTAAATTGCCATCTCATTTTAGACTTTATGAGCGTCAACATTTCCCAGACACCTGCTTGAGACATACATGACTGACATGATGAGAAACAACAGGTTTTCTTAAAGCTCCATTGCATTTACGTATATCACAAAGTAGGGATGCACCGAATGTTCGGCCACCGAATATATGTAAAATGGCCGAATAAATTTTACCGAACATGACTCGATAAACAATCAACTAGCAACCAGCGCATAGAGTGAGAGAGAAAGCGAGAGAGAGAGACGCCTGTGCTTTAGTAATGCCGCAAACATTTTGGCAGTGTGCGTGGAGCATTTTAAAGTGTCAGAGAAAGACACAGCACGGGACTTGCCGCACGGAAGTACATTTCCGAAGGAAAGCGTATTTACCCGTAGGTAACTTTACTTCAGACGGAAGCGGGCTGTCTGACAGTAGTCCCGCCGCTCGCGACATCCTTTGACATCATACAGTGGTCGCGCGCACACAGTTCCCTGTACTAAACAACTTGTCAAAGTATGTCCTGTGCATCCCGGCCATGAGTGCACCTTCTGAGAGAACAGTCAGCTTTTGAGGGCGGAGTTTGGAGGAGAGACGTGAACTGATATGGTTGTCAGTCAGCATCGGTCAGAATTGCTTGCATTGGATGTTTTTTTTCTTAAAATCATTTTGCAATGTAGCCTATAATAATCCAACAGTTTTCGTTTATTCGTATTTTTAGCTTATAGGTCTAATGTGGAATGACACTTTTCAATGAACTGTTAATGACACTTTTTAATGAACTGTCTGAACTGGGGTACAGAGTTACTTACATTACATTCTTTTAGCAGTCAGTTATAGGCCTATTTTATATAGGCTATTCATGAAGGGAGAGGGCTAAATTTTTGTTCTAATGTACTTTGTTTTGCTCAATTTTATATTAAGTTGTATTGTATTTTATTGAAAAGCAAGACAAATTTTAAAAAGCAAATTTTGACTATTCAGTTTGTGCAATAGTGAAAAAAATGGCTTAATAAATAGAAGAAATGAAAAAAAATATGTTCGGTGTTCTGTATTATTCGGCCAAGTGTTTCGCATCATGTTCGGCTTCGGCCAAGAATGTTCAATTCGGTGCATCCCTATCACAAAGCTTTGTTTGTTTAAAGTAAGCTCTTTACACCGTCACAAACATTTTTTTTAAAACTGTACCTTTTTTGTCGCTGGGGTGGTACCCTTTTCTACTTTTACCTGTATACAACATATATATTTTATACCTTTTTGGGTATGGGTACATTATTGTACCCTAAGAACCTACCGTGTACCAGTTAAAAATGATGAGTACAAAACATTTAACTATATACTTTTGAAGGTACACAATAGGTCCTTAGGGTACAATAATGTACCCAAAAAGGTACAACATTATTTTATGTTTTGTATACCTGTAACGGTACAGAAGAAACCTTACCACCCCAGCGACAGAAAAAGGTACAGTTTTTTCAGAAAGTGTAGCAGGTCTGAATAAGTCCAAAGCAAAGGATAAATGTAAGCCGGTCAAAAACTGCTCTCGGAAATATTGCTGGCACAAGGAAGCAGTTACTTAATAATTTAACTGAACTGAAACTTGAATAACGTTCTGACATAAACAGCACCTGTGTTTGTTAATCCCTAATGTTTTTTCTGTGCCTGTTGTCACAGCAGGTTTATTATGTTATTTACTACACTAAAAATTTGGGCCATCATTTTTATTTTTGCAAATTGGGCGGATAGAAAGACAACTGTTATAAGTTAAAACCAACCCACAGTTAACACAACAATTGAGTGCTCAGCTGTCATACACAATAATAAAAACAGAGTCAAGGTTACAGCTCATAACACAAAGTCATGAGCTTTCTTTGCATTGTAACAGCCTAATAAAAATTACTCAACAGCGTCACAAATTTAAAACGGTGATTTCATGAAACACTGACTTTGCCCATGTTTAAATGCTAAAATCGGGTCTCTTGTGCATCTGCGAACTCCGAAAACTTGAAAAAAGACAAATAATTATCTTTTTTTATGTGAGCATATCTCTGCAAGCCTTTGAGAAAACAAGCGCTTCAGAAATCGCTCTCTTAATGACGTAAGCAGCCGTTCTTATTATAATATTTCCGCCCCTTGTTCTGAACGTGTCCACCCATTGCGCCGCAGCCATTGTTGTTTTCACATGTATGAAGTTCCAACACCATGGCAAAAGTAGCAAAGCTTACGAACTGTTCCGTTGTTGGCTGCACAGACCAACACAGAACAATGTTCCCAGCCTCACTGGAGACAAGAGAGCAATGGATTTATTTAGTTTTCAATGGAAATCATCCACACTGAACGAGGCAAAGCTGCAATTAAAGATATTGTAAGTACCGTTTTTTTTAACGTAAGACCACAGGGACCTGCGGCAACTTAAAAGTAGATAAAATGTCACTGTGACACGTTTGTCTGTTCACTACTAGAAAGCAATGTCTGTGGCTTGTAAACTTGCGACGGGATTGTCCTGTGTAACGTTAATTTGACTTAGAGAAATAGCGATGCGTTTGTCTTGAGTATCTTCACTTCAGAAAACAGTGTGCATGATTTGCAAACACGCGACGCAGTTCTCTCTCCCGAATGCGGTCATGACCGGACCAACAGGAGGGGCTTCGCAAAAGGCTTATCGAAAAACAATGTGTTTGGTGTTCAAAGACGAGACCTTGTTTCTCGTTCGCTTTATGTGACCAATACTTTATTGTTTTGTCGCTGGAAGCATAGGCTCACAGCTGTGCCAGCGTTTTCAACTGAAAAGGGGCCGGAGACTAGCAGCTCACTTGCACTTAAAGAGACACACACACCAAAACAGAGCGTTTCTCCTCACATGCAAAAGTGGGCATGTAGCGCATGGTATATTAAAAGATCTGTGGTGTTTTTTGAGCTGAAACTTCACAGACACATTATGTGAACCCCTATGATTTATATTACATCTGTGCAAAACTAGAAAAAAATCACTCCTTTAAATAAAATCAGTGTTAAAAACTGAATAAAATGTTAATTGTTCTATTTACATTTACATTTATTCATTTGGCAGACACTTTTATCCAAAGCGACTTACAAGTAGGAGAGCATATAAACATTTTGTCAACATGCTAAAAAGTATCATTAGTTTACAAGGCTATGCTACCTGGAGAATTAAAGCTGGAGTAAGCAAAGGAGAGGATGAGCAACAATAATTTTTTTTTAGACACAGTTTTTTGTTAGTCAAATAAATAAATAAAAAGTATGTTTTGAGCTGTTATTTTTAAAGTTGTGAAGGATGCTGCAGCTCGGGTGGATGCTGGCAGTTCATTCCACCACAGGGGAACCGAATGAGTAAAGGTTTTTGCAAGCGATTTGGTGCCCCGCTGTGATGGAACAACAAGGCCGCGCTCATTTTCAGACCGAAGATGACGGGAGGGGATGTAGACCTGGAGCAGTGAGTTAAGGTATTTTAGCTGGAATATAGACTTAAGTCTAACATATCAGAGCAATCCTAATCATTTAGATTGGTGTAGCAACATCATGCAGCTTCATAAAATACTGCATTTCAAAAGAGAGGTGTCAAACTCTGCTCCTGGAGGGCCACTATCTGGCAGAGTTAAGCGCCAACCACAGACAGTTTCTTCATTAGGTCGATAGGGTGATGCAAAAAAGAATTCAACCACAGTGTTACGATAGCTGTGTTCTGCCTTCCAGTCAGTGTCAAGTCAGATTCTGTGGGGTACCTCTCTTTTTCAGGGCGATTTCACTGTGGCTGAGAACAGTGGTGTTGTCTATTTTTTGTAGTGAGTATACACTTATTTTTCCCTCCCAGCCTACTCACCTGTCCCAGATTGACAACCCATAAGCACCACCACACTCACAAATGCATATCAGCCAGTTAAGAGTTACATTTACAGGGCTCCAGACTGCGTTAAAAATATATTTGCAAGTGATATTTTTGTGGGAGGTTGCGCCACTGCCAACCGTGCAAATTTAATAGTTTTTTAAAAAACGCCATGCTAGCGAGAGAGAGAGCTGTGCAGGTCTCAGGGAAGGTGCACTTGCTGACCTCAAGAGGTGCTCTATCGGCAGACGCGACAGACTCCCATGCCGTACCGACGCACGGTTCGAGGACCCCTAAGTAGCAGGAGCAAAAAAGTCTGCAGATTCCGTATGACCCTGCTTATGAGGGAAAACAACTTGAAAGAAAAACTTTATGTGAGCAAAACCTATGAGAGGGAAGATTTACACACAACAGGATAACAAAAACAATTTTAGTTCATGTTAGTTGGCTTTTTAAAAAATAATTTTTAGCTTGCTTTTTTCCCCAAATGGGAGCCAATGGCTCCTTAACTGAGTTTTTTGTCTGGAGCCCTGATTTAGCCTTGCACATTTGTGATCCATGTGAAAACCCAGCTACAAAGTCATTTATTTATGATATCCTATTTCTACATAAACCCACCCTGCTAAATCATAGAAACCATTATATAGATTCTAGTGGTTTCTGTTAATATACCATTATGAACCACACATTTTTTTATTACAAAATGTTTTAAATGTCTTGGGCATTAATGGGTGTCCTATTGATTCCCATCTGCATCTATTGTGTTTTGGGCAGTGTTCTATTCTTTTTTTAGCAGAGCAATCAACAAAATTTAAAGTATATCCTGTGAAAGTAACATTTTTAGATTATGATTTAGTTTGATTAAGGCCTTGTCAAAGACTTATAGTAAATCATATTGAAATAAATGGTTAAAATCAAACTCTGATGCTCGATTGTCACTAATAACAAATTTTTAGCCTAGTTTTTACACACTGGGTCACACTTATAAGTGCAAGTAGAATATGCAGTGGTTTTAAAAGTGGGGGTAAGTTATCAGCAGAAAGTATATTATACCGGTGAACAGAGAAACGCGATCGCAACGAGCATGAGCCTTGTCAGGCTCATTTTCTGTAACACCTGCTGCAGGCGTTACCCGAAGCGGTAGCTTCGTGTAATTGCACAAGAACAGCAGGTTCTGGAAACAACCTTTTAAAGTTAATTTGTTGCAGAGTATCAACATGATTGGCCAATTCACCAGTGCGTATTGATTGGTGGAATACTGCAACCGTTTGACAGAAATGTAACGCCTCTTACCATATTCGGAACATCAGGTTCCAAAGCAATGGTACTGACAGTTGATACAATGTCATCGGTACTTCCTTATATCAATTTGAGACAGAATCTGATCCGGAAAATGAAACTGATCCAGCCGATACATCAACTTTGCCAGCGCGACTCGAGCAGGATGTAGAGGATTGGTAAGGTTTTATTAAAAACCTGAGTTAATTGTTTAAAACTATAGCTAACTGTTTTACCTTTTATATATAACGTTATAAAGACTATAAACTAACAACCATATACATCATACAGAGTTTGTGTGAGATAGAAACAAGCTTGCATTACAGCAGGGAATGGTAAACATAATAAATAACACGAGCGCTTTGAGGCTTCTTGATCAACCAGCGTTACGCCAGGTCTTGTCGCGACTCAACAAAGACAATTAACCCCATTATAAACATGACATTTGTTGCCTCTAGTTGGAACATTTTTACTGATTATCAGGACTTATGTTGTCTTATTTCACGTTGCGCGCATGTCTGCATTTGCAGATCACAAACACACGACAAACTCAACCCGCGTTAGTCCGTAGCAAAGTCTTTTACAATGAAAATATACTTACGGGCTGTGAATCTGAAGCACCAGACTGTCACCGCAAAGTTTTAATCGTTGGAATGGCCCCACTTTTTAACCAAGGCTTTCGTGCATAGCCGGTCTTAATCTCTCTCCTACATTCGTGAAGCAAAAGTCTGTGAAATGCGCTGCACAAACTTGAACATTCGGATTTGTACTTTTCTGGAACAGTGTTGTAAATAAAATGTAACCATTTGTTTTTAATTGTCTCATCTTTTGGCAGGGCAAAAAAAAGAGGCTTTCTTTTTCGCAACAAAACACAGCGTCTCCGCGACATGGCTGCAGAGGTGAAGATGCAATGAGATTTACAAGTACGCCCACTTTACTTGCATTTAGATTTGGGCTGTCTTAGTCAAATCATGTTACGAAGTGACGTACATTCGCCGGGGAGCGGTTAAACGAGGCGTTTCAGGCAGGTCTGGGTGAGCATTTGCTTTTAGATAGAATGCATCTTTCTGTATTTTATGAGAACCTTGTGTGTTTTTTTTTTCATAATGGATATATTTTAAAGTTTAAGTGCAATAAGACTTTTTATTAAAGATAACTTTAGTGGTCACATAATTGACAGCCGGCTTTTTGTGCGTGCTTCGCGTCTGCCACTCATAGGCATACGACTATTACCAGAGTGTGATTTGTTAAATACAAGTGTATAAAATACACTTAATATTAAGTGTATTTTATATTTGTTACTTATACCTCAATAAACCTGTCCTTGTTATTTACTTGAAAATCCAAACCAAACTTGATAATAGTCCAACGCCGTTAGCATAGCATTAGGGTGCTAGCTTGATTTCTGTTCATACTGTGGAACAACAGCTTGCCTTTAAGTTTGTCTTGTGTGCTAACTGTTTCTCTTTTTGAGTGTATATACTACAATTCATCGAGCAACCTTGGTAAGTTGGAAATTACTCTTTATACCCGGTGAGTTATGGCTTCTACTCCTATCATTGTTACTTGCACCTCATGTCACATGTTTAGCTTAGCCTTCTCTGTCAGCTGCGAGGGTTTTACATGCAATAAATGCAGAGAAATAGTTAGGCTGACAGAGAAGACCTCAGAATTAGAGTCTCGAATCCAATCTTTATTTGAGGATCGTAAGAGTGTAAGGACAAATAGAAAACACTTTGGATGCGAGTAACGTTAGTAACTCAGTTCTGTTCCAGCTGAAGATCCCCTGCAACAGGGAAACTTGTGAGAAGGCATAGTCGCAGGTCAAAACATCACTCAACCGTTCCGATTACAGTCTTGAACAGGTTTGCTCCGCTCAGTGACGCACCGACTGAGAAACCTGCTGAAAGTGCACTAGTTATTGGTGATTCTATTCAGGGCCATACACAGGATTTTTTAAATACCGAGGTCCAAAAACTGAATTTCTTGATCTACATACGTATGGACTGAAAATTACAACAATTGCTACAACCAACTTTGTCTTTTCATGTTTATCAGTAATGAAAGCATACACATGGTCAATTGATATTTTTATACAAATACTACTAGATTGAAATACAACCTGTCTTTCATAAAGGATCATAATGCATTTGGGTTTGAATTTACATAAAGGTAAGAGGTTGCCATTTTTGAGTGAACTGTCCCTTTAACTTTTATGTGTAGCTATAGAAGTTGCAGACACTTAGGTTTTTATTAAAATTAGGTAAACTTAAAATAATATAGAAATAGAATTAAAGAAGAGAATTTGTTCAAAAGCGATGCATTTGAATTATTTGCAAATCATATAGTTGTTTTTAACCACAACCTATAAACACACCCGAGTCAAACCCACGCAGTTTAGCATGAACTAGTGGATGTCCGGTAATGTTTTTGTCGCATCAAACTGACATTAAACACGTAAATTATATGTTTTCGCCGTTTTTTTGTTTGGATTACTGGATATTACAATTGGTCGTTTACTCAGGTTTGTTATTTAAATGTTGACGCGTGTCAAGCACGCTCAAAACGAGAGTGTAAACTCCTGGGCGCTCTGAAAAGAGGGAGAAATCAGCATTTTGCACGCATTTTTTAGACGCGACATGTGAATGGCCGCTAACATTTCTATAAAACATTAAACAGTTAGCTACTTACATCGCGCTCTTTCACAGTAAAAACTGAACTCGAGCTTGACTTCTGTCAATAGCAACTCGCGCCTTCTTTCATTTCATTGGACAGTAATCCTCGGCTATCTTCATTTGATTGGCCAACTCAATCAGATTGACACTTAAGAGCGCTGTTAAACAGCTGAGGTAGATCAGATCTTAGATCAGTTATCTAGGCGTTTTCTACTTAATCCGTCTATCGGAGATCACAAAAGATAATATTAAAGAGGTGTCATGAACATGGGTGGTGAGGACAGAGGACATAGAGGCAGACAGCGGGTAAGGGGTTAACAAGACTTTAATAATAATAAGACAAAACAAAAACCCACGAGGGGGTAAAACAACATAACATAAAGGGACACAGGAACAAGGGCTAACTACACCTAAACAAGACTAAAGTTAAACATAAGACATAACGAAACTAGACTAGACTAGACTAGACAACAGGAACCCACCCACATGACACAAGAGACAAAAACAATGAACCAGCACTAGACAAGAGACACGAGGTCAATATATGGGATCAAAATCAAGAGGGGACAGGTGCAGGGCATGAACTAATAATGAGCACTAACGAGGCAACAAGAGGGCAGGAACAATGACAAGACCGGAGAGAGAGTATGGCAACTCATAAGTGCCAAAACAGTCTCTCTCCAACATAAAACAAGGGATCCTGCTCCGATTCTGCCTCAAGACCAAGAAATACCTGACATGGTGAGGCAGAACCATGACAGAGGTGTGTAAGCTAGCAAGCACGATGCACTGTAATATTCTCTGGCCCCCTCCCTGTTTATCGTGGTGATGAGATTTATAGCAGATTATCATCACTAAGTGGCTGGTTGTCTAGGTAGTGCCTGCAGAATAATATAGTTTTTATAAACAACTGGAAGAGCTTTTGGGGCAGACCTGACCTGTTGAAAAGTGACGGTCTCCATCCCTTGTGGGCTGGCCTCCTGTCTAGAAATATGGCACATAGTCGTAATGCTAAAACTTGACTCACTGGGCAGGGCTTGACATTAAGCATTATGATGTGGTTGTCCTTCGGACAAGTAAATTTGTCATTCACTTAAAGGGAAATTATATTTTCTTTGAATTCTCATTATAATTGTTTCGGATTTAGATTGGTCAAGTTTGCTTCCAAGCATTTTAACTAGTGTCAGCTTTGGCTGCCAGTAATTATTATTAGTGTTAATGCTGTAAGTTAACTTTTTTTGCACATAGCACTGGTTCTACAGAGGTTTAAAGTTTGGAAGCACAGGCCAAACAGTAGTAGCACAAGTATAAATCATCTGTTTCCATCATTAAAAAAAATATGCAAGTGCAGTGCTCGATACACCCAACACCAATGGGTGCTTTAGTTAAGCCTAACCCTCCCTACCGCACACGCCGTATGCTTTCGGAAATAATCGTACAGCTGTATCTATGTTTTATAAATGTGATCAAACAAAATACTCTTCGAAGATACGAAGTATACAATACTACTCTATTGGTACTCAAGATTCTCAAGTTAATATGAGATTGGCAGAAACAGAATTTTTTTAAATGTGTCAATTTAAAAATGGGTAAATTTGCATGGTTGCCAGTGGCGATCTCTGTAAAAATATCACTCGCAAATGAATATGTTTAGTTGCAAATGCGACCGTTTTAGTCGTAGTCTGGAGTCCTGGGACCCGTTCCCGACTGAACAAAATTTCTTCTAGAGATTATTTTTCACACTATGCTACTTTCCAGGGCCGGAACAAATTACATTGAGGGCCAGGTTCGGGCTGCGGGCCGCCAATTGAATAGCCCGGCTTTAGACTTTATCTTCATCCCTGTTGATGGTTTAAAATTGTAGCAAGTCTCAATAAATGTTAAAGGTAACTTTAGGTAAAATAAGTCTCAAGAAACTACAATATTTACATGTCCTTGACAAAGCCCTTAACTTCAATCAGTACACTTTAAGCATTTATAAGAGCTGTCAACAGAGACTTGGAGCTCTTCGAAAACTAAAACACTCCCCTGTCCGACCTCATCTTCTGTTTGTTTTGTATTGTAGTATCTAACGGTGGAGATATTTTCATTTCTGCAATACAGAATTTCTTAATTACTATTTAAAATAATTATTTTATTAAACTTTAATTATTTGTATTAAATCCTGTTTAAATCATGTGTAAACAGTTTTTATATTAAAGCTACATTCACTAAATAAAATAGAAAATTGAAACAAAGACCTTCCGAAACTGAATCCAAATTTGAACATCTGAATTGATACTCTATTGATACTCTATGCCCTATTTTTAAGTACGCGATGCAGTGCTTCTAATCTGCTATGTGACCCCTTTAAACCATTCTTCAGCCTTGTTGTTAAAGCAGCCACAAGTCCACAGTCCCCTTCCAGAAAGGTGGTGGACACCAGCAACTCATTTGCACAAATGCATGATAACAGCAAAAGGGGCATAATAGGTCTCCTTTAAGTTTTTACATTTGGCATTGAGTGTAATTTTAGCATACACGCATCCAAAAACATATTGTCCTTATTCTTTTCTCAGTTCGCAATTTTAAATAGAAGCACTTTTTCTACTCTTTTACCTTCATACAAACTGTAAAGTGTTTACTTCTAGTTCATTAAACAATCATATTTTGGTGTCAGGTTACATTTTCATTCATGCATTAGGCAGAAGCTTTTATCCAAAAGTGCATTTAAGTTACACATTTTATCAGTTCCATTAAAAACTATATTCAAAGTCAAAGTAATAATTCAAATTATAAAGCCATTAAACACTCAAGGCAAAAGAAAAACTGAAAATATAGCAGTAACAGAATCTTTCAGACAGTTTTCAATGTTCAGACTCTGCGAATCTGCGCGATGTTATTTGGAAAGAGTCAGTCGGACAAACAACACTAATCAGCTCTTAAGATTGTCCAATGTGCTTGAATGTTGTTCATACCGTGGTAAATGAGATTTGTAGGGCTCATCTGCTTACATCACTTGTCTGTGTGTCGGTACACAAGCATGAGCTTCAGTTGCTATTTCAGTAGGTCTTGTATTCACTGAACACACCTCTCAGTGCCTGTTGGTTTTTTAGCCATTAGCCTATGGTGTGAACAATGTTTGTGAGCAGCCCCTATGCGAGTATCAGTTTGTTTCATATTTCATGTCTTACCAGACCTAGTCTCGAGCAGCCAGGCCTTTATACTGAAGGTCTGGAACTTATCGCCGCTCTCTTTGGGTAAGGCCCCCCCAAAAGGGCCATATGACTCACGTTTCGTTTTGTGCAGCGTCATGTTTAGTGGCGTGGAAATGTCCCCGCAGTAACAGACCGGAGTACATTCACGAACGTGTCAAAAGTTAAGAGAAACAACAATGAATATAAGTTTATGCCATGAACCTCACATACTTTTAAGAATTAACAGTTAAGTCGATCATGATTAATTCATATAGCAACCGGTGTAACTGGTACTTAGATCAGACGGCTTGATGTTGTTTCTAGGCGGACCGTTTAAGAACGATACGCACGTCTCCCGGAAATCCTGTGAACTTCAACCAATAAGATGGCGACTTCGAACGTTCTGAAGTGTTTGACGTAGCCTCGGGCATGACCATCACAACTACTTCTCTGAGAAGTCGGCTAGGGACGGTTCCTTTTCAGGGCCTGGCGCCCACTCACTCGATAAAAGAGTTTCCATTCTCCCTGGGTGTTGTTCACAGCCGCTCACACACTCCACTGGACTGTGCTCGGCAACCCGACCTGGCGTCCTGCGAGACGCAAGGTCGGATATACATGGCAACAACCACCACTCTCACCACGACAGTGCGTGCAGCTGCTCCGCCAGGCAGGTAAGTCGCTAGCCGACGAACCACCACCCGCGGGAACGACGAAGCAGACCGTCCCCCTGTCACAGTCCCTTGGAGCTTGGCAAGAGCTGCCCACACTGTCTCGGTGGCTAAGGAGGACGGTCCTTCTTGGCTACTCGAACCAGTTCGCCAGAAACCCTCCCAAGTTTCGAGGGGTCCTCTACACCTCAGTCAGAGGCAGAGGTCGCCACCCTTCTGACGAAACAGGCCATCGAGGTCGTCCCTCAAGCCAAGATGTTCAACGGGTTTTACAGCCCGTACTTCATCGTTCCCAAGAAAGGCGGAGGGTTGCGCCCTATCTTAGATCTGCGTACCCTGAACAAGCACCTTCACAAGTTGCCGTTCAGGATGCTCTCGCAGAGGCGCATCCTTACATCCATCAGATATCAGGATTGGTTTGTGGCAATCGACCTGAAGGACGCTTACTTTCATGTCTCGATTCACCCTCGTCACCGACCGCTCGCGTTCGAGGGGCAGGCAGGCTGCGAAAGGCGACAGGCGATTTGTAGCGTGTACTCACAACTGTTGGGTAAGATTTTATATGGTTATACATGTTGTGTATCTTCCTACTGTATACATATGATATAGCCAGAAGATAAATATAAATAAATAATACATCTGATTATCAGAACTGAATTTGATATCTTGAGTACATTTTCATAACCTACTATACATTTAACTATAGTGAGCATTTAAATGAACTGTAATAAATAAATTGGTTAAATCAATATAAAAATGAGGTATAAGATATAGAATTATAATGGGAGATTGTTTCATGAAATATATCGTTACCGTGAAATTAAATGAATCATTCCGAGGAAAATAGATTTCCTCCCACCTCTAGTCTCAGTGCATGTGTATTCATAAACTTTTAGCATTTAACAGTAACAATGGCATCAACTTCACTTAAAAACATGCGGATCGATCAAAGTGTTACGGAGGTCTGCTAGTGCATGTGCAAATGTCAATCGTTGTTAGATTTTTTTCCTACTATGGTGAAGGAAATGACAACGGACCGAATGGCGTCAGACCGGTTATATTAATTAACGCTAATAACAGAAGCGTTAGTTTTGCCTTTTTATATTGGACATGAGTTGGATATAATAAAACAAGCAGATTGACCAGAAGACATTTGCAAGCAGGACTTCAAAGGACATTTCATAGAAGTGTTTAAAAGGTAGGCTATGCGCACACACACACACACAATATCAGTGTACACAGAACAGCTTTCACAGCCGATGATAAAGCTGTTATTTGACCGTTGGTTATTAGAATGTGTGCAGCGGACCCTGCAACGGTGTTTCCGTAGTGGAAAGGGAAAGTAGTTTAGCGCGCAGCTCAGTCAAATGTTTACTATCTCTGATAACCAAACACTACTCTAGCGGATCTTCCTCTTCTCTAAGGAAGGCCTCAACCCTTTTTTGGCGTATTCCTTTGGGCGGAGGTTATTAAAAGCGCTCGGAATAGTGACATCATGTACCCGGGAAGTAGAGGGCTGTAGTACGATTCCAGCCGTTCCGATTCCAAGCGAATTCTATTATAGACAATATCTCACTTGGCACTGAACTTTGAGCTTTATCATTTTGCAGGTATTGTTTATGCTCTGCACGGAGAGACACGTCTGACTTAAAAACTGCGCACCTTGTGCTGCGCGGAGAGATGCATGCAGGGAGAGACATGTCTGACTAAAAACAGTGCAGCTCGGGCTGCACGGAGAGACGCGTGCACGGAGAGAAACGTCTGACTTTAAAACTGCGCAGCTCATGCTGCACGGAGGGACACGTCTAAAACGGTCATTTTAAAAGGGAAGAAGACGCGCTTGATTTATAACTGGGAGATCGCAAGTGACATCACAGACCAACTAATCGATAATGAAATTTTTTGACAATTATTTTTCATAATCGATTATTAACGATTAGTTGTTGCAGCCCTACATTATATGTAATTCTTTCAGTATCTCTGTAATGTATATTACAAATCAATCTGTTATTTTCAGTAATGATGCTGTTAAAAAATATTTTTATCACGCGCCATATGTTTTTGGATACAATCGTAAAGCTGTGTCTATCTTTTATAAATGTGATCAAACTAAATACTCTTCGAAGATACGAAGTATGCAATACTGCTCTATAGATACTCAAGATTAATATTACATTAGGGGCAAATATAATGTAGTTTAGTGGTGGAAGGAGCTGCGCATTGCCAGTATGTGTACAATCAGACAAAACAACGTGCACAGTTATCAAAGACGCAAGTGGAGGTATGGAAAACTACAGTATGTATGCTACTGTATGTGATCGGCATTTAAAAATGACGCGCGACACGTCTGTAGAGTGTGCGTACTGTCATGGGAACAAAAGTGTTCAGATGTTAAAGATGCTCACAGTGCTTGGCTACCCAGTTCCCAATCCTAATGATAAACATGTAAGTGCAAACGTGCATCAAACACGCAAGAACTGTTGAGGAGACTTTACCCGCACCAGCATTATTTCAAACATCAACTTTACCGGAGCGAATTAGACGAGTGGATGAAATCATTTATGACAAAGACAGAAACACATGCATTAAACATGAGAACTGTTAAGGAGACTGGCCTCTTTCTTTGCGTTGACTTTGTATGTAATTTACTCATGCAAACGCTTAATTCGAGTTTGGTGTGAACCCCTGTAGTGGGATTGTCACATACAGTATGGACAAAATTTAAAATTCTAATCGGGTCTAATGCGTTCTATTGTCTTTTGTCGCGTCGCATCAGCCGGAGCATATCTGGTGTAGACACAGTTTAAGGGTTTTAATGCAACCAGGCACTGGTGCCTGAAATTTACCTAAACTCTAACAGATGCTTTCAGAGGCGTACTACAGTAATATCTCAGGTTACTTGTGATGGCTATACCAGTGGTTGACCTCGAAGTAGGAATTTTACACTCCACATATAACAGATTACTAGATATCAGTCTGATAAACTGTTAGATTACCAATAATGGATGGTTGAGAATTGTTCAAGATGAGAATACATAATTGTTCATGTGGGTAGATGTGCAACATGGATGGATGGATGGATTTAAGATGTCATCAAATTCCAGCACATAAGCTAAGCTTCTTTAATATTTAGGACGTAGAAGACAATTTAAAACACATTCTAAATAGACACACAGGTAAAGTCAGATGTTTGCTCCAATGTGAGTGTTATGTAATGACTACAATGGTTCTGTACCCATGAACCTCATTATCAGTTATGGACCCAAAATGATGAAATAAGAGATATATAAATGCTGTCTTAATCATCAGGCATTTAAATAAACAAACAGTTACAACACGGGCACTCAAACAATTGTAAATATCTGGTCAATGAAGCCGTATGAACCTGTGTCAAAATAAACAGCCACACCATCAGATCACGTCAATGAGCTTTAACCAACATTATCTTCATAATCCAACATCATTACAAACTTGTTTGTACACACATGTCAGTTTTAAATGAAATAATTACGATACAGCAATATTAGTTATTAAATGTTTAAAATAACAGATCACAGAAGGTCATTGTATATAAATAACGTTACATACCTGAGTTAATCAGTTCCTTATCAGCTCTTATTGTTTTTCGTCCCGCGATGGTTGTATACGTTTAAGTACAAATAAATAAACGAGTAAATTTAAGGAAATATTGTTTCTTTGTAAAATCCTCCTGATGTCCTTCGTGTTAGCACGGCGGCTAATATAAGCTAATCTCTTTAGATATGATCAACTGTACAGATTTAATGACATTTCACTAAACTGTCCACAGTCTGTGTTTCTATGTTACAAAGAATGACATGCAATTAATAACGTCAATGCAGTTATTTTATCTCGTAAAACCGCTTTTACATGTAACGTTAACTTAACGTTAGTCTTGTAAATGCTAAAGCGGATGCTAAGCCACACAAAAAAGCGTACAAACCTGTTAACAATGACATGACATATAACGTTACATTAAAAAGAAAAAATGCGTGGACACATTCTCCGATTTATCCATCTGTAAATTAAACGTTGAATGTATCAGATGATATTGCGGTTATTATTGGGTTGTCAGATTACCCTCAGGTCCGTAATTTACAGCGCTGAAGGCTAATTCAAAGAAAACGGAATCATTTAAAATAACCAATAAAATGATGAGATGTCCATCTGCTTTAAGTAATTTTAACTTTAACAAATACTATTCTCCAAACACTTTTAAAACCCTTTAACAACTCTCATTTACATTATTACCCTATTAGCTTATTATTATATAAACCATATCGAATACGTGTCAAACATCGTTTATAAACACTAAGACACACGACTAGTTAGTGCGACAATCTGCGAGTTAATGCTGTTTTCTAGCTAAAGACGCAGTATATGCAGACAGGAGTCTCTCAGAGATACAGAAATAACAAAACAACCAAACTGATAGTTGAGCATCATCTACTGCCCTCTACTGAGATTACAATATATATGTATTTTCCAATTCAACACAAAATGCTTTATTTACATGACTATAATAACAGACCTAATACTTTTGTGTTTTTGGTTTTATGTATTTATGGAACTGTTTGTTTGTTCTGTGTATATTGTACACATGCATGCTTATATAAATAGACCTACTTTCATTCACAACCACAACCTTTATATCTGAACCTTAAATACACCTGCCTACATAGCACAAAGGTTTTAAATATTTGTTCATAATGAATTTATAAATATTTTACATTTCTGCTTGTTTTTACTTTACTCTTTGTATTATATTGCTATAGAATGCAGTTAACAATTTAACATTATCTGAGATCATAGTATTATTGGGCAATATGAGGCTTACTTTGTTGTCTGACATAGTTTACGTCAAAATCGGTAAAAATGATTGGTTGTCTGCATGGGTGATCTTTAGGATCTTTCAAAATCAAGCTGGATTAAACCCAGCTCATGGTGTTTTGGAAATTATTCATATCAAATATATATCTGTACGCTACCTCTTTTCGCTTTTTTGCAATGTTGCAAAGCGCACATAATAGTAAATTACAGTAACAGAATTAAAGAAATGTAATAATGACAAAAATATAACAAATGTATTAGAATACTTATCTGTGTGTTTGAATTCCAATGTTACCCAGCTTGACTAATACACTTAAACTATTGTTTTTACTCACAAACGTGTTGTTTCGCTTAATAAGACATGTATGAAACCCCTTCAGTCAAATGGATTACTTTTATGATGGATATGTATTTTTCGAGCTTCAATGATGCGGCAGAATTCAATAGCAGGATTTTATTTAATCTGTGTTTGGCTGAAGAAAGGTTTGATGACGTACTGTTTTGATTCATTTGAGTCCAGATCCACATTGAAATATATATATTTTTTATTTCATTATTTGCTTGCAGGGGGGGAAATAATCGTTGAGCGCGCTTTTATAATAAATCATAATAGATGTGGCAGTAGTGGTGCATACATAGAGATGCGCTTCCACCTATGGCCTGCAGTCGCACTAATGTAAATTCGGATGTTTGCAGAAGCTATAAACGGCTATAGAAGAAGAGATTCCAGCACAGCCAATCAGAGACGCGTTTACTAGTCGCGAGCAGCAACAAAAAGACACACGCTCACATATCAGTGAATGGAGGGATAAAATATGAATCTCGGGTGAGTATGTACTGACGAATTTGTACATAGCATTGAATCTGTATGAATATTTGTTTTAGCATTTCATCCATTTAATTGTCACTTGTCAAGGCTGATGTTGTAACATTTATTAAATTATGTGATATTTAAAGAAAGCATTGTATGGGGCAGTTGCGAGCTGCTGGTAAACTCATGTGAAAAATGTATCCTGAGCTGTTGGATTGCCTTACAGAAAGTACTGTGGCGGTACCATACTGCATGTCTCGGGTTGTAATATGCTCACACATTTGCAATGGCATTTAATGATACTACAAGAATGCATGGAACATGGTAACACTTATTACTTAGTTCTTACACCCAGGCGCATTGGTTTGTTTTGCAGTGATGGTCTGTTATTTGAGCTGGAAAATGGGAAGGCCAGGCTCGTGTTGGCTAAATATGGTAAGAGCATAAACATGACTTAATTTCTTATAATTTTTTCATGTATAACACCAATATACATTTTTATTATGTGGTAATATGACCCAATTCGGACATACTGCTGTAAAAATGTGAGTATGGTTCAGTATAAGAAGCAATACAAATATTACACATTTACAAATGTGTTACCATTTGCATTTTGCTGACTTTTATCACAAGAGACTTTTAAAGAATACTTTGTATACATACGTAAAGTATTGGTATTTGTGTTCCTTGGGATTTGAACCCACAACATCTGCACTACTAAGCTAATGCTCTACTCAATAAGCTATAGGAACACTAAAAGAAGAACCAAATATGTAAGGTGTGTGTATGTTAGCCAATGTTTAAAATGTATTGCTCATTAAGTTTACCAAGACCAGTTCATGTTCCATACTAAATCAGAAAGAGCTATATAGCCACGTATGTTTACACACACACACAATGAATTTGTCTTGGTGACAGGGGCTTCCAATGCACAAGAACAAACACATCAGAAGAAAGTATGAACGTAAAAAGAAGAAAGTATGAACGTAAGAGGAATTAATTAAAATAAATAGAAAATTCAACACTATAAGAAGTGAAACAAATTTAAATATGTATTGTATACATACACCGTATAATTTATGTGTTTTTGTGTCTGGATGTTCCGGTGCTGGACAGAGGGGCAACAAATTGCTGGGTTTGTGGGGTCCAAAATAATTTTTGACTCTGGAGGTGTAAAGATCATAGAGGCTGGGCCGGTGGAACCAATGATTTTCTTAACCATCCTGACTAGGGCTGCACGATTATGACAAAAATAATAATAGTCAATTATGCACCTCGATATTGTAATTGCAATTATTATTTTCCATTAATAGATTTTATATTGAAGCTTTGAAATGTTTTATTACTTTCTGTGAAGCAGCTGCATGCCATATTCTTTCTAAAACATCCAAAACTAAATAATATAATGTAAAAAAAAGTTATGTTGTTGGTTAAAAAAGAAAGACACTTAATTTTAAGGTCTGACGATTTGGCTGACGATTAATTGTCTAATAAATCATTGGGATTATGACAATTAATTGTCATACATTTTTGATTCAGCTTTGAAACAACCATATTGTTCTGAATATAAGATTATATTTTTCTTCTTGCAAATACATTTGAAAAAATGGGGTCATCATATATTTAAGGTGTAGGCTTTTAAGTGTCAATAATAGGTGGGTACTTTAAATAATATTACATTTTACTGCAGGTTATTTTTATGGAATATGCTTTGTTTTTGAGTAATGGTGTCATGGTGGTACAATTTACAAGTATTTATTACAAGTACAATATACACCCCAAAATGTGCAATATGCAGGCACTACAGTTCCCCCTAGTGTCTTCTATAGAGATGTGCAATAATTGCAATGATCTGAAACCATGGCAATGAGACGACTTTTTATTGTTACAAAGCAGCTGTACATGAGACATATTGACTATAAGCAAATCAATTAAAGTTATATACCTGTTAAAACAAGAAAAAGGTGACTATACAGAAGACAGACATACCCACATACAAACGCTCCACACACACAATTTGCACACTTACTAACACACATAGACATAGACACGGACGCGCACGGACACAAAGACAAGCACGCGCACATAGACACGCACGCACTGTGAAAGGACACATTTAAGATAAAGGAGAGAGAAACACAGGTCAAATATTAAACTGACTATAAATTCCTCTATGCAATATTAATTATGTAAAACTTTAAAATTCTAATTTTAAAGCAGCCCCCCGGCCAGGCAAAACAGAATGCAAACGGTGGCGAGGAACCCAAAACTCCAATCGAGAAAAACACCTCAGGAGAACCCAGTCCCAACCAGGGGATTCCAGTGAGATCTAAATATGCAGGAATTTAATAATCGTGACAGCCCTATTGAATACCTATTTTCAGGGGCAATACCCTCTATACAATAATGTTCATTTGTGTAAATCTATTGCTGCATACTTAGATCTCACTCCTCTCCGCACAAATATACTATAAATCTGTGAATATGTCCTTTCACAAACATCCTTATGTATAATTGTGTCTTATATTTTTTGTATATTTTGTATTTACTTCTTTATCTTTACTATTATGTGTCTGCTTTTGTAGTGACACAAATATGTCTGCTATAAAGCTGCTTCTAAAAATGGTGTGTACAAATAGTCAACAGTATGCTAGTGTAACAGGCCTTACCCACACCTGCTTCGACCGGGCCTCGAACCGGTGATCGGTCTGGCATGGGAGATGGGTGCTTTAACAAGGAGGCTAAAGACAACAGCCTCTAGGGTCTGTCGTTAGAGCACCTCTTGAGGTCGGGGAGTGAGGTTTACTTACACAGCTCTAACTCTTGCTGGCCTCCGTCACACTAGCATATTGTATTCTGAATACAGTTCTGTGAATTTGTATTGTAACTTACGATCACATGTTGTATAGGTGCTGAATCCAAGTCCTTGAATCATCAAAAGTTCTTAAAGTCCTCTTGTCAGGTAAGCATTATATACAATATAGATTTTTTTTTTTCTTAATTTGCCTGTCAAGTATTCAAAGAAGAGATGGGTTTTAAGTAGTCTTTTGAATGTTGTGAGAGATGTGGTTGACTGGACTGAGTTAGGAAGAATGTTCCATCAGGAAGGAGTTGTGAAGGAGAATGAGCGAGAAAGCATTTACTGCCCTTTTGAGAAGGCAATACAAGACGCCGCTCGTTTGCTGAATGCAGTGTTCTTGATGGGTTGTAGGAGGTTTCTAGGAGGTGTAGGAGTGTTACTCACCCTCAGGTTGTTTCAAACCTGTATACATTTCTTTGTTCTGTTAAACACTATGAAAGATATTTGGAAGACTGTTAGCAGTTTTCTGTTCTGGGACATCATCCAGTACCATAGTAGGAAAAAAATATTGTATCTTTTTTGTTTTGTTGAACACAATACGTGTTGATATTTTGGAAATCAAACAGTTCTTGGGCACATTTGTATGTGATGGTAAGATAGCACCACTTAGTTTGTGATAACTCCGTATTAATGCAACATAATCTTCTTCAAATGGCTGCTCGAGTACTTGCATTTAACAAATAATTGTCACATATCACTCCCATCCTTCATCAACTTCACTGGCTTCCTGTGGCAAATCGCATTCAGTTTAAAGTATTCATTTTAGTGTACAAGGCCTGTCATGGCCTTGCACCTCGGTACCTTGCTGAGTTATTGTCACCATATGCTCCTGCCAGGACTCTCAGATCTAGTTATGACAACTTGCTTGTTGTGCCTAGGTACAGGCTCTCTACAGTGGGTGGTAGGGTGTTCTGTATTTTAGGCCTGAAATTATGGAATAGGCTGCCCCATAATCTTCATGCTGTCCCTACTCTCCAGACCTTCAAGTCTCAACTTAAAACTCATCTATTCAATACTCTCTCAAACTAACACTTTCCATTTTTTTTCTGAACTTCTCACCTGTAGGTTAACTGACCATTTTTTTATGTAATTGTATGTCCTTATCTATTTCTGTTATCTATTTTCTGTCAATTATTTGTTGATATTTGTCTTGACCCTGTTTGTATGAATGTTACCTGTTTTTGTGATCTGTTGTTGTCAACTATCTGTAGATATGATGACTTTTCAATTAATGTTTTTTACTTTGTGAATGTTCCTTTTTGTGAAGTGTCCTTGGGTTCTTGAAAGGCGCTATATAAATAAAACATTATTATTATTATTATTAATTCGGAAGGGTTGGAACAATGAACAAGAGAAGTAATTGAGTGACTAGCCCAATGCAAGGTTTATTAGAAAGAGAAACTAGGCTACGTTAATCGCCTTGTGACACACGTCTGTACACCTTTCACAGTTATTTCCAGAGACGGCCCTCAGCCATGGTTCCAAGAAAACTTGCATTTTCCCATTAGTCAACGATGTTGTTTAACAACCGCGTGAAAATGGACCTCCCACTATTCGCCTACGCAATGATTACATTCAGGAAAACTTTAGCATATGACCTCTTTGGACAAAAATGAAAAAATGTAATACCTTGGAAAATGGAATTGAATACTTATTAAGACCCCGTGGACACCCACCCTAACCCTAAACATCCAAATACTAGATGTTATTTCATTTCAAGCTTTGATTTGCATTGTTTACTAGGTTAGAGATAGCTGTGCTTGTGCTTCACATTATGCATAAGTGCTCACATATTTTTTATGCATACAACACATATTTTTATCCAAAGTGATGTAGAGTGCATTCAGGCTACATTTTATCTCTTATGTATTTTGGGGATTTAAACCAAAGCCTAAAACCTAAAATTACATAAAACTTGCACAGGATTCTTTAACCGTCTTGAGAGTACATCTGTTTATTCTCTATTGGTGTTACTTGTATGTGATATAAATTGCTAACATTACTTTTGTTTATCACAGGTCCCTCCAAAAAAAAAATCTTTAAGAATCATCAACTCAAAACAAGGTCTAACTCAACCAGAAAAGCCTGAACAGGACAAAAAGTGCAAAGATAAACCAACTACCAGATATGTTAGACAGAATATCATACATGAACCCAAAAAGACCAAAAATAAGAGCTGGTCAGAAACCAGCTCCAGCCGGGCAAATGGAGTCCTCTCAGATAAAAAAGAAAATGATTCCCATACGGTCACAAAGAAAGAGAGTTTAGTGTGTTTAACACAGGAGCAGTTTCAACAGATACTGAGCACCATCAACAAGACCACTGCAAATGCCCCACAAACCCATACAGGTGAGCTCATTCAGTAGTAAGGCATGAGGTTTACAATGTATAATTTAACCACCTTATTTAATAACATTCTCAAGAGCAATATTTTTCTCAGAACCTGTGGCCCGCTTGGAAGAAAACTGCCGTACCTCTACAACGGCTGAAGAGTTTCCTCTAAATGGCAGTAGTCCTAGGCAAAGAGTGGCAGAAGTAAAGAAAAACATAGAGTAAGATATTCGCCTTTTGGTTTCTGAGAAGATGGTGCACCAGTGAGCAATGCAATAATTAAAAAAATCTGTTTTGCATGTGAAATGGATAGAGCATCAGACTTCATAAACCATTGCAAGAACTTTGCAAAATTTGAATGACCTGTCAACAACACAATGTAAAATCTATTCCCAAACTACTGCAAAAAAGCTGGAAGGACACATTACTTTAAAATGTCAACATGTTGTGTAGCATTAAAGAAATCGTTTACTCAACAATTAAATTCCTTTATTGTTTACTTGCCCTGTTCCCAATCTGTATTTTTTCTTTTTAGCTGTGGCTGATATGTTTTTCGTATACAATGAAAATCAAGGGGGATCAAAATCTAAAGTAAACAGGCTTTAAGTGTTAGAATAATTTTTTTGTCAGTGTTTCTCACAGGTCGCAACAACAAGCCTAGCTTTTAGTGTCACTCTTGCATCTAAGGTTAGTTTTCTTTGTTTACAAAGCAGAATGCGTTCCAACGTCTCTAAAATATTAATATAGCTGCAAGCAGCAATTACGGGGTCAAGCCCAGAAATGGCCCAAAGAGAAATATTTTGGACATGATCATTATAATCAGATGATCAGATTTTGAAAACCAATTTTTAAGGCACTTAGAATACATAAAAAAGTATTTGGTCATAGCTCAATTTTATTGAGGCAGACATGATGTGCCATTGAAGAGAGACACCAAGTTTCGTGTCAATACACAAAAGTATCGCAAAGATACAGCCACATGACCCTTTGGCCCGCTTGCCTTAGAATTAGTTGACACTGTATACAATAACCATTTGATCAATCAAAAAGCTTTTAATAACTTTTTGTCAGTACTGTCTCCAGATGCTACATTCCAAATTCTGTGCAAATCTGACAAATTTCGTCAGTTCCAGTTGAGTTCGAAAAACTATGTATTGTATACAATTCAACATGCTTTGCAAAAAATGACTTTCTTTCTTATTCTTTTTTTCTTGTTTTCCAGTAAATATACCAAATATACATATGTAAATCAAATTACATTATGACGACTTTGTCATATGTTTTAAACATTTTAATAAATGTAGTTATATATCTTGACCACTAGGGGGTGCTGGCCTAAAACTTAATAGGTCCTCTTAGAACTTGATCTTGATTAATCATACCAAGCTTTGTAGGGATACATTATTGTGTTCGTAAAATACAGCATTTTATTACAAAATTTCAAATGTGTGACGCCCACAATGGTAAAGCGAAGACCATTGGGTATCTATTGACTCGGCATGCCTCAAGGAATCAAATGAGATCACTCATGATTACAGAGCAAAGTTTTCAAAAGCTATAAGCAAAAATAACCATTTTTATATTTCGGGATCACTTGGTGGGAAGAGACAGCATCAAACTATTTTTCAAATCGAAAATCTTTTAATAACTTTTTGTCAGCAGTGTCTCTAGATGCTACACACCAAATGCAAATTGTACAAACCGTCTACAAGGAGTTCAAAATAGTAGGTTTAAAAAAAATTCCAAATGACGGGAAATTCTTTATACAGAAATTGACTGCATATATTGTATTTGATTCGGCATGAGCAAAGGATTCAGAGGGAATTTTTTTTTTTTTCTAGGATATATATTTCAAAAGTTATAGCCAAAACATTATGTTATAGGAGCTATGGAGTTTGGGTTAGAGACTCCATATTTGCCATGGTAACAGTTCCGACTGTACTCTGTGTGTGCCAAATTTCACAACTTTCCCATGTATGGTTCTATGGACTGCCATAGACTTCCATGTCAGAAGAAGCAGCAGCAGAATAACAACACTAATGGATGCAATTGGTGTCTATACCACTTTGTGGATTGACCCCTAATAATAAGAGAAAGTACAATAGGTGTCTATGCCAAAAAAACTATGTTGGGAAAATGGATTTACGATGTACTTGCCCATTTTCTTTTCATTCATTTCAACTGGTAAATAAGCGGGATAGCCAGTTAATAACTGATCAATTGTAAAAAATTGGGATTGACCATTCAGACCAGACCAGTTAATCAAATAATTAGATACATATTCATTCATAGATATTCATTTAAGGGGCGCAAAACACCAGTCATTTTTTAGAAACTTTAAGAGCACTGCATTTCTGATGTATTTATTTTTCTGACTGAACTGTGACAGGCACATGTCTCTGTGTTTTCAGGCGTCTCTCACATGAGCAGCAGTCTGGGCTGTTCAGTACATTCGGAGAGCGAGAAAGAGAGAGGGATGCGCTGGAGGCCCAAAGAACTGAATGGAGGAGAGAGCTCGGTACAGTTGTGTGGACCCTAACAAGACATTCAATTGTGATGAGGGTGGTGTCGAAGCTCTCATTGACAAGGCCAAAGGTTTTATGACATTAGATGAAATGAAAGGCTGTGGTGATGTACGTATTTTTATTGTTACTTTACAGATGAGCAAATGGCTTTAAAGAGGAAGCCGAGAGCTAACGAGAAGACAAATGATAAGTCATGTGAAGGAAGGCTTAAAAACACAGTAAGCTAGAATTAAATACTATCCATGTATGTATTGCCAATGCTCCAAATTCCCTTTTTTCTAAGTCATTGTTTGACACTAGTAAAAACATTATCTTCTTATGTATTATTAATATACATTCCATATATATTCCAGTCAGTTTTTTTAATAGGGGGATTTGTCATTATGAAATAAATGTGATGTGAATGTGTGAGAAAATAAAATTTATTTCATAATGACATCCCCTATTTAAAATTCTTATTATCCAACGAAAGGTTTGATTTTTCAAGAAAAGATCTAAAGGCTTAACGATGCAGATCTATTTTCACAGCCTTCCTTGATCATATTATATAACCTATGGCATGAATGATTTTGAGCACAACTGAGATGTTTCTGTATGCCCTGTTACAGATGGACGAGTGGGGGACAGCACAAACACCTGCTGAAATAGAAAGTTCAAACCCCAAAGCTCAAATCCAGACAAATAAACAGCTGCCTGCTGCCATCCGTTCAGCCTTCATACTGGGGGTGATGTTTTAAAACACTCTACTTAATGCATGAAACCCTGTCTCAGTAACAAATCAGTTTAACGTTCTTATCTTCATGTATCTACAAACGTACAAAATAACTAAAATCTATGTGATGCTTGTTCAGGAAGCTGCCCCTATGGAGAATGCCGTTAGCGCTCAAAGAGCAGAGCAACAGAGACAGTGGTTACAAGAACTGGATCAGCAGAGAGAGGAGGCCAAACTGCGTCGACAACACGAGAAAGAAATCAACAGCCATGTAAATTGTCTTGCCTCTCAATTCGTTTTTCATGTTACTGTAGGCGAGGACCAAGCAGTTTGCTGACATGTCCTAACATATTAAGTGTCATGCTCAAGTTATTTCTACCATACAGATTTAAAGTGATAAAATAGTTTTTACACGGCCAAAGCACAGAAACATGAAACAATTTTTTTTATACAAATACAGGTTAGAAGTAAAGATACAAATAAAAGGTAGAAGTATCAATATAAACAGAAAAAAGCAAAGTATTAATCGAAAGTCTTGGTAAGAGTGATAGGATCCTGTCATACAGTTTGTGTTGTGTTTTGTTCGTTTCCCAGCTGTGGTTCTGTTGCCCTGTTTATTCTTTGGTCATGGCTGGACTTGACATATCGTGCAGCCAATTGTTAAGTTTATTGGGTTTTCTCCTAGTATGAATGAAAGATTGTCCTTTTTTCAATCTGGTTAAAGTCTTTGTGGAAGTTTGCGGGTTGGATTTGGATTGGGTTGTAAAGTTAGTTAGTTCTCAGTTGGTAATGAACCTGTATGACATTTTTAACATTAAGATTGCCCTCTCTGGACCACACAATAAAAAGCATGAATTTAACCAGTAAGATTTTATATTTGTCGGAAAAACTCAATCATTCTAATTAGCTAATTTGTCTCATAGTTAATTCAAATTTTAAAGTCCATGCTGTGAATATAGAAGTGCTCAACATGCATCAGTTTTACAGGAAAAAATAATAAAAAATTGCCATCTGAATATAAAGAATCATTTATTTGATAATTTGAAAAAGCAATACCTTGGAATAGTTTTGAAAATAATATAAAACATACAGAATGCGACACAGGCACACACTTGGCAAGTCAAATTACCTGAAAAAGACCCATTCACCTGTACCAACATCAAGATAGTATCAAATGAAAATATAGCTGCAAGCAGCAATTATGGGGTCAAGCTGACCAAATGCACAATAGACAATACTGTGAACATTTCTGAGGACGATTTTAAACAGGTAAAAACACTTACAGTAATGTTCAGTCAGATTGTATATATTTGACTAACACATGGTGTCATTACCAAATTGTTATATGAAGGTCATGTTGTGAAGATGACAGTTGGGGACAGATTTACTTACAGCTTGTACCAGCGCAAATGCCTCTTTTGTTTAGATGTATTTTTCATACTTTTATAGAACTTATCAACTGTAACGTGGTTTTTGCTACTGAATCATAAATGTTATTTAAAGAGCTCTACACGCTTTGATATCTATTTAGTATACCACCAATCATAATGCATATGTACATGCACAGTGTGCTTTATATCTTATATCAGATGAAATCCTCTGTTTCTACAGCCTGAGGATATGGAGCGGTGGGCAGTTCATTTTGATTCCCTTCATCGGGGCGCAGCAATGGCATCTGAGGGCAGGGAACCTGACATCAGCAGCTGTCTTTCTCACCGGTCTGTGTCTGGAGCGCTGTCTACAGCTTGGGAGGGTATAAGCCTATTTGGAGGGGAGAGTCTGGGCAGAGCCAGTGTTGATACTGCTCAGGGAAATCAACAAAGAAACAGGTTGGTTAGATGAGAACTTTAAATGTAAGGCCACCTTATTTTTTACACGTTTACCTAATTTTCTTTCACTGTTTCGCTGTAGTAAAACAGTAGTTTAGATATCCTTGTCACCAAGGATGTTTTTTTTGTCCCAAACATGCATGCCATTTCAGCCCAAATTTTAGCATGATTTTAGAACGAGTGGCGCGACTCGCAAGCAGTCTCTCCTGTGAGACGCGGTGAACAGGACAATGATGGATGAGAACATTTATTACTTTCATTTCTGACATTTCGCTAGCACAAATAGCACCACCATTTTAAAAAGTACTGAGGCAAGGGCAGTGAATAGTACGATGGAGAATAGCGCTTATGTAGGTCAATGTTGTTTCGCTGAATTTCCCTTTTTTTGTTGTGCAGTTTCAAAATACAACCGATGGACATGTTTGAATGTAGAAAAACCTGCTTTGGCATCTTACAATGCACCGATGTTGTTGTGCAGTTATAAATACAAAATCAGCATGTTTAAATGTAGGACAGAACTTTGGGTGTCTTATGAGGCAAAAATGTAAAAATACAACATACTGGCTCCCATATTTAGGGCCCTATGATTGAATCGCAGAATCCAGGCATGTTTGTTGTATAATGCGGAATGGCACCGAATCTGGCAAATGTATTATTTCCTTACCAAAAAGTAGGAACGAATTTCAAATTCATTTTGCATGTGCTCGTGAAGCTTTCAGAGGACGCGTGCACATGAACTGTTCCAGTTTCATGTGAGAATCGAAAAAAGCAACTGTCAAACACCCTTTGCACTGACCTGTCAAAATAAAAGTCCGGTTTACCACACCATCCCTCTTGATTTCACGTGAGTATATTATGTACCCAGTAAATGTGCTAGTAACGTTAAAAAAAATTAGAACTTTTTTTACTTACATTTAAGTAGATTTAAAAACAAAGGATTTTTTATTTCTATTTTTGTTTTTCCCTGTATGGTTCAACGTATCTACTGCAGGTTTTTTTAATATAGTTTATAAGTGAATACTGTAGTATACTGAACAATGTTTTTATGTGGGCAAATATAGAACTATTGAATAGGGAAGGACGGAAAACACAGAATTCAGAAACATTTTAACAGAAAAATCTGAATTTGGAAAAAAAATAAAACTGATTTCTTATTGTTGCTATTATCCCTCATATTGCAAGCCATCATTTGGGATGCTTTTCATGAACTGGGTACGTATTCCAGAAAGAAAATCTTATCCTATCTGTTCGGTAACCATGGTATTTCCGTTAGGACCTCATTTAGGACAAAAGCTATTACAGAACAGCGTTTCCTAACTGTATAATCTTCCCATCATATCTACAGATGGGAAAGGTGTATTACAGAAGAGTCTTAACTTGACAAATAATCCTATAAACGGTCTTAGCTTTAGGACAACACCAGAGCTGTCCTAACTTCAAAATATTTAAAAACGAACAGAAAAAACGCTCACAATTGCGCTGTCCAACAATGGCATTACATTTATTAATAATTGAAAATGAAGAACGTTAATGGAAGAAAGACTATCGGAGGACCCTGAAGATGTGTTACATGTGTGATGACAAAACACTTATTAGTAATTACAGAATGCGGCGCAACTTGACATTACAGTTAGCAAAGAAACTGCAACCAGCTTACAGAGGCACCTCACCTGTCCGGTTAATGCCGGACACTGCCGACACGGCAACTCTTGCCCAGTCCCTATCTTCGTCTTTGTGAGTGAGTGAAGGTGAAAACTTACCAAATAGTATCGGCTTTGCCTTTTCTACCAAACTTAAAGTTTCTATTTCCGCGGCACTAAAATAAAAAATCTGGCCGGTTTTGTTTATCTCATCAGTAGCTCGCACAGTGTTGGTTGCTTGGTAACAGACCTGAAAGTGGATTGCCGAGCTTGATGGTGCGATTTAAGATTTCCTTACTAGAGAAAAGATACGATTTTGTAAGACAGGATAAGGAATCTTAAATCAAGTTAAGATTTGCTTCTGTAATTCAAATTTGTGAAAAATCCTAATTCAACGTAGCATATCTTAAATTAAGACCTAGGATAAGAAACTTTCTGTAATACGCCCCCTGTACCCCATGACAAACTAATTGAATTGCCCTGTCATAGGGTATCGTAGTAATTCGTAAATGACACAGGCCATCAGGTGAGAGTCGTCCTGTATAGTTTGTCATAGTATACAACAACTAAAATTGCATCTACGATAGGGGAAAGTGGGGTGAGTTGTGCCAATTTTTACTCAACGTGACTTTAAAGCGAGGCCATGACTGTAATGCCTTCAACTTAAGAATGTACATATATATCAGGATGTGGTGCAGCCCTGAGAACAATAACTTTGGATCTGAAATAAATTGTTTCAGAAATATAGCTTTTGGGGAAAAAGTGGTCTTGCGGCACAACTTGACCCTGATGCGGGGTAAGTTGTGCCTTTGGGGAGAATACGCTGGGGTAAATTGTGCCAGAGATTTCTGAAGTAAAACAGAACATTTTAATGTTATGAACTATAGTGCTATATGAAAGCAAGACAAATTCAATACAAAATTACTCATTTAAGGTTTATTTAGATATTGTCATCCTATTAAACTGTTGGAAAAGGTCATATGAAAAGGTCCTGTCCTATGTCATATGTCCTGGGAAAATATTTATCAATGTTCCCTATAACTTTTCCTTAATAAATGCACACTTAACCTAACCTGCTTTTTTCTCTCTGATCCAGCTGGCAGGGATATCAATGTCATTTCTTCGTGCATACTCAAAAGCCAGCTCACGGCATTTCATGGCATTTATGCCGTAAAACATTGCTGCTAGTGCCTTTATATGGTCTGCTAGCTCTGTCTCCATGTTTTCTTTAAAGACTTGGTTGGCAAGTCCTGTTCTCTATACCTTATATGTCTTTGTTACTTCTCCTATCTTTTTCTTCTCCAGAAATCTTTTCAAGGTCATCCTGCAGATCTTCATCTCCCTTGCCACCTGACGTATGGTCTTTCCCTGTTGCTCCTCTTTCACTGCTCTGTCCAACTCCACAAGAGGAGTTGAAGCCCTGTCTGTCTTCCATTTATAAGTGCGTAGCATGATGGTTTTGGTCTAAAATTCAGAATATCACATAGTTTAAGTGCTAAAATGTAAGAGTACAATGTACAATTACAAATTAATAATATGTTGACAATAATCATAAGTGGGGGTGAGTTGTGCCACTGGCACAACTTAACCCAGGCCCTTTGGCACAAATCACCCCACACCCACAAGTTTGAAAAACTAGCATGATCCAGCAGTCAAGAGCTAACATCATGCTAACTGTATATACTTATTGTGTAGCCTGCTAAAGCACTAAAACATGTTTGAAATGTTTTTCAAACTTGTCTATAATTGTTCAGACATTACAATCAAAAAACCTTGATCATAAAAAGTTTTTTTTAGCTAAAATGTGCTTACCTGTCATGCCATGTGTCTCTCTTCTTTGGAGGATGAGTAAAATGGATGGCTTTTCAAAATTATGTGGTCACATGACCAATTTCTTCTATGGTTTTCCAGAAACAAGGGGAGGAACTATTTCCCCCCTGGCACAAATCACCCCACTCTCCCCTACACATCACGACAGCAAGACTGGCATGTTTAAACTTTTCAGATACACAACGCGACAGTAAGACTTGCATGTTTAAACTTTTCAGAGTCGTCCCTATGCTCTTCCGTGCACAGCTTTCAAACATGGCAAAACGAAAGAGAAACAATATTTGTTTTACTATGTGAAATAATGCATTGAAGATTTGTGGAGTTATGGGATAGTGATGCGCGGATGGCGGTTAAATCCGCGGGCGCTGCGGATGATCCGCGGGTCGGGTGGGTCGGATAATAAAAAAATACATTCTGATTAATTGCGGGTGGGTCGCGGGTGCATGAGATCAAATATATATATTAACTACATTTCTCTAAAAATACGAATGAGTCTTAAATGCATTTTTCATCAGGCAGACACTAATTTGCACTCATTTAAAAGAAATATGCGCGTGCCGGCGGAAGAGAGGGGGGTCCATTTATTAAAGCAGAAATGGAGGCGAAACAGATCCGGGAGGGTGGGAGAATTAAAAACAAAACAAAAGGAATGAAAGAAAGAAAAGTAGCGTGTGGGAGCGTTTTAGCGAAGTGGTTAACGAGGATGAATCAAGTGCTGGGTATGTGATATGCAACGACTGTGAGGCACTGAGTGTGTGTGTATGAAAGCCACAAGACCTTGAATATGGTACATCATGTGTGTGCTAAATCGAAAGATTAGTTTAAGCATTTGCAGACATAGACAGTGCTAGATAATGTACCGTTATCCAGTCATTCGTGTGTGTTTGTGTGTGTTGCAGTGACAGAAACGGCGATAATCAAAGTCTGAAGGGAGTAAAGCCTGTGTTTATTTTATTAAGAAAATGTAGGCTAATCTGGCCAAAGACAAACTTTTTTTTTTTAAAGCATTTTACGATCATCGTATTATTTTACCATCAGAGATTAGCAGATTAGTTCTAACGTCACTGAATCTGATAACATCATGCTCAAAACAAAGAATTAGAGTAATTAAAGTGACGATCGGGTGCGGATATCTATATCAGAGAAAATTATACGTGCGGGCGGGTGGCGGGTGGATCATTTATTTGAAGCAGCGGTTGCGGGTGACATTTTAGCTCATCCGCGCATCTCTATTATGGGAACAATTATGGTGTTTCCTCACACTAATACCACAACAGAGTAATATAAGATAAATGCTGGTAAAATATTATAGCAGATGTGCTTTGCAACCCGATGAGTATTTAGAGCATTAAAGTAATAAACGACAGCCGGTAAAAAATACTCTGCATCAAGAGCCACTGTCTGTTTAAACTCTTGTTTGTGGAAGTCACTAGTACTGCCTTTCTCGATGACATCACACACATCGTACAAGACGAAAGATTAATCGGCAGAAAGCAATGTATAATCGGTCATTGTTTCTTGAGCACGACAACAATTTAATAATCAAAATCGCTAAATCTGACACTGTGTATTCTGGAGCGGGAATTAGTCATTTTTGGCAAACTTTTTTGTTTTAAGGCATATTGTGTTACATTTATCTGGCTCGATCACTGAAGAAGCGGAAGCATTTATGTTTTGCTTTATTTTTAGGATGTTCAGATAAGTTACCATATGCACAGGCACCAATGAAGTTTGAACTGTAGTTGTATTTATCATACACGAGCCAACAATATGGATAAACCCCTTTTCCACAGATGTGGTTCTGGTTCTCGTGCCAGAGCCAGTGCTGAGCTGAGGTGCTCAGCTGAGAGAACGCAGAACCACTCTCGGAACCAGACAGGCATTGGTTTGGGGGGGCTGGGGGATATTGCCACCCAGATTTTGGGGCCCCTCCAAAAATACAATTAAAATATAACAAATTTATACCCCGCCCACTGGTTCGCAAATGACAGAACTGAAGTACCACAAGTGGCGCGGAACCAGATAGAGCGAGCAAGCAATAAACAAACATGCCGTTAAATATAGCTAAATATTGTGCTATCCCTGGTAGTAATGGGCGATATAAACGATATGCGATATAAACGATACAAAATTGGCCTACGATAGAGCATGTTGCATGTTGCATGTTGATGACGCAATCTACCCCCGAAATTTAGAGCCACGAGCTGCAGCCGGCTGCAACGAATCATCATATTCGTCATCTTGAATAAACATGGCTGAAAGCGTCAGCGAAACAGAGGAGCTCGTGAAAAAGACCGGTGCAACATCTATTATTTGGACTTGGTTTGGATTTAAGCCGTCCGACGAGCAGCAGAAAAATATACTCTGTAGAGTGTGTGGGGCAAAAGTTCCAGCTAAGAGCGGTAACACGACTAATCTGTTCTACCACCTCAAAACTAAACATGTCGTTGAATACCAGCATTGCCAGGCAATGCAGCCAACCGCAAGATCCAGTACGAAGAACGCAGGACAGAAAAAACAAGAACAGATCCAAACCTCAATCCAACAGTCATTTTCAAAAGGTACTCCTTATATTAGGAAGAGCCTGCGATGGATTGAAATTACCAGGGCCATAACTGTTTACTTGTGTAAGGACATGGTCCCTTTTCAAACGGTAGAGAGACGCGGCTTTAAAGCCATGATCAGAGCTATTGATCCACGATATGAGGTGCCAAGCCGCAAATACTTCACAGAAACCGAGATGCCAAAATTGTATGCCGAGCTCCGCGAAAATGTTGAAAAAGAGCTGTGTGACTTGAAATACTTTGCTTTTTTTAAACTTTAATACTTTAAAAATTTTCTTCAGTTGATGTATATGTTCCTTATACTGAAAGTATTTTATTTATTTATTTATTTTGTGCTTTCATTTAGCACTTTATAATGTTTTCATTTGAAGTATATGTGCACTACACTTGGAAGAATTTTCTTTATTTAAATAGCCATGCCTAATACTGGAAGTATATCCCTAATTCACAGTGTCCGTTCCTTTATTAACAAGACACCAGTTTTAATTTCATTAGGAGAACAAAATGTTTAAAACCAAATGCGTTACCTCGGCTGCAGGTTTGAAATATGTTTTTATTTAAAGTATCTGTGCATTTACACAAAATAATTTTCTTTGCCTAATTAATACTGGAAGTATTTTCAGTACAGTGTATGTTCCTTAACTAAAAAGACACCAGTTTTTCTGTTCTCTGCAACTTGGGTGGCATTTAAGAACCAAGGACTTAAACTAAGTATAGTGCCTTTTAGAAGGAAATACTTTTATATTCATCTGCAACATTTTGTTGTATAATTATAGTTTTGCTTTTGAACAATAAATGTTCTCAAAACGACATACGTTTCTTTATTTCTTTAAAAAAAAAAAATACATTTAGCAGTTTGGCTTTCCTAAGGGTCTGTGTAACCTGTTCTGAAATGGTTCTATTATAATTTATATATCGCAATATATATCGTTATCGCAAGAGGCTGCAATGTATATCGCAATATGGATTTTAGGCCATATCGCCCAGCCCTAATCCCTGGTTGTGGAAGAACACAGTCGCTGCATAACCTTCCTTCAGATTCCGATATTCCGATACGTGGTCAAAGTTTATTTTTAAAGACGTTCCAGCTCATGTGGGAAAAACATGGAGCGTTTGTTCATTTCATTTCTCCGAGAATTCCTTCGTGAACAAGGCACAGGTCGACAATGAATTTGTGGAGAGTTTAAAATAAAAAAGCCGTGCTGTGCCTTTAACATTGGATCCGATAGGAATGTCGCAGCAATCTTATGCGAGTAAAACATTTTTGTACTATGCATCACTATTGCTTTGTTAGAGATCGCTTGATGTGCCATGAGCACTATTCGCACAAGATTAGTTTCACTATTCGCACAGTGTCCAGGAATACCTGATTCCTTTGTAAGTCGTGCGTAAGCCGTAATGATCGCTGTCGAGTCCAGCTGCTTGTTATTTAAGTTTTAGTCCCGGTTTCTTTGTTTCTACTATTCTCCTCAGCCATTTTGCTGTGTGTTTTACCACTCAGGGGTAAACGACTAACAAAGGAATCAGGTATTCCTTGACACTGAAATGTTGTGCGGAATTGCATTTCCTGATATTGTAAGCAGTCATTTTGCGGAGTGTTTTGCCACCCAGGAGGGCACGCTCCGGTGTGCTCACGTGGTGTTCACGTGGTAAAGTAACGTATGCAGAGTATGCATACCCTCTATAGGCTATACAAACTATACGCAAAGCTTTGCCATCACATCTGGGAAATAAGTCTGTAAATTTGAGTAAAATCATCCTGTACGAATGCGTCACATGAAATACTGATGTGGGGAGGTAATTTATAAATCACAGGAGGTCTCCAGATAAAACGAATGCCGTACGAAAACTGTGAATGGTGCTGATGTGTAACCTAACGTTACGTCTCTAACCAAATTCACAAATGCTCCAACTACGCAAACTGCTATCTAATCAAAGTGGTGGACGTTTACTTCCAATTGTCTTCAATGCCCATTAAAACCGAGCGTTTGCAGAGCTGACCTCAAAACCGGGGGAAAAAAACGGCCCATTACTTATTGATTTTGATGTTTTTGTATGTAAAAACCACGCAAACATCATAAATAGACCTCATATAACAGTATAAAACAATAAACAAGCACACTTCATCAGACCTTTAAATAGGGATTTTAAATAGGGACAATTTAATCACAGAAACTTTTAAAAAGTATGCATGCAATGAACTTTGATTATGTATCTGCCCAACCAGAATATGAAATTGGCCCCCCAGTTGAGCCATCCTAGTACTGGGCCTGGAACCAGCCCAAATTTCCACTGATATAAGTTAAGAGCGATGACATGAGTTGCTATGTTACTACATATCCGGTTCAAATACTAAGAGTGGTTTTCCACCATCACGCCGAATCATTCTCGTTGCTTAATTGTTCCACTCTGTGCCGATCCTTGCTAGCCACATAAATGGTTTCATTTTTCACCTCAGGGCTGATAATGGAAATATTTAGAATGTTAACACAAACGCATCACGGTCTGCCTTGGTAACACAAGAGACTGAGCTATAGCGTCTCTGCACGCATTCTATTAGCACGATTCAGCACAGCTAGACAACCGGACCAGAAGCTTTCCGTGTTAATGGAAAAGGAGAAAAAGTAAAAACTAGAACAATCTGATGTTTTTTTTACTTAAAATACTTTTTCCAGAAGGCGGTTTTGAAACAACATGATGACGGCCAAACATTTTTCTCATGCAGGTGATGCAGATTCGAGTGTCAAGGATGTTTCAAGGTTATGTTTCTTAAAATTTAATTCCTCCAATTATTTTAGCCATCTTCGCACCATGACAGCGTTGCTGGATCCTGCTCAGATTGAAGAACGTGAATACCGGAGACTCAAACAGCTTGAGCACCAGGTAGGATTCAAACTCCAGAGTAAACCACCTGAAGTCACTGCTCTACATACTTAACCATACAGCAGATATTTGAAAGTGTTAATTTGTGATGTACAGCGAGCAATTGAGGTTCAGGTAGAAGAACGCAGAGGTCAAAGAGAGAAGGAAAAGGCCACTCGACGGGCACATGAAGAAGAGGAGGAGAGGAGAGTAGAGATAGAGAGAGAGCGGCTCCAGCAGCAATTTCTAAAGGACACGGAACGACAGAGACACAAAGAGGTTAAAACACAAATGCATGAACCAGTGCATAAATACCCAATGCAGTATATAAACTACCTACTGTGTGGGCATATGACCTCTGAAAATTAAATTAATCGATACATAAAGTGCATCGAAAACTAAACAAGATATAATAATAGCCTTCAATTTAGTGTGGAATTGGTAGTCATAGTTTCTATGATCACCCTAGACTGTAAATAGCAACATCTATTTTAAGATCTGTTCTTATCTCTGCTTAGTGTGCTACATTCAGATTTCTTACTGTATTTGCACGTCTTTTGATCGCAGGAGTTGCAGTTACGTAAAACTGAGGAGCTGTATCTGAGTATTCAGAGAGCCCAAGAGGAGGCGTTTAAAGACAAACATCTCCAGAGAATCAAGGACTTGTCAAAAAAAGGCCACAATGTGTCCAGACTACTGCGCAGCCTGGAAGGAGACTCTGTATCTCAGGGTATGGTGGAAATTTTACTTTTTTATTTTAATATGCTTCATTTCTGTCATAATTCATGAAGGTCTTGTCTTTTAGCCTTCAGTGGTCAAGATTCACCTAATACATCGACAAGTTTAATATCATCTGAGGTTAAAATCCAGAGAGTGGAACCTTCTACAGCACCATCTCCAAGAAAAGATACCGCTGTTCAGACAGGTAACAAAATGTAAAGGAGAATATGTCGCAATAAATAAGCAATACTTTGTTTATCAAGTAAAAAGTCTTGTGCTTTTACTCTAGTCATATTGACACATACTTCTCATTAATATAAAATGCTCTCAAAAAAAATTCACATTGCACTCTGGAATTATGGCTTTCTTCGTAAATATGATAAAAAAAGACTTGGTTAACCTGGATATCAAAACACATGTAGACACTTTCACAGTTTGGTTATGGCCCATGTTAGGAATCAATCCACTATCTAATTATTACAACATGAGGGTGAGTAAATAAGAATTGAAAGAAATATCATAGTGGGATATACAATCCTTTTGATTGACAATTTGGGAAAATAATCATTAGCTTTGACCGTTTGCAGAGGTGAGCAATCTGCTCGAGACGGATGCAGTTTGTGACCCAGGAAAAGGGTCTCCCAACACCGCAGTAGCATGCATGGATGCTTCAAACACACTGACCTCTAAGAATGCCAAAAGCAGCGTTGAGAAACTGCCAGAGAGAAGTTATGGCACTGTGCCCACAGAGGCCGAAGCCGACCCTTATGAGCCTTACGCACGGACCGGCAGGAACGGCAAACAGCAGCCCACAAAAAAGCCTGAATGGAATATGCAGAGGCCCAGTAAAGCTTTCGTCCCGGCGTCTGAACGATACCCTGAGATTCTGCAGCGCCACAGACAGCAGAACAGGAAACACAGACAGATGGAGCTCATGACACTGGTGGAGAAAAACACTGTCTCACGAACACTTCCGCCAGATCCTTTACCACCACCCGTCAATAACAACCACAGATTAACAGCACAAAGACATATAAATCCACAAAAACAGGTGCAACCTTAATATACTGTTTAACATCAATTGAATAAACCCATACATGTAGTGCAAACATTGGCTGGTCAGTGTGTAATATTATTTATTTTCTTTAAAGAGTGAAATCAGGCTGCAAGAATCAGTCTTCACTGCTGAAAGGTAAGTTCTTAAAGGGGTCATGCTGTATGACATTGCTACTGTAATACGAACATTATTGTGTATATTTGGTGTAATACAGTGTGTTTACTTGGTTTGCGGTTCAAAAAAGCACATCATTTTCACATACCGTAGATTACTATTACTCCTCTCTGCCTCGCCTTTCTGAAATGCCTCGATTTTAAGGGGCGATTTCGCGTCTCTTGCGCACACAAATTCAGTATTTTAAATGTAGACTTTTCAGAATGCCGCAATGACAAATACCAACCAATCGGCTTCACCTTTTGTGGACCGATATAGAAAAGCTCAGCGAAGATGGAGACACACATGATCACAGCAGAGTAATTGCAAGGTATTTTCAGTACATATAATCCATATGTCCTTTGTGGTTGCTTAGCAACGGCAGGAGAGCGCGAGCTCCCAAACAATTTGGAAAAAAGGAGAAAGCAACGCAGCTCGTGTTTTCTACACAGGTTTTAGATGCAAAATGTGAACGGCCCCTTACAAAACTCATCATTCTATAAAGCGCAGTATGCTCTGATTGGCCAGGTACCCGGTGCGCTGCGATTAGCTGAAATGGTGGAAAGTTATGCCCCAAATTATTTGATAAGTATTGAAAACATACAGGTTGCAAGTCAGAAGCGGCACACTGTCCTTGGAAAGTTGTATTTGCCCCATTTTTAGAAACCGCCTTTGTGCGCATACTCGAATTCGGGGATTGTACTGTTTTGGAACAGTGTTGTAAATAAATAGGCACTGTCAACATAACACGTTAACGTATGCGATACATTTTTTCATATTAAGGCGTTAAAAATATTTTACGCCACTAATGCAACATCTGTTTTTTCTGTCATCATTGTCTAGCATTACATTATATAATCATGCTCTTATTCGTATAAAGGCCTTTAAACTATATGGGGGCGCATTTTGAAATGGTTGTATTGACATGTAAAGTACAGATTGACATCTTTAACGTGTTTAAATGAGGCGTTTTAGGTAAGTCTGAATGAGCCTCCGCTTTTAAATAGAACATATCTTTTGGTTTGAGTGTTTAATTTTATATAATTTTACGTGTCTAATATACTGCATGCATGAACAAATGAAAAACACCGAAGATACAGGAAAACACGAAATCGCATCATATGACCCCTTTATTGCATTTACAGTATATTGACACTGTCAGCAGACACAAAGTGTTTCATGAAAAACACTATACTTTTAAATAATTAAATTTCTGCTGTAAAGTTGCCCATTTTAACATGGGGCTAAATGAGATTCTGCTCTGGAGCCAGTCTATTGCGGCCGTTCGAATGAATTGCAGTTTAAGTCACTTCCCTGTTGGCTTTACAAGAGATCGAAAGGTTACCGCTTGCTGTACACAAAGTGTGACCATACCTGATGAACACAGAGAAAGATATTTGGAAGACTGCTTGTAACGAAAAAATATTGGCCATCATTGATTACCATAGTAGGAAGAATTACAATGGTAGTTGAACGACCTCAGATTTTTTTGAAATCGACTATTATGTGATGAAAGTTGCGTAGATGTGGACTAGTCGATGAAATCATTAATAAATAAAATAAGAGCGAGGGAATGAATGTTTTGCAACGGGATTTGATTGGTGTGGGCAGTAAGACACTCGTGTGTACGTGCGGGCTGCTGGAAAATGACGGAACTCCTGCAAAATAGCCTCTATAAATATAGTATCTAAATACAATTTAACTGTTGTTCATCTATTGCACAAGAGCAACAACAACTAAACTCAAATAAAACTATTTTAAAGCACGAGGTCTGTGGTAGCGGGGCTATGCAGTAAAAGAGGAGAGCAGGTGGATCTCTACAGCAGCCTAACGTTACTTCAGATCTAAAGAGTGTGTACAGAACAAATTTCAGTTGAATTTACAACAAGTTGACTGAAAGGGTCATGTGCAATAATAGATGAAACAACAGAAAAATGTGTTGAGTTTGTTTGTGACGGCCTATGACTTTAGAACTACATCAATACAGTGGCAAGAAAAAGTATGTGAACCTTTTGGAATTTCATGGTTTTCTGAATAAATTTGTCTTAAATAAAGATCAGATCACATTCTAAGTCAAGGGTATTGACAAATAAAATGTGTCTAAAATAATAACACAACATTTTTTTGATCTTTCATGTTTTTATTGAGAACAACCAAAAAAAACCGTAGTGCTTGTGGAAAATGTATGTGAACCCTTGAGTTAATGACCTCAAAAAAGCTAATTGGAGTCACCTGGAGTCTCGTTAAGATAATAAGTTTGGAGGTGTGGACTACAGCTACTTTAACTGATAAAAACCCCTCAAACTTTTGGAGTTTGCTCTGCACAAGACGAACAAGCTTATGTGAGCCATGCCTCGCCAAAAAGAGCTTGCAGAGGATCTACAATCAAGAATTGTACATACATACATACATACATACATACATGCATGCATGCATGCATGCATGCATGCATGCATGCATGCATACATACATACAACAAATTCACCAGTCTACAGTTAGGCAAACAATCTACAAATGGAGACACTTTGGGACTCTTGCTACTCTACCAAGAAGTGGGCGCCCAGTCAAAATGACACCAAGAGCACAACGAAGACTCATCAGTGAGGTAAAGAAACAACCCCGAATGACAGCCAAAGATTTGAAGGCATCATTGGAACTTGCTAACATCTCTGTTAATGAGTCTACAATACATAACACTGAACAAGCAGGGTATTCACGGCAGGACACCACGAAGGAAGCCACTGCTTACTAAAAAGAACATTGTGCTCTTTTGCAAACTTCAGGTGTGCAGCATTGACACTAAACAGCGGAACTATTTGGAAAAAACACACAGCATTACATCTGGCGTAGAAAGGGCACGGCGTATCATCATGAAAACATCATCCCAACTGTAAAGTATGGTGGAGGAAACATCATGATTTGGGCCTGCTTTGCTGCATCAGGGCCTGGCCAGCTTGGAATCATTGAGGGGAAGATGAACTCCCAAGTATATCAGACAATTCTTCAGGATAATGAAATTGTGTAGAAGGTGGGTGATGCAACAGAACAACGACCCAAAACACCGGAGCAAGTCCACAACAGAATGGCTTCAGAAAAACAAAATCTGCCTTTTGGAGTGGCCAAGTCAGAGCCCAGATCTCAACCCAACAGAGATGCTATGGATTGACTTGAAGAGGGCCATACACATGAGACGTCCAAAGAATATGACCGAGCTAAAGCAGTTCTGCCAGGAAGAATGGGCTAAAATTTAATCTCAACGATGTGCAGGTCTGATCCACAGCTACAGAAAGAGCCTGGTTGAGGTTATTGCTGCCAAGGGGGGGGTCAACCAGTTATTAATTCTAAGGGTTCACTTACTTTTTCCACTGCCATTTTGAATGTTGAATGAGTGTGTTCAATAAAGACATGAAAGATCAGAATTTTTTGTGTATTATTTTTAGACGCATTGTGTTTGTCAATACCCTTGACTTAGATGAAGATCAGATCACATTTTATGAAAAATTTTATTCAGAAAACAATTAAATTCCAAAAGGTTCAGAATTTTTTTGGCCACTGTACATTTATTTGCCTAATGCAGCAGATGCTTTATCATAGCGAACTCACAAACGCAGCACCTCAGTGACACAGCAGCCAATATGAGAAAGATTTGTATTTATTCTGTTTCGTTCATGTTTTATTAAATGGGGAACAATTACAAAAATAACCTATATTAAAATATCTAAGTGTAGATGCACAGCACACTGAAACATATGTAACGCTAGGCTTTACCTGCAAGCTTTTGCGGCTTCAGATCGAATGTTGCGGACGCAAACAGGACACATTGTGAATGATGCGTGTGGAAGCAGGACAAGATAACATATTATTGCCGGGAGTGTGACAGAATCCCACTGAAGTGGGTGGGAATGACATCGCCTCACACACAGCTCTCTTGGAACAGCCTCTTTTTAAAAGGTGCAGTGTCAAAATCACATGACCAGCGACTAGTCGCCACCAAGCTTTAAAGGTCGCATCAAAGCATTAATGTCGACTAGTCGAGTCGTTCGTTCAACCCCTAGTGCTTACCTACATTTTTTTAAATATCTTTTGTGTTCAACAAACGCATTTATTGAAAGCAATTTTTCCTACTACGGTAGTCAATAGTGGTCAAGAACTGTTTGGTTAGAAGCAATTTAACCAATATCTTTCTCTGTGTTCATCAGAACAAAGACATTTAAACAGATTTGGAACAACTAAAGGGTCAGTAAATGAAGATGGAATTCTCATTTTTAGGTGTTCTCTTTCCTTTAAATAATAAAACATATGATGTTATTGTGTTCATTTGTTACATTTTCCTTTAACTCTCACTGATAAGGTCTAAATTGATGTGCTCCTGTCTGTCCAGTAGAGTGCCATCTCCCGTTCCTGCAGTGAAGAACCGTTTACTGCAGCCATCCCAGCAGTCCTCTCGGCAAATGATGGACAACATGGGGCGCCCTCCCTCATTAGACTATGTGCCCTATGTACGGACAGATGAGGTTTACCACATGGACCCAATGGCTTCACTCTCAAGACCCTCCACACAAGAAACCCAGCCGAGAGTCAACATAGGTGATCATTCTACAGCCAACAGTGCAGTCAAACATGACATTTGAATGAATAGATAAATGTATATTGCAGTTTTCAAAGATACCTTTTCATGAAGGGATTTATTGTTTGATTTGCAGCAAGAAGCAGGCAGGTAACACCTCTGGTCCAACATGACCAATCACATCCTAAAAGCACTGAAAGACAACAGGCCATCCTAAAGGGTCTGTCTGAGCTTAGACAGGTAATGCTCCAGCCCTCAAATCAAATCAAATCCCTGTTGACAATGCCATGTTTTACCTGTCCGATATAGATTCAGTGGCCCCTTTACATATAACTGTTTCCACACAAGCATGTCATTTATCAATATGGATGCGAGTTGTCTCCAATGTTATTTTACCTCAGTTTAAGAAAATGTTAAAGTATTAAATGTGACCCTGCCTGTGAGAACCCAGCTGGTAATTATTTCTACAGAAAATCTTCCTACATAACTTGAAGAGCATGCTGTAAAAATACAACCTTGATTATTTTGTATATTATCAATATTATACTAATATTGACTAAGGCCATGACAAAGATGGATATCATAGTAAACTTTGATTCTGAGATTACGATAATTAAAGTTTGATTTCAGAGATTTGAGCCTGGTTTTCATAGAGAGGATCACTATGAGGCCCAATAGTTCAGCAGCTAAGAATTTTGTGGCACAACCAAAAGTTGTTTGCAATCTAAATTTACTCCAGACATCTACTTGACAAAACGGGTTTTGTTGCTTTTCTTTGCGAGACGTTCAAAAAACAAACATTTAAGACCAGATGAATGAATTGCATGAAGTAACTTATTAATGACTCTTGTGTGTCCATGTCTTTTAGTCAGACCAGATGAATGAATTGTTCTCTAAACCTGTCAGAAATTGAAAAGCTTTTTAGTGTGCGATTAGGTTGGCATAACCATAGGAAACACTAGTATATAATATAACCAAATAAAATGTTATGATTTTTTTTCCCGTTACAGGGTCTGCTGCTGAAACAGAGAGAGCTAGAAACCAGTTTAAACCCTCTACTTCAAACACAACAAAAACAACACTTTCCACCTTTTCGGCCCATGTGAGGCAAAGCTGCTTTAACAATATCCCTGAAATCAGCACTTTATATCATCAAACAGTAAACTCTTAAAATTAATTTAAGTTGGACTTAAGAGCTTTAAAATATTTATATTGGCATCACTAACTGATGTGAATTTAGGTAATGAAATTGTTCATTACTTTGGCAGTGATTTTATACTTATTTGGTAATTGTGGTACCTGGTGATTTGGGTTTGGGACTGATTTGAGTAATCTTGAAGTTTTGAGTTCTGGCTGGACTATGAATTTAATATAGTTTTCCAATATGTACATGTGAATTAAAAGTAATTAACAACAACGCAAATGCATTGTATGAGTCCATGACTTATTTCTTTCCATCTTGGTTCAACACGCATATTAGCAACATAGACAAACCACTAAGGTGATAACAGATAGACATAAATTTGACATTTAAAGTTGTGTTTAATGCAAGTTTCCAGCGTTATTATAAAAATAAAATTAAAACCAGGGCCCTACAGAGGCTGTAGTGTTGTGAAAAAATTACCAATATTATTAGTCTAACCAACAAGCTTGGAAAATACAAATATAATGTTCTCCAAAACAATTTTGAAATTATTCTTTAAGCTTGTTGTAAAAACCTGGAAATGTTAGCTATTCTCGCTTTGTACAAAAAGAGACACTTTCACAACAATATGAAAACTATCTACATGCTTTCAATCCTTTACCAGCCACTGAAGCCTCCCCTATTGTTATGAAAACCGTTTCCTTGGAATCCAGGATTTCCATGCCAAGTCTGGAGAAACTGAGCTCTCTGCATCTGCTGTAAATCGATGCCACGCTGTGCACCCCAAAAGCCTGATGCTGACCCTTGAGCTAAACTGTTCCATGCCATTTGCATGTTAGGATTTGGCAAGAGTCCTCCCAAGACAGGTACAACTCCAAGGGTGTTGGGAACGTTGCAGTTCAGCAGAGGATGTCCCAGTCCAATAGCCCCATTGGGGCATACAAATCTAGGGCAGTTCACAACCATGGATCTGTGTGGTGTCGGAATTAAGCTACCTCCCTGCAACGCAATTTGACTCGCTGAATTAAAACGATCCATGCCGAATCCGGAATTGCCAGTTCTAGGAGGGAAGCTACTTTTCCCATGTTTGTCCTTATTGGGTGGTTCAGAAGAACTGGTGTTGCCCTGAGCTGTCACGGCTCTTTCTTTGGAGTCTTGGTCACTTTGGCTCCCGCTATTCGTTGTGCCTGACCAAGTGTCCGTGGAACAGTTGACAGTGCCAGAGTTCTCCCAAGGTTTGAAATGGTCAGACACACTGCTGATGTTCTCAGCCGCTGTAAAGGACATGGCCATAGGCGTTGGTTTGTTCCTGCAAGCTGTTCCTTCTTGCACCTCATCGTTGCCTTTAACAGGAGACGAAGCAGAAGTCAAAATTTCTTCATTTCCATAAACAGAAGAGCAGCTCGACTGAGCACCACTAAATTCTGTGACGCCTGATTCCAGAACAGGGCTGGGCTCATCACAGTCGCCAGCTGACTGGATCTGGCTTTCGGTATAAGAGCCAAGTGTCTCAAAGGCAGTACTGGACAAAAGATTGTTCTGAGAGGAGTACAGAGGATAGGAATCGGTCAAAGCGTGACTCAAAAAGCTCTGATGAGGATAGACTCTAAAGGAATGTTGTGCCGTTTCATCTGCATCAGCTTTTCCTTGCATCCTGGATGCCTTGAACTGGGAAATTGCTTCGCTGAGAGCCTTAAAATCTAAATTCTCTTCGGTCTCCCTGGTTGCTGAGGGCGAAGGCTGGTCCTGAACAGACGATTCTGAGACACAAGAGTACGACTCGGTCGTCAGAAAAGGATGCTGTTCTGTATCAATCTCGGGTGGTACAGATACTCTCGTAGAGTCCTCTGAGGAGTTTTTGGGCATGCTATCTTCTATCACTACACAAGGGGACAAAAAAAGTCACAGGCCATCAGAAATCAAGTCATTTTGTCAAACAACAAATGCATAATTACAAGACCAAAACTGGGTCGTGTGAAAATTTCTATAGTTGTACAGACTGCAGAAAACGTAACCTTTTAAAAACAGAATATTGCATGGGCAAATAAAGTCAAGGTATATCGAACAATTTTCCAGGTGCTTTAAGCTTTCTCACTGGGTACTTTAAATGAAGCCTGTTTTAGAACAATCACCCTTTCAAACAGGTATGGCCTACAGACACATTGTACAGGATGTTAAAGGGTAAGTTCATCCCAAAAATTTTTTACTCACCCACATGACGTTTGACATGTTTTGAGACCTCCTCTCCTCTGGTTTGTCAGTCTATGGTGCGCATTCACGAGAGCACTTCGACGCGTGCGCATTCGGTTGGGCAAAAAATTGCGAGTCTTCCATCAGAGATTTTGCGAAGATCATCTTATATACAGCCTGCTTGTAAACACAAGAGTGTTGCTTCCCGGGTTGTTAGTCAGAACGCCAACGCCTGCCCCCTACCGAATGCGCCAAAGTGCTCTCGTGAACGCACACCATAGACTGACAAGACAGAGGAGAATATATAGTTTAAAGTCGTTATATTGGTTTGTTGTCGCTTCAAAACAATTTAATTGAGCCACTATGATCGGATGGACCATTTTAACGATGTCTTTAGTACTTTTCTGGACCTTGACAACAACTATAACCATTATGTCTTTGAGGAGGCCTGGAAATCTCTCGGATGGCACCTAAATATCTTTATTTGTGCTCCAAAGACACCAGGAGGTCTCAAACATGTATAAGATGTGGGTAAGAAATCAAACAAATTTGATTTGGGGATGAACTTACTTACCCTTTAATGTGTAGGCCGTCAAGGTGAAATCAATCCTAAAAGCATTTCTCTGCTTACTGTCATAACATTTTATTGGTTTAGCAAGGATTATTAACTAAAAATGACAACATTTTAAGACATTTTTAATAAAATTTTCTATGGCCCTATAGACATCAACATTTTTGGTTCATTTAAGAAAGTGACGGGGGTGTTAAATTTCAAACGTTTATCTGCAAAACACAGTAAGAGGTATAGTAGCACAATACAATTTATTTAATCTTTAGTCAATGCATTGAGTAAATATTCCGCTGCGTGACTCATAAGCACAGATTTTTTTTAAATATTACATGTATTGGTTACAAAACAAATAATTGGAAAAACATACAGTGGGCTTAATTGTAACCACCCATAGACTTAAATAAACACTGATGAGCCAAAATTTTATGACAACCTTCCTAACAGGAAGTTGGGCCTCCGCATGCTGTTAAAGAATGTCGAGAGAATGCTTTAAGACCTCCTGAAGCTTTCCTGTGTCATCTGGCAACAAAGCTTTGGCAGCAGATCCTTTAGGTTGTGAGGTGAGGCCACCATGAATTGAACTTGTTAGTCCAGATGGACTAATACAGCTTGAACACTTTGTCATGTTCCTAAAACCTTTCCTAAACAACATGTGGAGTGTTGCAGAGTGCATTATCCTGCTAAAAAAGGCAACTGACAGAGAACTCCAGTCACGAAGGGTCGTACCCGTTCTCCAACATCCTTTCATCAGTTTGTGGTTTGTTTCTCACTGAACCACTGTTGGTAAATTATCACAATTGTAGATAGCACAATCCATCTGGCTTCTGTATTTACAGCTTTCTTGTAGCTCTGTGGTAAGAGCATTGCGTTAACAATGCAAGGTCGTGGGTTTCGATCCCAGGGGATTGCACATGCTTATAAACATGTATAGGATATTGCAATGTAAGTCCCTATGGATAAAAGCGTCTGCCAAATGCACAAATAACATCTGCAATACGTCTCGGAGACGTCTGAACATCTGTAATACGTCTGCTAAAGATCTGGAGATCTGCTGCGTAAAAACATCTGCTAAACAACTCACAACTGCCTTGCCGATTCAGAGAAATTGCTTTTGCAAGAATCTTTTCAGTCATTGCAATTTTCATTGATAAACATTAAAATTGGTTTAAAAATCTAAATCTATGGGTTTTTTTTCTATATACTCTAAGGAGAGTATATAGAAAGAGAACATTTTTATAAATACTTTGTTATATGGCTGGATGAAAAACTGGACTTTCATGTACACATCTTGTTATTCTTCTGAAAATGTTTAGACCAAAATTGGATTTTCTATATCGAATCAAGAAATGTCTTCCTTATGAAGCAAGAAAACAAATTATACAAAGTTTCCTTTCAGTTTTATATTATGGTGTAGGGTTGCACGGTGCTAAAGCTTCAAAATTCCAGCGATGCCGCTCTGTTTTTTTTAAACGGGAGTATCGCAGTGCTGTAACTAATGTTGCATATGCGCATTTACGTTCATTTGAACACGTTCATCTGTCTTTTTGCGGTGTTTCACTCCTTAATGAATCCGTGTTTTGAACGACTCGGACGACATAATGATTCAGTGAGCCATTTATCAAGACACTTGCTTCGTTCTTGAATGAATCAGCTGTTTTGAACGAGCAGGTTGAATGATTCACCGACACAAAAGAATTCCCGCCACCTACGGCTGTTTTAGTCACATTTGAAGTAAGCCTAACATTTTCCTTTAAAAGCAGTGCTATAAATGCAAATGCACATTGATTGAATTAGTTCCAACGTTAAAAAAATGTTCTTTAGTAGTCACTAGTGTTTTTAAATCTTACCACAGTAAATATTAAAGTATACTACACTATTTGCTAAAACTTATCTAATTACTACAGTCAATACTACAAATATTGTAGTGTACAGTATAATACAGTTTACTAAATACAGCATGTTTCATTTAGTTCTGTGTATTAAGGAATTTTGGTCTATTTTATAGATTTTAATTGTGAACATGACACAGTATCGCAATATTTCTTGGTATTGTGATATTTCATAAGCTATACTATCTTAAGATATGTTAATGGTACCGTGAGAACCCTATTATGGGGATGTGCTTAATATGCATGCAAGTATAACTCTACTAAAAAAGCTGGACTGTGTGCACCATGCTGACCTACGATTTGTGACTGGTGATTCTTTACGCACTCACCATTGTTCCTTGTATGAATTAGTGGGCTGGTCCTCACATGTACACATATTGCTTTTCATTGCCAAGGCGCTGTTAGGAAAATTACCTAATTATATCTGTAGTCTTCTATTTTATCACACTTGTAATAATACGACTAGATCTTCTACCAAATTGCTTTTAAAAATCCCAAGAGTATATACAGAGTTTGGTAAAACTGCCTTTTCCTTTAATGCACCTTTTTTATGTAATGAACTGCAGAGCATCTTAAAGACGGGGTGTTCGATTCCTCTTAGCCGTTGTTGATGTTCAAATCACCAAAACAAACACACCACTACCCCCATCTTTCGTTTTCGTCAACGCTCGGCTCGACTAATATCCGTCCTGAACACTGTAGCCAATCAGCAGGGAGGGGCACAATGTTGTTTTGGTACTCGGCCCGACTTGTCTAAACAAGCATAATTCGGAAATCACTGATCCCGCCTTTAATGTTGGAACAACTCCCTCCACTGAATAAACAAAAAACATTCTCCCTGGAAGAAGAGATTTACACCTCAATGGGACTATCCTGGTGAAAAAAACAATAAAATAAGGTTTTGGCTCATCGGTGTACAATCTTTTACTTTATTTTCATAAATATAAATCAGATCTGGCCTTGAAGAGTACACTTATCCGGCTATAAATAAACAATTTCAACCAAGCACCAATATAAACAATGTCTGGAAATTAAGATTAATCAAAATGAATTTATTGAAATAATCTGTATATACACAAACACAAGAATACATTTTATTTTTGTCTGATCCGGTACAAAAAGGTTCATGAATTATTCGGTTTCAGTACTGGATTTATTGGTTATGTCTGTTGTGGCTTTAGGTTGAAACAGTAATAAACGTACAATTGTTACTATCAATCCAGCTATTTGTTTACACAGTGTATTTTTTAATAGTAAACCATCTTAATTGATCCTTTTTGGGTTTTAAACAAATTATGATTTGCAAAAGACTAGATGCAGTAGGTAAAATTGTCAGCCATCTGGATCTAAAACACATTTTTTAAATTAAATCGTAGGAATGGTAATCTGCACTTTGGTGATAACTGGTTCAACCTGTCACAACTGATACATGTGTCACAACTGCTAATGAATTTGACAAATAATGATATGATGAACAAATGATGATGAGTCCTAGTGTTGTTTGTGACATATCCACTTTAAAAACTAAAACTGGATCATAAATAGTGGTCGATAGATAAGGATTTTTACTGGTCATTGCTGATATTGAGAAACCAATATGGTAATTTAAAGAGTTTTAAGGCTTTTGAGTCTGGAGGGAAATAGCATCAGGAGTAAAAGTTACAGAAAACAATCTGAGGAAAAACCAGTTGTGGTTGGTATATTGTTTGTAAGGTGATCAGTTTACAATTTTGTATGAATTTAACATCTTTTTCACCAGCTGTTTATAATTGTGTGTAACAGTGTACAATGTGTTGTTACGTAAAGAAATTAATAAATACCAGTCATTTTATTTTGTCTTTTTTTTTAAATATTTTAAATATACAATCAGTGCTGAACATCGTTTTAAAGCCAGTAATAAATATTAATGAGAGTACATTTTCTCAGCTCACCATTGGAAGATACAGCACGTTAATTTTGGACTTTGTTACATTCCTTAAACAATTAACAAGTGCTCATTTGTAGAGATATTACAGAGTTTGTTTGTACAGTCTGTTTGTCAATGTCCTTCAGCCCTCAAATGAAGAGGCTTTACACATTAAGCGTCTGTTGTTTTTTTCTTTCCTCTGTCTGACCTCATAGTTCTATCATGGTGCTCCACCCCTGTATGTTTGTCTTAAAACTATTCAGCTTCTTTTTTCTTTGTTTTTCCATCCTCATATTTTCTACATCTTTCTTCAGTTACCGTGATTTATATGGGCTCTTTTCTACGAAGAATAATAACAATCAGCAAATCAGAAGAGATTAGTTTTTCAGCAGTCAAGTCAAGTGTTCAATGGTTTTACAATAGACTCACTCACATGATGTTGGAGCAGGGGTAGAGGAAATCTCAGCAGATGGGATCCTCTCCAGATTTTCACTGATGCCACCGGTTAAACTGCTTATTTTGGACTTTATATCATCCACGTTGGCAATTGCGATACCACTGCTTGAGTAGTGAGGGAACATCTCAAATCGGCAGCCTGTTGAGCAGGATTTAAGCAAAAACATCAGTTTATTATTGTCACCCTAAGATTTAAACCATACAAACAAGAAACCTGCAGGAACAATGTGCTGCTAGCTGTTTTGTGCAGAAAATTATCTGACCGGTGTCATTTAGGCAGGGGTCCTGTAATATCACACCCCTCTGTGTAGACTGTGTAGATAAATTGGCAGTGGGCTGATTTTTATTTTAGCCAGTCACAACGGTAAACTGTTTATATGCCTTCTTCAGCCCATTTATGTGTGTGTGAGAAGCAGAATGATATTTATTTATAAGTTATATATTATAAGTATATAACGTCAGTGTAAAGGTTTTATGTTTAGGTTTTGGGCACTTTCAGTGTAAGGCAAAAACTGCCTTTTTTTGGCTTCACATTGATATGTTGCCAGAGTAGTGAGTTTGGAAAAACACTACACCTTACATTAATTTATTAACACTTTCCGAGAGGATAAAACCACCTGTCAGGTATATCAGGTGCCGTTGTTTGATGAATCTTGCTTGTAGATCTACTAGACAGTCCAGGTCAGGCGCTCTGCGTGACGGAGCATCACAGGAGTGATAGGACAGGATTTCAACTATGTGTCTCTTCTCGTAAGCAGTGAGAATCTCATACAAACTCAAGGCCTCGCATGTGAGTCTGGAGACAAAGCAAACAAATGATGCTCACGCTGAGGATCTTACAGAGCTTTCCATCCAAAATTTAAAAGAAGATGGCTGTGATCAACCTGACCGCACCTGCTTTTCTCTCTGAGTTTCTTGTGAGATTTAAAGTGTATCCTCCATCTCCAGGGACTCTGCGGAGAGTTGAGCTGCTCAAGGTACTCAAGGATGTCTCCAAGTTTCTCTAAAAACACAAACGTTGCTTGATTTCAAGGTGTATTTAATATGAAAAACCATTTCAAGAATGTACCCCATTTCAATTTCTGGATAGCTGACAGCAATGTTAGATAGACGTTACCTGCTGTGATAACATCAGGGTTCAGCACATGTTCATCTGAAACAATTAAACCTCCAGACTGGAAGAGTTCATTATAGGTGTGGTTTTGAATGTCACTATGGTTGTCAACACCAGCAAAGCTCACAGACGGATGCTTCTTCAAGGAGACTAAAGCAGGTATCTGAGAGTATGAAACGTAACATTCAGAGTGTGCCAATGAAACCAATATATTTTAGTGCTGAACTGTGATTTACCTTATGAACCTGTGCAGCGATATCCATATTCTGAATGATGACCAGCAGTTTATCTGGACCAATGCTTTTTTCAAGGAAGCTATGAGGACTACACTCCATATTGCCTAGCTTCTTCAAATATTCCTGTGACATAAGTCAAAACAAAACAAGGTTAGACAGCGGCCAAGTATTTACCCCAGTTGGTTTATTAAACCAAATGAATGTCATTGACTGAAGCATCTAATAAAACACCTAAAGCATGTTGTGGGACAACAAACAAGGAGCCTTGGCCTCAGGGAGTCAGAACTGTGGCAGGGTTTCTCCTCACATTTCAGGCTATTGACCATTCAAAATCGGATGGAGCCCCTCAATATCTCTCACCCTACCTTAGTTTAGTGAACTTGATGTCAGTGCATTTAAAAAAGATGGACACTTTTAGAGTAACAAGACACATATTTTCTATTATAAACAACATTTTATAGTCACTAATAAAAAAATCTAAGACTAAGACATTTTGATAGATTACACTGATATACTGTACTTCCCACTCATGACCATTTGGTGGCGACTGTGCATAATAATTAGCTTTTAGGTACTGTATGCGTTTAATATCTCTGGTTCGAAATTCATGCAGTACTGCATATGACATCAAAATGCCACAAGAGCACAGTTGTTTTACTTGCTACATAATCTAACCACTGCTGTATTTTCATTAACATATGAAAATAAAAGTGTAGTGTTTGATTTGATTTGATAACAGAATTTTTAAGACCCTGCTGTCAAAATGCCAAACAATGAAAAAGTCTAATGCAACCTCTGTTGACACAAGGTGCACACAAACCATTTCCCACCGAAGCAGAAGTAAAAGAGCGTTGTACCTTTATTTCCCAACAGACATCACTCTCCTCATCATCCGGGAAATGGATGTAGAAGTAAACTGCGTTCTTCTGCACTCCTTTAATGATCTCCACCAGGTTACTGATCACCTCTGGCTGCAACCGATCGATGATGCTGCTGATGGCAGAATGCGTGTGTTCTATCGACACATTTTCACTCTTCACCGCAGTGCTCACCGCTTGCTCCTCCACAGCTGCTGTCGTCTCCGGGGCTGAACTGCTGTCCAAATTACGCAACCCACTGGCCTGACTTGACTCGGGATGGGTTTTTACCTCCGGTATCTCTTGTGTCACAGCGTCCCGGACTAAATCCATCACTTTATGGGGTAGATGGTGAATGTACGGGTGAGGTGGACTTGACTGATGGTGTGGTTGTGTCACTGGGGCAGGTGGAGTGCTATTAGGGGACTGGCTGGGTTTATGGGGTAAAGACGAGGAAACACAAAAATTCACAAGGTTGGGAAACGACACAGAACTATTTGAAGAAACTTCTTTAGTAGAGGAAGAAGACACATCTTCTGAAGCTGTGTTGTGCAGTTTCACTTGCTGCGAGTTTATGAATAACATCAGACTGTCATGCAAGGAGCTGATGTAGTTATTGATAGGAAGCGGGGTGTTGAAATCGGAGATGTATTCAGAGAGAGGTGGAACAGGTCTCTGGGGTGGTTCCCGAGGGCTCTGAGTGCTTGAGCAAGAAACGTAATAAATGCGTTTATCCCTCAAAAGCTCTTCAACCTTGGTGGAAAAGCCAGAGATCAACTCATCAACTATGTGGTCAACGGCATTCAACTGTGGCCCAGCATCTGCAGGACAGTCAGTAAATGCAGCTGCAGCAGAGGACTCGATCTCTTCCCCTGTCTGCACATCTACGTCAGCGAAAATGTTGCTGCTGTCAGGCTGGTAGGGTGGTGAAAGATCCTTTATGTCCGGTGTGGTGTGTGTAGAGACTGTTGGACTCTGGAGGAAACGTGGATCTTCAGGATATTCCATCTTTCTCTGGGAATATCTCTCTGTTTTCAGACCTTAACAGAAGGGGGAAAAAAATGCTTCCATTGTTTAAAACAGGCAAAGGTCATAGTTTCAACTATGTTTTGGCACAAAATAGAGGCAATTGTTTCTTACAGTCATAATCAGAATCCCATTATGTTAACATAGGCCTCTTTAAACCTAAAAAAATCAACCCTGTTGTGGGGAATGACTGTAACTATTGACAAAAAATATATAAAATGGTGTGATGACATCGGCTAGTTGTTATTTGCAAATGTCAATGGCCTTTTTAAACATTTTATTAAAACATTAGGAATGCAAGGGCTAGGGTTGAATAGATAATGGACAAAAAATACTTGATTAGAGAGAGAAATGTCATTGTGATTACATTTGGTCAGCTAAGTTTATGTTCTGTAACAGCCCACATACTTCAGGTTTAAGGTAGAAAAAGTGGGAAAAGTCTTGGTAAAAAAATTACGTGCGCTATAATTTGTGTAATACGGATGATTGGTTTTGCTCATCATGGATCTACTGAAATCTACTGAACTACTTTGGTTTACCTGTGATGGGTATTAGTACCCATGGGATTGTCTTTTCCCCGAGCAGGTTGATACCACGCTGCTGTCCACCAGAATCGGAACATGGGCTGAACGCTTCTAAACTACTCAAGCTTCCAGAGGTCTCCTGAAAAAGCACAACAACTCATAAATGCTCCCGTGTGTTACTATTACTTACTCTCTTCCCTAGAACTCATAAACTGACATTTTCAGGAAACTCCTGACCGCTCTTTTCCTGTCAGTGGTGCCAAATTGTGACATGATTGTAGGTAAATGATGGGTGAATTATTCTTTAAATTCAGTTTGCAATAAACAGACTAATTGACTCTACCTCGAGACAGTCAGTCCTCTCTGGTCCATCATCAGCGAACGGTCTTCTCAGGTCAATGTCACGGTCAATGGGGAGGCCGAGTCTTAACATGCTGTCAAACAGTGCCGAGTCAGAAATGTCTGTCGCCTCCATGTCGTCTCTCTTTCTGGGTAACTCTGTTGTGCCTTGGGTCAGGTTGTCTATCAACTTAATGACCTCCAGCGCCCCCTGAGCCTTTTCCCTGCGCAGATCTGTGTCGAGACTAGTCTTTCCCAAGCTGTCTAGCATCTCCATGATTTTCAGCGCACCCTGAGTTTTGTCCTTCCTGAGGTCTGTGTCCTGAAGGCCGACGGTGTTAAGAACATTGGCTAAAGATGGACTGAATGGCCTCTCTGCTGATAAAAAGAAAACATCAGATAAACAAACTCCAGCACAAGTGCAAGCAGCCGATTAAACTTAAACGTTATCAATCAGGGCTCTTCTTGAACGATATCTGTACTTCTCGACCAAGTGGATGAGCAAATTATTTTGGGGATTTTGGGACACTTAAGATTACCATTCCTTTTACCTTCTCTGAACTCCTCGAGTTGATTTCTATGACGCTTTGAGTTTCCTTCTAGAGCATCGACCTCCTTCTTCCTCTTTAGCACGCATGCGTCCTCCACTACCGCTGGACTTCCTATTTCACCTGCAGAAGACAACTTTTCCTTCAAGTGCCTCTTCATCTGAATGAGTTTCAATAGCTCTTTCACTTTCTCCGGGTCATTGTGAGGGTCCGATTGCACAATGCTCAGTTCGGTCTGAACTCGGAGCTCCTCCACTTTCTTCTTCACTCTCTCCAGAATCATCGTGAACATTGCTGGGTTGTAGATGTAAGGCCGCATGAAGCTTTCCCAGTTTGACTTCTTTTTGGGCGCAGGGAACACCGTTTCCCTGATGTCCAATGTAGTTTTGTAGTCCGTCCTAATGCGCTGAAGGACTTTGCCTTCCTGGAGGTTTTTCAGGTAGTCATAAATATGCTGCTCAACGGCAGCGCTGGGGTCAGCAGGAGGGTTGCTTCGGGCTTTACTCAGGGCGTAGTGGAGGGCAGAGATAAAGGAATCATGCTGGGGGATGATGGGATCACACAGCTCAGAGGACTGAGGTCTGCAGGCGTCAGGGAGATTTGTCGCTTATTGGAGACAAATATTGACTTGTTATTGACAAATAACGACAAAATGTGTAAGACAATACATTGCTGTGGTCACTAAGGCCTGGGCCCTTAAAGAAATAGTTCACCCAACATGACAATTGTCATGGTCTACTTGCCCTTGTACCGTTCCAGTTAATTTTTTTTTTTTTTATGGAACTATGCCACACAAACTCAAGTTAGCACAACAACACAATACTCACAGTTTTTTATCAGGTCACGCTTCTCACTGTAAATGAAAAGAGCATGTATACATGATGCTTTCCAACTGCCTTGTCGCTCTGTAAAATCAAAGATGTTTAAGGTGTTTTGAACTTTCACAATTTATTGTCATTCGTGCCAATATTATAATTTAGTCCTACCGCTCGAGTTGGCCATCTGGTTGGCAGAGAGCAGAAAGAGAAAACCCCTGTTGTTCAGCATATTCACCAACACCTAAACATACAAGACAATGATCAGCTCCCGCATAGACGGCTAAAGCGACGGCTATGAATCAGAATTGGAAGCCAAGAGTCACTCACCAGCCCCTCTTCCTCTAGTTTCTGTAGTAATGCATTCAAACTCTTGGGAGACTTGTCTTTCTCCACCACTTCAAACATACTGCAGTAGACGCCACTCTTACAGACTACAAAACAAAGCAGTGGAGGATTTAGCAGTTATTTTAACATCTCAACCCTATGAGGCATCATTAGTATCCTTACAATGGGTAAAATTAATGGTAAAGGCCACTGTGGAAAAAAACCTTGCTAAAACTGTATATTATATCGGTTACATGCCAAAACAAGGTTTTTAAGTTGTGTTTAGCACTGGTTAGTACAAGAATTTGGTGAAATGGGTGCGTTTCAAAGGGGACAAATCATAGGAGCCAATGTAGCTTCTGTAACCTTTACATCCCAACTATATTGCGCATATTTATAAAGGGGTCCTATTTTGGCTATTTTCAAAGTCTTGATTATATTTTTTGGGTACTCAACATGAAGTGTTCATGTTTCGATAAAAAAAGCTTTATATTTCACCTGTATTTTACTAAATTCCCAGAAAACAGCCTGAGTTCTAATTTGATTTCTAAGACTGTTCAGAGTCTTAGAAATCTTGGTTATGGTCACTCGCTCAGAGTGCACGTCAACAATGGCCCACCTCATTATATCCACTAGCTTTAAATCTTTAGGTATAAACAATAATAATAGCTGGCTTTCCACCATCAAGCTGGAAGCGGGCATGCTAGTGCCTCGCCAGGGCTTACTCGGGGCCAATGGCCAGGGTTTTTGGTCTTTATTACATAATTATTCAAGACAAGTTTTATGAAATTGTTAAAATAGTATTTTTAACAAAAATATGGCATATTTTGTCTTTGGGATTCAAATGGTACTGAACAAAAGGAATGACCCATATAACAAACCATACAGACACACATGTGCCTTCACTAAAACGAAAACCAATAAAACCTAAGAAAAGCTGACTTGTTTTGATTTTCTTTACAAATACTAGGTTGATTGTTTGCTGGTGTATTATTGTAGGTGAACACTTTATCTGGTGATCACTCTGTATAGTTAACAATGATTGCTTAATAATCTAATTTTGTCTAATGTAATACAACTTGGATAAAACAACTGTGTGTATGTCACAAAGCAAGGGTATACCGAAAATTAATTTCCTGCCTCATCAGTTCAATCATAGCATTTTTCCATAACGGAGGCCTGCAAGTGTGTGAAAGGAGGCATGTGTAAAACTAAATTCTTGTTGGAAAGCGAGATCTTTTTCCTACCATGGCAAGGACAGACGGTCAGTTTGCCTCTCAATCAAGGTTCCATGTCAGACCGTTGTCCTGAACAGTAATAACAATTGCTTAATATAATAATAATAATTCTGGCTTCAATTGGACAGTAAAATAAACTAGCGGATTGACCAGGGGGCGGTTGTTCAAAAAGTTTATTCTGGATCAGAATGATCAGGATTTGGAAATCCCACCTTTGCTATACATGATCAGGTAATCCGTCTTACTTGTGGCAAAGTCTCCAAGATGCTTCAAGAGACTTACCTGCAAAGCTACAGTACTGTTAAAAGTTTTAGGCACTTGTGTAAAAATGCTGTAAAATGAGAACTTAAATTGGTCCAAAATGCAGCAGCCAGAGTTCTTAAAAGAACAAAAAAGTATGCTCACATCAGTCCGGTTCTTTCAACACTGCACCAGTTGCCAATTAAGAAAAAAATAAACTTCAAAGTCTTGTTAATTACATTTACATTTACATTTAGGCATTTGGCAGACGCTTTTATCCAAAGCGACTTACAGTGCACTTATTACAGGGACAATCCCCCTGGAGCAACGTGGAGTAAAGTGTCTTGCTCAAGGATACACTGGTGGTGGCTGCTGGGATCGAACCAGCAACCTTTTGATTTACCAGTTCAGTGGTTTAGCCCACTAGACCACCATCTCCACAATAATTACATATAAGGCCCTGAATGGTTTAGCTCCTCAGTTCCTGACTGATCTCCTGTTACATTATAGTCCTTCACGTACCATTTGGCCTCAGAAATCTGGACAGTTGATCATACCTAAAATTTTGAAATCTAGTGCGGGTGGCAGATCATTTTCCTACCTAAACTTTGGAACAATCTTCCTTGTAATGTCCGAGAGGCATACACACTCTGTCAGTTTAAATCTAGATAAAAACTCATCTATTTAGGCAAGGCAAATTTTATTTATAGGGCACAAGTTTAACACAACTATAGTTGATCCAAAGTGCTTTACAATAAAAAAATCTAAATATTAATTAAAACAGAAAAAGGATTACAAGAAAAAAGCATTAAGTAAGTATAAAAACAAGTATCAATCAGAATGTAAATTCATAAAACCCCAGCTGTTTAATAAAAAACACCATTATAGCATTACTCAAATGCTAAGGAGCAAAAATAAGTCTTTAAACTGGATTTAAAAGCGTCCAGTGATGAAGAAGCCCTAATATTTAATAGTAGGCTGTCACAGATCTTTGGGGCAGTTACAGAAAAAGCTCAATCACCTTTTGATTAACAACGAGTACGTGGGACAGATAAAAGTAGTTGATAACAGGATTTTAATGACCTAGATGTTGTGTGTGGCCTAACAAGATCACAAATATAATCCGGGACAGAATTATGCAATGCCTTGAATGCAAAAAGAAGAATCTTAAAGTCAACACTAAATTTTATAGGGAGCCAATGCCATGAGGCAAGGACAAGGGAGATATGATCCCTTTTCTTTGTTCTTGTTAACAATCCAAGTGAGAGAAAATTAATGCATGAATTACAATGTCAAGGTCTGTACCAGAGAGAAAGTGTTAGACTTTTGCTACCAATCTGAGTTGAAAAAAGCTACTCTTTACAACTGCATTTACATGCTTGTAAAATTGAAGGAGAAGATCAAAATATTCACCAAGATTTTTGCATGAGTATGTAGGTTATTACTTAAATAGCCTAGCTGAGCACATCGGTTTTATTTTCATTCAATTGTAGAAAGTTATTTGCCATCCAGGTCTTGACTTCATTTAGACACGAGAAAAGATTATCCAATGAGGAGTCATTTCCTGGTTTAATTGGAAGCGGGTCTGTGAGCGGCGCCGTAATGGCACTGGACCGGATGGCTTCTTATCGGAGCTGGATTATTTTACCCTGTTGCAAGTCTTGTCTATGGTGTATTATTGTATCTGTGTTTTTTTTTTTCTCCCCACTTACCTCATGTTTGCTGTATTTTTCTTCTTAAATCCATTTCGTTACACTGTACTTGTTATATGTGTAATGACAATAAATTGAATCCAAATCCATCCAAATCCAAAGGTACAGTTGAAGGTCGGCACCATAGCAATGATAGTTTATGTTACGCTTGTGGATTATTTAACCTAGTGGGAGCATGTAGAGGGAAAACAAAAGAGGGCCAAGAATGGATGCAGGAGATGAAGTAAATTACCCAATATTAACTGAAAAAGTCCTCTCATTTAAATATGGGGTGAACCACTGTAAAGCTTGTGGCATACTTAGTTTTTTACTTGTAAGCGAACGTACGCGTAAAGCAGAACGCAGAGCCTTACAAAGTATTCTGCTTTTGACTCATACGTGTACACATGTGTTTTTGACACATGCGCAAAAGACATATTGCAATATCGCTCCGGGCCTACAGGGGTCAGGTTTTCTTCAACTACATTGAATTGATGCTCCTTGGACACGGTTGCCACCTGGTGGTTACTGCAAGAAATTAAATGCGCATGCCCAACCTGCGCGTACTTTATACGTGAAGTAACACAATTCCGCTGTCCTTCACGTACCGGTGGCGTGAGTGATAATGGGTATCAGCTGTGCGCGCACCGGCTCCGCATTTCTGACGGAGGAGATCGGAAGCATAAAAGGACACGCTGGCAGAATATACGACGAGAGAGGACCCATGTTAAGTTTATATTTATGTTTGTGTGGCCAGCAGTCGACCGTGAGGTGGCTGCCGGCATTTTACTTCCGTGTTATTGTTTGTTTATTTATTAAAACTATTTAAATGTTTGCCAGTTCCCGCCTCCTTCCTTCCCTACTTTGAACTGTATTACAGTAACCTTCAGCAATGCAGACTCAGTAAAACCAGATTGAAAAGTATCGAGGTATGAAATAAACTGTAAGAGTGCAATTTTTTCAAAGACCTTTGGTTTCATCTGGGAGATTATTTTGAGTAATTGAGATAAAGACAATGGCTGAAAGTTAGTGAAGCTACTTTTTTTTATTGTGTTTTTCCACCTGCGCTGAGGATTGGAACTAGCTTTATAATTCTTACGCTTAAGAGAAGCAACAGTATTTAGAGCAGTACAACAAGCGGTATTGAACATTTCAGCCATTTGTTCAGTACCTAAACAGGATGACAGAGAGACATTGGAATTTGAAATTAACTTAGAATAAGACTCTGAAAATTCAAGAGCAGTAGTAGCATGAAAGGCATGATAAAAGTACACAGACTGAGAAAGGATGGGCTGATTGTGTGAAATAACAACACGATAGTGCTCAGAAATACCAGCATCAAATATATCAGATATGTAAAGAAAAACCACGAGTCAAGCATTGCCTACACCTAACTCTACTGCACCACACTCCAGCTGCAATAGTTAGATCAACTGGAAATGGGAACACTTCCCATTCAAACTGTACCTGTTACATCAAATAGTATGGAATGGTATTCTACTCTCGGTACGTCTGTCTGTTTATTCTCCCGGGGTAACCAAAGCTGGATCTGGCTCATAAACAGACTCGTCCGAAGGGAAGAGATCAGGCAATCTTAATCACCAACCAAAGACGGACTACTTGTTACTTTAGTATTTAGTATACTTTTTTCCATGATGGCAGTTTGAAAGCGGCACTCAGTTACCTGCACTCAGTTACCTTACCATCCCTGCCTAAAATATTCTTCTGTTATTTGATACCGGTTACAGAAGCAGTCTCAACAAAAATTTTATTAGAGACTTTAAGCAACAGCTGCGAATGGAACGACAACAGCATTCTGTCATTGTATTGAACATACATGACAGCGCTACTCTGTGGTGTTGTACTGTAACTGTCTACAACGGGTGAATAGAGGGTTTGCCGTAGTGGTTACTACGTGACAACTTAGGCAAATAAAGGTTATATTTAAATGGCATGTGACGCTATATTTTTAACAGCATATCATTCCATCATTAGTCTTTTAATGTAATCTGTGTTGATATTTTCACGCAAGCTCATGCTAACGATTTTCCGTTTGTTGTGACTACTGTTGGAAACATTTCAGGAGAGCTGTTCTACACGTTTGATTTGATTTGCGCGTTCGTGGCTACGGCGTTCCATCTGCATCTGTTGCTTAAAGTACCTATTTATTCATCATTGGAGTTTGGGTTTCTCGTCACTGGGCCGTGTTGGCTTGCTCACTGGAAGACTGCTGGTATTAGATTAGCACAGGGCTCTGTCATTTTCACTAACATTGCCTTATTAAAATGGTCTTACTCTTTCCATAATACCATGTACTGTATTGTTTTAAACCTTCATTTTGCTTTATGCTTGTTTATTTAGTTTTTCATACTGTAAAGCTCCTTTTAAACAATGCACCATTATAAAAAGTGCTTTATAAATAAAATGTAATGGAAATTGAACAGTATTTAAATTAGGATTATTACTGAAAAGCGTAATAGGCAGCCTAATGTCTACTTCTAATTTATTATTTTAACAAAAGTCTAAAATAAAAACAAATACACTGTGAACACATAAACTTAATCCCAGAGTTGCAATGAGAGTTTATTTCATATCTGACTAATAGGTCACTTTCACTTCACAATATCAGTGTATTACACAGAACAGGTTTCACAGCCAATGTTAAAATCAGAAGGGATTATTGGTGACCGTTTAGGTGTGAATCTTTGTCACCAGAGCTAATAGAAGTAAACAGAGAGTGACAGTAAGGACAGCTCAGTCAAGAGTTTTGAGATGGTAACAGCACACTAGCCCTAAAATCATCATATTCCACACTCCCACATACAGCTAAAGCAAGTTTTGTAGTGCAATATGTGCTTTCATTTGTTAAATAGTGCGCTTTAGTGATATGATAATGCCTTCAGTTTGTAAAATTTATTTGAACACGTTTCACATTCTTTCTGATGGTTGACCATCTTCCACACATCAGAGCACACCTATGTATAACACAAAAGTGTTTGTGTCAAGTGTTAAACAGGCGGTCAAACCTTCTTGGCTGCCTGTGTAAAGCTTCCAGGAGAAGAGCGGAGACGGGATGTCCTGTTTCACCTGCTCCAGTCTCATGACTTTACCAATCTCAATTTTCTCCGGTCTGAAACACAGACGCTTCGACATGAGTTGTTTTACATGCACAATATCAAACACTAGACTCCAGGTGACTGGGACTTACAGTTTGTAGGGCAGAAAAGGTTGAGAGTGAGATCGAAGGCAAGCCTGATACACTTCCTTGCCTACGTTTACAAATTGTCCCCGCCACACTGTGTAGCTGCGCCTGCCTATCACAAGAACATAACAAATGACTGTTAATTCACTTTTCTATGCAAAAAGAGAATAACACATTCAGTCCTAGTTCACTTCCTATTCATACTTAACATAACAGACACAGACTTTTCATGGCAACATCATGTGGTGTACATGCAAGCGACAAGCGTGACATAATTGACTGGAATGCACTGAGGTATGAAGTGGGAAAATTTCAGCTTGGATATTCCCACCTCTGACTTCGCCTCAACAATAATGCGCAAGTCTTCAAATCTTCAAATAATCTTTTGTGTACAAGTTTGGAACGACATGGGGTGGGATTGTGTGCAGTCATTGCTGTTACAGTAAACGTAAATTGCTGCTTACCTCTGCTCGTCCCTGATGAAAGACTGTTGGACCTGAGAACCAAAGAAACATTTAATCACTAGAGCCACATAAGTAAGTTGCAACAACCCAGAGTAAACGAGAGTATATGGGAACCTGAGAGGGGGCAGCGGCTTAGGGGCTGCTGAAGCTTCTTTTCTTTGTAACTGATAAGAGACCACAGCATATGGTCGCACATGCCTCGGTCTGGAGGAAATCTCGAAGTCCACATACTCGTAGAAGTATTGCTGTAAAGAAATGCACTACAGTTAGTCACCTCACAGAAAATACTGGCAATTATAATTGATTGATTAAAAGGGTCATATCGCACGAATACGTGTTTTTATGTGTCTTTGGTGTGTTATAAGTTGCCCATGCATGTATTAGACACATAAAATTGCAAAAATTAAAGTGTCGAAACAACCTACCACACCGTCACAAATGTACGTCAGTTCGTAGTATGATTTGACCAAGACCCCCCAAATGTATACGCAAGTAAGGTGGGCGTACCTGTCAGTACAATTTCTTTGGAAACTTATGTTCCAAATATGGTAAGAAGCGTTACATTTCCGTCACACGCTTGAAGTATTCGACCAATCACTACGCACTGGTAAACTGGCCAATCAAAGCACACCTCGCTTTTCAGAAAAAATCTGTGCGTTTCAGAGAGGCACGGTATGTGGAAAATACAGCATCTTTGAACCTTAAATCGTGTATACACATTGCATTACATCTAAAACAAACGATAATATTCGTTTTAGCCGTGTCATATGACTCCTTTAAAGATCACATTCAATTTATCAAGAGCATTTTTCACGAGAGTGCACTAAAAGGAGTAGTTCATTATAAATAACAGCCCCCCGTTTAAGTGCATAAGAACTCTGGAAAGCTTTCCTCATAAGCCTCAATTTGTCTTCGACAGAAGAAATAAACACACGGACAGCTTGTATGACATGTGGGTGAGTGAATTATCATGAATTTTAAATTTTATAGTGAACTACTCCATTAAACTCTAAAATAATTTCACCTGGGTATACTCAAATGACTTATACGACTGTAGGGACGTCACTCGAGTTGCGTTCTTGGAGAAGTGGCTGTCAAATTTCGGTGTAGGATCCATACCTTTGGACATCGAATCATGTACACTCTTCACTTTACCCTGAAGGACGAAAGATTACATATTTTCAACAAAAACAACAGCATTTATTATTAATCTATAATGTCATGTTAAATTAATGCAAGACAATGCACCTTTATAACTTTAAAGATGATGATATTTCCTGGAGATCCGGGCTCCAAGGGGGCAATTTGGAGTAAATCAGAGAACTGACATAGATATACACCTGCAATGTCAACATATTCATATTATATCTGCTTTGCTGATTGTTCAGACGACCCACAAATTTATGTGCATAAATTGATCTGAGAGAATCACCAGAACGTTCTTAATTCAAAACAAAACCACCTTTATACAAACTTTATTTCTAACTTTTTATATAATTTTAGATTTAACTTTATATAACTTTTTTCGGCAATAAGACACAAGATGCAAGAGCATTACTGCATTCATTTATAAGAATAACTGCATTCAGATTTATAAAATGTATAAAATCAAACAGAACTAAAATCAAACAGAACTAAAATCAAACTGCCTGAACTGAAATAAATATTATGCCTATTAAAACAAAAATATAAATTTTTATTTTTGTGTTGGGAATTGCATAAAATCTGGAAACTCCAAACCTAAGAAACGATGGCTCTCTTTCCATATATCACTTGTAAAACTACAAATTCAATATCACAGAAGAATCAGTGTCTTTATAAAACATCATTGTGTGACCTTACCTTTGGATGGGTTCCCCAAAGTGTTCATCCAACTGCTGCCGACAGACACACCTCTCTCACACACTGCTGAGATCTACAACCGGCAACAACAAACACAAATATCTTAACAACTGTTCAGACATATTACAGCACAAACCACAACAGAAATGGACTAAATAATCACTTTGAAGACGGTCACTATGTCATGAATTTATGAATGGTTGAACAAAAGGTTAAGGGACTGTTTGCTTTTGTTGGTGGGATAGAGATGGATTTACCTTTTGAGCATCACAGAGCAGGAAACAGAAGGTTTCGGAGAGCTCTTTCTCTGTTCGCCCATCTTGCTTGAGTTCTCTTCTTTTTTCCATGAACTGCACAAAAACATCAAATCATCACTTCTGTTACGATAAGATAATGTGTGTATCCAGACGAGGAAGAATTACTGTAGACAGATTATTTTATTAATTTAGCAAACAATAGCAGAGGCACATTTACATTCCTGTTAACCACATAAAAAATAAGTATTAATTTGTTTTTGTTTTTACAGACATCGTTCTGTCAATATGGCTGAGCAAAAAAGATATTTCAGTTATTCAAGTTTTTAAATATGGTTGATTTCCGTGATTTTTTACAAACACTGAACATAAGATCTGATGAATATGAATTTTTTTGCAACTCTTCTCTACAAGATGTCACATTGTTTACTTTGTGAGATGATACAACAGAAGGCCAGTCTGTCATTCATTTAAAGTGTAATATGGGGGATTCAGGAGTGCACATTTACATATCTACAGTACAGGGGCCGGATTCACAAAACTGTTCTGAAGACAAAACACAAGATTGTTTTAAAGATGAATCATAGGACGTCCGTAAGAATGTGTGTAAGTGCAATTCTCAAACATTTCTCAAAGTTCTCAAATATTTTCTTAAGAACATCTTAATCTTTTTCGTAAGAATAAAATGATATGCGTTGTCAATGATTACACTCGCTTGCTCGTGTTGTAACTAGGGATGCTCATATTGACCGTTTAACCGTTAACCGATAGTAAATCATTGACCAGTTAATACTATCAGTTAAACGATTTAAAAGGTATGTTTATTTTAAGTTGAATAATATTAATCATATTAATCATATTTTTTTATAATAAAAATAATTTAATAATACGTTTTTAAATAACTATTAAATCATGCATGTTTTTAGTTTTCTGTATGGTGAAAGAAAAACATGCTAAGCATTAACTCACGGAGCGTGCAGACATATGCGACTAGGTGTAAATCACAAGTGAACAACACTAAATACAGGTGTAAATTACAGGGTGTGAAACGCTTGTTTACTTTTGACCATTTCCACAGTTAGACAAACACATTCGACCGGTTTGTGTTCATGGTGTGGGCTCGCATGCGTTTGAACATCCACAAAAGGCTGCCTACTTTACACCTTAGGATATAACACGAGATGGGACGAGCGCTATTTCAGTCCCGTTCAGACTTCCCGCGAATATTCGGTGCAATTGCTCGTTGCGATAACATTCTAGAACAAAAACGCTAGATTCTTATGAAGCCTTTCATATAGACCGCAAATAACCGCACGGCGAATAGTGGGACGAATCTTTCCCACTCGCAAATCGAAGAAACGGTTCTTCCAATAAGAATCGAGCATTTACGTCACACGCCTAGAGCAACTGAGGGCATGCTATATTCTGCAGTGACTTCTGTGTTTACATCACATGTCCAGAGTTAAGTGGGTTGTGCATCAGTAGTAATGGTCTGTGGGGAAACACAGTGATCTCTGTGTACAGTAGTTTCGAAAAATGTGACAGATTTTTTGTATTCGAATTACTCGAGGAATCGTTTCAGCCCTACATGTGACCCACTAAATTTGACACTTTCAGGCAAAATCAAATTTTCTAAATCCCTAGTAGCCCTTCGGATTTTGGTAGCCCGAAATAAAGTTAACTAGCACAAATAAAATACTATTTTTATGTAGAAAACTTGATGGGAGTTAAAACAGCAATCCATTGTATAAATAATTGTGAAATTAAAATCACTACAAAAACGTAGGGCTGGGCGATATATCGAGTTTTAAGATATATCGATATCTTTTTTTCAACACGATGCAGGATTATACAATATCTCTAATATCAATATGGGGCTGCGCATCCAACTCTTGGAGGAGTTTGATGCGCTTCTGTCATCCTTCCCAGAGGATGGTACTCCTCTGGTGGTACTTGGAGACTTCAATATCCACCTTGAAAAACCGCAGGCTGCTGACTTCAACAACCTGACTGCGTCGTTTGACCTCAAGCGAGTGTCCACTTCAGCAATCTTGATCACTCTTGATCTCGACCTAACCTCTCCAGACACTAAACATCCTCCCCCACTGGTCACATTCCGGCGCAACCTACGATCACTCTCTCCCTCCCGCTTATCCTCTGCGGTCTCTACCACGCTCTCACCCTCTGACCAGCTCTCTCTATTGGATGCCAACAGCGCCACATACACTCTTTGCTCCACACTAACCTCCTGCCTAGATAGCTTATGCCCTCTTACATCTAGGCCATCTCGTGCATCCCCTTCTGCCCCCTGGTTATCTGATGTTCTCCGCGAGCATCGTGCCACGCTCTGGTCTGCCAAGAGAAAATGGCGCAAATCTAATGAACCTACTGACCTCTTGCTCTATCAGTCTCTCCTTTCTTCTTTCTCTGCAAAATCCCTGTACTACCACGCTAAAATCAACAACTCTCCTGACCCTCGTCTCTCTTTAAAACCTTCTCTGCTCTTCTTTGCCCACCTGCCCCCTCAACTCCATCTGAACTAACAGCTGATGATTTCGCAGCTTTTCTAAGAAGACAAGCTCGCTCCCCTCTTTCTCTCTACTTTCTGAAGACGACGTTTCCAAGGTCATTTCTTCCAACCACCCGACTACCTGCCCACTAGATCCCATCCCCACTCATCTCCTCCCTCCAGGCCATCTCTCCATCGGTTGTTCCCACTCTGACCCACATTATCAAATCGTCTCTTACCACTGGTACATTTCCCACACTTTTCAAAGAGGCGTACACCACTACTGAAGAAACCCACTCTTAATCCTGCACTGTTAGAAAACTACAGACCGGTATCTCTCCTCCCATTCATTGCAAAAACTCTTGAACGTGTTGTATGTAACCAGCTCTCATCCTATCTCACCCAGAACAACCTCCTGGACAGCAACCAGTCTGGTTTCAAGAGCGGTCATTCCACTGAGACAGCGCTGCTCTCTGTCATTGAAGCACTGAGACTGGAAAGAGCTACCTCAAATTCATCAGTTCTTATCCTGCTGGATCTATCTGCTGTAGGGCTGCAACAAACGATTATTTTGATAATCGACTAATCTAACGATTATTAGAACGATTATTCGACTAATCTTTGATTATTTTCTCAGATTAATCGGGAGGTTTTGGTCGATTATTCGGTTTTTGCAATTCATTAAAATTTGAGTTTGACCTATTTTAACTAATAAATAAAACAAACATTATTTCAGCTGTTTGATTTCTAAACTTTAATTTTTTTCCTAAATTCTGTTTGATTCAATATCAATTTATTTGAATATATAAAGTAGGTTCATGGAGTACATACTGATTAAAAATGTATAGTTTGAATGCACTGTCAGTCGCTTTCGACAGAAGTGTCTGCTAAAAAAAATATTAAGGAAAATCTCAACTAATGATGTAAAAACATATACAGGGAACCAAGTCAGTACATCAACATACCATTAAACGTTAAAATTATACAAATTATTTATAGCCAATACAACTGCATTTACTAAAGATTTTAAAAATAATCATATTTAATAATAACTAATTATTCTAAAGACTGATCAATTACATAATTTATTTAAGATAAATATAGGCTTTTATACCCCAGCTGGAATAACTATAGAAACCCAATAGAACCCATGAAAAGAAATTCTAATGGTTTCCATTGAAATATTATAATTTACAAACCATAACTTGAATCATTAAAACCGTAACAAAACTCATTTTTTGTAGTGTTTTTTGGGCCTTACTCCCACTATTAGAATTCATCACGTACCATTAGACATTAGACCATTATAGTTTCCATTAAAACCAATTCATTTACCATAATCCACAACATTTTCTATGGTCATTTTGGACAGGGTTTTATTGTTTATTCAGCCGGGACGTTTATGCAGGTAGGCCTACACATGGAGCATTTTAAATTAATAAATGGAACATTTAAATAGAACATGTTTTTGGGGGGTCAAGAAAGTGTTCGCGGTATATTTCCTCCTCCCTCACTGCAAAACGGTCGCTCTGTGACTCTGGATGCATTTTAAATTCACAGTAAGGATGCACCCCTGTCACATTACACACTTGCGTTTCAATAAACCGACGGATGGTGGGTTAATGTGTTTATATGCTAGGTGAAATAGACGTAAGATGCAAAAATCTCTCGATGGCAATCGTAACAGAGCGCTCTGCTAGGTCAGCTAGCATTGGCAAGCGGCATATTCTTCTATTGCGTAAATGCGTTGCCTCTTGAAGGGTAGTCGTGCTACAGCGCCCCACAGGTCAAACCACGTAACTGCGGGACCTCAAATCAAATCATGTGAAATCAAACGACTACTCGACAACACAATTATTTGTCGACAATTTTTAATTGTCGACGTTGTCGATAATGTCGACTAATCGTTGCAGCCCTAATCTGCTGCCTTTGACACTGTCAACCATCACATCCTCCTGTCGACCCTCAAGGCTATGGGTGTCTCTGGAGTGGTCCTAGAATGGTTCAGGTCTTACCTCTCAGGTAGGTCATTTAGAGTATCGTGGAGAGGTGAGGTCTCCGAGTCCCAACATCTTGACACAGGGGTGCCTCAGGGCTCAGTGCTTGGTCTGTTGCTATTTTCTGTATACATGACATCCCTAGGCTCTGTCATTCGGAAACATGGCTTTTCCTATCAATGCTACGCGGTTGATACACAACTCCACCTGTCTTTTCAGCCAGACGATCCGACCGTTTCTGCACGCATCTCAGCATGCCTAGCCGACATCTCGTTCTGGATGAAGGACCATCACCTGCAGCTGAACCTTGCAAAAACAGAACTGCTTGTAATCCCGGCTGACACAAAGACTCATCACAACTTCTCTATTCAACTGGGCTCATCAACCATCACACCCTCCAGAAAGGCCAGAAACCTGGGAGTGGTGATCGATGATCAGCTTAACTTCACAGATCAGGTTGCCAGCACCGCCCGGTCCTGTAGATTCATCCTCTCCAACATTAGAAAAATTAGACCCTTCCTATCAGAGCATGCTACGCAAGTCCTAGTCAGGCCCTTGTTCTGTCCAGACTGGACTACTGCAATGCGCTAATGGCTGGACTCCCTGCTTGCACAACCAAACCTCTACAGATGATCCAGAATGCAGCGGCAAGAGTGGTCTTCAATGAACCGAAGAGAGCACACATCACTCCTCTCTTCATAAAGTTACATTGGCTCCCTATTGCAGCTCGCATCAAATTCAAATCCCTCCTCCTGGCCTACAAGTCCACAACTGGTTCGGCTCCCCATTATCTTCTTTCGCTAATGCAGACGTATGTACCCACCAGATCTCTGCGCTCTGCAAACGAACGACGTCTTGTGGTGCCATCCCAAAAAGGTAAAAAATTGATCTCACGAACCTTCTCTGGATCAGTTCCACTTATGTGGAACGATCTGCCCGCGGCAACAAGATCTGCAGATTCTTTAGCCATATTTAAGAATCGTCTGAAAACACATATCTTCCGTCAACACCTTACCGATCAGTTCTGACTTCTATCTCTTTTCTACTATTAAAAAAAATTAAAAATAATCTAACTTAATTTAGCACTGTATACTGTGGTATGCTCTGTGATGCCAGTTTTATTGATTGCACTTATGCTTTTTGTTGTACTTGCGTTGTCCGAATTGCTTCCATTGTTTACCCCATCTGTAAGTCGCTTTGGATAAAAGCGTCTGCCAAATGACTAAATGTAAATGTGTTCGACTTGAAGCGGCTCTGTGGTGTCTGACATGCACAGAGTGAGTAGAGCACTCACTCTGCGCGTGAACCGGACGAACCCCGTCTGCCTGCTCTACAAGTTTACATTTTACATGTTCAAGTGATAAGCTATCAATATGTTTTCAAATAGCAGGGCTCCAGACTGCGACTAAATGGTCACATTTTGCGACTAGTACTCGCGCATGCGCAACCTTCCATTTTTTTGTAGATCGCGAGCCCACCAGTGTAGGCCTATGTGTGTGAGAAGGAGAGAGTCCGGAGCTGCGCACCGTGCACGGCTGGTTGACCCATCATTTAAAGGAGCTGATTGAGGCCACTCTAGTCAATGCTTTTGTTTATAGCAGCAGCAAAGCGTCCCAAAAGCGGCGCTCTGCGCAGCCTCGCTAAAGATACGCACCTAGGGTATTTTTGACATGATGTTTCTTGCCGTCGTTGCGTCGTAGACACAACGTGAACGCATTACTACGATTTGCAGTTTGCAGTGACGGATTTTTTGAGGCTGAGGACAAATGATTTGGTATTTGACACTTTTAAAACGAAACTAACTGAGGAGAGTTCAGAATGCGCCATTTGTCTGTTGATCACTTGAGACAGCGCTGAATCTTTCCAATCCGATCACAACAAGAATGAAAGACAGGTGTATGCTCTTCCATAGATAAACTTTTATGTGAAGTTATCTTTACATTGTGTTGTGAATATGCACAGTGTGAAAAGCGCTATATAAATATTATTTATACAATTGACCAATTTGCTGTAGTGCTGAATGCTATACTATACAGGGCTCATAGTGTTTTTTTCCACCTGGCCCAGCTGGGCCAATGATTCAACGTTCGCTGGCCCTGGGCCATCGGGCAGTCCTCTTTTTATCAGGCTCCTAAGTTCAGATTCAGTCATTTTTATTTTAAAGGTATTGATAAGGTTATTAGTTGGTAAATAAAAGGCCTTGTTTCCAAAAACTCACTTTTGAAAGAAAAAAATTCCCCAAAATAGTTTTTCTTTTGTGTCAAAACCAGCCAAATCCATAATGTGTTTCTTTACAAAAACATCTTTCTTGTCCCAAAGAAGTGGATTTATAGTAAACCAGTCATCCTCAATTGGCAGACATTTAAAACTATTCTGGTTGTTTAAATTGAGCCGCGCGTCTACACAACAGAGAATCACTTCACACACGCTCTCAGGAACATTCATGTAATTGATCTTTTGCCGCTATATCTTCTAATATCTTTATCTAGCGCCATACGCGCTTCATTTTAACGCTTTCCGCTCCGCACGCGCTGCTTCTCTCCCACCAAAGAAGCATGAAGAGCAGCAGACACGTGCTTATTTTAACAACAGTAGTGCAGACACTCAGAGCAGGTAAATTGACACAAAACAGTAAACAAAATGCTGCATTTTGTAATGAACATGTTCTAACTGGGAAATTATTTAAAGATAGAAGTAGTTTTGGTATGAACGGCATGGAAAGGCTAATTTAGTAAGTAACTTTGTTTTCTGTTTATGATGAGAGCAATTCAATTTTCACATTACATTTACTATTTGTATATTGTCAGTAGTTTTTTTTAGTCAATTATAGTAGTCAATTATTAGACTTCTATTAAGAGGGCATTCCCCTTAACCCACAGAGCCTACAATACATACATACTGTGGAAATCAAAATATAAAATAAATGGCCTGATAAAAGATCATATCTTTATACAGTATATCCAACTGGGCTAAATTGATTAAATATTTATTTGATTTAAAAAACATATTGTCCGGACCTCCGTTTGGAAGAAAATACAAAGACCGGACCTCTTGGAACTTTAATTGAATATCCCTGTAGTAAACAGTCACTAAAGATGCAAAAAAAAATCATCAGCGACTTCTGATTCTGGATATCAGTATAGCAGTGTTGAATTTATAAACCACTTCACAGATAAAATCCAAGATATTAGATGAAAAATTAGAACAATGCAACCAGAAGTGAAACCCGCTGAACAAACAACTGACCACAGCGCCCCCAAGGAGAAATTGCAATTATTTTCTACCGTAGATCTAAATGAACTGTCTAAAATCATTAGATCATCTAAATCAACCACATGCATGCTAGACCCTATGCCTTCAAATCTACTGAAGAGAGATGCTCCCAGAAATTAATAGATCCTCTTCTTAGCATTATTAACTCATGTCTTACACTAGGACATGTGCCTAAAGCATATAAGGTGGCTGTTATAAAGCCCAACTCGACCCTAGAGAACTAATAACTACAGACCTTTATCAAATCTATCTTTTATTTTTAAAGTTCTAGAAAAGGAGTTTCAACTCAATTATGTTCCTTTCTCTAAAGGAATGACATATATGAAGAATTCCAGTCTGGATTTAGAGCACATCACAGTACAGAGACTGCTTTGATCAGAGTTTAAAATAATCTGCTTTTGGTGTTTGACCAAGGTTGTATCTTGTTATTGGTGCTGCTAGACCTTAGTGCTGCATTTGACACCATTGACCACAGCACACTCCTACATGGACTCAAAAATGACGTCGGCATTAAGGGAATAGCTTTGAAATGGTTTAAATCTTATTTATCCAACCATTTTCAATAGGGATGCACCGAAACGAAAAATTCTTGGCCGAAGCCGAACATGATGTGAAACACTTGGCCGAAGGCCAAATAATACCGAACATGTTTTTTTTGCATTTCTTCTATTTATTAAGCCATTTTTTTCACTATTGCACAAACTGAAAAGTGAAAATGTGCTTTTTATAATATGTCTTGTTTTTCAATAAAATACAATACAACTTAATATAAAATTGAGCAAAACAAAGTAAATTAAAACAAAAAAAATTTAGCCCTCTCCCATGAATAGCCTATACTGTATTAATTAGCCCTATAACTGACTGCTAAAAGATTGTAATGCAAGTTACTCTGTACCCCTACAACAAAACAGTTCATTAAAAAGTGTCATTCCACATTAGGCCTATAAGCTAAAAATATGAATAAACGAAAACTGTAGGATTATTATAGGCTACATTGCAAAATGATTTTAAGAAAAAACATCCAATGCAAGCCATTCTGACTGACGCTGACTGACAACCATATCAGTTCACGTCTCTCCTCCAAACTCCGCCCACAAAAGCTGACTGTTCTCTAAGAAGGTGCACTCGTGGCCGGGATGCACAGAACATACTTTGACAAGTTGTTTAGTACAGGGAACTGTGTGCACGCGACCACTGTATGATGTCAAAGGATGTCACGAGCGTCGGGGCTACTGTAAGACAGGCCCCTACCCCCTGAAGTAAAGTTACCGACCGGTAAAGACGCTTTCATTCGGAAATTTACTTCCATGCGGCAAGTCCCGTCCTGTGTCTTTCTCTGACACTTTAAAATGCTCCACACACACACACACACGCACACACAGCCAAAATGTTTGTGGCAGTAATAAAGCGCACACGTTTCTCTCTCTCTCCCTCTCCTTCTCTCTGCGCTGGTTGCTGCTTGATCGTATCACGAGTCATGTTAGAACTATCTAACTTAGAACTATCACACACACACACATACAGACTTATCACTCCCACTCCTCCGCATGCTTTGAACCGCCAGCCTGAAAAGCGGGTCTGTGAGCGGCGTCGTAATGGCACTGGACCGGATGGCTGCTTATTGGAGCTGGATTGTCTTACCCTGTTGCAAGTCTTGTCTATGGTGTATTATTGTATCTGTGTTTTTTTTCTCCCCACTTCCCTCATGTTTGCTGTATTTTTCTTCTTAAATCCATTTCGTTACACTGTACTTGTTATATGTGTAATGACAATAAATTGAATCCAAATCCAAATGTTAAATGTAAAAATGTATTCGGCCATTTCACATTTTCCATGGCCGAATATTCGGTGCATCCCTAGTTTTCAATTTGTATCAAGAAACAATGAGGCTTCACGCAAATCGCAAGTCCAGTACGGTGTACCACAGGGCTCAGTCTTAGGGCTTTTGCTCTTTTGCTCTATATTTATTTATTTCGCATTATACATGGTACCTCTAGGAGATATTATAAAGCGACACAGAGATAGCTTTCACTGTTATGGTGACGATACTCAACTTTATTATTCCTCGAAGCCTTATAAAACACAGCAGTTCAATCGAATAAATGGAATGCATAAAAAACTGGATAAGTAACATGATGAGAAACTGAACTTGGACAAAACAGAAGTGTTACTTATTGGACTGAAAACCGCCATATGTACCAACCAAAAATACTGCTTAACTATTGACGGATGTTCCATAAAACCCTCCATTTTAAGAATATATCTAAACTACATCGTATGCTGTCACTATCAGATGCAGAGAAGTTCAATCATGCATTCATGACATCAAGACTAGATTCCTGTAACGCACTAACAGGTGGTTGTCCTGCAGGCTTATTACAAAAACTGTAACTGGTCCAAAAAAATATGAGCATATAAGCCCGGTTCTGTCAACCTCGCAATGGTCGCATTAACTAAGCCTTACATGGTTTAGCTCCTCAATACGTGAGTGAACTTCTCTCGTCTAAAGTCATTCACGTGCACTACGCTTTCAGGCGTCCGGTCAGCTGTTGGCTGCAATTTTTTATGCGCAGCTTGCTAGTGAAGTACAGTTAAATGCAGCTGCATCTGAAAGCCAGAGGGCGCTCTCGCGCAGAAACTCTAGTGGTCCACAGAAGAAGTACCACACGTATAACCAGGAAATGCAGTCTTCCTTTCTGTATCTCGCCTCTTTCTATCTGTCTTTCAAGCCTCTTCAGGTATTTTTATGATAATAAAACATATTTATAATGATGATGTTTGATGGGTGTTGCTTTTTAAAATGCACGTTATAACAGACTCAAACGCACAGTGCTTTCAGATGGAGGAGCATTTCCCGCTGATCACAGAGCCGTGCTTCACGAACAAGCTGTGCATAAAACAAATTCGCAGCTTTTGCGATATCACAATCGCGATAGCCACATCGGTTTAAAAAATGGGAATTGCAATTAATCGGGCAGCCCTAACTCATTTGAAGAGCTCAATTCATCTCTGACAATACGGTCCAGGTAAATCAAATACATACAATCCGGGCAAACAAAGACTCACATCTTTCTCCAGTAGCTCATTGTGGACCAGGCGGGGCTTGGAGTACACAAATGTCCCCATGGACAAGGATTCCTTGTAACTTGAAGTAAGGATCTGCAGTATATCGGCAAACTCTCTTGAGTCTGTTGATACATACTGAAATAGAGCTGTGAACAGAGAGCAAAACCAACAATCATAATTCCATTTAAATCATTATTTACCAACTCCAGTTACACCTTAAAAAGCAAATGTATTTACATAATGCATGTGTAAAATTAAGAAACAATGACCCCTTTCATTGTAAGTTTCCCTTTCAAGTCCAATATAATATTCACTAGGGATGTGCGCTACGACTAATTTGACAGTCGTTTAAACAAAAGTTTTGTTACCGTGTAGTCGACTATAGTCTAAAACTAAGAATGGCCTAGAAGGCGGTCCAAAAACACTTTATTTCATGTAGCTAAAATAGTCATATATGTTCCACTTTCCTTACGTTATGATAATTAATATTTCTGCAATTTCTGATGCGCCAACCCTGACTGAATCGTTTTAGCAGCTGCAAGAAGTGACGCGATGAGCATTTGTTTGCTTAGGGCTTAAAATATGTAGCCTATACAAAATCCATTTTATTTTATCCTTTAAGTCAGTTTTTTCGGACTCTAAAAGTTCAATCAAATTTTAGTAAACGTGTTTATCATGAAACTTAAAATATTTAACAACAATTAATTAAAAGCTTAAAACGAATGTTTCATTATTCGTTTATGTAAATTATATTGATGATATTTTTGTAATTATGTCGCAATTTAAGTAACCTACAAGTTATAATTAGGGTAGGCCTACAACCTATTAACAAACAAGATACATTTTATCATGTTTTTTATTTATAAAGCAAAGCAATTTGTTTAAACAAAGCGAATAAAAGCAATGGACAACAAGTACAGAACAAGCTACAGAACGCTTTTGATCTCACGTAGAGTGAATGAAAATGCCGCTAATAAAGCATAAAAGCCCATATTAGCTCATTTATAGAACATAGGCTAAACACTCGAGTCCGCCTGTGATTATGATGTTAATATTATTTTACATGTTCTTGTTGAGGAAATGCAAGCATTATGCTCGGATGAAAGTCGGCTCAATGTTTGTGAACAATAACTCTGTCTAAGGAATCTGCGCAAACTCTGCAGGGGCACACAGATAACATTACTAAGCGATCATGTTTGTTCAAGTGCTTTTTTTTATAAACATTATAATAAAAGACATTTCAAAGTTCTGTGAATCTAGAAGCGGAGATATTTTCATCTCAGTTTTATTGAGTGTGCTCAAGATGCATTCACCACATTTTCAGCTCATTATGCCATCAAATAAAGTAAATCCATTTTTCATGCATTTTAAATATTAAAATATTGATATTTAGTAATCGTTTACATAACTGTATGTAGCTTTAGATCATTATCTACTTTTTCGTAATATGCCTGCAGTCCACCCTTCCATCCGCATTTTCCGAAACGCGCCAATAACCCAATACAGTATAGTTATGCATGGCTCCAGAGAAATTATTAATATGCAACTTTGATGTTAACTACGACGCGCAAGCATGAACATATTTCTCCAGTATTGGCATCTCGCCATTGGCTACCTGTTTGTTTTAGAATTGATTTTAAGTTACTGGTTTAAGTTTAAGTCGTTAAACGGATTTGCACCAAAGTATCTCTACAGCACTTTGGAAAACAATTTCTGTTTTATAAAAGTGCTTTATAAGTAAAATTTGATTTTGATTTGATTTGACATAGTCTGCGTAAATCCTACCCGTTTTCCTCCTTCAAAACACCCCCAAGACTCGTCTTTCAAGTGGTAATTTCTGAGCGTGCTTTAATTGGCACAAGGGAAACGCATGTTAGATCTGACTTAAAATTTAAACATTTCGTTCCTGATCCACTTCTAATGACAATTAATAATTATTTTATCAAAAATACTGTTTATGTAATTTAAAAGGGTTTTAAACGAAACATTAACATGAAAGCCATTTAAATTATGACATTTTGTGTAATTTTTTCCTGTAATCGACTGTTGTTTTCGATGTCGACTAGTAGGAACTTACCGTTTAAACAACTAGTCGATAAGTCTCACCTAATATTAACTAGGGATGCCACAATTCTCAATATAATATTGAACGATAAATTATCGGCCGATAAATGGTCATTTTGAAGGTTATCGGAATAACATTTTGTCCAATATATTATAGCCGATAAATCATTTCCTCTGGTAAAACTTCTTCAGCTGCACGCTGCTCAAAGTTAAAATACACTACAGTACAGAATCTTTTTGTCATGCTCATTCACTTACTGCTATTGGCAAAACATTGTTGATGTAGGTACAGTATGTAGATACAGGATTCATAAATGTGTAAATTATAGGAACAAAAGCATATTGTTTGAATCCGACTGCTGTCTGAATGCTTTCTGTCTTGAGACCTGTTAGACTTTATTATGGCTATTAAGAATTTTTTTCTGGTTGCTCGGGAAGAACATCTATAATTTGTTTGCTGAATTAAAAATATACCAGAAAAGTTTGAAGGTTAAATAATCTTTAACTAGTGTAAAGTAGACTTGGTACATGATGTTCAGGGGAAAAAGTGAACTTACGGTTACCTTGTTTTCTGCAGTGAATGTTTTTCATAAAAGCAGTTGTCCACTTTTTGCCTTTTGTTTCAGTCTTAGGAAATGTTATATTAATATCTTGATACTGTATATCGTCCAATATATCTGTTATCGGCTTCCAATGTTAAAGAATCATCGGATATAGTTATCTGCCAAAATTTACATATCGGTGCATCTCTATTGAAAACCTCTTTAAGAAGCTTCTTTTACTGGCATGTTAATGAACATCTTCGGTCTCATCAGTATCAGGGCTTGATATTAAGCAGTGTCATGTGTACAAATATGAATTGCCCGAAGATAAAAATTACATTTCATTTGAAGTGTCAATATAATTGTTTTGGATCCAGATTAGTAAAGTCTGCTTTATCGTTTTACCTAGTGTCCGCTGCGGCCACCTAAATGTGTTGATACTCTCCATGATAGTTATAACAAAGGCAAGCGGCAAACATGCTTAGTAACTTTTTTTGCACATATCTAGGGATGGGTATCGTTAAGATTTTAACGGTACTACTACTCTTATCGATACTGCTTATCGGTCCGGTACTTTAATGGTTTTCCTATCGGTGCTTTTGGATATATTTTTTTTAGAAAATATAGAATTTATGAATAGAATAACACTGTTTTATTTTCTGCAATGTAAAATCAAACCAGCAGTATCAAAGTGGGTTGGTTCATCATAGCTACCTGCAACGAATATTTTTTATATTTAAATATATATTTTAATGGACATCTTTTTATGTTTGTCCTATGTATGTAAGTAAAGCAACAAATTATTAAACTCTCGGTGTTATCAAATAGGCCTATTGTTTGGGCTGATTTATTTATCATTACATAAACGAGTAAAATGTGATGTCACATAATTGAATCCAATTGAAATTAGACCCTCGCGAATAGATATAGTTGCGCGCATGTCTCATCTGTTTGGGAAGACGCGTGCATGGAGATTCGCTAGCATGACTCTGCTTGAGAGAGACAAGCCGTGCGTGTTTGTGATGTTAAAACAGCTCATCCGTTTAGTTTTGCGGACGCGCTGTTTTGGTAACGCGAAACGGAGACGGACAAGTTTCAAAAGCATTCAAACAGGCTGCGCGCGCTCGTGAATTTAAAAACAGCTCGTCTGTTTTGGTTTGAGCGACGCCATGTTTGGGTAGACGCGCTGCGGGGAGCAGTCTGCGCGTGTCGCGTGCTTCTCCAGTACCGAAAGCAGAACCGATAAGGGCGGAGTTTATCGATACTCCGGTCTTTCATAAATTTAGCACCGAGTATCTTTTAGTACCGGGTTTCGGTACCCATCCCTACACATATCACTGGTGCTACAGATGCCAAACAGTTGTAGCATTAAAAAAGTATGCAAGTGTTCATCACTTTTTCATTACATGAATAGGCAGGTAACTGACAAATTACATTAATGTTACATACAGATGGATAAATTAGGGCCATATAATTTTTTGTTTACCTAAATTTGTTCTGTTTTTGTTACTTTGTTTAATTTGTTACTCAACAAAGTTCTGTGTATTTCATTTTTTTACTATACAATAGAGGTATAGTACGCATTTGGCAGATGCTTTTATCCAAAGCGACTTACATTGCATTATCCTATACATTTTACATAGGTATTTGCAATCCCCTGGGATCGAACCCACAACCTTGCGTTGATAACGCAATGCTCTTACCACTGAGCTACAGGAAAGCTCATTCATGCATCAACATAAAATTATATGGACTCAATGCGTTGCGCGATTGATAAATGTCACACACAAACAAGCACAACCACAACGAACGCACTTCACATAAACACGCAGCTCTGTCTAATGCACCTAGATTCTTAGCAATGACCCATTTTTAAGTAGCAGTTAAAAAAAAAAAAAAAGTCCCGGACAAGCCTTAATGTCAAGCATAGTCAGAACTAGGCTTGTTGCGATAGTCGGTGTCCACCCACCAACCGGTTACATTACATGTCCACCGCGGCATGGGCGTAAATCCCGGGGTCGCGTCCATCCGAGGGTTGTCCCCCCCAAAATCAATAAAAGTTGCACTGTCTATTGTGATAAATGTATATATATATAAAATGTTTACCTAAACTAATTGTGCAATTAGAAAAAAATACAAATGCTAAAAATGCGTTTTAAGTTTAGAAACAGTTGAGTTCCCCCTCCCCTGCCTCACAGTTGTTTGGCCCACTGCCTGCTCTCCCCGTTCATCTCACCTGCAATACACATTAGTCAAGTGAGGTATGCGGCTCATTTCATCAGTGGTTGTTGAACTCCAGTAAGAAGGCTATTTTATTCACTTTAAATGAAGCAATTCTCTTTAATGTAGTTGATGCTGATTCATAAATAAATGAGTTGTGGCAAAGAATGCTGATTACCGATGTATTTTTCCATTAATTTCCATGTCAGCAATTAAAACGTTACTTAGTTAGTTAACGTTAGCTTGTTTACAATAGCTTGTTACATAGGACGTCACATACTGCAACTCATACGCCTAAGCTGTTTCCCATATATTGTTTTATTTGTTGCGACCTGGCGTGATGTTAACATTAACAGCCACAATTAGCCACCGATCCTTGCCATTCAGGTCACGTGTCAAACGCAGTCGCGCACATACCGGTGACAATTTTGTGACTTTGGCACTATATTTAGCGAATTTCAGACCACTGTGCAAAGGTGCACAGCTTTCATTTGGTTGGAAAAGGTTGTTTTCTCAGCATCTATTTTGTGCAGTGTGTGCGCGGTGGTAACGAATCAACGAGTACAACACTAAATTTAAGCATCGGTCACTGTTACGGACTGTTTGGGTACACGAACATGAACAAAGTTTGTTGGCGGAGGCAGTGCATTACATGGGAAAATAACCACTACTCTTTAATGTAGATGTATGGTGACTTTGTCAGACGATGTTGCAGTAAAAATAAGGATAACATTTTAAAAAAGTGTTTTAAAAGTGACTGTTTGTTAACATGTAGTATCATGGGTAGTGTGTTTTTATATTCGTTTCCTGTCTTGACAAAAGAGACAAAAAAAATATGTAACTGGAAACAGCTTTATGAGGTGTTGACTTGTATTAAAGTTTGTGATAGTTCAGTTCAGTTATAATATGACTTCAAGTCTGCATGATAAACCCATGAACCTAACGCATATTGTCGCTTTGTGTCGTAGTAAGTACAATTTTGACTGTGTTATTTGTGTTCCCTTCAAAAAATTGCTCTTGAGAAATTGTATGTTTATTGTCCACCCTACTGTTAAATGAGATTTACGCCCATGCACCGCGGCACTGACCCCCATCGTCATTTTTCATTTTTATAGTAATAAATCACTTAGTTTAATTAAAGACCAAAATACAATTGCACGTCTGAACGTGGCTGCTGCATTCAAGCGTAAGTGGAACAAGTGTCGCAGCAAAGATCAGCAGCAGGAGTCAGATTTCACTCATCATATGAGGAGAGTGAAGTGAGCAGATTGACAAGACGATGGCGGAGGCTTTTTTGTCAAAGAACATATAGTAGAATATGTAAGCACTGTCATCAAGAGCAGGTTACGCTTTAATTTTCTTTTTGTTCCAATTTTAAAAGCCGGTGCTTTGCCATTTATTGAACACAAAAGTTTAGAGTTTCCTATTGCCTTTCTTATTCGTTTCTTATTTATTTATTTTTGCTTGATGTGTGTTGTGATTATTCATTTTGTTCAAGGCAACCTATCTGACGTCAAGGTTATATATATTTATTTCGCATAGTGTGTGCAGTGGTAATTCATTTTGTAGGTCTGCGTTTAATACAACCAAATGTAATTGTACTTTTTTGTAGTTTTGTGTGTTTTTATTAAGAAAGATATTGAACCCACCATTAATTCAAGCCGTTCCCGAATTAAAAAAAATGAAAGTAAAATGCGTCCTGCTCACGGCCGCATCTTTGACCAGCCCACAGGAAACACCCCACCCCGTACTACCGGTGTTTTTACACGTCTATTAACCGGTAGAAAAAAAATCATCACCGCCACATCCCTAGTCAGTACAGTCAGTAATGTAGCAGTATCTTTCTGCTCGTGGCATAAGTCTGTTGAATGGTGATTCAACGCCAAGTTGTTACCTAGTTGGTAAGAGGGAACGCTTTAAGTAAATAAACAATGTCCCTGTCTTTTGCTCTCAAAATGAGCTTATATTCGTTTACTATATTAGTAGAGCCCTAGGATTTCTGCCGAATTTGTCACATTTTTAATAAATCAATAAAAAAAGGCTTATTTTGACCTTAAAGTGTATTCAGGGCTCGACATTAACGCTTGTCCTGGACAAGTGAATATTTTGTATGGGCAAGTGAGAGAGAATTTCACATGCCCAACCGGAAAAAAATAAAATAACAACCGTGCGACATACATGTAGAATAATAAGAAAAGGTGCATTAGACAGAGCTGCGTGCCTTTAGGCCCGTTCAGATTGCGGGAGATGCGAAAAAGCAAAACGAATACCCCGACGAACCAAGCTTTCATATCAACGACGAAACAAATGTTCACTTTATTCTATTTGCCCCCCGCACGGTAGATTGCGCTGATGGAGAATACATTTCACAGCTAAACATTAGGTGGCGCTCAACCGCTATTCAGGATTCTTTGGCTGCTGCGAAGAAGAAATGCTTAAAGCTTAGCGTGTAGCAATACAGGCTACCAGTACGGTTTGCTTTACGTACTTTCTGAATGAGCAAAGGAAGAGAAAATACGATATTGGGTTCAACCTATTCTTGAGAAGAGATAAGAGCACAGGGAGTTTAATAGATTGATCCAAGAGTTAAGTTACGTTAGCTGCACCATGATCGTTTTCATCGTAACTTCAGGACGATGGTCTGGGGTTTAATTAGTTACCAAATGGCATTTCCATTGCAGCTGTTCAAATTCAATTTATTTATATAGCGCTTTTCACAATGTGCATTGTTCCAAAGCAGCTTACAGGAGCAAATAAGAAAAACACAGAAAGGTAAAACACAGAGCAGTGCATGGTGTTTATAGAACAAGCAAGTTCATTCTAGTAAATAATATCTGATAAATAAATAAATAAATAAATAGATGCTGTCTCCCTGTGAGCAAGCCAACACTGCCCAGCTGTACTATTTAAACAGTTGTAAAATATGTGTACACTTGACCTGATGTTTCAAAACGTTCTGTCAGTTCTGACACAAATGACAGTAACAATTCAACATCAATTCTCTCACAACAGCTTCCTGAGACTTGAGCGCTCCCGCGTGCCCTCAGTGGCTCTAGGTGCGTGACGTAAAATGCTCGATTCTGATTGGACAGTTGGTTTCTTCACTTTGCAAATGGGGAAAGATTTGTCGCACTAGACCAGTGGTGTCAAACTCAATTCCTGGAGGGCCGCAGCTCAAGTTTAGCTCCAACCAAATCCAACCCACACCTGTTTAGAGGTTTCTAGTAATCCTAAAGAAATTGATTAGATGAATTAGGTGTGTTTGATTAAGGTTGGAGCTAAACTGTGCAGAGCTGCAGCCCTCCAGGAATTGAGTTTGACACCTGTGCACTAGACGAAAAAAAAAACTTTGCTTTTTCGCCACGCAGATATTCGCGCTCTATATGAAAGGCTTCATAAGAATCTATTGTTTTTGTTCTAGAAGGTTATCGCGACGAACATTTGCACCGAATATTCGTGTTCAATCTGAACAGCGGTTTAAGTTAAGATATACGCAAGAATACACTTTCATATTGTGCTCGTCGAGATACTGGAGTGAGAGCAAGAGCGTGTCTGTGCTTTAAACTATATCTTACTATGATGAATAAATGTACAGCTAATCCATGGTGCGCGAAAAAATAAGACCCTGTACATTAAAAACTCTCACTGGCGTGAGGAAAAGCCTAAGTCACGTGCATTGCAGGCTCTTTTGCATGAAGAAATCCGCAATGCGCGTTTGTAATAATAGCATTCATTAATTCACAGCATTCATTGACAAGCAACCAACTATCGTCCAAGTAATCAGCTATCGCCAAAATGTAGAGTTGGGCCGGATACTCGGCTGAAACGAGTATCCGGTACGGATAAAGCACTTTTGCCGAGTACGAGTATCATACGAGTAATACGAGTCAATATCTGTGCTCGGATTGAATAAAAATCCTCATTGGGTAGCTGACTGTGTCTGCGTTCTGTGATAGGCCAGTCACAGCGCCCCTCCCCTACACACATACAGATGTATTGTGTTGCTGACTGTGTCCCGCTCTGCTCACTCACACACAGAACACAGAACACCAAACGCGAATTCGCGTATAGTTGGACGCTTAAACATTTTGAGTTTACTCGCTTCATTCGCGCGTGCGATTCGCGCGTGCGTGCGTGCGATTCGCGCCGCAAGTAGGTCTATCGCGTCTTTGCATTGACTTAACATGTAACGCGCCATTTGCGTTTGGTCTGAACACAAGAGAACAGCTCTCTCTCTCTGTCTCTCCCTCAGTCACTCAGGTTCGCGAGGGTCTTTTCCGTTAACGTTTAGGGTTTCTTCAGCTTCAGGTTTGTTTTTTACTTCGGTTTGTAGTACTTACTTATTAACCAATAGAGTTTTGGTTAACGTGGGGTTTGTTCAGACGTGGTGTTTGGTAGAATGCGACTCGCGTTGCGTCTCTGTCTGTCGGAGTTTTTTTTTCTTTTTTAAACCGTCAGCTGGCTCTAACCAGTTTTTTAAGGAAGTAGTGGTATAAAAAAACTATATTACAAATGAATTAGCTACACACAAACACACACACACCTGGTGTGGAAATAAAAAAAATCACACTGATCATAAAAAAATTAAAAGTTAAAAAAAGAAAGTTATGTTGAGATGAAAACTCTTGTTCATTACATTTTACTTCATAATTGCAACCGCATGTGTTGTATTCATTGTTGCAAAACTTGTTCTGTATATAGTTTGTTTGTTATCGTGATCAAAACCATTGATCTGAAGCTAAATGCTGATGCTGTCATGTAAATAGTTTTCTAATCAGCAATAAATATAACAATTACTGATCAACCCATATCAATTTGCATGCTTAAAATAACATACCGGTTAAAGCCCCACCCATCTCAAGACAACCCGACCCACTTCCAGGTTAAATCCCGCCCACTTCCGGGTTAGGCCCCGCCCAGCCCGAGTACAGATACAGATACAGATCATTCAAATGGTTAACAGATACAGATACAGATACAGATAATGCTGTACTCGCTCATCCCTACCAAAATGTCTGACTATCGTATATACATGATAGTACCATTAATCAGAACAACCCTAGCATACATTAATTTTAGTAGTTAAAGATGTGCTTTAAATATGGTTAAATGTTGAAACATACATTACATAAACATACATTAATTAATAAAAGTGTACTACAATGATTTGTAATAATTTGTAATTCATTTAATAATGTATTTGGATGCAGTTACAGTGTTTCTTTTTTCTTGCCTCACCCCACGAATATGGTGCCACCAACTGTAGCCTATAACTTGGTAGCACCAGTGCAATCCCACATAAATGTTAGTCTAGAGTAGAGCCCGACCGATTCATCGGCGGGTCGATATTATCGGACGATATTAGGCATTTTCCAAACTATAGGTATCGGCAATTTATAATGGCCGATAGGGATGGGTACCGAGAACCGGTACTTTTTTGGACCGGTACAAAATTGGGTCGATACCATAATTTGGTCGAGTAAGCTTCATGACAAACTATACTGTTATCGATACTTGCGTTGTTTTATCTCTGTGTATTCAGGTGATTAGAGGCTGCTGCTGCTGCCGCCTGTCATTTTCATCCATGAATGATGTCCGCATGGCCGAAGTTAGCTCTGCATATGCGTGATATCAAGGGCCAAATAATTTCCGCGATGTATTTGTAATCTGCTTGTTTTGCGTGTTTATGAGTGAAAGAGTGACATGGTTGCGCTTGTGGAGCTTTCAGTATCCACGTTCCACAACGAGGAAGCTTCCGTCAAATACTCCATTGCGAAAAAAACGTCAAAATAAAAGTCCTTTATTTAAGTTATAACATTGTTTTTAATAATTCAGCCACGGAGTATATTTACTTACTTCAGTAAATTGAAGTAAATGTGCTAGTAAATGTATAAAAAATAGTACATATAATTAAAAAAATATTACTTGCTTAGAAAATAGTTCTTAAATTTATGTAGACCTTAAACCAGAAATGAAAAAAGAAATACAGTCTACCAGCCAAGTAACCATAGTGATGTAAACTAAATATGTTGAATTACATTATGATGTGCTCCTATGCACATGCTAAGTGCTGTAACTGGTGTGCTAAGGAACACACACGTTTTGTTATGTGGCATTTTCTGTTTGCTCAGAAGCATTTGTAAACTGCAGTTCTAAAGCTCAGCTGTAATAAAGAAACTTTAAACCGTGGTTCTCAACTCTGGCCCGCGAGATCCATTTTCCTGCAGAGTTTAGCCCCAACTCTGATATAAAACACCTGAACAAGCTAATCAGCGTATTTAGGAATAGATGCTTTCAACTTAATGCGGCGCTGTGCAAATCTAACAGCGTATGAGATTGAAGTACCGCGATAGCGATTTTAGTGCAGATTGCTCAGTACGCATTTGAATGGCTCTCGCGTTACTTTAATGATATATGCCAAACAATCTGCGCAGACCAACATTAAGTTGAACGTGTCTGTTCCTGAAGTCACTGATTAGCCTCTTCAGGTGTTTTATCAGAGTTGGGGCTAAACTCTGCAGGAAAATGAATCTCGCAGGCCAGAGTTGAGAACCACTGCTTTAAACGTTTAACATATTTTTACGTCATGTGTTTTTGCCTCAAATTATAGAGCCTAGTATCGATTACAGTATTGATAAGTACCGGTATCGAAAAGCGGTTTCGATTTAGGTATCGACATAGGTAAAATCTTAACGATACCCATCCCCAATGGCCGATAAATGAATATTTTTAAAAATAAAACAAAAACGGACGAAACACACTTCAACCGTGTTATGAGTGTTGGCGTTGGATAGTTTGTCCACCAGAGGGCACTCTAACGCTACAACCAGCAGACCCAGGCTCGCCTGAAGTTAAACTTTATTAAAACTATAAACAGCTTTACAAAACAACCCGACTTCTAAAATACGTGTTGAGAATGAGCTTTTTTATATGCTGCCGCAATCCCTGCAAGAGCACTGCGGCTGAGAAGAGCGCCGGACTGGAGCGGATCACTAAACTTCAGACTGAAAGAAGGTCAAAAGAATGTTTGATATGTTAATTTGTTACGGGTGGATTAATTCATTTGTTTTTTACAGAATAGCGCCCAATTTACAGAGCGCTGAGTTAACCACGCCTACTTATTTACATTCCGCGGAATACACGGTAACGGAATATTCCGTCATTCCACCCAGCCCTAATGACTACCATGTCCAGATTTGCTGCTGTTACATTGTAAACCGAGAGTGAAACAGATTTAGCTAGTACGTTAGTTGTCACAGTATAGTAGATTGACTGTCGGTTTAACTCTTGACAATGTGTCTGAAGATGTATTTCTTTAATAGCGTGACAGCAATGAGACGTATCATCTCTCCCGGGCCCGTTATTTGGAAAAACTATGTTTTACAACCATTTGCAGCAGCATATGACGTTATACATTGCTAAATTATGGCTTATAGACTTTAGCTAACCACAAAGCTAGCTAATGCCATGGCTATCAGTGGAAGACCGCTAACATTAAAGCGGTCCTGCAACGGTGTTTCATGCATTCGGACTTCTTCACAATGTTAAACGTGCTGTCTTCTCATGCTTAACATGGTCAACTTGTCAAAATACAAGTTGGGAGTATTACGTAGTATTTCTATGCTCGATACACTCCCCCAGCGATCAAACAGGTTTCGGAAAGTTTTTTTCGAACATATAAAACTGTTTCGTAACAATTTTTCCTTAGTCCCTTATTCGACAATTCTCCCGGAAAAGCACACAGGCGCAAGGAAAGCAGGAGAAGGAGCATGCGCAGCCATCACTTTCACTTGTGTGCAGGAGAGAGAGCTTACGTTTGCAAAGTTCAGGGCCCGTATTCAAAAAGCTTCTAAGAATCCTCCAAGAAAGCTCTTAATTTAGCTTAAAAACTTCTACGTAGGAGTCTTAGTTTAAAAGCGATTCAGGACCAATCTGAGAGCAACTTTGAGCAAGGAAAAGACAAAAACTTATCTTAGTGAGTAGGCGGGGCTGACCCCGTTACTATGTATGACAAAGTCCTTTAAAGACTATGATTGGTTGGTTGACCAAGAAGGAAAAAAAGAGCGCTTTTAAGTAAAGGGTCATTAGTTTGAAATTGCACATGACTTTTGTCCTGTTTTACCGTACTCATACACGCACACACAAGCACTATATATATATATATATATATTTGTACAATTGGTGGCTGACTAAATACTTTTTTGCCCCACTGTAAATGTATAATGATGTGTATACACTATATAAAGCCCACCCCTCATTTCAGAACCACACGTGTCTTTTCGAACCAATTATATGAGAACAACGTGGCGCAGAATCCCGCAGAGACACAAATTCATTTCAAAATAAAGGTCCAAAACAAATAAGTCTTCTCTGGATTTATTACAGCATTTTCAATATTTCTCTTAAAAAACATATGGTGCAGTTTTGTAGATAAAGTAAAAATAATGAATTATTTTAAAAAGATGTAAACTAACGGTACTGTTTAGCGTGTTGACAAAATGTTATATGCTAATTATCCTAATTGTAAGTCGCTTTGGATAAAAGCGTCTGCCAAATGAATATATGTAAATATAAGGTATGGAAACTTTTATGAGGCTGTTACATGCGTTACATTTAATGTGTTTATTTTGGTTGTAAAGCTCTGTCTGCCCCTAGGGGCTGGAATGGCGTTTACGTGTTTGTTTGATTGAACAGATTCCTAACAGCTGTGGACCCTTTACGTTGCGCTTAAAGGAAGCCGCTTCATTACACTCAGGGGCAAGACTGGAGCAATCATTGTATAATTTGCAAATAAATTCTTTAAAAATCCTACAATGTGATTTTCTGGATTCTTTTTTTCTTATTTTGTCTCGCATAGTTGAGGTATACCTATGATGATAATTACAGGCCTCTCTCATCGTATGTATGTATGTATGTATGAGTATTCTTTCTTTCTTTTTTTATTTACCATGCTGTTAGTATCAACGTATTTGATAGAAAATGACCAGTGACAATAAGTTTCTGTAAGTGTTGTATTTCTTTGTGTGGTCACTATAGAAGGTTGTGACAGAACCAAATCATCTCTGCTGCATAGCTGCTAAATATGTTGATGTAGTGTTTTCTTCTATTTCTGGCGCTAGGGCATTTCTGCGCTGTTTTGGAGATTTAAGCGTGTCTCTAATAGGATCGCTCATAAACATTTAATATGTTGTGTCTTATTAAATCACTTTCATTCAATTCAATTCAATGTAATTTAATTTTATAGCTCTTTTACAATTTGCATTGCATCGAAGCAGCTATACAAGAAAACCAAAACCAAGATAATCAAATGTTGAACACAAACACACACCAAAATAAAAAAAGCTGATAAACCTTTAAAGTAATATGGAAATTCTCATGCATTGCAACACATTTCTTCTCACGTTTCGTGTTTCATCCATTTTCTATGCTGCTAAAGAAACTCTTAAGGCTCTTAAAAGTCCTCCTCACTACTCCTTACATTTTGGACCATAAGAGCTCTTTTAAGGGTTAAGATCCTTTATGAATGACTTTTTTCTTGATATTGGCAGAAACCCCCGCTTTAATGAGCTTGGAAACCACAACGACCCGACAGCGTCAGTGGCCGTTTCTGGAATTTCTTTTTAAATATACATTGGAATATCTGATTTTTGAATCACCAAATATTTGTATCGGTATTGGCCTTAAAAATCCTTTATCGGTCATGCTCTAGTCTAGAGCCCTGAGTATGGAAGGTGTTGCCATTTATTCTGAGCCCTAACTCTCTAATTGTTCTCCATTAAAGGAGCAATGTGGAGATTTTAGCGACATCTATCAGTGAGGTTGAGAAATTCCAACCAACAATTTACACCACCCCCTCCCCTTCAAAGCACTACGGTGGCTGCACAGAACTAACACAGTGTCTACATGCGACACAACAAAAGACAATAGAACGCATTAGAACCATTATCATTTTTTATTTTGTACACACTGGATGCGGCGCAACGCAACAACGCGGCAAATTGAACAACAAGTGGCTGAACAACACAGGCTGAGAGTAGGGCTGAAACGATTCCTCGAGTTACTCGAGTAATTCGAATAGAAAAAAAATCATCAAGCTTTGTTTAATCCATTTAACTACAGTACACACGGAGCACTGTGTTTCCCCACGGACCGTTATTACTTACGCACAGCCCACTAAACTCTATACATGTTACAGGGCTCTCAAGTCTCACGCATTCACCGTAAGACACAAGCAGTTTAGTCTTCACACGGTCACACGTATTTCTCATGCTGATAAATAAGTGATAGCTTATTGAAATGGTGAACTGCTATTTTACTTAGTTTCAGTCCATTTTGCGAGTGAAACTTGTTTTCCGGCTGCATTGAGTCCATAAAACTAGATGCGGACTAGTGGATGCCGAATCCTGTTATTTACACTTGCCATCTGGCTGTTCTGCGTTTCTGAGTGAATGAACTGCAAAGCCTCTCCAGAGTTGCTCTGACAATTTATTTCACAAAAATTGTATTGTTAGAGTGAAGAAACAGACATACTAAAAAATAAGCGTCTTCCGACAACCTGCCAAAATAAAAAAGTCCAGTTAACTCAGTATTTTATGTGGACAAATATATTACTATTTAATAGTAAAAACAAGAAACTAAAACTAATGTAGATAAATTAATGCATCATGCATAAGCTGAAGTTAGTAGTTTACCTTTAAAATTATTCTTTCTATTTGTATCAATGTTTCTTATTTATGTATTATATTACATATTGAATGTAATATGGCAATGTAATGTATTAAATGGGTTAACCTTTTCAGATATTAATGTATGCAATTTCAGCAATACATTTCTTATTTTTTCTAAAAAGGAAACAAATTACTTTTTCATTTTAAGTGACCTGTCTTATTTTCTTGTATATTTAGTATTGCTCTTTAATAAAGAAAAAGTATTTATTCTCCGAATATCCGATTAATCGATGCAAAATCAGTAGAATACTGGATTACTAAAATAATCGATAGCTGCTGCCCTAGTTGAGAGACCCTAAACTATTTAACGGTAGTGTATGTCTAGCCGTTTTAGTAGCCTAATAAGACTGATATATTTTATGTGCAGTTTAACTGAACATCAAATAAAAACAAACGTCCAACGACTGCCGTTGCTGATCAGTCAGACACACAAGGTGTTTAATGTTCCCCAGGTGAACACATGGGTGTGGCAATTCACAGGTTACCACAGGAAAGGTGCACAACTACAACAAGCAACGTTAACCAACAACGATTCTGCAGCATCTCTTATATGTGTTAGCGCACAGCATCTCCGTGCAGCGAACTGCCCACCTAAACAGCGTTTACAGGCATCACACAGACGCGCTGGACCTGATGACCAGAAAAACGCTGCCTATGTAGGGTGCTCACCAGAGTTTGAAATACAGCCTTTAGGCAGAATAACTGGTAACGAGTCAAATAATGGGGGCAACGCACCTCTCTTCTCTCTGCTCTTTCGCGGAATGTGAAAGGTTCGTGTCGGCTCTTCGGCTGGTTTTGCAGCCTGTTTTTCTTCATCGGGACCGTCCGCGCATCCAAACTCTTCCTCACCGCCGCCATTTTGGCTCCATTGAAGCGCAGACGTATTGCCTTTATCGCTTAGTTTCTCTCCTCGATGCTCCATTGCTAGTTTATTAAAGAGCTCCAAACATACGTGTACGTGGGTTCTACCGGCAGCAGAGTCAATATCAGGCAGCGCAGTGCTGATATCTTGTGCACGCGCTTACCCACAAATATACACAAACATACTCACGCTTGCCATTTGTGCGCGGATGACCGCAGCGCCTCCAATGGGCGCCATGAGCACTGCAGTGTCGTCTGATGGTTTCAATGCTGAACTGCATGATGTCTGTTCACTTCATAATATATCTATCTGTCTCCAGTTTTAGTTTCCACGGTACACACTCAGTTTTAATTAAAGAGCGTTTTCATAAGTTTTGAATTCAACAGTTCCTTACCATAAAGGTTTAAGTGTGCTCTCAATATACTTATTAGTTATTTCTATGACTTTTTCCATGACATACTTCAGAAATATAGTTAGGCCCATAGGCATATATACTTGGATAATACTAAGACTATAAAAACATGGTTACTATATTATAATAAAATATAATATTGTGTTGATACCGTCTATGTGCTAGTTTGTACTGGAACATAAACTTGAGTTGTTATATTTTGGCATAAAAATTTAACTATAAAACTTTTAATGTTTTATGTTTAGTCCTAGTTGGTACACAGGAGGTAACTTCTACATTAAGTGCTACTAAATATATGTTTAATGCCTAGATAATAATATAATATATATAAATAAATGTAAATAATTAATTAAAATAAATCTTAAAGGGATGGTTCACCCAAAGAAATTAATTCTGTCATCATTTACTCACCCTCAGGTTGTTTCAAACCTATATAAATGTCCTTGTTATGTTAAACACAAAGAAAGATATTTGTAAGAATGTCAGCAATTTTCAGTTCTGTGACAGAATTCACTTCAACATTTTTCCTACTATGGCAGTCAATGATGTCACACAATTGAAAATTGCTAACTTTCTTCCAAATATCTTTCTCTGTGTTCATCAGAACAAAGACATTTATACGGGTATGAAATGACATGAGGGTGAGAATTTGACAGAATTTTCATTTTTGTGTGACCTATCACTTTAAAGGTTCTGTGTGTAAGTTTCAGAGGCCACTATTGGCGATGTAGGAAATTGCAACCTACAGATACCCCCCTCTCCCTCCCATTAGAGAAGCTACGGTTGGCGTCACAGGACAAAAGGGTTCCGTAAATGATAGCGGCCATTATCGGTGGTGTTGATAATTGCAATCTACGTCTCACAGGCGAACAACAGACCGAAGCTACGGACACAGGACAGAGATGTCGTCGTCTGAGACAGCAGAGAGTAACCTTTGCAAGTCAAGTGACAAGGTTTATTTACAAAGAAAAATAAATAAATTAAATTGACTTAATTCATTATTTACTCTAATCGTTATAGTGAATATTATTGTTACTTGTTTAGCATTGTGTCAGTGATTTATTCGCTTATTTTGCATGCCATTTTTTGGCACGGTAACTTGGTTCGTAATTTACTGCCTATTGAAACCGCTTGCTAATGCTAAAGGCGTGTAATCTAACCGCGAAAGTCTTAGCAAACGTTTTTCTCATCATCACAGAGTCAATCAGAGGACTTAACACAGGTAGTAATAGGGAGAGGAAGAGGGCAGAGAGGTAGGGGTGTGGGAGCTGCAGGCAGGGCGAGGAGAGGCAGAGGAGCTAACGTTACCCGGGAGGACCGCACAAGAGAGGATGTAGAAAGAGTGGAAGCCCTCCAACGAAACAGGACAGCTGTTACTGAGGTTTGCAATGGAATTATATTCAGACCGGTTTACATAAAATGGCAGCGTTATTAACATCTCATCTCTGTGCTCATATAGCAATGTCACGGTTACGTTAGTCTGTAGATGTCTATATATATTTATTAGTTCATACACACACACACATATATATACAGTTCACTTATAAACTTAGACAAAATTAGACAAACTTACCGGTCCAGCAGAAAGCTGGCAACTTCGGCGTCACTTAGCAAACCCTTTTCCTGCTTCAGTGCCCTCCATTTGGGAAAAGCCACGCCGATGTTTATTCGGGTTTTCTGCCGTTTTTTGTCTCGACTTCGCCTTGCTGCATCGTATTTTCTCTTTTTTGAACGAACAGATTGACGCTCTATCGGCTCTTGTGCAGAGTATGTGTGGTCTGCCATTATCGCAAATTTTGCTTCTTACTGCAACAAAGAACCGTTTATATTTCTAATAAAAAACACGACAAGTAAATGCTGTTATTGTTCTTCCTCTTCTTCTGCTAATCCTTCTATGTAGTCGCTTTGCAAGCTGCCTCAAAACACAGCCGAAGAAGAAGAACTAGTCCCGTGCATCCTTCGTTTTACGAAACGCGCTTAGTTTGTCCGTGTAGTGATACTATAGAAACATGGCTGTGCACATTGATAAATTACATGTAAGGGTGTGCCCGCGGTGTATATACATAAAATGGCTCATTGTAAGGTAATATAAACATTTCGGTTCATTTTGTAAGGTATTTCTTCACCACTCACAACATAGTTTTGTATTATATATGTGGAAATATATTGTGGAAATATACTGGTGGAAATTCACTGGATGTGTATTATATAAATGTTATGACTAACTATCGCTTGTCCTTGCATGAGAACTATTGCTTGTCCTTGCATGAGAGTTTTTGCCCCCGTAGCTGTTTTGGTGGCGGAAACAGTTCTTCCTGTTCATGCCTAAATGGAATTGTTATGTTACACTTGTTTTGTCTGCAATATATGCCACGTACACCGTTTCTAACCTATTGTATAAATAGAGGGATTGCCCCTCTTTTATTTGAGCATTCAGCAATAAACCATCTGTTAATTCACTTGGCTTCTTGTTTTGACTGCTCCGGAGCTCCGCGGAACTTCTTCTCATCTATCCAGACGATCGCACAACACAGACAGAGTAGCACATTTCTTACAGTTCTTGGTGACCCCGACGTGATTTCTCCGATCAGGTAAGACATGAGTTTGTTTGACTACCTGGTTGGTGAAATCTGTTGTGTGTTTTTGATGTCCGCGACGTGATTTCTCCGATCGGGTAAGACATGAGTTAGTTTGACTACCTGATTGGTGAAATCTGTTGTGTGTTTTGAGTTTTTGATGTCCGCGACGTGGTTTCTCCGATCGGGTAAGACATGAGTTGGTTTGACTACCTGATTGGTGAAATCTGTCGTGTGTTTTGAGCAGGGGGTTCGAGTCCTCCTGCAACCGTTGAGCGAGGGGTTTGAGTCCCCCCGCAAGAGACATCCTCCCACGGTAGAGTGAGGAGGAGAGCGCGCTTTACACATTTATACACATTAGTTGAGAAACAATTCATTTTAAATCGCTGGATTCTTGAGAAGGTTCCGCACAAATGGGGGGATCATATCCAAAACCCCAAATGGGGGAGTCGCCATTAGATTGGATGGTTCGCTGTAATCAGGCTTTCTACGCCAATCCATGGGTAGATAATTTAGCTGGTTGGACTGAGGGAATCGAGCGATGTCCTACGTTTCCACGCACGGGGAGTTTTGACCCCTACCATTTGGCCAGCGCTTTTCGAATGATTTATAAAGGGGCTGGGGATCCCGGTTGGGATTATCAGTACATGAAAGATGGTTATAGAGCATGGGTAGAAATGAAGAATTTGGGATAACGGACAGGGTATTAGCACACCGGGAAAACTCCTTAAAATGATACCTAAACCACCTAAAGGCAAAGAGGCAGTTAAAATAGAGGCAGAGGCAAAGGCGAAATTACAAAAAACAATTGCGCGACAGTTATCCAAATTACCACCTCCTTCACCTCCAGAGGTGCATGCTCAGGCACCCCCTCCACCGTTGTACCCCGCGCTTGCTTCTTATATGCCGCCCGCGCCGCCGTACTCCATGCTGGGAGCTCGAAAAAAAACTGCACCCCCTATAACGCCGGTCCCGGAACCCCCCGGGGTTATGCCTTATGCACCTGAGGGTCCATCAAATGAAGCGTTTATGTGGATAACCAAGAGGCAGAGGCATGTTGAAATACAGCCTCCGTCAGTGGCAGCTTTAAAAGACGTTATCTCCATGCTGCCGGCCTTGGACCAGCCATTGACATTTGTTGATATGTTAATAAAATCAACACGACACCAGCAACTCAGTGGGGCTGATTTTAAATTTATCCTACAACATAAAATGGGTTCGGCATACGACGAGGCTGACCTGGTGGCCGAGGTCCCGGTATTAGACAGCAAACATGATAAGGTCGAACTTAGGCCGGTACGGGGCGGATCGGATAAGGACGACAAACCAATTACTGTACCTGAACCCTTCTATATGTGGCGTGATGACCCAGATGCTATGGAAGTTCTCCGCCGCCAATTAACTAAATATCTCGTTCAACGTAGGCACTGCAATCGTGATTTGTCACAAATTACTAACTGTAAGCAGGAGAAAACCGAGGGCACCGCCGCCTTCTGGAAGCGTTTTTCTGACACATGGAAGCACCTGGGTGGGTTCGAACTAGCACAGGACGAAGCCAATCCCTTGTTCTCTTCCACCTTCTTGGCCAATTGTCGCCCCGACATACAGATTGTACTAAAAATGCATTGGACGGATCGTGCTAACACTACCGTCAAAGCATTGGGGCAGAAAGTCAGAATGTTAGAGGGGGATGGGCTGCTGGTGACAACACCTCAGAAACCGGTCAATTCTGCTTTTGTGCATATGGCCGGCGGACCGGGCCCTAACCAGTCGAACAATAAAAGAGGGAAGTGTCATTATTGCGGGAGGGAGGGCCATTGGCTTAGAAACTGTAAGAAGCGTAAGGGGGATGAGATACGCGGTATCTATCAGCCAGCACACCACTGGCCTGCACAGGGCAACCAACAGGGTACGCCTCTTCCCCCTCCCCCGCCACCACAACATTAGGGGTGCCCACAGAGCGAAATCCCTAGCCTAGCCATGATGACTTTGGCATTAACATCGCCTGGGAACTGTGACCCCCCAGTAATATCATTAACTCTTGAGGGTCAGCAGTTCATGTTCCTGCTTGACTCTGGGGCAACAATGTCCTCAGTGGGTAAGGGTTTTGCGGGGCCTTTTTCTCACGAAATGGTGCGCTCTGTTGGGATTGATGGTTCCCCTTTTGAGACCCCTCTTACACCCCCTCTGGTAATAAGCCTTTCTGACTGTCCCCATGTCATGTTAAGACACCGTTTTGTGTCTATGCCAACCTGCCCTTTCCATTTAATGGGCAGGGATCTGATGTCTATGCTTCATGTGACTCTGGTGTTTAAAAATGACCGGCTGGTAATACACACACAGACACTGTTGACGCGCCCATAGGTGCTCTAAATGGGGCCTATGTGGCCTCCGTGCAACCCTTTGCCTCAGAGGCTCTCGATGCTATATTGACAAATGTTCCCTCTGACCTATGGGCCTCCCATAAAGATGAGGTGGGACTCGTGCACTGTCCCCCTTATGAGGCAACCATAAAGCATACTACCCCAGTGTACATCAAACAATACCCCCTGTCCGAGGACAAAATGAGTGGTATCGACATTATTCTACAGTCGCTGCAAACGCAAGGTGTACTGAAACGATGCATCAGCGCATATAACACCCCTGTTAACCCAGTCAGAAAACCCGATGGTACGTGGCGCTTCACGCAAGACCTACGTAGAATTAACGACCTGGTGGTTCCCGTTGCCCCTATTGTACCGGATGTGAGTGCCGTCCTGATGTCTATTGACTGCTCACATACAGTTTTTTCCGTGGTTGATCTCTGCTCTGCCTTTTTCAGTATCCCTGTTGAACCGGATACACAGCCATTGTTTGCCTTTACACACCGATCACAGCAGTACACCTGGACCAGGCTGCCTCAGGGGTATGTTGATTCACCCGCTGTGTTTTCCGCAGCCGTGTACAACTGTCTCGCACAGCTTATCCTACCATCAGGAACGAATCTGCATCAATATGCAGATGACTTGTTGGTTACGGCCACCACTCACTCCCTGTGCGAGACGGCTACCCATCTGCTTTTGACTCATTTGTTCTCCGCAGGGTTTAAGGTTTCAAAAACCAAGCTGCAATTTTGCAAAACCGAGGTCAAATATCTAGGCCACATTCTATCAGAAGGAAGTCGTCGTCTCACTTCTGACAGACTGAGAGCAATCATGAATCACCCTAAACCTAATACGAAACACCAAATATGGCATTCCTAGGTTTAGTCAATTACTGTAGACAATGGATTCCTGATTGCTCTCACTTTGACAGAACCCTGCGAGCTACATATGACTCAAAATCGTCCATGACAACCGCCCTCAACTGGGACCAAGCATCATCTGCTGCATATGAACTGGTAAAAACGGCTCTGTGTAACAGTCCTGTTTTAGGTCTACCCAACTACTCGATGCCTTTCCACCTGTATGTACATCACGGGGTGGAACTGCCTGTGGTGTGCTGCACAGTCACATGGGGGAGGGATGAGACCAGTAGCCTTCCTCTCCAAAACCCTAGACTCTACTGCCCAGGGACTGCCCTCTTGCCTACAGGCTGTTGCAGCTTGTGCATTACTGGTGGTGGACGCAGAAAAGATTGTTTTGTCTCATCCTCTGACCCTACACAGCCCACACCAGGTATTGCACATTCTGAACAACCTAAACACACAGCATATGTCTGTTCAGCGTAGGACAGGATATGAAACCATCCTGACCTCAACGTCTAATCTGACAATAAAAGCCATTTCCTCTCTGAGTCATGTGGCCTCTGCCCTACATTCCATGATTTCTAACAGCCCAGAACCACTTACAGACGTGGGCCCACATGATTGCCTTGCTGAAATCACTCACAACTGTGCTTTTCGGCCTGATTTATCTGAAACACCTTTATCATGCGGTGCAGCAGTTTATGTTGATGGCAGCTGTTCCAAACCACAGGACGGTGTTTACCTTTCGGGTTACGCTGTATGTCAACTACCTGACATGGTTATAGAGGCCTTTTCGTTGCCTTTCAAGTCAGCACAAGCTGCTGAGTTATATGCCTTGACTAGAGCATGCCAGCTTTACGCGGACCAACCGGTTACCATTTACACCGACTCACGCTACGCTTTTGGTGTAGCACATGATTTCGGGTCTATTTGGCGCGCCAGGGGCTTCATTGGTGCAGACGGCAAGCCTATTTCGCACCAGTCCCTGGTCGAAGACCTCATTGCGGCGTCACATCTGCCCTCTTCCTTAGCCATAGTGAAGACACAGGCCCATAGTACTTTATCCACCAGTGAGGCCCGTGGTAATTCCCTGGCGGATTTACATGCCAAACGTGCTGCCAAAGAGGGGTTGCCCCCTCCATGGCTGAATGTAGCTATGGTATCACATGGCCCGCTAGCCTCGGGTCTTCTGCCTGATCTCGACCTGACTGTTGTCCAGTCTTTCGCCACCCCCAGTGATTTGTCTTTTTGGTCCTCATTTGCTGCTGTACAAGATAACTCCGGTCTCTGGTCTGATCGCGACCAACGCATTTGCATTCCTGAATCGGCCTTACCGTTCCTCGTCCGCGAGTTTCACGGTGTTACACATCGCGGTCGAAGAGGGTACTCGATATCATGCGCCCAATATTCTGCGCGAATAACTTGTCTAAAATCGTGGACGACATTCTCGGGAGATGTCTGGTCTGTGCGAAAAATAATCAGTCAAAAGCGCCAGCGCAGCATCAGCACCCCCCGAGACCTGAGTTACCTTTCCAAGAATGGCAAATTGACTTTACGCACATGCCTGGCCAAGGGCCCTATAAGTACTTGCTGGTAATGGTGGACAAATTCTCTAAAATGGGTAGAGGCGTTCCCGTGTGTGCTAAAGAAAATGCAAAAACCGTCATAAAACATTTAACACAGGACATAATACCCCGCTATGGTATTCCTTTAAGCATAGATTCGGATAAAGGAACGCCCGTTCACGGCTAAGGTCACACAAGATCTGGCAAAGGAATTAAATCTGACGTGGCGTATGCACATTCCTATCATCCTCAGTCCTTTTGTGGAACGTGCCAATCGTACAATCAAAGGGAAGTTTGCATTGGAGCCTTGGGCTGGTTTCTTCCCATCGTACTGGCCGATTTAAGAATGATGCCACAACCAAATTTGGACGGCTGTCCCCATATGAGGTTGTTATGGGGCGTCCGTTTCCAATACCATGGCGACATGGAATGATTATGGTGGGGGGTATGAAATGGTAGAGCACATGTCCTATTCTGCAGGCCTAATACGCACTTTAACCACATACTGGGAGAAGGTGTGAACAAAACACACCCAGAGATACCTTCAGAGATAATACACACCCATTTGAAGTTGGGCAAAAGGTCTTGGTAAAAAAGCTAAAAGCCCCTGGTAATATGCTGGTAGAGGCACTTTACGATGGGCCTGCAGAAGTGCTGGCTATAACTCGTACCTCTGTATTAACTGATCTTTTTCCACAGTGGATACACGCTACGCGCCTCAAGAATCTTAAATAATCTGTATGAATATGATCTAATACTTTTTGTTTTGCAGAAAATGCTCCAATTAATCCTCCTCTCCTGCCTCGTAGCTGCATGCGCTACGGGGGTGAGAGGTGCCGAAGTGCATGCTAACACATTCTGGCAGTATGCAAACTGGACCGCCCGACAGTCACTTCAGCGGTCACAGTTTCGTTAGGTTCCCATATGCCCTTGTAATCACACTGTGTATTGTAATTTGTATGAGAATAATGAATTTGTGTGGGGACCTGTGTGTGCTGACCCTGTTCAGGGACCATCATATTGTCCAAATAATAATCAGCGAGCAAATAGCTCGGCCAGACATAAGGTCACTGATGTGAAAATTATGATTGTGATCCCTAAAGGGTATGTATTTCCTTATTGTTTTAATGGAACAAGGGGAGCGAAGGTACCAGGCATAACTGCTAATCATTGTAAATATATAATCTCCACAGGACAGCCCTTGGCCCATTGCCCCCGATTTATCTCCGGGTCTTGTCAACGCAATACCACAGCCTGTCCAGAGTCCGGGGGTAATTTCACTTTTCATCACAACGTTTCCCTATGTTTTACCCCAAATAACCCCTCCTGTACTAGCACGAATACGTCATGTGATCTACCCTGGCCCGCGGATGGGGCCCGGCTGATGGACGACTGGTACTGGTATTGTGGAGGAGAGAGTGTCAATAACACTTTCGGAAAGAACTGGACTGGACTCTGTGCACCCGTACAACTCAAACATCGTGTCACTCTTATGCATTTGAAACATCGGTCGGCTCGGCTCCGACGTAATGCGTGGACCGACAGTGCAGTGCCGGAGGAGCACCAGCTACGATCGCACTGGTCCAGGTTTTGGGAATCTATGGTTCCAGCGTACGGAACTGCCGATCTGATGAGCCAACAGAACATTTTACATTACAGACTTGCCTCCTTCACAAACAGTACCACAGCCGCGATGCACGGGGTAAAGAAAGAACTGAAGGCACTACGACAGGTGGCCATGCAAAACCGACTGGCCCTGGATATGTTGTTGGCCGAAAAAGGTGGTGTGTGTGCAGTAGTAGGGGATCAATGTTGCACATATGTACCGGCAGAGGACGAGGGTGATGGGTCAATAGCTGTGGCTGTGAAAACCATGAATGATGTTTCAGTCAGTTTAAGGGAAGATGAGTACGTAATAAAACAAAGAATTGGAATTGGGGACTCTTGTCCAGCCTGTTTGGGTTATTCGCTCCCTATGTTTCCATGTTAGTACCGGTACTTATTATTTTTTTATTTTTATGTTTGTTTGGTCCTTGCCTTATGAGATGTGTAATGACTCGTGTTTATTCTATGGTGCATGTCCTTACTCATCCCCCTACGTATCAACCTTTGTCTAATAAAGATAATGATGATGTGGATTAAAATTATTATGCTTTCATGTAAAGCATAAAAGAGGGGATTGTGGAAATATATTGTGGAAATATACTGGTGGAAATTCACTGGATGTGTATTATATAAATGTTATGACTAACTATCGCTTGTCCTTGCATGAGAACTATTGCTTGTCCTTGCATGAGAGTTTTTGCCCCCCGTAGCTGTTTTGGTGGCGGAAACAGTTCTTCCTGTTCATGCCTAAATGGAATTGTTATGTTACACTTGTTTTGTCTGCAATATATGCCACGTACACCGTTTCTAACCTATTGTATAAATAGAGGGATTGCCCCTCTTTTATTTGAGCATTCAGCAATAAACCATCTGTTAATTCACTTGGCTTCTTGTTTTGACTGCTCCGGAGCTCCGCGGAACTTCTTCTCATCTATCCAGACGATCGCACAACACAGACAGAGTAGCACATTTCTTACAATATATTACATTTTGGTGAATAAATCCTTCAAAATCCTACACACTGTACCTTTAAGGAGGCAGGTGTGGAAAGGCATTGATGGCTGTCCAAACAAAATGTAATAAAATAAAACTTGAAATGAAATTGGAAGTGTTTAGAAACATACTCAAAATGTATTCACACGTATGTAGTTTTGCAAAGAGCAACCTGTTGACTTTAACAAAAACAAATGAACATTTTTACCGTTGTTTAATTTTCTTAATTATAGCACCCTTGATGTGACCTTCATGGGCAAATTTGTCCACTATGTAATCCCAATGACATTTAAAAGAAATGTCACAACACTGTCTATTTTGCAATAAATGTAAAAAACACTTAAATTCTGCATGTATTTTATTTCGTGACATCTGATAAGAATCCATCCATCCATCCATTTTCTACCGCTTGTCCGAACTACCTCGGGTCGCGGGGAGCCTGCGCCTATCTCAGGAGTCATCGGGCATCAAGGCAGGATACACCCTGGATGGAGTGCCAACCCATCGCAGGGCACACACACTCACTCATTCACTCACGCACTCACACACTCACACCCTACGGACAATTTTTCCAGAGATGCCAATCAACCTACCATGCATGTCTTTGGACCAGGGGAGGAAACCGGAGTACCCGGAGGAAACCCCCGAGGCACGGGGAGAACATGCAAACTCCACACACACAAGTCGGAAGCGGGAATCGAACCCCCAACCCTGGAGGTGTGAGGCGATGCTAACCACTAAGCCACCGTGCCCCCTCCTGATAAGAATCAAAAAAGTAATTATATAAATATCAACATCCACTAGAAGGCTCTAGTACTGGCTCCATAGGCTATGGAACCCATGTTGTAACAAAATTCACCAAGTTCAAAACTTTATTACAAGTAAAAATTTTGGATTATTTTGGACTTTTTGTGACGTGGGAAACTGTGCAAAGATGCCAAAATATACTAACACACAAACCTGACCATCCCATAAGAAAAAAGACAAAGTGGAAGATAGAGTGGCGGAAATGTCTATTTTGTATGCTTATGCAAACTAATGTAAGAATATGTATGAGATTGTTAGTGCCACACAGCGTTTTGTTTTATCTCTTTCATGTAGCAGAACAGAGGCCTACATGAGGTTTTGGTAGAGGTCAAAGAACAAACAGTCTTGTAGAATGAATAATGTCTTGTATTTTTAAGAAGGGAAGATGTGCATGGACTTGGAGCTGTGGATAAGATTAAATTAAACCGACGATTGGTGGAAAAAGGAAAAGTAGGGGTATTAGAAAGAAATTTGGAATCCGCCCTGGGGGGGGAATATGTCACATAGCCTCGGTGAGAGTCCGTCGGGTGGAAGCTCGGCGTAAATCCACAAAACAAGATACAAGACGATTCTCAACACGACAGGATACTAGGCGTTATTCCGTTTAAGCAGGATACTCAATAGTTCTCAGCAAGACAATATACACAGCGTAATTCCACTAGGCAGGATACTTGATCATTCTCAGCAAGACAGGATACTCGGCGTAATTCCACTAGGCAGGATAATCGATGATTCACGGCAAGACAAGGTGCTGGAAGAACCTCCACAGGATCCGCCAGCTGTTACACCCAAGAGGTAAGTCTTCACCACGAAGATCACAGGAGCGAGGGTTGACTGGAACTGCGGACATGCAAAGAGTAGGCACCGTGCAAGCACAACTACAGCCGGAGCCTGGACATAAAGTGTGGTCAGAATGCTAACCCCAGAACTAAAAGCCAGAGGCATACTGACTGAACAACATTAACGAACCGACACAGGACTGAGAATAACCCGGGGTAAAGTAGGGGAGGAAATCAGAGTTTGATGAGTAACCAAGGGGGGAGAGAAAGAACCCAAAGTGACACCAGGTGAGGAGAGTGAAACACTAACGATCAGTTGATAGCTGAACAAGGGGGCGGGGTCACAGATGAAGACACCGAGCACATGGTGGTAGTACACCGCGCCACGTGCTTAACAATAAACAAAACAACCAAGTGCTCAGACCCGAGACCTGACAGAATCCCCCCCCAGCAGCACCCCCAGGAGCCTTAGGGGGGGCTCACCTCGTCGTCGGTGGAAGTCCACGATCAGAGAGTGGTCCTTCTCTCGTCTGCGCCATAGCCCTCCCAGTCAACAAGGTACTGAACGCCTCTGCCCCAGCGACGGATGTCCAACAGTCTCCTTACCGTATAGGTGGGAGACCCATCCACAAGACGAGGGGGGGTGGGACTGGGTGACGGCTGGCAGGATGAAGGGGAGAGGAGAAAAAAGGTTTAAACCTGGATACATGAAAAAGGGTGAACCCGACCAAGAGCAGGAGAGAGTCTGAGCCTGACAGCCACTGGGTTAACCACCTTCGTGATACGGAATGGCCCAATGAACTTCGGTGCCTGCTTGCGAGAAGGCGCCCGGAGAGCCAAGTCCTTGGAGGAGAGCCATACCCGTTGACCACAAGTATAGGTAGGAGGAGAAGAGCGGTGGCAATCGGCTGCTGCCTTCGTTCATCTAGCAGTTCGGGCCAGAACCCCTCTGGCCTTCTCCCAAGTGCGTCGGCAGCGTTTGATGAAGGCCGGAGCAGATGGAACCGCAGCATCGGGTTCCTGTTGCGGAAACAGAGGGGGGTTATATCCAATGGAACATTCAAACAAGGACATACCTGATTCTGCCGAGGGAAGAGAGTTGTGGGCGTATTCTACCCATGGGAGTTGAGAGCACCTAGAGCTCGGGTTGGAGGATGTCAGACAGCGGAGCATTCTACTGAGATCCTGGTTGGCCCGCTCACATTGCCCGTTGGTCTGGGGATGAAATGCTGAAGACAGACTCGCAGAAGCCCCGATCTGTTTACAGAACTCTTTCCAAAACTGGGAGGAAATCTGAGGACCCCTATCGGACATGACGTCGACTGGCAAGCCGTGGAGCTGGAAGACGTGGTCTACCATCAGTTGAGCCGTCTCCCGGGCAGAAGGGAGTTTGGGAAGAGGAATGAAGTGGTCTGCCTTGGAGAAACGGTCCACCACTGTGAGAACCACGGTGTTATGCTTTTAAGGCAGGAGCCCAGTGACGAAATCAAGGGCAATGTGCGACCAGGGGCGGGTAGGGATGCAGTGATTAGGCGTCTTACATTGAGCGCATGTCGGGCAGGCCAACACGAACTGTCTGACATCGTTGACCAAGGACGGCCACCAAAAACGCTGGCGAATGACTTCCTGCGTTCCCCGAACTCCTGGATGGCAGGCCAGTCTCGAAGAGTGACCCCACTGAAGGACATCAGACCAAAGAGCAGTAGGTACTGATAGCCTGCCCACTGGAAACTCCCTCGGTACTTGTACCCCCCGACCGTCCTCCTCCACTCTCCATTCGATCCCCCAGGAGATAGCTCCGATCACCATCCTCTCGGGGAGGATGGTCTCGGGGAAACTCTCTCTATCTGGGGGCTCGAATTGACGAGAGAGAGCATCGGTTTTAAGGTTCTTGGAGCAGGGCCGGTACGAGAGGGTAAAGAAGAGTGCCCAGCGTGCCTGGTGGGAGCTTACCCTCTTGGCTGAACGGACATACTCTAGATTCTTGTGGTCCGTCCAGACCAATAATGGCTGTTCAGCCCCCTCCAGCCAGTGACGCCACTCCCCTAAGGCTAGTCTTACCGCTAACAGCTCTCGATTACCAATGGGGGAAAAGGAGCGTCGAATGAGACCAGCTTGGAGGGATCCCTGGATATATTGGTCCATGGCCTCTCTCTCGGGACCAGAGAGGGAGAAAAGACGGCCTTTGGGTGGAGAAGTGCCAGGGAGGAGGTCTATGGCGCAGTCGTAGGAGCGATGTGGAGGCAGAGAAGTGGCCCGGGACTAACTGAATACCATGCTCAGATCGTGGTATTCCACCGGAACGCCGGACAGGTCTGCGGTTGGCACTTGGGAAACACAAGACAGAGAAACGGGAGAAGAGGCCGGAGCAAGACAAGACACATAACATGACGGGCTCCAAGCTAACACCGAACTATTCTTCCAGTCCACGTGAGGATTGTGCTGTATGAGCCAGGGGAGCCCTATTACAATAGGGTTGGTGGGCGAATGGAGGACATACAGCACAATGTTCTCATGGTGGTTGCCAGAAAGGAAATTACTTACACGGGGGGTGACTTGAGTGATGGTGTGGAGGAGGCTGCCTGAGAGTGAGCGGGTCATGGTCAGTGAGAGGGATGATGGGTATGTTCCAATCGCGAGCAGTGGCAGCATCAATGAAGTTGCCCTCTGCTCCTGAGTCGAGTAGAGCAAGCCCGCTATGAGGGACCCCCTGGAACTGGAGCTTGAAGGAGATTTGCGCACGACAGGGTGGAGAGTCTTTAGCCGAGATAGTGGCCACCAGGACTCGCCGTCTTACCGGTGGGCCTTGGCTTTTAAAGGGCAGTGCACCGCAAAGTGGCCTGTCTTGCCGCAGTAGAGACACAACTCTTGATCCAGGCGTAGCTGTTTCTCCTGTGGGGTGAGACGGAGGCGTCCCAGTTGCATGGGTTCGGTCTTTTCAGTAGGGGTTGTGGGAGGAGTGTGAGTAACCGTCAAGGGCTGAGAATGTCGAAAGGGGTTCGAGGCATGACGTTTGAAGGTGACGACTCAGCCGGATCTCTTTCCATACCGTGAGGTGAATGAGGTTGTCGAGGCTTTCGGGTAAATCCAGGGGCGCCAGCTCATCCGCAATATTGGGGTTGAGACCGTCGATGAAACGGGCACGTATGGCGCTCTGGTTCCAATCAGAGGATGCCGCAAGGGTCCTTAAGAGGATAGCATACTCAGTAACTGATCTCCCCTTCTGAGAAAGCCGAGATAGTTGGGCCGCTGCTTCGTCCCCGAGAGCAGTCCGATCAAAAAGATTGGTCATCTCCTTGCGGAAGTCCTCAAACACATTGCAGCAGGGAGCCTTGGATTCCCAGACGGATACTCCCCAATCCCGGGCCAAGCCAGAGAGGAGAGATAGGACATATGCCACCTTGGTGGCCACGAAGGAATAACAGCGGGGTTGGAGAGAAAATACAAGGGAACATTGTGAGAGAAAAGCTTGGCATGAGTTGGGATCGCCCGAGTACATTGGTGGATTATTAGCATGGGGTTCCTGTTCCCGACCAGGGTTGGACTAGAGCATCTCGACGCGAGCAACGAGTTCTGCTATTTGGGTATGGAGGGTTCCGATCTCCTGGAGAGTCGGTGGTCTGTTGGCCCAGTAAGACTCCTTGTTGGGTGAGGGCCGTGCGGAAAGGTTCTGATCCTGCTGACTCCATGTCTTTGGTCGGTTCGTTCTGTCAGGGATACTCGGAGTCAAGCGCAGGTTTAACAGAGTCTTTATTGTGATGGCACATAGAACCACAATACCCAACAGAAAGCCCTCAGAGAGGAACTAGCAAAACAAAAGAAACACAAGGAGAAGGGGCAAGGGCTCGAGCGTTTGGCCATAAAGACCAGGTGAGGGATAATGATCAAAAATAAAATGTAGAAGATTCAGGACTTCCTTACATAGTCACAACTAAACTAAACTCGGATATAGGAAACGAAAGGTAGGTAAGTGTCCTTGAACAGAGTCAGAGAGAGTCCATAGATGAGTCCAACCACATCGACACTGTGAAAGTCGAATCACACTGGTCCTCGACGTCGGAGCCTCGGTGAGAGTCCGTCGGGTGGAAGCTCGGCGTAAATCCACAAAACAAGATACATGACGACTCTCCACAAGACAGGATACTTGATGTGAACCCACTAGACAGGTTACAAGACGATTCTCAACACGACAGGATACTAGGCGTTATTCTGTTTAGGCAGGATAATCGATAGTTCTCAGCAAGACAAGATACACAGCATAATTCCACTAGGCAGGTTACTTGATAATTCTCAGCAAGACAGGATACTCGGCGTAATTCCACTAGGCAGGATAATCGATGATTCACGGCAAGACAAGGTGCTGGAAGAACCTCCATAGGATCCGCCAGCTGTTACACCCAAGAGGTAAGTCTTCACCAAGAAGATCACAGGAGCGAGGGTTGACTGGAACTGCAGACGTGCAAAGAGTAGGCACCATGCAAGCACAAAGAGTGGTTAGAATGCTAACCCCAGAACTAAAAGCCAGAGGGATACTGATTGACCAACATTAACGAACCGAAACAGGACTGAGAATAACCCGGGTAAAGTAGGGGAGGAAATCAGAGTGTGATGAGTAACCAAGGGGGGAGAGAAAGAACCCAAAGTGACACCAGGTGAGGAGAGTGAAACACTAACGATCAGTTGATAGCGGAACAAGGGGGCGGGGTCACAGACGAAGACACCGAGCACATAGTGGTTAGTACACCGCGCCACGTGCTCAACAATAAACAAAACATCCAAGTACTCGGACCCGAGACCTGACACTCCATCACATGTCCCTTGTCTGCAATCACCCTCACCTGCCAGTGATCACCCCGTCACCAGGACTCCATTTACTGTATCACCCTGTTGTCTTATTCTCTGTCGAGTCTTTAATGTAAATGTTAATGTCTATAGCAGTGGTTCTCAAACTTTTTTGGCTTAAGTACCCCTTTTTACGATTTTTTCAAGCCAAGTACCCCTTTGACCAGACAACAACATTTTACCTTAGAATTCAGTGAAATGAGAGTCAAACAGTTATTATATCTAAATTTATTCATTCATTTTTATGCATCTTTGTGTAGTCCTAATTTCATATAAAAATACTATTATCATAATTTATTGATTTTCATTATTTAATCCTAAATGTCAGTTTCTCTCACGTACCCCCTGCAGTACCCCTGGGGGTATGCGTACCCCCATTTGAGAACCAATGGTCTATAGTATTCTCCAGTGTTAACTCTCGTGTTTTCGTTCTTGGATTATTAAAGTTGCTTGTTTTGTATCTCCTCGTCTGTGGTCCTAGGCGTTCCATTACACTGTTAGACTCCATTCCATTCCATTTTCTACCGCTTGTCCGAACTACCTCGGGTCACGGGGAGCCTGCGCCTATCTCAGGAGTACTGTTAGACTCATTCAATTGAATTATTTGTTTGTGTCTGTGTGTGTGAGAGAGATGAGCTCGCGCACGCATGTGAGTGCGTGTCAGATAAAGGATGTTCTAGGCTCAGCCCTTCATTTATGTATGATCTGCATTGTTGGATTTATAGAAGTACTTTTTTCAACCATTTAACATTGTTGATTTAAGTCCAACTTTTTTGCAGGGGGAAAAAGTAGCCAAGTCTTGTACCTCTCAGTTTATTGAAACCATTTTTATCATAAAAACAAAATAATTTGTATCCTCAAATTTGTCCCCAAGGTTGTTTTAAATTTCAAGGAGTTCATTTGGTCCAATTTGTAGAATAAAAAATATTAAAGGAATTACACTGTAATTAATAAATATAAAATATTTATTGTATAACTTTGTTAAAACATAAAAAAATCTAATTCTACAGCCTTCCTCGCTAACTTTAAAACAAAGCAGAAAAACACAGACTTCAAATATATACTGCACAACACTGACTGTTTAAAGTCTGAAAAAATAAGTCTAATTTCCTAGAAAATCAAACAGTGACACAGCAGCTGCCACGCCGTTCATGCATCATTGTTCTCTACCCTCATGCAGTATAATTATCCATATGCACACATGCACATCATTATGGGAACAGGGGTCTTGCCCAGAGGCAGTGTCACTGTCAGGGGAGCACCAGACAAAAAGATATTCGAGATAAGCACTTTCTTTAGGGAATATCTACAGCCATATGTCAGAGGTGTTATTGCAACGTTAGCTGTGAAAATCCCACTCAGAGATCTCGTCCCTTCTGCTCTTAAAAGTCTTGGCTGTGGGTTTATAGTCAGACTTTAAACTTCAGTAAACAATATGAAATTTCCCTTTCAACAGCAATTCAGCTTAATTAAATGAAAACGGCATCAAAAAATTCAAAATGCTCCCAGAAAAGGGAATGGCAATTTAAATGCATATAATCATTTAAGTAGAAAAGAAAAATGTAAGGAGAACAAAAGCATCAAACAAGAATAAAACATACTGTTGCATATTGGATTTCAATGTTTTACATATACTGTTCAGTTCCCTGAGGTCCTCATTATAAACATCTGAGTAAGGATAGACAGAGAGATACTCCAGAGGAACACTAGCGGGATTTAGCAATCCCTGCTCATTAGTTTCCATTGTTTAAAGAGAATAAACATGTTTAATGTAACTCAAATATATCTCAAACTTTTAACCTCTTAAAAATACATGTCTACTTTCAAGTTTATTGAAATTGCAGTTTCTTAATTGAGTCACTGCCTGGCAATTTCCAACATAGTGTATCAAATAAAATGTGTTTCATGCTGCAATTTATGTTGTTTTTATGGAGCTTTTTACAATGTGCATTGTTAAAGCTTTACAGAAATATGCAAAGTGTAAGTGCAAAGCATTTTCAAGGAAAATCATGCATTGATGAATTTTTTCACATTCAGCAGAAAAATATATTTTATAATTGAACTAGATACCAAATAGGTTTAGGTAATGGAGAGAACAGTAGGCTGAGCTGGGGAAGCCCAACCTCCTTTGTTATGTACAGAAGTTTGTATGAGGTTGAACATTTTTATATTTTCTTTCCAAATGTATTATATATTTGTATTGTGTTGTATCTGAAATTTACTATGGCTATATTGAATCTTTTTTTTTTGCATTTTCACAATTTTAATGATTTTTGGTCAGTACCAAAAATCTATGGAAAATTTGCAATAAGGAACATCTAGATAGTAAAGTGGAAGATGGAAGATGCCAACTGGTGATGCTCCAAGCCACAAGTGAAACTTAGCAACCCCCACGTTTTTCGATGTTCTGATATCTAATAAGTCCTGTTAAACTGTTGCTATATTAATCAGTTTTGTTGCTATGGGCGTGGCTTCACAGCTTCACGAAGATCCTGAGAAACTGATTGGCTGCCTGGGTAAAATGAGTCCATCCCCTAGTCTTTACGACACTCTGCAGCAAAGGTATCCAAACCACTTGGATGAAAACCACTTCATATTCATGTTTAAACAATACAAAACCAATGTTTTACGTGTATTTTAGGATCAGTTAAAAAATTGAAAAAATTGAAATTTTCACAACTTCATGAGTCTTTGCATTCTCTAAGTATTTCACATTGCCGTGGAATGTCTTTTTCATTCCTGAGGTTTGTTTCTGTTCAAATTCAATGGTACATGGACTGGAAGTGACAGTGCATGTGGAAATGCTGAATACAGGCAAAAAATGTCTTAATTGTGTCCACGGCTATGTGTTCACTACAGTTATTCACTTGAAACTGTAAGGATAGCCCACTCTTTTACAGTCTTGGTTTGTATACTACACCGTGTGGCGTGTGTAATTACGAGGTACCAACCCTGAATCTAACCCTTACTTAACAGCACAAACACTACCAGGAAGGCTGTTCCAAGAAACTGAATGGGAAATGGACAAACCCTATTTTTTTAGGTATTCCAGGTACTATCAATCAATACAGTTTTGTGACCCTAATGAAGGTGATAAAATCAAATATTATACAGATTTAAGAGGATCTAGACCATTTAGAATTTTACTCAACTCAACTCAACTTTATTTATATAGCGCTTTTTACAATTTTCATTGTTACAAAGCAGCTGTACATAGTACATACGCATTGAATACAAGAAAAACAACTAAAGTCATATACCTGTAAAAACAAGAAAAAGGTGAAAACAACAAAAGACAGACATACAAATGCTCCACACACACAATATGCATACACACATTGACATAGACGCACACATGCAAACACACTCGCACACACGCACAGTGAAAGCACACATTTGAGATAAAGGAGAGAGAACCACAGGTCAAATATTAAACGGACTATAAATTCTTATATGCAATATTAATTATGTCTAACTTCTAAATTCTAGGCGAGGAACCCAAAACTCCAATCGAGAAAAAAAAACTCAGGAGAACCCAGGCCCAACCAGGGGATTCAGTTCCCCTCTGGCAAAAGCTGCTGCCTTTGCACAAGCTAAACAGTGTTTGCACAACAAGGCTACATAAAAAATAAATAAACTTACTAATAATGTAAATTATAGATTTAAGATTATCATTAACAATCTAATAGCATTTGAAGTGTTGTAGAAAAATCGTGTCAAGTTGCCGCGTCCTTTATCCAGCTCTATCATCTCAGCTCGGGTCAGGTCCTGCGGTAACCTTGGAACAAAGAGACAAGACTGGCTGAGAGTAGAATACTGTTCTGCACTCTTTGATGCAACAGGTACATCATTTGTTGTTGGATGTGTTCCTGGTTCCGGTTGATCTAATAATGCAGCCTAAATCCTCTGAGGATTAGTATTATGGAAGTGTAGTGTATGCAAGATTAAAAAGATGCGTCTTTAGTCTAGATTTAAACTGACAGAGTGTGTCTGCCTATATAGCTAGAATACATACATGCCTACAATAGCTAGAATACATTTTAAAAATGTTTTGTCCTTAGTATTAGGTGTTGATACGTGAAGTACCATGACTTCAAAAGAATTTAAAATTAGACTTCTGAGAGGTGATAAAATAATTATTGTGAAGTACAGCGACACCTCCCCCTCTACCTTTTAGACGAGGCTCGTGTTTATAGTAATAATCTTGGGGAACGGATTCATTTAGAGTAATATAATCATCTGGCTTTAGCCATGTTTCTGTCAAACACAGCATGTCTATTTTATGATCGGTTATCATATCGTTAACAAAAAGTGCTTTATTCGAGAGAGATCTAATATTAAGCAATCCGAGTCGTAACAGTTCATTATCTGTATTTTGTTCATGTTTGATTTGTTTAACGCTTATTAGATTTTGGCGATAGCTGATTACTTGGACGATAGTTGGTTGCTTGTCAATGAATGCTGTGAATTAATGAATGCTATTATTACAAACGCGCATTGCGGATTTCTTCATGCAAAAGAGCCTGCAATGCACGTGACTTAGGCTTTTCCTCACGCCAGTGAGAGTTTTTAATGTACAGGGTCTTATTTTTTCGCGCACCATGGATTAGCTGTACATTTATTCATCATAGTAAGATATAGTTAAAGCACAGACACGCTCTTGCTCTCACTCCAGTATCTCGACGAGCACAATATGAAAGTGTATTCTTGCGTATATCTTAACTTAAAACCGCTGTTCAGATTGAACACGAATATTCGGTGCAAATGTTCGTCGCGATAACCTTCTAGAACAAAAACAATAGATTCTTATGAAGCCTTTCATATAGAGCGCGAATATCTGCGTGGCGAAAAAGCAAAGTTTTTTTTTTCGTCTAGTGCACAGGTGTCAAACTCAATTCCTGGAGGGCTGCAGCTCTGCACAGTTTAGCTCCAACCTTAAACAAACACACCTAATTCATCTAATCAATTTCTTTAGGATTACTAGAAACCTCTAAACAGGTGTGGGTTGGATTTGGTTGGAGCTAAACTTGAGCTGCGGCCCTCCAGGAATTGAGTTTGACACCACTGGTCTAGTGCGACAAATCTTTCCCCATTTGCAAAGTGAAGAAACCAACTGTCCAATCAGAATCGAGCATTTTACGTCACGCACCTAGAGCCACTGAGGGCACTGTCGCTACCCGATCCGTCCCGGAAACACGATTTGTTCCGCGCATGCGCGAAAGTGCGTCTACTTCCGGTAATTCCCGTTTTTACGACAGTCGACTCGATACGTTCTAATTGGCGCCACTTCCTGTTATCACAGACGTTTTACGACAGTCTGTTAGTGGTGATATTGGAGAGTACAAAAATGGTTGGAAGCGCTATGTGCGAGAGAGTGCGAAAGAGTGAGCAAACAAGGGTGACTGGGTTAGGTTGAGTGATTGGGTGGGTGGGGTTTGGGTGGTTGTTTGGAATAACCAATGTGTAAATAAATGTAATAATAATAAATATATTTTTTTGTGTGTTTCTTAAATGCAGACATTTGTTAAAATATTAGAAAAGTTAGGTCAATGCCCTGTTCCTCAATCAGCAATTTAAGTAGATGAATAGATGTTTGATTGTGTGACTGAGAGAGGCTGGGTGGGAGGTTGAGATTTAGTGAATGACTAAAGAAAATAAGGAACAAATGTATAAATAAATTGGATGAATTCTGAAAATCCTGCTTGTCAAGGGTAACCAGGTAAAGATTTCAATTATTTAATTAGGTTATCAATTTGTGCCACATATTAACCTTGACATATTTTGCCAAAAAAAAGGTTTTAAGAGAATCACTAATAAACATATTCATTTTAAGTTTTATAGTTTTTCTATAAATAAAGAAAGTATTTTATATATAAAAAATCAATTTCTCACTCCTGACATATAATATTTTGTCATATTGTATTTTCTTGGAATCAAAAAATATAATAAAAAGCAACATAAAGATTATTAGAGAAAAACTACTTTCCACTCTTTACAGGATTCTTTGTGTATCCCTCGTACGTTTCACCAAACCATTATAATTTGTAATGTGTTTAATGTCTTTTGATGTTAATTGCTCTTTTTTTATAAAGAGTTTATTTAAAAAAATATTGGACAAACAACTTTTTTATTAAAACTGCCGTAAATTGTTTCGAACAGAAGTAGACGGAGTTTCACGCATGCGCGGAACAAATCGTGTTTGCCGTAAATTATTTCGGCCGGAAGTAGACGCACTTTCGCGCATGCGCGGAACAAATCGTGTTTCCGGGACGGATCGGGTAGCGACAGGCACGCGGGAGCGCTCAAGTCTCAGGAAGCTGTTGTGAGAGAATTGATGTCGAATTGTTACTGTCATTTGTGTCAGAACTGACAGAACGTTTTGAAACATCAGGTCAAGTGTACACATATTTTACAACTGTTTAAATAGTACAGCTGGGCAGTGTTGGCTTGCTCACAGGGAGACAGCATCTATTTATTTATTTATTTATTTATCAGATATTATTTACTAGAATGAACTTGCTTGTTCTATAAACACCATGAACTGCTCTGTGTTTTTCTTATTTGCTCCTGTAAGCTGCTTTGGAACAATGCACATTGTGAAAAGCGCTATATAAATAAATTGAATTTGAACAGCTGCAATGCAAATGCCATTTGGTAACTAATTAAACCCCAGACCATCGTCCTGAAGTTACGATGAAAACGATCATGGTACAGCTAACGTAACTTACTCTTGGATCAATCTATTAAACTCCCTGTGCTCTTATCTCTTCTCAAGAATAGGTTGAACCCAATATCGTATTTTCTCGTACTGGTAGCCTGTATTGCTACACGCTAAGCTTTAAGCATTTCTTCTTCTCAGCAGCCAAAGAATCCTGAATAGCGGTTGAGCGCCACCTAATGTTTAGCTGTGAAATGTATTCTCCATCAGCGCAATCTACCGTGCGGGGGGCAAATAGAATAAAGCGAACATTTGTTTCGTCGTTGATATGAAAGCTTGGTTCGTCGGGTATTCGTTTTGCTTTTTCGCATCTCCCGCAATCTGAACGGGCCTTAAGGCACGCAGCTCTGTCTAATGATAAGTGTATAAATGATAAGATAATTTTTTTTATGTTTTTACTTCATTTTTGTGAAATAGACAGTGAGGGATATTACTGTTGTTATTACATATTTTGTTACGTATTTATCATGGTGTGAGGATGTGTTTTTGTTTCATTCATTCATTCATCATGTGGTCTGCACTGTGGGGGCAGTGAAAAACTGTGTGCGATATTAAGGTGCTTGCAACAGGAGGTATGTGGTATGTGTAGAAGGGTGGGGGAGGTATGAGGAATGTTGTTTTGCAGGAACCAAAAGGACAAAGCAGAAGTTGGTGATTGGTGGAAACAAGGGAGACCCCCGGCCCCTGCAGAAGAGAGATCGTCGAGATATACCATATATATTGTGTGACCAGTACTTTGGGGGTTGTTGGTTTTTGAGAGGACAGAGGAGTGTTCATCCAACAACCCAGCATGCTGTATTTTTTTTGTTATCTGGTTAATAAACCTCATTCTATTGGAAATCGTCTCCCTTAAATATTTGAATATGCAAGGACGCCTAAAAGTCCAACAACAGTCAGTCTATTTCATTTATTAAACAAGCTTTTACACCCCAGTTTGCCCTCAGACACTTCTATGTGGTGCATTTTCACTTCTTGACACTTCTGATTCCAGAACATCAAATCCATGTCAAAGGGGTCAAATGACACGGCTAAAACGGCTAAGATATAATGCAATGTGTATACACGATTTAAGGTTCAAAAACGCTGTATCTTCCACATACTGATCATGTTTGTATATCTACTATAATATATAATATACTATAATATTTTTTACAAAGCTCATCGCTCTGAAAAGCGAGGTGTGCTATGATTATGGGGTCAGAACTGTTGCAATATTCTGAATAAATAAACTATGATCCGCAAATAAATAGAGAGTTTCAGAAACATTTTATAAATCCACATATGCACAAAAAGCGAACCATAAATATATGTTAGACGTTCCACAAAAAAAAATGGAATTCACAAATAAATACAATGAGATTTGCAAATAAAACATATTTACAAAATTATTTGTGGATCGCTTTCTGCACATTTGTGGATCGCTTTCTGTGCATTTGTGGATCGCTTTCTGTGCATTTGTGAATCGCTGCACGCATTTGTGGATCAGTGCACACATTTGTGGATCGGTGCACACATTTGTGAATGGCTCTCTGTGGATTTTGAAACATTTCTAACGTCAAATCGTGCTCACAATCCACAAATGGGTGGACTCTGCATTATCTACGCAAGCCAATCGGTTAGCTTCCGCTTTTGTTGTCCAATAGGCCACGTTCTATCTTCAGCCAATCACCTTTTGCTCTGCACTAAGATTCAGGGAGCTAACATGGCGACTAGTGGCGATCTAAAATGTGTGGTATCCTAAATGATAATGGCCTCTTCTTTATACTATGTAATGATTGGTTGTGTTTATATATGTACATTGTCCGTATTGTTACATATATGCTGTATTTAAACGTTAATGAGTTGATACCAGCGTGCACGGACTGGAGTGAAAATTCCCGGTGACTAGGCAGTCGGGACTGATTTGGTTTGCTAGCCAGCCGTTTTATTGTGTTTATGTACCAAAGGGCTAAATTCCGATTTTGGCATTCGATCAAATATAATCTTTTACTGCATGGGCTATTTCGATCCTCACACTCGGCGTGGCGTGTGCCTCCTTTCAAGTTGCGCAGAGTTTGCAATGCGCACTGCAGCTGTCGGTGTACTACCAGTATACGATGGCAGAATTAACGTGGGGGAAATCATCAGCATTGTGAATTTCTATGTCATTCATAATTCATGATTAAACATAATTTTATCAGTCATCTCGGTTTATCCCATTCCTGAATGATCTCTGCTGCTACGGCTGAACTGTTCGGTTTACTGTCTAACTCTGCCATGACAATGGATGTCGATTCTTTTACTATGATCTTGTGCACACAATATTTTCTCAAATTCAACCCCAAAAGTAAATGATGTAGGCCTATAAAATTTGTGTTTTCGAACCTTCCCATAGTAAATATTGGTATAGGCTACAACTGCAGATAATCATCTTACTGTAGTTAATAGTAATGGATGTGGCAGTGCTTTCAGTAGCGTGTTATACGATAAACGTCTCCATTTTACCTGGTCTTAATTAAATAATTATTGTTGGGTTATAATTATGTATATATTGCTGCCTTTTAAATGACATATAGGACAGCTTTAAAATACTGTTTATTTCCATTATTTCATGGCAAATAAAAAACAACGGGGGCATTAAGAACACAAGGGAGGCAACACAACTTTTTTCTTCGATGAAAAAAGTATGAAGCTGTAATACAGTTCAAAGTAGGGAAGGCGGGAACCGGCGAACATTTAAACAAACTTTAATTAAATAATAACAACGTAAATAAACAGCCGGCAGCCCCTCACGGACGACTGCCGGCAACACAAACATAAATATAAACTTAACGTGTCCGGGCCCGGTCCTCTCTCGTTGTACCTTCTGCCAGCTCGTTCTTTTATGCTTCCGATCTCCACCGTCAGAAATGCGGAGCCGGTGTGCACACAGCTGATATCCATTATCACTCACGCCACCGGCCCCGCCCCTTTGTCTGACAGCTCTCGCCCCGCCTTCCTCGCTACAGAAGCAAATTATAAAATTGCCAAATAAAATTGATTGAAGCTAATTGTACAAATGAATGAGTTCTCCATACAAATGCACAAAAGGCATTGGATATTACTGGGCATTTTAAAGCCCTTTTCATACAGAGATCCGGGAAATATGCGGAAGGTGTGTACGTCCCGGGATGACGGGATCGGTTGATTTTGGTTTACAATGCCAGTGACCTGTCCGTGTGTTCACACACATCCTGAAGACATGTGACGTGTAATGTAGCCAACTGTAATGCAGTCGGGAACGTAGCGCTGTCACGGTGAAGGAATTTTCCTTGTGGTGATTTTTGTATTTTTATAGTTCAGTAGCGTGCTTTGCTATATTGTAACCGCATTCCTTCTATATTTAGTGACAAATAGGCCTAAAAAAGCTCCTAAATGGGGTTATTATAAAGCATACATTGCTGGTTTTTAAATGATAAAGATATACATTTAAATCAAAATAAGTACTTTTTATGTAGCCTATTTATTGGTAAATGCAGAACACTGAAGAATGAGAAGAACCAAGGTATCCCAACCAGCTGAAGTTAAATATAAGTAAATATATGAATAGGCCTATATAAAAAAACTAATTGTTTGGTGCAAATTTACAGAACCTCAATAAAAATTATAACAGAACAATGCACAGTTTTTATTAAACATTTGTCAATAGCCTGTTTTAACTACTTTAACTGCAATAAAAAAGGCAATTATTTTGTTTTACTTGCTTTTGTTTAGAAAAACAAGCATGCTCAGGTAGGCTCGAATCAGTCTGTTAACAAAAAAAAATCGCTCTTCCGCGTCGTGTACATCAAGAGACGTACTTTTAAAGATTGCTAAACGTTCAAGTTTATTGAAGTGCTCTAGCATTGTAATTTTGTGTTGATCGATGAAGTCATTTAAAACTTGCTGCATTTAGAGGCGACATAGCCTATTCTCTCTCAATTTCAGTAAACATGCTCAGGACACATACAAACTTGGAATACTACAGCGGAAATTTTTTATAGCACCTTATAACTTATATGGCACATGCATAAAATATAGCATCCGGTGCTCTTTTGACATATATTGTTTTTTTTCATATGTGTATTGTCTATTACATATTTTTTTATTATTATTTTGTTACCTGTGTCTTGTCACTTTATGTGAGCTGATTAGTAAATGTATTATACTACTTCAGTATTTCTATGTGGGGAATTGTGGACAGACCACGTGCATTACGCTCTCAGGCGTCCTGTCAGTTGGTAATACCTAGAATTTCAAAATCAAGTGCAGGTGGTAGATCCTTTTCTTATCTAGCGCCTAAACTTTGGAATATTCTTCCCTGCACTGTCCGGGAGGCAGACACACTCTGTCAGTTTAAATCTAGACTAAAGACGCATCTTTTTAATCTTGCATACACTACACTTCCATAATACTAATCCTCAGAGGATTTAGGCTGCATTATTTAGATCAACCGGAACCAGGAACACATCCAACAACAAATGATGTACCTGTTGCATCAAAGAGTGCAGAACAGTACTCTACTCTCAGCCAGTCTTGTCTCTTTGTTCCAAGGTTACCGCAGGACCTGACCCGAGCTGAGATGATAGAGCTGGATAAAGGATGCGGCAACTTGACACGATTTTTTCTACAACACTTCAAATGCTATTAGATTGTTAATGATAATCTTAAATCTATAATTTACCTTATTAGTAAGTTAATTTATTTTTTATGTAGCCTTGTTGTGCAAACACTGTTGAGCTTGTGCAGAGGCAGCAGCTTTTGCCAGAGGGGAACTGGAATCCCCTGGTTGGGCCTGGGTTCTCCTGAGGTTTTTTTTCTCCATTGGAGTTTTGGGTTCCTCGCCACCGTTTGCATATTGTTTTGCACTATTTGCCTGGCCGGGGGGGCTGCTTTAGAATTTAGAAGTTAGACATAATTAATATTGCATATAAGAATTTATAGTCCGTTTAATATTTGACCTGTGGTTCTCTCTCCTTTATCTCAAATGTGTGCTTTCACTGTGCGTGTGTGCGAGTGTGTTTGCGTGTGTGCGTCTATGTCAATGTGTGTAGTGTGTATGCATATTGTGTGTGTGGAGCATTTGTATGTCTGTCTTTTGTTGTTTTCACCTTTTTCTTGTTTTTACAGGTATATGACTTTAGTTGTTTTTCTTGTATTCAATGCGTCTCATGTACAGCTGCTTTGTAAAAATGAAAATTGTAAAAAGCGCTATATAAATAAAGTTGAGTTGAGTTGAGTTGAGACTTGTCCCACATGACCATCTAGCAATATAGCCTACTTACGCTGCTGCCACTAAAGACAACGCTTACTATTGCTAATGTATATTACAGGTATCATATAGTTTTGTCATAGCAAAGAGTTAGACAGTAAACAGAACAGTTTAGCCATAGCAGCAGAGATCATTCAGGAATGGGATAAACCGAGATGACTGTAGAAATAATGTTTTATTTTGAATGACATAGAAATTCACAATGCTGATGATTTCCCCCACGTTAATTCTGCCATCGTTATACTGGTAGTACACCGACAGCTGCAAAAAATCGGAATTTAGCCCTTTGGTACATAAACACAATAAAATGGCTGGCTGGCAGACCAAATCTGTCCCGACTGCCTAGTCACCGGGATTTTCCACTCCGTGCTCGCTGTTATCAAGTCATAAACGTTTAAAATACAGAATATATGTAACAATACGGACAATGTACATATATAAACACAAGCAATCATTACATATTATAAAGAAGAGGCCATCATCATTTCTTAGTATAACACACATTTTAGATCGCCACTAGTCGCCATGTTAGCTCCCTGAATCTTAGTGCAGAGCAAAAGGTGATTGGCTGAAGTTAGAACGCGGCCTATTGGACAACAAAAGCGGAAGTTAACCGATTGGCTTGCGTAGATAGTGGGCGGGGTCCACCTATTTGTGGATTGTGCGCACGGTTTGACATTAGAAATGTTTCAAAATCCACAAATGCACAGAGAGCCATCCACAAATGTGTGCACGGATCCACAAATGCGTGCAGCGATTCACAAATGTGTGCACTGATCCACAAATGCGTGCAGCGATTCACAAATGCACAGAAAGCGATCCACAAATGTGCATAAAGCGATCCACAAATGTGAACAAAGCGATCCACAAATAAATGTCATTAAAATAATTTTGTAAATATGTTTTATTTGCAAATCTCATTGTATTTATTTGTGAATTCCATTTATTTTTGTGGAAAGTCTAACATGTATTTATGGTTCGCTTTTTGTGCATATGTGGATTTAAAAAAAGTTTGTGAAACTCTCTATATTTATTTGCGGATCGTAGTTTATTTATTCCGAATATTGCAACAATTCTGACCCCATATATGATTGGCCAATTCACCTGTGCGCAGTGATTGGTCGAATACTGCAAGCGTGTGACATTTTACGCATCTTACCATATTCGGAACATCAGGTTCCAAAGCAATAGTACTGACAGTTGATAAAAAGTCATCGGTACTTCCTTATATCAATTCGAGCCAGAATCTGCTCCGGAAAATGAAGATGATCAAGCCGATACATCAACTTCGCCAGCGCGACTCGAGCAGGATGTAAAGGATTGGTAAGGTTTTATTAAAAAACCTATGTTAAATAGTTTAAAACTATAGCTAACTATTTTACCTTTTATATACGACGTTACAAAGACTATAAACAAACAACCATATACATCATACAGAGTTTGTGTGAGAAAGAAACAAGCTCGCATTACAGCAGGGAATGGTAACAATAAATAAAGTGAGCGCTCTGAGCCATCTTGATCAACCAGTGTTACGCCACATCTCAACTGACTCAACAAAGACAAATAACCCCAGTATAAACACGACATTTGTTGCCTCTAGTTGGGAGATTATTACTGATTATTAGGACGTTGCGCGCATGTCTGCATTTCCAGATCACAAACACAGGACAAACTCAACCCGCGTTAGTCCGTAGTGTTGTGGCGAATCGGCCTTCCATCGCAGAAAGACATCTCAGAGACAAAGGTTCCAGGTGCCAAGAGTTTAAACTTTATTTCCCCAGGCAAGCAAAGTGAGACACTCATCTGAAGTTGTCCCCCGAATACATATCTGACTCCATCTTTTATAACTTGCTCTCAAGTTGTTATCAAAGTTTAAACCAATCATGTTTGCCGGATATCACCTTCTTCCAATCAGGTTTCATATATCACCTTTTCATTAGCCCGTCCCCTTTCCTGTTTGCTTCTATTATATTTCAATCGGGCCTGCGCTCGCCATTACCTCATTTTTAATAAAGTTGTACAAAAGGTCACCTCATATGAAATTATGAAATACTGCGGGACCATGTCTGCGTCTTATCTGTATAAAAGGTCACCACGTATGAAATTATTAAAAGCAGCTGGATCATGTCTGTATCCAATCTGTACACAAGGTTAGTGAAAGTACCTAGGTTTTTTGTGTCTGAACTTCTTGAACTTAGGCCTCAGGCTTCTAGGGCCCAGAGACATTACTGGATTTTATATTGCTGCATAGTGCTCAAATGTGCTCTTAAACATGCTTAAAATGTGCATTTATGTGAACAATCATTAATTAGGTATACTGATTGTAACATTTAATCATCAAATCATCTTTATAATTAATTTGTATGTAATAATCTTTGGTTAAATGGGATTTCAGATCATTCTACTTATTCACTCATGTTCCTATGAATACTTCTCAATACCGCTTAGGTATGTCTTTGGTATATAATAACTGTGGTGAATAACAGTGCCCAGTGCATGTAAAATATATCTAAATATGTTGTGTCTGTGCTCAAAATCACTCAGAAATTACACATACATCCATCTTTAAAATGTGGATGTATGTCACTTTGTCATTTATTGCAATGATCTTAGTGTACTTTAAAGGGTAAACATGTACTTCTAACAATACCAATTGAACACATTCAGTTTTCGTTCGTACCTTCAACCAACTGATGTCTACAAAAGTGTGTGTGCTACAAAGTGTATGTGTAATGCTGAGCAGATGCCTAATGATCTTGCTTGGTGCTTAGTTCATGAGGCCCATAACCTTTGACCCATGAGGCTCACAGCCTTTTGCTATGAGAGAAGTGTATGTGACCTAAACCCAACTTAAATGTATAAAAACATAATACTATAATAGAAAAACCACCATAGTAGCAAAGTCTTTTACAATGAAAATATACTTACAGGCTGTGAATCTGAAGCGCCAGACTGTCATAGCAAAGTTTTAATGTTTGGAATGGCCCCACTTTTTAACCAAAGCTTTCGTGCATAGCCGGTTGTAATCTCTCTCCTACGTTCGTGAAGCAATCGTTGGTGAAATGCGCTGCACAAACTTGAACATTCGGATTGTACTTTTCTGGAACAGTGTTGTAAATAAATTCGTTTTTAGTCGTCTCATCTTTTGGCAGGGCAAACGAGGCGGCTTTCTTTTGGTGACGAAAACAGCGTCTCTGCGACATGGCTGCGGCGGTGACGATACAATGAGATTTACAAGTAGGCCCACTTTACTTGCGTTTAGATTTGGGCGGTCTTAGTTAAATCATGTTATGAAGTGACATACATTCGCCGGGGTGTGGTTACACGAGGCGTTTCAGGCAGGTCTGGGTGAGCATTTGCTTTTAGATAGAATGCATCTTTTGTTCCGACACTTTAATTTGTGCAATTTTACGTGTCTAATACATGCATGGGTAATTTATAACACACCAAAGACACATAAAAACATGTATTCGCGCCATATGACCCCTTTAATAAACACCGTAGAATTAATCCAACTGCAGCAAAAACTGAAAATCAAGTTAAAAACAAGCTATAAATAAACATATTACAAAATTTCGATACAACATCCCGGGAAAGAAATAAAAAGTAAAAAGAAGAAACCAAATAAGGTTTGGATGGTTTTATGAGCTGAACCTTAAAAATCTGACAATGCAAAACAAGGGCTAGTGGATTAACCTAGACACGATTAATATCACAAAATACATTTTTGCAATGTTTGCTATGCGATACATCTCCGCTGGCACACAATATAACACAATGTCAACTGTTCTTGCTGTGCTACAAGAGACATGACAACTTGCTTCTTTTATGCATGCATAAGATGTTTTTCCTACAAATCACAGAACTCCACAGATTCAGGTAAGAACTTAATAGGCACATTTTTAAAACCCGTCTATGGGTGTGAAAAGATGTGAAATTAAATGTAGAACATCATGAGAATTCGCTCAATTCAGAACTGATATAGGCCTCCTCTAAGATCAAAGTTCTTTTTGTTTAAGCAGACACTTCTGTATGTGCCTGTGGTTCAACTTTTAAAATGAATCCTTACTGTTATACTGAATGGTGAGCATAAATACACCTGAGTATTGACTACTGATTAAACACCAAAATACAAATCTAGGGGTGTAAGGCATATGTGTGAGGGTTCTGTCATTGAAAACAGCAACATTATCTATTAATGATAAAGTGATTGTGCATAAATTCTGTCCTACTGTGCTGAAATACTGTGATCACTTCCAACTCAGCTTAACATTGTTGTGAAAACAATTGGTTATTAATTGAATATTGAATCCACATGTTATTGTTAAACCAATGTCATTTTTTTCTTGTGTAGACAGCAGTGCATGTGAAGAATTGCAATAAGATTAAAGTGGCAGACCCAAAGTACAGTATGTGGAATGACAAAGCTCATCCTCAATAATCCTTCAAACCTGTCAGTTTCTTAAAGATTCAATTTCCAACACATTATCACAGTGAAAAAAGGCACAAGTAAAACATGATAGCTGAGAAATGTTGAGAAACAAAGTTATGGTTAGTCAAGAGAAGTGCTTTCTGTACATGCTGCGTCTCCATAACACAATACTGAACAGGATCGCTGTTTAAGAGGAGATCAACACAAACATTAGCTGTACTTGTACACTGTGCTGTTCACACTTCTACGGGGTTGATGGTCACACACAAGAGGTCCATCTTTGGACATTCAGTGTCCAAATTGAATCCAGTCTCAGCCGTGTCCATCGTATTACAGTCTAAGCAGTCACTTCGCCCCACTCTGTCCACTGGTCCTGACAGAAACTGGGTATCGCAGGCCGGTCCAGAGTCAGACCTCACAGCTTCTTTGGCCTGTCGGATACAGTTGAGCCACTGCTGTTTGTTAAAAGCATCGCTGGCTTGAAAAGAGTGAGCCTGAAGTTCACCTCCACTGCGAAACATCACCCGGAAAAAGTTCTTGGCTAAAAAAGTTAGAGAAATTGGTTTGTTTTTCCTATGCAATAACATGAAACAATGAAATGGTAAAAAAATTACAACTATTATGGTGGTTAAAGGCATTACATAGAAGCCAAAATAATGTATTTGGGGGCTTGAATATTAATTTGGATTCTTTTCTCTGCAAATATTGAAGTATACTTTTGATTAATAAAGAATTGAATTAATAAATAAGGCATACAGTAATTTATTTAATATATATCATTTTATATAGTTATTCAGTTTTTAAATTTATTCAATTTCTGACTTTAGTGTAAGTGAACAATCTGTCTTAACATATTAGAAATACTCTGATCTCTTCAGCTATTATGTAACATGTAAATTAATTATGGTAAAGCTGCAATCTGTTATTTTTTGTAACCGAAACGAATATGGTCCGATCAAGAAACGTCCTCACACTGTAACTGTGTTGATGGGGTACACACCCATGAGGCATATATGATGGTCGAAACATTTACCTGCATTTTAGACTTGGGAAACTTAACATGTCTAGAATTCAGAGAATCCTAGACATGTTAAGTTTCCCAACACAAAAACAATTATAATAAACTGCATTAAGATTCAAATCACGACATAACTGCATGGGCAGCACAATGGTCAGGAGAGAGTTATAACACCAGACATATCTCACAAAGTTAGAAGCAGTGGAGGATGGAGGCGGCGCCTCCATCCCCCATTTATACTTTCTACTTGGAAAACGCACGGACCCATTTTTCTCTAGAGGTAGGCCTACTTTTGTGTTAAAACCTTGAAACAGAATCCAAAGTAAAAACGAATATTACAGCAAAAATTTTAATAATGACTAACAATACTGTGTAAAGTGAGATCAAACCACTTCAGACATCAAAATAACAAGAGCGATTCGAATGGACTGCTCCATTGGCTTTAGAATCATTATCGCAGTGCTTTGATGTCATATGCACATAGATATGCGTAGTCGAAAAACACACAAAAAAAACAAAGACGTATAGTATTAAATGAAATTCCGTGGCACCCAGGGGATCTGGGCCTATTAACATCATGACGTGAGGTTGCGTTAACCGAAAATCTTCATCATCGTTTTTTTACCAGTGACTGAAGGCCGTTTTTCATTTTGACTGATTACAATAAGGGCAATTTGTAATTTCCAGTTTTGTCGGTTGGTGGCATCCAATCATTTCCTTTTATTCATACTTCTTCATCCTTTCCGGTCCAAGCACGCTACGCAAGTCTTAGTCCAAGGACAATTGCCTGGACTATTGCAATGCACTGCTGGCTGGACTCCCAGCTTGCACAACCAAACCTCTACAGATGATGCAGAATGCAAACCCAAGCACCTGTCATAGTTACTGATTGGACATACGAACATAAACACTGCTTCGCGTCGGGTGGTTCAGAACTCTGTAAACTACTTGTCTGTATAAAAGGTTTTTATTGAGTTTGAACTGATTTTGAGGACTGCCTACTTGGAATTTCTTGTGAGAGGGCGTCTGTAGACAGCGTCACATGGGGTTGCCTGGAGTATCTTTGACGACAGGTGGTAAATTAAAGGTTAGGCGGAAAGCCCTAATATGGAGATGGTCTGGGTGTGTTTTATGCAAATGACTAAAGCCGTGCGCGTACGCACATGTTGTGAATTAGGCGGCTAGTTTTCGTGAGAAGTTCAAATACGAAAAAAATCTCAACAATTATTAGTGAATGAGACCCATTGTTCTCAAATATCGTTGTGAATTAATCCTATGGAGAACATTGTATCGACGTGGTAAACAGATCTTCAGATAACCCAGACAATGGTACAAAGTTGAATTTGGATGGGGGGGCATTAGCTTAGCAGGTATAACAGCCACTTGCTTAAGAGACATGGCTGAGCACACAGATTTTCAAAATTTTCAGTGAATACAGAAATTAAGCTTATGGCTAGAAATCATCTTAAAAATCAGTTAGTAAGACTAGTGTATAAATTATCTAGGTTTGGAGAGTAGTATTTTTAGGGCAAAGTGGCTTAGAAAAGTGTCATAATATGACATATAAATCCCCCATGCAGGATGAAACTCACTCCGTTCATTGTTACTGAAGGCTCCTCTAATGGAGCCGCCCAATCGGATCTCACCGTCCTGCAGGTCTTTCCACTCCAGATCTCGCACTGGGACCGGTCGCTGGTAAAGCTGATACCACAGCTGCTCATTATGTGTGATTGCCCGTGTGATCACCAAAACGTCCTGAAACAGGAACACGTGCAGCTTCTGCACATACAGAGAGATTTGATTTATACTGGGACAGACAGTTGTTTTGTAAAAACAATTGCATAGTTGACAAGTTAAATTGTCCACCAAGATGGGTCTGCATGTCTAGATGAATGAACTACTGTAGTGCACTATATCTGAAAGAATATCGAGTTGACCTTTTATAAACACAGTGACGTTGAGGTTTCTTTAAATGTTTGTTGTGTGCCATAGGTCTATCATAAACCTCAAGAGCTTCTTAAATGTGAATCCGCGACCGCAGAACTCAGCAGAAGACAAAATATTTTAACGCTCGCCATTGACAAATATACACACAACATGAGCACCTAGCTAGGATGGGCTGTTTGCTGTGAGGGATTTGAAGGAGCCTGCGGACGAACGATTTGATATGAGATGTTTCAAATGAAACAAACCCTCATTTATCTGTCGTTGCTTGAGACTGTGCTGGCTCATTTCAAGTCCGTTCACAACAAGACTGAATGACAAATGCAATGTGAAATGCAAATGCTCTTGTTAAGTTTTATTTTAAGTTATATATTTACATTGTTACACTGTCTGAGGAAAACTGTTATTAATGTACACTAAACCCATCATAAGAACGTGTTAACAGCCCTTTCTTTTTGCTTTTATGTATAACACTATAAACAATAAAATATATACTTTTTCATACAAAATATTAGAGATGAGCCGGATACTCGGCTGAAACGAGTATCCGTTACGGATAAAGCACTTTTGCCGAGTACGAGTATCATACGAGTAATACGAGTCAATATCTGTGCTCGGATTGAATAAAAATCCTCATTGGGTAGCTGACTGTGTCTGCGTTCTGTGATAGGCTAGTCACAGCGCCCCTCCCCTACACACATACAGATGTATTGTGTTGCTGACTGTGTCCCGCTCTGCTCACTCACACACAGAACACCAAACGCGAATGAATCGCGCTATTCGAGTATAGTTGGACGCTTAAACATTTTGAGTTTACTCGCTTCATTCGCGCGTGCGATTCGTGTCATTCGCGTCACTCGCGCATTAATTAGCTACACACACACACACCTGGTGTAAAAAAAAAAAAAAGAACCACAAAAAAAATCACACTGATCATAAAAAAATTTAAAGTTAAAAAAAGAAAGTTATATTGAGATGAAACTTTTGTTCATTACATTTTACTTCATAATTGCAACCGCATGTGTTGTATTCATTGTTGCAAAACTTGTTCTGTATATAGTTCGTTTGTTATCGTGATCAAAACCATGGATCTGAAGCTCAATGCTGATGCTGTCTTGTAAATAGTTTTCTAATCAGCAATAAATATAACAATTTCTGATCAACCCATATCAATTGCAGGCTTAAAATAACATACCGGTCAAAGCCCCGCCCATCTCAAGACAACCCGACCCACTTCCAGGTTAAATCCCGCCCACTTCCGGGTTAGGCCCCGCCCCGCCCAGTCCGAGTACAGATACAGATACAGATAATTCATATGGTTAACAGATACAGATACAGATACAGATAATGCTGTACTCGCTCATCCCTACAAAATATTATATAATATAAATATAGAATTGACACGCACATTTTCAGTTGATCCAAATAAATTGAGAGTACCAATTTGGTCTAGTGTATTCAGAGTTTAAACATTATCTGCACCAATTAATAACAACGCTTCTTTGGATAGGCTCTGCCTCTTTTAAATGATGAGGAAAACCAAATCTGCTGTCACCTGCAGTTAAATGCATAGACAGGTATAATTTCAGACAATTTGAACACATTTACATACATTTGCATTTGTGTACAGATAAAAACAAATTTAAAACTATTACACGAAATGTGCGCAGATTTTTCTAAATTGAATTTTGTAGGGCCCTGCCAATAACGGTCACAGCAGTATTATGGCAATATAATGAAAGTTTCCAGTGATGAAAGCACAGTGATTAACAAATTATTTTCTTGGCCATTGACGAATTCTTTACTGACATCTGACTGGCAACTGAGTAGACTAAATGAAAAGACTGAAGTTCTTACGGCTCCTCTGTTGTTCTTTAGTTCTCCATGGCAGCTGAGGACTCTTGATCTGTCGATTAACAGATCCCTCTGTCCGCTCTCCAGATAAAGCAAACGCTCTTTATAGTATCCGCACTCAGACTCACCTGTCTGTGTATTAATGGCAGCTACAATGCTTTGGATCATTGAAATCTACAAAAGTCCAAAAAGCAACAGAGAATACAGATATACTAGAAGACTCTTGAATCACTATAATTGTTATCATAATAAAAAAGAGAATTTTACTCAACTTAGACTTTTAATGAAAGGAACTTTGTCTAAGAACAAAATGGCAATACAGTTACAAATAAGTTTATTGCTAAATGTATTGAACTCACGGCTTCATCAAGGTTTTGGCAGTCGGGATGGTCGTTGGGAGTGTGTTTTTGGATCTCTTTCAGGAGCAGCGGGTATTTGACCAGTCGACTGCGTGGGATGTCCAGAAAGTTCCAGAGATCTAGTTTGCGACTAAAAGGCGATTCCAGACAGCGCTGAAGGAAGTCATGAACCCGATGGTCCTGTTTCTTATGATCCAGTAAGGCTTTTGCTGCTACCTGGTTACTGCAGTAACTATTGTAGCGTTCAAGACAAGGAAGCTGAAAAGAAACAAAAACAACGCTCTGCTGATTTCAAAGAAAATGTTTATTGCCGTTGCAAAACATGGACTAGACAATGCTGATGGATTTCCACAGAGCAAATGCTTTCAAGGGCTGTTCAGGATGATTTTCATGATGTGAATCCAAATAATCCAAAACAGATGCACTAAACAGTTGAGGCCAACAACTAAAGCCGTGTTACATAACCTCAAAAAAATAAAATAAACTAAGAATGAAAAAATAAATGGCTGAAACTCTGCTTAACCCTAAATACTAAAGCATCACACATCGTGTCTTCTTCATGTCATCACTTGTTCTGAATCATTCCCTTTTTTTAAATACAAAGTGACTTATCTGATTTGGCAATGGTTTTGCTTTAAAAAAGTGATTTATGACGACCTATAACTATGCAACATTTTATTGTGAGTTCGGTTGCTGTTTTTAGTTTGACAAGAAACTGCTCTCACCCATTTCACTAAAATATGACCCACATGATCGGTCGAGCCGTCTGGCTTCCTGGCGTCCCTCAGTCGACTCAGAAGATCTACAAAATAAGAGATTTAAATTCAAAGCTTTTATTGTCATATGCACATTTCCCTGTATAATAATATTCTAACTTTGCTCTTCACTGTGCATGTTATTAAAATAATAAGAATAAAAAACAGACCCTTCATTCTGTTATGCATATGGGTTGTGAATACAATGAAATATTTTATGACTCATTAGGACACAAAGTAAAAAAACAATTCTGTGTTAATCCAAGTTTGGTCATGCTGTTTTCTATTTCTGTGCCTGTACACTTAGTAGCCAGGTCCATAAATCTCAGTGAAAGTGTTACATTATATATCACAAACTGTACCTAGACATGCTAAGCTCACAGCATCGAGTGCCACCTTGTGGCTCAAGGTAATCAATGCACGGAGGTCACATGAATTTAACCCTCAACTGATGTTGAATAATAGGTTTTAAAGGGGTGGTAACGGAAGCAGTTTCTGCCAATTTTATGTTAATCTTGAGTACCTGTAGAGTAGTACTGTGTTCTTCATATCTCCAAAAAGTCTTTAGTTTTCACACATTTACAGAAGACAGATACATCTTTACGATTGTTTCCGAAAAAAGCAGAGCTCCCGTGAGCTAAAGACGAGTACTTACAGCCTTTGCGTAACAGTCCGCCAGCTGTTGCATGGATGTAAATACTGCACAAAGAAGTTTTGATGTTGTTATACAGTTAACGATGGCTTACAGTGTGATCGAGCCATACATATATGATCCTGAATCGGACCCCGAGTCTGTAGTAGAACAAAAACCACAGCAACAAGGACTACAGATGGATGTCTCTATTTGGTACCTATCGTTATTACTCGTTAGCTTTGCCATTTTAGATTTGCAATATGTATTATTTATACCTTAAAACGTACTCGGTTACCTGAGATACGGGAACGAGTACTGCGTAGCAGGAAGCTATGGGGAAAACTCCTTTTTCTCCGATGGCCGTGGCTCGAGGATAGGTATGAGGCAGGGAAACCTGCGAAAGACGGAAAAGCCAAGCTAACAGGTGGCCTAATCCGGTTAATCGTCCCAAGGGAATGCTAGGTGCCGATGTGGTTGAGGGCAACCACGGCCGAGCGTTCTAGTCTTAGGCAGAAAGGACCCGGGCGTGTAAGGCCGGAAGGTCCAGACTGTAGAATCTGGTAAATGTGGAAGGCGAAGCCAAGCAGGCCGCCGCACAAATATCCGCTATGGAGACTCCGCTAGACCATGCCCAGGAAGAGGCAACACCTCTTGTGGAATGGGCTCTGAGTCCCGTAGAGCATTGAAGGCCCAAGGAAGAATATGCTAGCGCGATAGCCTCAACTATCCATTTAGATAGTCTATGCTTCGAGACGGGAGACCCTAAGGTGCGGTCACCGAAGCAGACAAAGAGCTGTTTCGATTTCCTAAAGGGGGCGGAACACTCAGTGTAAATCTTAAGTGCTCTGACAGGACAGAGCAGATTGAGCTCCGGGTCCTGCTCGGAGGAAGGGAGCGCAGAAAGTGTCACTACCTGTGCTCTAAAGGGAGTAGAGAGCACTTTAGGCACGTAACCATGTCTCGGTTTGAGGACTACTTTAGAGTCATTAGGCCCAAATTCAAGACAGGAGGGGCTCACAGAGAGCGCCTGCAGATCCCCCACACGTTTTACCGATGCTAATGCTAGAAGCAGAGCGGTTTTAAGTGTTAGGGGACGAAGGTCCACGGACTGCAGAGGCTCGAAGGAAGGACCCTTGAGAGCTCTCAACACCGTGGGCAGATCCCATATGGGAACGGTGAGGGGGCGAGGAGGGCGTAGCCGCCTGGAACCCCTCAAAAAGCGAACGACCAAGTCGTTCTTCCCAACTCCTCGGCCCTCTATGGGGGCATGAGAAGCTGCAATTGCTGCCACATAAACCTTGAGCGTGGAAGGGGAATGGCCCTTATCCATCAGCTCCTGCAGGAAGGACAGAATTAGTGATATGTCACAGTATTCTGGGTTTGCTCCACGCATGGAGCACCAGGCAGAGAAGACAGACCACTTGAGGTTATAGAGTCGCCTTGTAGACGGAGCTCTTGCCTGAGATATTGTATTTATGACGCTCTCGGGGAGGACCGTAGGCTCCCGTCGAGAGTCCAAAGGTGCAGAGCCCACAGTTCTGGCTGGGGGTGCCAAAGCGTGTTGCCTGCCTGAGAGAGGAGGTCTCGTCTCAGGGGGATAGGCCACGGGGCTTCTACGAGCAGCTGAGACAGTTCTGCGACCCAAGGCTGGTTCTTCCAGAGTGGGGCTACGAACAGCACCTTGTGCTTCTGTTCTATGATCCTCTTGATCATCTGTGGTATGAGGGCGATCGGAGGGAAGGCATAAAGGAGACGATGGGCCAGTTGTGGGCCAAGGTGTCCCTGTCCTTCGAAAAGTAAGTTGGTCAATGAGTATTTTCTTTCGAAGCAAAGAGGTCGACTTCCGCTTTGCCGAAGACTTCCCAGATTTTCTGAACCGACCTGGGGTGGAGCGTCCATTCCTCTGAAGGGACGTTGCTCCGAGATAGCATATCTGCTCCCTGGTTCAGTCTGCCCGGCACGTGAGTTGCCCTCAGTGAGCGCAGATTGGATTGGGCCCATTCCTAGAGGCGAAGTACCAGGGAAAAAAGGCGTCTTGAGGAGAGGCCTCCCTGGTGATTTATGTAGGACACCACTGTCATGCTGTCCGATCAGACTAAGACATGGCGGTCCCGTAAGACCGGCAGAAAGTAGCGAAGGGCCAGCCATACTGCCTGCATTTCCAGGTAGTTAATGTGCAGTCCCTTCTCCTGAATCGACCAGTGGCCGAAGGCCGGGGTGCCATCGCACAGAGCCCCCCAACCCGTGTTGGAGGCGTCTGTCGTGATCACCTTTCGTCTGCATGTGGTGCCCAGGGGCACACCCTGCTCCAACCAAAGAGGATCCTTCTATGGTGCTAGAGTGGATAGACAGACTTGATCCACCCAGACGCGTAGGCGTCCGAGACGCCAAGCGTGTGGCGGAACTCTTGGTTTCAGCCAGTACTGCAGCGGACGCATCCGAAGAACGCCCAACTGCAGTACTTGAGACGCAGAGGCCATGAGACCCAGCATCTTCTGAAACGCTTTGAGGGGGCGTGATGCTCCCGGTGTAAAGGAGGCCGAGAGCTGCTGAATAGCCAGAGCACGGTCTGGCGCGATTCTGGCCGTCAGATGGATCAAATCGAAAACCGCCCCCAGGAACGAAATTCATTGGCTGGGGGACAGAGCGCTCTTGGCACGGTTGATCCTGAGTTCCAGGCATTCGAGATGGCTGAGGAGGATGAACCTGTGGGCCCGTAGTCCTTCCTCTGACTGTGCTAGAATCAGCCAGTCGTCGAGGTAGTTCAGAATGCGGATTCCCGTCTGCCTGAGAGGGGATAGAGCCGCGTCCATGCACTTCGTGAAGGTGCGAGGAGCTAGAGACAGCCCGAATGGAAGGATATGCAACCCCTTCGTAGGCGAATCTCAAGAATCGTCTGTGATGGGGGGCTATCTGGATGTGAAAGTACGCGTCTTTCAGATCCAGGGAGAAAAACCAGTCCCCTGGGCATATTTGCGAGAGGATCTGTTTCAGTGTAATCATTCTGAAGCGCCGTTTCATAAGAGCGCGGTTCAGATGTCTGAGATCGAGGATGGGGCGGAGACCGCCATCCTTTTTGGGTACAAGGAAGTAGCGGCTGTAGAAGCCCGACTCGGTTTGATCTGGAGGAACCGGTTCTATAGCTACTTTGTCCAGTAAGTTCCTCAACTCCGTGCGCAGAACGTGTGAATTCGCGCTCTGAACACGGGTGGAGATGACCCCGCGGAACCGTGGGGGCCTGCGAGCGAACTGGAGAGAATATCCCAGAGATATTATAACCCAATCCGATACCCCGGGGATGGCCTGCCAGGCCATTTTCTGACAATGTTTGTGTTTTATTAAAGTATCCGCTAGAACAGCGGTGGGTTGTGCGGGCATGAGAACAGACCCAGCATTTGCAACAATAAAAGTAAACACATTTTTGCCGGCACCCGGGACAGAACGGGGTGCATGGGCACATACAAGAGCTTTCTTTAGAGGAGGTCCAGCAACAGCGAGACACGGTAACTTCCTCTTCCTCACATAGGTCTCAGGATGGTGCCTGAGGCGCAGGGTCCAGCGTGATCTTTGGCCGGGGTCCCTGGTGCTGAGGGTGGGGGAAGCGTCTCCCCGAGCGAGAGCGTTGACGAGTCTCGTTTCCGGTAGCCTTCTGAGCAGCGGGGGGCGCAGCCGTTGCGCTCCGCAGCTCCTTGAAGGGTGCGATGTCAGTGCCAGACTCGTCCATCCCCTGGAGAAGTTTGGCCTGGTATACCTGGAGCACTGCCATGGAATGCAGTGCTGAAGCCGCTTGACCGGCGGAAGAAAAAGCGCGTCCAGCAAGGGCCGATGTGTTTTTGCACGGCTTGGAGGGATGAGCTGCTTTCGCCGTCCAACCGATGGCGGACACAGATGTGCGGCCACCGACTCATCCAGGGGAGGCAGCTTCTCATAGCCTTTTTCCTCTGCGCCGTCAACCGAGGTGAGAGCGGAGGAGGATGAGGGTCGTAGGCGGGCCGAGTAGGGAGCGCGCCATGACCTGGTGAGTTCGTCGTGAACTTCCAGAAAGAATGGTGAAGTCCGCTGACGAGGGGCTGAGCGGCGCCCCGGCAGGAACCATTCGTCCAGGCGGCTGCGAGTGGGCTCCTCCGGAGAGGACCACTCCAAGCCCAGCTCTTCCACAGCCTTAGTGAGGACCCGAAAAAGCTCGGAATCCACAACCGGCACGGGTTCGCTGTGCTCTACAGACGGCAACTGAAGCTGCTAACGACATAGCGTCGTCTTCCTCGAATTCGCTTCCGCCAAACGAGACCATGTCACCGGCGGATGCCGATGGACGCTGGTCAGGTTGGAAGAAGCAAACCGCCGAAATATCTCTCTGTGGATAATTTGACTCACGGAAACCCAGACATGTTCATACGCCTTCTGACAGTGATCACTATATTATGATTTAATCATAACCTTTTAAGTATTTTTAGCTAGGTTATGTATAATATAGAACTGCAACATTATTGATTCAGTGTGTTTATTTGTCATTCTCATCCTTTCTGATGTAGTGCAGACTGCTGTGACTGCTGTGCTCTCTGTTGTAAAAGCCTGCTACACCTGAGGTGTAGTCAAGGACCTTGACTTTTTCAGCTGTTGTACTAGCCTTTGTTTTAACATATTTTAGTTGAATTTAAAAACCTTTCTATAGACATATTTCATGGTTATTGCCATCTTGTTCTCATAGTTGCCAAGTCCGCTTATAATCCGAAAAATCATAAATCGCGTGTTGCGTTTTTTTGGGCTTATTTAAAAAATAATTGTTGCTTGTTAGGAAAATTTGACAAGCAACTTTGTTACTTTAATTTATGGTCACCGTTTTACTCGCATGCATTGATTGACACTTTCAGATTACAACTAATTGCCAATCAATGAAGTAATATAAGTTCTGTAACGTATTTCGTCAAAACATTCAGCCCCCTCCTCCCCCTCTCCCCTCATTGGTGAAAAAATCGAATTCAAAGTGCAGGCGCGTGACGTTGTCCAAGCGATGACATTTAGATGGACATGTAAATTATATGTAAATTATAGCAAACAATGGCACCAACAAAGTGGTCCAAGTATGGAAAAAAATACAACACAGACTGGGAAAAGGATACAAAACTTAAAGACTGGATATGTTGCAGCGCTTCAGTGTTGGGATGTACAGAGATGGAGAGGAGACAGGGGAGAATATGGATGGTGCAGGGGAGGAGAGGGATGACTTTTTTTAATAGGTAAAATTTCAATGATTTTGTAATTAATTAATTATCACAGGCTATAAATAAAAAACAAGTAGTCATATAGAATACTAGTAATAGAGATACATTTGGTTCTAATTGATTTTATTAAGCTATAAATATGTGGCTGTGTTGCTCCCTTTAAGGCTCTTATCTTTTTCTTCTTTTCCATCTCTCCAACCCTATTCTGCTCACAGGTCATCGAGAGTGGTTAGAGTGTGCCCTCACGTTTTGTTGCAGTTTGCTGATTTAAAATAAAAGAGAATTTCCAGTTTAAATGTTGCGGGCTCATTTATTGTACAAAAATAGTTAATTATAAATTAAAACGATTGTAAATACATAATAAAATTGTATTGGGCTTGTTTTGGGCTTGTTTTTAAAGCTGAGGTTGCTTATTTGTCTCGCGAGAGTTGGCAACTATGCTTGTTCTTCATGTCCTCTGGATAAAGAGCAGAGACTGCTGGCAGTGATTTGTACTGACAGATTTCAATGGAAAAATTCATAATAAATATAAAATAAATATGCGCATCTATGCGCTTTCATTTGTATGTTGCTTGTGATGAAAGCATCTGTTTAATGAATAAATTCAAAATTGAATCTCCACTTTCATTTTTTTAAGTAGTCAGCAAAGTGCTTCATGCCAGTTGACACTGTCTATTTTGTGTTTTGCTTTTAGTGCACACAAACAAATTACTCGACATGTTGGACCTGGTTAGGATACAGTCTAACACACACTAGTAAGTGAATATCCATTTTTGCTCACCTTCATGCAGAGGTATGAGGGAGTCCAGTGTGCCGAAGATTTGATTGAGCTCAATCTCCGTCATGATAGACAGTTTTAGCATAGGATCACGGTATGCCTGAAACCACATCTTACGTCAGGCAAACAACACTGAAACACTCAGGAGTGTTGACAGGGCACTGAAAGTATTTGGGAATGTAAGCACATAAACATATTGAATGTAGAAACGCATTTTACCTCTGGACAAATGACTCGATAACTGATCACTTAGCAACTTACACGCGCTACACCACACCATGTGTTTGACTGGTGAGTATTTGTTTTAACAATGACAGAATCAATGCACTTCTTCAGCCTGTCGGTCATGTCATTTGACCTCAGACCTGTCATCATGAGATGGTGATTTTATGAGCATGTACAGAATCTGTACTCCAAGTCTCAAAAGGAGCTGTGTGTTTTAATGCTTTACATTGCTTGAAAAACAAAGTGTACCTTCTTGGCCAACTTCAGGTCTTCAACCAGGTCCTGTTCACCCTGAGACAGCTCAAAGATGGCCTAACAAACAGATGACAGAAGAGACGGGACAAGAGATAAGGGGTAACTTTAGTAAAAGATGCAATCACTTTAATATATCAAAAGACCATGAAAGAAGTTCAAAAATACCACCCCCCAACAGTTATAAACTGCCTTTAACAACATACAGTCAAACCAACATTTTATTAAACGCCTTCAACATTTCTCACATTCTCACAGTTCATTGGCTATAGTTTTGAAAATGGTAATAAAATGTGACAAGAACTCAAATCAAACTGTGTCAGAACAAATTCATCTTGATAATGTCAGATAACTTTTATAGAAAGGTATGAGGGTAGTTGAAGAATAAATCGTACACGTGTCCTATGGTGTGACATAGCAAAATGTTGAAAACAAACTGTTAATATTACATTGTTTTAAAGTATTACTATTTATCATATTAAATAGCATAAGAGAGACTTATCTTCATTGATAGATTTTATTCAATTTTTTTGCCATTACACCATGGGACACATTTGCATATTAGTCTAAACTGCCCATGTACTGGATTTGATTGAAAAGCTGTCAGCTGTTCAATTTAAGTACACAATTAGATAATACCAATTTAGGGCAACCAATTACCAAGCAATGCTTAAGTTTGTTCAGTCAGTAGGGTCGCATTAGCCATTAAATAAAAAAAATGTAAGCAAAACATGGTCAGGTCAAAGTGTCTAAATAATTTGGTCCCAAAATTGTACACATTTTACTGGTAGTCCACTGTGTGAAGAATTTTTTGGGTATAATGTCACATGTTATTTTTCTAGCCTCACTTATATAATTGAACCCCTTAAAAATGATATCTGGCGTCTAAATATTTTTTGGTTTGACTGTAAAATAGGGGTGGGAATCCTTTGGTCTCTCGTGATTCGATTCAGAATCGAATCTCGACGTGCAAATTTTTACATTTGTGACATCATCATGTCACATTTGCGTTCAAAGTCACAGTAGTGTTGGCATTTTTGCTTCTAGTCTCTGAGCGGTCACATACTTTATTTTAATGCAACTAACCGCCCAATAAATTGACATTTGTGAATAGATTCAGAATCGTCAACATGCGCATCGCAATGCATACAAGAATCAATTTTTTTCTTTGAATAAGAAAAGTCAACCTGTAGCTCATTGCAAAGATGCTCTGAATACCTGCTAGAGGGTTCTGCTCAGGAATGATTACTTGGTTCCTAAGGTGTTGTTGGGTGGTAACTTTAAGCTTGAAATGTTGAGCTGGTCATGTGCTGGTCCTTAGCTGGTCATGATCTTGTTTAAGCTTGTCATGTGTTGGTCTTAAGCTGGTCCTAAGCAACTAGGTCCTAGCTCAGGACCAGCTCATAAACAGCTTAAGCCAGGGACACACCGAGCCAACAATCGGATGTCTTGCAATGTCAGGAGGTCTTAAAGCGACAGTTCGCTTCAGTTTTGGTGGTGTGTTCTACACGTCACCTCTAGTCAGATGGTTTTTGGTTGATTCTGCATGTCGAATTTGCTGTGGACCTTGTCGGAGAGAAAGAGACCTCAGATTGGCTGTTCAGTTTAGCGAATGGGCATACGAGCAAAAAATAACAGACAAATCCAAACAGCATTATCCACACTTTCACCCATTTAGTTAGGTTTCTACTTATCCGTTTCTTTCCTTTCTGACAGGAAAAACAGCAAGGTCTGATAATGCCAGTGCAGATTATAATTTAGTACCCATACCTGAAAAAAACAACACAAACCTCAGCGCAATGAGCTTGGCTTGTGTAAACAATGGTGAGCGCTGCTTGCTTGTATATCCACAGTTGTAACTTTTTCGGCTTTTCTGTTTGAATGCCGAGCGCCATCAGCTGGTATGGAATAGTTGATTGTCAACTGTAGCCTGTGCGGTGTGTCCCAGCCTATAAACTAGCTCATGACCAGTTTAAACCAGCTACCATGCTTTAAAACATACCTAAACAGCATATGCTGTTTTTTTTCAACAGGTAGGTGTTTTGTGTTTGCACTCTTTAGGAAAGGAACCTACCCGTGAATTATATACAGATAACACTAAACATTAAACAGCAACATTGGTATTTTACACTCAAAAAAATTCACAAAGCAGTTTGGAGTGTGCTTCAAATGAGAAAACTACAACTTTACAGTCAGTGACCCTGGGAAAAGTTTTACTTCCACAAGCTGCTATCTGATGAAGCCAACAGCACAACCTTCTTGACCTGTGCCGTGTTTAAAGGGGGCATGCAATAGTGTTTCATTTACATTTAGGCATTTGGCAGACACTTTTATCCAAAGCGACTTGCATTGCATTATCCTATACATTTATACATAGGTATTTGCAATCCCCTGGGATCGAACCCACAACGCAATGCTCTTACCACTAAGCTACAGCAAAGCTTGTAAATAAATGCTCAACCTGGTAAACTTGTCAAAAAACGAGTTGGACGTATGATGTAGTATCTCTGTGCTTGATACACTCCCCAAGCACTCCAACTGAAAGTTTTCTGAAAGAGTCCTATTCCTTTTTATTGGGCAATTCTCCCGGAAAACCACGGCAAGGCGAAAGTAATAGCCCCAACGCGCCAGCCAACAAGCGAGACCTGTTTACCATCAAGATTGGCTGCGATGTGGGCCTGCAACTGCAGCTCGTTACTCTTGCGGTAGTGAAATTTAGATGTCTCTGTTTGTTCGCAGCATTTCAGTGATGGATGTTATATAAATGGTGGATATAACGCTGGATTTGCAGATCGTTTGAAACTGATAATGGAGCGGCCCCGGCGCTAAAAGATGCCAGACATGAACAGCATACGGTAAGTGAAACTAAAGCCCTATTCGCACAGGATTAGTATTATATGGTGACCTTGTGTGATTTAGAAACGAACGTTCCCACATATACTTTGTATAGCCTATAGTTGTATGGTGTTTAATGATTTATGACTGTACCTGTCATTAATTGAGACCCGTGATCACAAACCTGACTGAAGATAACAGCGATCGCAGGTCTCAAATGTTACGAGGGAGACTCCCGGCCAAAACGACAATGTTGGCAGGTATGTTTATGACCAAATATATCAAAACACTTCAACACAGCCTCCATTATTCACAATCGGTGGATAAAACCTTAATAAATCATATATGAGCCCGATAATGCGATGATGTAGACTATTGTGTGCTCTTGATTAAGTTGCTCCCCTAAATTTAACTGCATGTTGATAAATTGTGGAGTATTCTAAAATACATTTTAATACTAAAGTTTTTGGTGAATCATGATTGACACACAAATTTGCATGTCAACATGCATAGTGAATGAGCACCAATGTTTTAATTCTTTCTAATGCTTGTAATTTGTTTCTGTCATTTACCTTTTATACTTTTTTACATATTAACATTTAGATGATTCTATCAAAAGCGATTTAAATTAAAGGGGTCATGATGTGAAGGATCAAATTTCCCTTGATCTTTTGACAAGTTTCATATCTTAAAATGCCCTCCTCATTGAAAATTAATGCATTTATATGATCAACACGAATGAGAAATGGTTGGATAAGTGATTTTACTCAGGAGATTCGTTTTTATAAGACCCACCTACAGCAAGATAAAAACTCCTACAACTTTTACATCATTGCATCGTTATCTCCGCCCACCGGCATTCAGTCTGAAAAGCGAATGGATCAGAAGCAGGACTACATTCACCAAAAGCGCATGCATCTATGACAAGCTGGATTTGTGGACAAAAACAGAAGAAAACGTGGCTACAAAATGCCTATGTGTGACCGCAATTTGCATTCTATCAAAGTGGGAGTTCAGTGCAGCTGACAACATTGTTACTTCCCCCACAAACTTTTAAACGAGAGAAAGTAATCTATTGCTGTAAATCAATATCATTAATCCGGCGCTGTTATTTACATGTATTCATTTGGTACTAGACGCTTTTATCCAAAGCGACATAAAATAAGGAGAGTGTGGCGAACCACAGGTTATACTGAAGGAGACATTCACCAAGGTACTGTATCCTTAAGGGAGGGAGGAGTTTATTTGGTTTTGGTTGTTGTGTTCCAGTTGAGTATGTGCGTAGCTGTTTTTGACATCACTCGCTGTTCAGAGTGAGATATAATAAAGTGGAGCGTAAAGCCGACTCGACGCATCTTCGTCTCTTGTCTCCTCATTTATGGCACTCCACAATTGGTGACCCGACGCGAGGTGGATACGGCTGAATGATGTCTCACCACGACGGTAGTGCAATTGCAGCTGCTAGCGGCGCGGCTAATGTCAGAGCTACCTGCGGCGCCACCGCCAAAGTACCAGACTTTTGGCAGCACAACCCACGGCCGTGGTTTCAACACATCGAGGCCAAATTCCAGCTGAGAGAAATAACGCAGGACGTTACAAAATATTTCCACGTGGTAGTGGCCTTGGATGCCTCGACGACAGCCAGGGCTATGGCGCTGTTAGAGGCTCCTCCGGTTGACGACAAATACAACGCACTCAAAACATTCCTGTTGAAACTCTTTGAATTGTCGGAGCTGGAGAAATCAGACTGCCTGCTGTCTCTGAACGGCCTTGGCGACAGCAAGCCGTAAGAGTTAATGGAGAGGATGCTAGCTGTGCTGGGCGCAGCGGATCCCTCATTTCTTTATACTGAAGGAGACATTCACCAAGGTACTGTACCCTTAAGGGAGGGAGGAGTTTAGCTGGTTTTGGTTGTTGTGTTCCAGTCAAGTATGTGCGTAGCTGTTTTTGACATCACTCGCTGTTCAGAGGGAGATATAATAAAGTGGAGCGTAAAGCCGACTCGACGCATCTTCGTCTCTTGTCTCCTCATTTATTGCACTCCACAAGAGCATATAAACATTTTGTCAACACGCTAAACAGTACCGTTAGTTTACAAGGCCATGCTACTAGGAGGATTCAATCTGGAGTACGTTTTTTTTTTAGACAGACAGACAGTTATTGGTTAGTCAAATAAATGCGGAACAAGTATGTTTTGAGCTGTTTTTTGAAAGTTTTGAAGGATGCTGCAGCTTGGGTGGAGGGCGGCTGGCAGTTCACTCCACCCCAGGGGAACCGAATGTGTAAAGGTTTTTGCAAGATATTTAGTGCCTCTCTGTGATTGAACAACCAGGCGTCGCTCATTTTCAGACCGAAGGTGATGGTCACGGGAGGTGATGTAGACCTGGAGCAGTGAGTTAATGTAAATGGGCAAATTTGCCGATATCGTTCCGAAGGCCAGTGTCAGCGAAATCATTATGGCTTGGGTGGCCCGTTTCGGCACACCGTCCGACCTCTCCTTTGACCGGGGTCCGCAGTTCACTTCGGAGCTTTAAATAAACACAGCGAATTTAAATAAACTTGATGCGGGCGGCAACTGGCAGCCAGTGAAATGAAATCGGGAGGTTACATGGGTTCTTTTAGGATGATTAAAAACTAGACGTGCAGCTGCATTCTGGATCATTTGCAAGGGCTTGACTGCATTGGTTGGAAGGCCGGCCAGAAGAGAATTGCAGTAGTCCAGTCTTGATATGACCAGAGCTTGGACTAGCAGCTGAGAGGCATGCTCCAACAGAAACAGCCTGCTTTTACTTGATTGCCAAAAATGATGGCAAAAATCAGACCCCATACAATGTATACAATTACAAACTATCTCTGGCGCAAGGACAAGCCCGAGTCACGCAAATATAAAAAATGCTCTCTCACGTGCAGAAAACTCAGATACCATACATTAAACTCTTTCAACACAAAGAAATGCAAATGCACATTTGTAATATTCATTTATAATATCAACCAGCGAACTGGTAGAACCTCGGATTCAAGAGGAACAGTGTGGTTTCCGTCCCGGTCGTGGAACACTGGACCAGCTCTATACCCTCTCCAGGGTGCTGGAGGGTTCATGGGAGTTTGCCCAACCAATCCACATGTGTTTTGTGGATTTGGAGAAGGCATTCGACTGTGTCCCTCGCGGCACAGGAGTATGGGATTCGGGACCCTTTGCTAAGGGCTATCCGGTCCCTGTACGACCGGAGCAGGAGCTTGGTTCGCATTGCCGGCAGTAAGTCAGACTTGTTTCCGGTGCATGTTGGACTCCGGCAGGGCTGCCCTTTGTCGCCGGTTCTGTTCATAATTTTTATGGACAGAATTTCTAGGCGCAGCCAGGGGCCGGAGGGCGTCGGGTTTGGGGACCACACGATATCATCTCTGCTCTTTGCGGATGATGTCGTCGTGCTGGCCCCATCAGACCAGGACCTTCAGCATGCACTGGGACGGTTTGCAGCCGAGTGTGAAATGGCTGGGATGAGAATCAGCACCTCCAAGTCTGAGGCCATGGTTTTCAGTCGGAAAAGGGTGGCTTGCTCACTTCAGGTAGGCGGAGAGTTCCTTCCTCAAGTGGAGGAGTTCAAGTATCTGGGGGTCTTGTTCACGAGTGAGGGAAGGATGGAACGGGAGATTGACAGACGGATCGGTGCAGCTTCTGCAGTAATGCGGTCGCTGTACCGGTCTGTCGTGGTGAAGAAGGAGCTGAGCCGCAAGGCGAAGCTCTCGATTTACCGGTCAATCTACGTTCCTACTCTCACCTATGGTCATGAGCTGTGGGTCATGACCGAAAGGACAAGATCCCGGATACAGGCGGCCGAAATGAGCTTTCTCCGCAGGGTGGCTGGGCGATCCCTTAGAGATAGGGTGGGAAGCTCGGTCACTCGGGAGGAGCTCAGAGTAGATCCGCTGCTCCTCCACATCGAGAGGGGCCAGCTGAGGTGGCTCGGGCATCTTTTCCGGATGCCCCCTGGACGCCTTCCTGGGAAGGTGTTCCGGGCATGTCCCACCGGGAGGAGACCCCGGGGAAGACCTAGGACACGCTGGAGGGACTATGTCTCCCGGCTGGCCTGGGAACGCCTCGGTGTCCCCCCGGAAGAGCTGGAGGAAGTGTCTAGGGAGAGGGAAGTCTGGGCGTCCCTGCTTAGACTGCTGCCCCCGCGACCCGGCCCCGGATAAGCGGAAGAAGATGGATGGATGGATGGAACCAGCGAACTATCGTCTAATCGGCTATCGCCAAAATGTCTGACTATCGTATCGTCAATCGGAACAAACCTAATGTTACACAAACGTTGTGCAGTTCCTGGCTGTAGAAAACAAGAATCTTTGCATAGGCTTCCAAAGGACCCCCATGTCAGAGAGAAATGGATTATTTATTTTTAGTCAACGTCCAAGTTGCTTTAGACTAAACAAGGATCCCGCAAACTGTAAGTAATGTATTTCATAAAAATACTACTTTGCAACTGATAACAATCTGTTATCAGGCAACGCGTCTCTCTCAGTTATCTGACAATACAAAATACAGTATACACCAGCATATGTTATAAACATCTTTGTATAGTCTCGATAATCAGTGCTAATCGCTGTTTTTAGTGGTAAACTGTGATTATACAGCAGCACGTCTTTCAGCAGCAGCTGTCAATGATAGAGGTGGGCAGTTACACCGGAGGCTGAAACACACAAATCTGACTTTTCCTGAGAGGATTAAAAAGTTTTATAAATTTTGGGGGCAATTCTTTTTTGTAATATTGTAATTACACATCAGACAACAAAATTAAATAAAATAAACAATTATGCCCTGACCTCTTTAAAATGTGCATATTTTATAAAAATGGTATCAAAATAAAGTGTGAGGTTCAACTGATGTGATCTTACCTCTTGTCTCTTGATCTCTTTAGGGGACAGCATGTGTCCCAGCCCCACATCAAAGGTCTCACTCCATAGTTTGCTGTCACGTCGTTTGGTGATAGCAGGAGCTGTCTGTCTGCTCCATGGTCGTGGTCCTATGGTCTCAGATCTGCCCTCATTGCGGAAACTGATGGAACGCTGGTGGTAAAGAGGAACCATTCATACCTAATTTAATACTAGTAAGAGGCTTTAAAAGAATCACAAATGAAGGGTTCTGTAGTGTACACATGTTTATGTGCCTTATCTAGAGCTGTTAGACCACAACCAGCAACTCATTCCTCCAACAGTATCGGCAGAGGGAGCCATCTGCTAAGTATTAAACTCACTCCATTCATTCTACACTCACTTCCTGCTTAAATTAACCTTTGCTGGGTTGTTAGTAGTCTCAGCCTGAGATGCAACATGCCCACGGACCATTGGCTAAACATATGATGCATAAGGCACACTTTTCTGGAAACACATCTGCACGTTTGAAGTCGTCATCATATTGGTTGAATTTCACAGGATTTCCTGGAGACGTGTGTGTCGGGTTTTTTAACGGTCCGCCTGGAAACAACACAAAGCCGTCTAATCTAGGAAATAAGCTTTCGTGTTTACACCGGTTGCTATAAGAATTCATCACGATCGACTGGCACGTTCGTGAATGTACAACAGTCTGTTACTGCGGGGACATTTCCACTTTTTACAGGTTGCTTTACCTGTCAGTCATATGGCCTCTTGGGCGGGCATTGGCAAAAGAAAGCAGCGATAAGTTCCAGACACTAGGTTGTTAGTGGCAGCTCCTGACCCAAAAACTTAGGTGGGGTAGATTCTGCAGGGGCGTATTGTAGGCTATATGACTTATGATTAACTGCTAGTGGTCTAAGTTTTACATTCAAATGACTGTACACATTCAGAACACTTTTGGTATTGTGTCTCTGCGCAACTAAGTCTGAGGGTAATCAATCACTTTTTAGGATTGTGTTTGACAATTAATTAAAAATGTTATGAGCTATGAAAACTATTTAAAGGTTAATGTTTTTGGTTTGTTTTTAATATTTTTGTAAAATTACATTTCCTTAGTGGCTGTTTTTCAGTTGTTTTGCAATATTTTGTATATTCTTATTTATTTTCATGTTATTCAGAAGAGAATACTTAAATTTAAAAGGACAGTTCACCCAAATTTTTTTAAGTCTGTCATCATTTACTCACCCTCAGATTGTTCCAAACCTGTACAAATTCCTTTGTTCTGCTGAACAAAAAGGAAGATATTTGGAAGAATGTTAGCAATTTTTAGTTTAGGGACAAGGAAAGTTTGTTTTCCTGAATTCCCTATAAAATTTCCAATAATTTGATATATATTATGGTTTTAACTATGGTTTCAGTAGGTAACAATTTTTGTGTTTGTATAACACGGGGATAAATTGGGATTTGTTATTTGGGGACTCTGTATAGGGGGATTTCGAGGGGTGCATATGTAAAGCTTATAAAATTGTATAAAAAGGTGATCTATGGGGTGAAAAAAGTATTAAAACTTCCCACAAAAACACGTAAAAAGTAAGTCTGTGCGCTGAAATGGATAAACGCATCCCCACGAGTAATATCTAATAGCGAGTGGTGGTCAGGCGGTGAACCAAGGCTGCCTGCAAAACGAGAAGCAATGTGCTGTTGAGTATAATGCTGATGAATAGACGCGGGCTGGCTTTATTGTATGCCCGTTGTACTAAAGTGATAATGTCCGAATTTGGCACATCAAGAATTTATTTATACACTGCTTATGAAAGCAGCATGTTCACGTTGCTCTCACCCAGCACATTCAAAAAGAGCGTCTACAGCACCACGCCAAAGTCCGTTAAACGAAAGTCATGCCACTCGGCGGCTTTTCGGACCGCTAATTACGTCATAGCAAGAGAGCCTCCAGGCAGCTATTTAGCACTGCATTTCTTCCAATTTATTGCATTCGCGCACCTTGTTAATATATTATCATCGTTGGCCTTTCCCTTTGAACGCCGCAGATTTACTTCAATTACATCAATCGCAAGTTTTGTATTGCGTTATTTTAAATACTCTGATGCGCAAAACCTCTTCAAGAAGCTTATTTTACTCGCATATTGAGGAACAATAAACCAAGAACTGCCAGTGTAAATCTTTACATTTATTCAATACACCAGGAATTTGTACAAGTTGATTTTAGCTTAAAGATAATAAAATAAGTCAAGCAAAATAAAGAGAATTTCAGAAAATGTGTTTTTTTTACTCTTAACTTTTTACCGTTCCTGTCACATAAGCATAGAACAAAGAAAAAAACACTTTAATGTGCCATGCCATCCATCAGAACCGAACCGAAAACCGTGGGTGAAAAAACCAAGGTTCGTATTGAACCGTGGGTGAGCTGTATTGTTGCATCCCTAGTAGACACCATTATATTATTTTGAGACTGTTGTACCGCAGGTCTAATTTACAGATTCACAGAAGCAGATCTGCTTCCTTAATGGTGATGTCATCTGCGATACAGCGTCCACCTCAATAGGACACTCACTGGCCTTTTAGATTATATAATATAAGTTACTACCAAAGCCTGCATTTTTATTTCAGGACGTTACCGGTTCTGGATCATTTCTAACTATTAAACTGTAAATATTTGTCTCAAGAATTCCACCTGGACAGCTATACAAAATAGTAAGATAAGATCTATCTATCTCAACAGGTATCTTTACAAGTGATCTGGTCAAGAAGCAGTGATCTGGTCAAGAATGTAAACATGGTTACAGGTTATAATGAGTTGAAGTTAGAAAAATAGTTAGAGAGAAGAAACAGAGAAACATTAAACAAGCACTAGTACAGTAAATGGTGTTGACCATTATAAATTATTAATACATTCTACATAAGATTAGAGAAGACAATGGCATGTTTTAATTATTTTAATGTTTTCTTAAAAATAAAACAAGTAAACATCCACCCCAAACAGCGTTGGGCAGAAACGCGTTACTTAGTAACTGTATACTACAGTTAACATATGAAAATGTTTTAAGTTAAAATGTCACAGAGTTTGTTTTATTATTATTATTTATGACAGGCTTTATTATGGAATAAGCAGAAAGAATTTGTTAAAATAGAAAAGACAGGCTTAATTTAATTTGTTGCCAGATAGAGCATGCACTTCCAAATAAAGTTTAGTCATGAGAAGGCTCAAGAGGTTATTTTATTTTTTTGAGGGGTAGGGTTGAAATGTAACAAAGTGTAACTAATTACTTTTGAAAAAGTAATCGGACCAGTAACTTGAACTTCAGTTACTTTTAAAAGGAGTAATCAGTAATTGAATTACATTTCCAGAGTAACTTTCCCAACACTGGTCCTAAAAGACTATTTTATTAACCCATTGAAACAATCTGAATCTTTTGGGATGGATGTTAACTTGTTTACATCAAAAGTCTGCAATAAAAACATAATGAACGTATGTGGTGCTGTCTGGGTAATTTACCTACTGTTTTATTTTAAGTAGAGGTAATTCTTAACCTTTACATGCATTTAATCATGTCTGCATTGCACTGAAGTTGTTAAGTAATCCACTTTTATGAGAGTCACTGTTCAATGTAATCTGCGTTTTTTTTTTAAGATTGGAAAAAACAAATGGCATGTTTATTTCTTATATAAAATGTGTTCATAATTTATACAGAGTGTCTATTCACACTTGTACAAATAGCCCGCCTTGTTGGTAGAAACTATTTACACTAACTCTGCCCACTGGTATCTGATTGGAATCGAGAAAGTGTAAGAACGACAACATTTCAAAGAGCCACTCCAGTGGCGTAAAGTGTGTAGTAGTTAATAGCTTTGACGCTGGAGACCAGGGTTTGAACTCACCTTTTGCTGAACTCTCTCTTTAATCTTTTTCTATCACATATCAGATCATGCAGGCATTTGTTTAAAATAAAATTAAGAAAGAATTTGAATATTGGCTAATGGCTAGCAAGTGTTTAATCAAAGTTTATAGTAGGCTTAGGGTAAGGTAAGGCTTTATAAACTCAATAAGTTACCATCCTTTTAATATTTTTAATGAATATAATGATTTACACTCTGTATTTATTGCATAATTTTTATGCACAACAATACTGTGGTGCAAATAATATCTGGCACTATTTATAAGTACCAATAGCATCTGATGACCCGTTCAGATTACAAGCGACAAATCGAATGATCCCATTAATTTCAATTTCATTTATATAAAACACTGCCATAGAAAATCGCTAGAGAAACTAATTCTGTTTCAGATAGTGAGCTTTCCTCTCTGTATTCTGCCTTTGAGGCCACCTGTACATACAGGTTAAGATATGTCTGTACCTGCAGTGTCCGTCCGATCCGCTTGAGAGGAGCAGCTTTAACCGGAGGTATGAGGCTCACCAGTGATGTCATTCGAGACAGAGGCTTCAACCTTTTGGTGCTGGGCTCCTGAAAATGCACAAAAAAAAAACAAGATGAACTAACTGCTTATGTCTCATCTCCTGTCAGTCAATAAAGTCCAGAGGCCATGAGGCTTTTATTGACTCAGTCAGACTGGGAATTCTGGGAAATTCCCCTGAAGCACAATATAATATGTATGCTCTATGAAGGATTTGCTCAAAAGGATTGTACAAGTCTATTTGATGTCAGACTGCAATTCATAATGTACGCGGTGGCGCTAAAGCACTGAAAATTGCAAACTCTCCAGCAATAAAAACATGGTAGATCAGGACACTGGCTGTGAACAGGGGAGCGTATTATACTACCAGAGCTGGGTAGTAACGGATTACATGTAATCTGGATTACGTAATCAGATTCCAAAAATCAAGAATTTGTAATTAGAGTAAACTACATTTTTAAAACTCGTAATCTGACTACAGTTACTTTTATATGGATTACCTGATTAGATATTATTCACAGAATGGCAGTTAATTGTTTACAGTTAAGTCATTCTCCTGCATTTTTTTTATTTCAAATTTTTCATAATAAACATTATATAATAGTGATTCTTAAATATATTGATTTACATTCAAGAATTTGACACAACCCAGCCACCAACCAATCAACCAGCACCCCCCCCTCCCCCCCACCGATCTGGTGTCCTGGAATTTGATACCCAAAATGTTGACAGTTATGCACTAGGGGTGTGAAGAGACACTTATCCCGCGAGATGAAAAACAGATTGGATTTAACGAGATCAAGACAAGATTTATACTGTAGTATGGTCTTAATTCAACTGAAAATCACAAAATGCAAAACAGGTGCGTTTTGAAAATTAGGATTTAATGAATGTAATTTTAAGTCTTTTTCCTCTTTGTATCTGTCAAAGTAGTTCAAAATTGGCCTGCTTTAATATACAGTATGTGACATCAAATGTCAAAGATTTTAATCTAAATGTAATCCAAAAGTAGTCAGATTACGTTACAAAAAATGTGTTATCTAAGAGATTATTAATGTGATTACTAAAAATGTTGTCATGTAATCAGACTGATTACAATTAATACGTAATCTACCCAGCTCTGTATACTACAATGGCACTTTTCTACTGGAATTACCTGAAAAAATTTGTCCCAGGAAAGATTTTCTCCCCAAACTTGTTGCAGTCTGCATTTCCATTGCGGTCAAAAGTACCGTAAAGATTAGGCAAATTAGTCCGGTGACTTCAGACTTGCGCGCTCCCAGTCCAGAAAGGGGCAGTATGTAGAACCTAATTTTAACACCGCAGCTTGCCACAAAGGAGACCAGATGCTGTTTTTAAATGGATGTCAATGGAAGAGAAGCTTCACTACACTGAATAAACCGATATTTAGATTTTAATATAATAAAATGTGTATTTATATACGCCAGCCACCATTACAATCTATGGTAGAACTACGATAACGTCATACAAAGCGACGAACAATCATGCATTTTTTTTTTGTCCAAGGCTGCATAGAGTCAACCAATCAAAATGCTGCATGAACTCAAACAATTAGTATGTTCAGTGCCCAAGTCCCTCCCCCGAATGGTCATAAATCTTGAAAAGGACTACCTTGCGAGCAGGGACTTTCTGAGGGCCAAATGTTTACCCAGAATTTTGTTTTGATCCCGGTTCCTGCAGTGGAAACACACCGAGTACCACCCCAAAGTCCTGAGTTCCTGGGTATAGTTCCCACAGTGGAAACGTGCCACTAAAGTGTACTTACCTTTATTATTTGTATTTTTTTCTAGATTATTGTTTTAGGAGAGAATTATCACATGGTTTGGAGTTGGTGTTCATCATATTTGCACATACACTAGGGTTTGGCGCCATTATAGAGTGAGGAGCGTATAGCCACGAGCTGCGCAGAGACATCTTTATACAGTGCGAGCTAGGCAGTTATAAATGAAGGCGTGTGTCATCTGCACAGCGCCAGCTTTGAAGTTATAAAGCGAGGCTTGATTGTATTTGTTATTCTGATGTTATATTATATAAAAACAAAGTGAGGCGCGTCTCAGCAGTAAAATATCACATAGATAAATGTCTACATGAAGGCATACATCAACCTTTTCTGAAGTAATGCCATATTATCAGTATCTGTTGAAAATATGCATATATAGTGCAATAAACACAACAGTCATAACCAGTCAGAGCATTTTGTAGTTAAAATATGACAAATGCATGAAAAAAATACTTAAATATAACATTTATCAATTGTTAATGTTAATATTTGTTTTACCTTTTTGTGTAATTGGTAACATGAACTAATGATTTTCAGTAAAGAAAATTAATGGAAACTTAATTTGTCTATTGTACACACTTAAGGTTCTATGTTAATACAACTTAACCTGTTAAGTCTCATCCTGTGTAAAAACCAACAGTGTAATTCAACAGGTTTCCACGCAATTTTCTAGTAAAGTCAACTATTTCTGGTTAAGAGTGCACAAAGACGGCAATGTAAAATACACTCAAAGCGCATAAAGTATAAAGACATAATTAAACTAGTCCGTGTGATTTATATCGTATTAATTATAAAATACCAGAAATGTAATTAATTGTGTCGTGCAGATGTACATTTTTTTTTGGTTAACATTTCTTTTTACTGAATTTATGTTCAAATGTAGACACGCACTTCATTATGCTACATTATTAAATCATGTACAGTACACTGTTAGCCTAGATTTTGTATTTACTAAAAACATTAATTACAATGTAAAATGTCATGGATACAGAAGATTGCACCCCACTTCCAAGCTCTCACTGGCTGAATCCGAAATCGCACTGCCATACTATATAGTAGGCGAAAAGCAGTAGGCGAACGAATAGTATGTCCGAAACCTCGGTCTTCATAAAACAGTAGGCGAGAATTTCCCAGCTGGTGCACTATTTCTCGCGAGATTTGGACCTGCATATACTACTGTTGCATTTGAATACGCCTACTTACCTACTATTTAGTATGTGAAAACACCGTAGTATGTCCGAATCCTCAGTATTGATAAAATAGTAGGTGAAAAATTCCCGGATGGCTCACTGGTTACACCCACATTCTGACGCACCCAGCGACAGATACATGGGATAATTTCTTGTGGCCAGCAGTAGAGACTGTGAGGTGGCTGCCGGCCTTTTTATTCCATGTTATTGTTTGTTTATTTGTTTTTTATTAAAGTTTGTTTCAATGTTAAAAAAATAAAATAATAATCAAACAATAACACTGAAGTAAAAGGCCGGCAGCAACCTCAAAAGTCGACTGCCGGCCACAAGAACATAAACACAAACTTAACACATGTCCGGGCCCGGTCCTCTCTCGACGGCAGTCCTGTCGCTCATTCTCTTATATTTCCGATCTCCTCCGTGAGATATGCGGGACCGGTGTGCGCACAGCTGATACCCATTATCACTCACGCCACCGGCCACCCCTCCAGGCGATAATCTGTGTTAACGGTTGTTTTGCATTGAGTGCACTACTTAAATACAGTCTCATAAAATAAATTACACTAATTCAGTTGTTGTGGCATTACAGTAATTGCATCTAGGCTACCGCTTGTAAAACCCTGTTCAAATACAAAGACAACTGTAGAGAAATAAAAAATTGTGTGAGCAGGGCTGAGGAGTAACAAAATACATGTAACTTAGGTATTTTAAATACAAAATTTGAGTAACTGTGTTTAATTACAGTTAATTTGTTTGGATTCAATTTATTGTCATTACACATATAACAAGTACAGTGTAACGAAATGGATTTAAGAAGAAGAAGTTATGGGTGGTAATCAAATTACAGTTACGTCCGAAAAGTATTTTAGATTAAAAAAGTGAATACTTGGAATTTTTAACGTCATTTATTTCATTTAAACATTAATATGAACTGTAACGAGCAATTAATATAAACAGCAATTGGTGATTCTCTGACTGCTCATAAATTCCATACCCCTTGCTGAATATGCCAAATTTTAATAATTTAACAAAACAAGAGGTATCTGGGTTCACAGAAGTTGCATATTAATTTTATTTTGTACTGTCCTGAATAAGCTATTTCACATAATATAAATTAACATATACTCCACAAGACAAACTGACAAATTGCCACATTAAAAAGTTTACATCTGAATCTTTATCGTCTGATCAACGACTGTTTTTATGTTTTGTGATTTTGATAATGTTGTTTGTGAGTCCCTTGTTCAAGTTATCTTTTAGGTAATTGTGACTTTTTATCTCACAGTTTTGACTTCACTTAGAATTGTGAGATATACACTTGCAGTTGCGGACTATAATGTCCAATGTGTTTGAACAGGATTTAGGACAGCCCTTCACATGTAAAACTACATGTTTCCCAGAAGACAAAATAAGTACAATTAAAAAAAAGTTTACAACCCAGCTTTTAATGCATTGTGTTCTTGAGCATCAGCATTTTTCCCTTTCATTTTTTAAAGATTGTCTGCTTTTTGTGCTTTAAGAAATATTGTGGAAAACTGACGTTTAAATAATAAAATAATATGCAGAGGAAAACCAAATTCTATATTCTATATATCCCATTGTGTTACATATCTTATTAGTATGTCAAAGTATTCTAAAGTATTTAGATTAAGTTACAAAATGTGTGTAATCTAACGAAATACCTTACAAATTACTTTTAAATTGTATTTTATTAAAGATTACAAAATACATGATTTTGTAATCTTTAGTGAAATACATTTCAAAAGTAACCGTCCCAGCCCTGTGGGTGAGTACATCAGTGTCAGTCATCTTTTAACTCTCTTCACAGAAACCCATTTACAAACTCTAAATGGTTCAGAATTCATTAGCCCTGATCATTACTGTATTTCAATATTTCTCCCGTTCCAAGGTACCTTCACTGGCTTCAAATTAGAATTTCAATTAAAGATTTTACCATTCACTTTTAAGGCTCTTCATAATGTAGAACCTTTACCTATATCTGACTGAACATCATGTGTATTCACCGGATACCAGATCTCTCAGGTCCTCTGCTTCTGTGACTCTTGTTGTACCATCTGTACGTTTTATTACCGTGGGATGTATAGCTTTTAGTTAAAGGCGCAGCTTTTGATTTACAGCTGCCACTAGAGTTGTATTATAGATTTGCAATGAATCTCTCAGTCCAAACACAACGGTGGCCACGACACTACAAAAATATGTTATTCTCATGTTGACGCAGTGAAGAGATCGTGCAGGCATTACACATCTACTTATATTTGTAGTATTACCTCCCATTGACAGTGTCAGCCTGAAACTAAGAAGAATTGTCTGACAACCTAAGACAATGACTAATCTTTAATCAATTACCAAAGGCCAATACAGCTGCTGCTATGGCTCTTAACTTATGCCTGATTCATGGTTAGATTGTGTAATGAAAGAAAGGATAAAACACACAAGACAAGGTCACAGTGATCATTATAGCTGTATATAGGATAACAGCCTGTTCTTTAAACTCAACCTGGCCTGTCACTCATCCGGTGACCTGAGGCTGACACTTCTGTGCAAAGACCTAATGACAATTCCACATGTTCAGAGAGACGTGATTGATATGTGAAACAGAACAGAGAGCTGAAGCATGTCCTTAAACAATATAACGATTACCGGACACCTGTATAACTGTGCCTTAAAGATTCCCAACAAAAGCCTACAAAAATACTTTTCATTGCTATTTAAACTTTTTTAAACTTACATTTTCCCAAGCATAATCCCAAATTCAGCGTGGTTCTATGGTAGATCCCGTAACACTGTGGTATTGCAATTGAATGAAGTTACAACATTGATATATTTAAACATAAGTTTGATCAATGCAACAGGCGATGCGAACTCACTTTACCATTCTAACATGTCCAACACAATTTATGTGAATAATAAGCTACGAACGCAAATAAAAAAGATAACGACTTATAAACGCACGTTTTTAACAGACAAAGACTGCAACAGTGCCGCAAACTCATTCACCAATATTTACATTATAACCACGATTTTAAAGTATATAGTATAGTAAAATGTTTTTGACTGATTGGTACAGTATATATATCCGTAGTTTAACTTCAGTCAAACAGTTTATTTTTGTGAACGCACCTCGATCTCCTTACGCGCGTCCAGACTGCATGCGGCGCGTCTGCTCAGCAGGTATATCGGGTAATCCTTCGCCACCATCCTGACAACGGGGGCAAAAACTGTAGCTCTGTAAACTGTGTAACATTTAGCAGCTGGGAAGCGGGAGCGCGCACTTAAAGCCCAGTTCCAATCACGCGCAGCGAGGACGCGCAGGTAAAGTGCGCGCTGAAGTAACTCAGGTGCATCTTGAGCTCCGCCGAATAACATTTTTTCTCGATTGTTTACACACACATTTCTTGAAAATATGGCTCCTTTTTTCAAACACAAATCCATAACTTCTCACCCAATTCCCTCAACATCTTATTATCGGGTCAAAATGAAGCTCTCCACTCAAAATCATTCAAGCTTGCTGAAAAAGCAAACTTTTACCCCAAACATGACACACAGGCCCTCAGAAACACTAAATCTTATTGGGATTCAAGAATATAGTAATTTGACAGCTCGGTGTCTTATACAATATAAAAGGGTGCAGAAAGAGCAAAATACAACCATGAGCTTTAGGAAAAAAAAATTTGATAGTGTTTTCTAAATGAGAACATGGTTAACCTTTGCAAAATTAGGACGTTTTGTGAAGGGTTTGTACAAGCTGGTGTATTGTTCTGAGAATGTGTTTATAGTTGTGAGAAAATGGTGAATTGTCTTATGAATAGTGTGTTAGCAATCGAGAAAAACTGAAATATTAATTAATATTAATATTCTAGATATAGTGATTTATGGAACATACAATATACATCTGATGAAGAAAATGAAATGTGATCAGTAAAGCAAAGAAAGTGTCTAGTCCATTTCCACCATTTAGACTAAAACAAGGTTCCGCTAATACCTTAAATGTGTGTCGTTGGTGTGTTTTATTTTTTATTTACCGACCATAACAACCTTGTTGTCTGGAAATTTTCTGGTGAGCTCATCAACAAAAATAACATGCATTAAGGTAGAATATAAACATATAAAACATTAAAAAGGTAGGTACAAATGTGTGTAAATACTGCACTTCTGTATTCTTTTTTTAACAAGAATACTTCACGTCTTTGGGGTCTTATTTTAATGCTTTATCTAAATCTAATCTAGTTTCAACCTGATGTATGATTCAGTAAGTGCAGAGGGAGTGTAAAGGTAATTCAGTTTCAGAGGTTTTGTTCTGGCATGGCCGTGAGGTTCCTGTGATTGTGCAGCTATCAGATGTGAGGAAGTGTTGCCGGGGGATTGAGTTGGCCACTCAACTGAACACCAGCCAAGGCACTGATGGCAAACAAACTTTTTTTTACATTCACTCAACGTGCTGCTCAAATAACCCAAAACAGCTCATGAATAGCAGAGGATGAACCCAACCTAATTCTGACCTCTAGATATGCAAAATTCACATCTCTCTCTCTCTATATACACATATGTCCTTGTAAAACTGCCCTAAAAGACATACTAACATACTAGGAAGATGGAAAAACATTGCAGATTTGGCCATAATCAATAATTGCAGTAAATTTCAGGCACCTAAAGATTGCAGGTCACGCAATAATTTTGCACAAAACACAAGTTTACATTCAAGAATGTACATGTTTTGTAAATGTTTTGTACATTCCATTAATTGTGAAACCATAAAATTGTTGTTAAAATTCAACTAAGGCTGGGCATACAGTACATGATTACATTTTTGTTTACGAACTCACAGGCAAATTTCTTCGCTAGGGACAAACTCGTTGATGCTCGTATGGTCACTGTAGGAGCCATTTGTATGTTTGTAATTTTGTTACTGACACTAGAGGGTGCTGCATATTTGGGTATATTCTGGTAACATGATTGATAGTAGGTGGAGTCATGGGGAAACGTGTTCGCAGGAAGCAGCGAGGAGAAATGGGTATAATAGGGCGTTCGACTCCGGAGGCGTTTGGCAACAACTGGACTGTGAATGGACAGGAGTATGCAGAGGAAAGTGACGAATCAGGAAATGAGTTAGGTGAGATGGAAATAGATGGCGGGAGTAATGGAAAATGGAACAAGGTGAAGAATTATGAAAGGAAAAAGAAAGGAAAGGATAAATCGCATGATAGCGATTCAGAAAGGGGATCCGTCACAGTACGAACCAAGGAAGAGGAATATAAGGTATTTGTTAAACTTGTGCATGATGGAGACTTGTTTGGAGGTATGAATCCAATACAGTTAACCAAAAGCCTAAATTTGGAAATTGGGGAGATAAAGTGCCAAAGTTCTGAGGAATGGAGCGTTGCTGATAATATGTAAAGATGGGAATCAGCTAGGGAAAGCAATTAGAATGAACAAAGTTAATGGAAAGGCGGTAGAATGCACTATGGAGTATAGTAAGAAATTCGTAAAAGGAGTAATCACAGGGATTCCAGTAAATGTGTCAGCAGAAGATGTTAAAGAAAATATAACAAATATATGTGTAAGGGAAGTCAAACGACTAATGTACGACTGTAATGTGATAGTCTTTCGGTTATGATCACCTTTGATGAGGTCAAAGTCCCAGAAAAGGTCTACGCTGGGTATATGTGTTATGCGGAGAGGCCCTATATACCCCCACCACTTATGGTTATGCTTAAAAGTTTACACACCCCTTGCAGATTCTGGAAAAAGCTGAAACGTTTGGAAAAATAAGATGATTTTTTGAAAATGAAGGTTTATTTATAATTTAGTCATACCCTGAGCAAGTTATTTCACTAAAGAAATGTTAACATAAAGTTCACACTAAAGAATAATAACAGAATTTCAAAAAATAGCACAGGGCAAAAGATTACATGCCCCTGATTCTTAACACTGTATGATGTTACCTAAACAATCAATGACCGTTTTAATGTTTAGTCATAGTTGTTTAAGGGTTTCTTGTTTGTCATGAGTCATTAGACTGTCCATTGATCTTCAAAACAATCACCCAGGTCCTCCACAAACTTTGGCTTTTTCAGCATTTCTGGATATTTGACTCATGTCCAACAGTACCTGTATGATGTTGAGATTCCTCTTTTTACATTGAGGACAATCAAGAGACTCATACACAACTATTACATAGATAGAAACATTCAATTCTGCCCACAAAGTCAACACAATTAATTTAAAGACAGGTGGGGGTTAGCCTTCCTGCTACTGGATTTGAAAGTCTTATATGTAAAATTTGTCTTACTGTCCTGTACTTTTGATTTGGCTGTGCTCAGGTTGTTTATTGGCGCACTAATGTTACTTGTTCACAATTTATAACCGTATGGTAGACTAGATATAATGTAATGTTGCCGGGTCTCAATAGCTTACATAGCATGATCGTGCCTCATCACGAATTTAGAACATGCACAGTTTATGAAGTTACATGATGTAACAGTGGTTTCTGCCAAGACAAATTCACGTGTATTGCTGTGTTGCCCACATGGAAGCTTATACAGCGGCAATATTTATGACATTTATAACAGACAATTGTCAAAAAAACTACACGGGGGAACCATACACCAAAATGGCTCGTTGTTGCTTTAACGATAAGGTACAGCTTAAGGTATAACTTAAGTATGATGTAGCGATGAGAAGGTTTTGGGAAACGCGGCCTAGATTACTATCCTGATCCACTTCGTGAAAGCGCATATTTCTCATTCAAACGCATGCCGCAATATGTGATGAAGCAGGCGAGAGCCAATCACAGAAAAAATTGTTAAGAGTTAAATTTGAGGGTTAAACATTTCTAAGTTTAATTTAACCCCCCCAAAGAGTAAATGTAATTACATTTACAGTCAAATTTAGCTGAATGTTGGATTTAGTTGACAGAGTTAATTATGTCAGTTATACACGGGGCTGTTGAATGCTCCAATCTTATGACAAACGTTCTATGGGTTTGTGAATTGATTATTTTGTGCTGGATCATTTTGGGTGAACAGAAATAGAACGGTGTTGTATACAAGTAATGAAGATAAACGTCTAAAGATTTTTGCTGCCACAAAAGATGAGAGATGAGATTAACCATGTCATGTAAACCTGTTTATAAGCAAAAATCTGACTATTGGTATACATGTGAACATTTCCAGTGACTTACAATGACCAGGAGATGTAACATAACACCAGCATACAGTCGTTGCCTAGCCATCAAGGAACAGTTATCGTGCTCCTTATCACATTTGTCAGCCAAATCTCTCATTTAGAGGGCCTGAATGCCTGTGTTTAACCCATTGCACAAAAAAAAATCACATTACTGCTTAGGGATGTGCACGAGTACTCGATTAATCGATTACTCGAACGCATCAGCAGGATCGAGCATGAAAATGATGATCGATTGGCTCTAAATATTTTTTTTTACTATCATTATTTCTGATTGGTTATGCTGGTATTTGGGCGGTAGTCTGATATTTGATTGGTTATGGCTGCGAGAAGTTGTGGTCTAGAGACAAGACCGGAGCACAGAGCGAAAATGGCGTCTAAAGCGCGCAGCGATGTCTGGCAACACTGACAAAAACAGTCAAGTGTAGCTAAGCCCGACGCTCGACACTCTTTTCGGCGAGGACTACGGCACGAGTGATGTTTCTCCGCATGACACCGAAATCGAAAGCTACTTCAGGGAGCCATGCATCTCTGTAAACCAGGATCCTTTATTGTGGTGGAAAGTAAATGAGTCTCGATTTGCAAAGCTAAGCACCCTTGCCCAGTGGTACCTGGCTGTTCCTGCAACTTCTGTGCCTGCTGAGCGTGTTTTTTCCACCGCAGGTCTAATTGTAAATAGACTCCGCACTCGGCTTTCATCTGAGCACGTAGACCGACTGATCTTTTTAAATAAAAATATGTAGTCCTTATGTTAAGTTTTATTAGCCATGCATGGTAAAATATTCAGGCTGTTTTTGTTTTAAGTTTAAACAGCTTAGTTAAATTATGCCGGCTTTATTTTATTTACCTTTACCGACTGATATTTTGAAAGAAATGTTATGTTACCTAATCTTTAAGTTTTATAGCTGAGGTAAAAATATTCAGGCTATTTTTATTTTAAGTTTGTGCAGCCAAATAATCCATGGCTTCTAATTTTCGTTAGGCTATGGGCTACTTAACAGTCGTTTGGTGAAGTTGTATTAAACTTTATTTTTGCGAACCTTTTACAAAAAACTTTTTTGATCCACAGCCGTTGTGATGCTGCTGAAGTAAAATATTGTTTTGTTAAAAATAACAGTTGAATAAAATAACTGAAAAGCATATCATGTGTGTTTTATTTGTTTTCACATGCATAGAAAAAGGTAGGTTATCTTTTTAAAAACTGATGCAAAATATTTATCCAAATAATAAGACAGACATATTGATGGGATAATACTGTAAAATAAGATATTTTTTTTTTTTGCGGGGCTTCAGTTGCCATTGTTTTAAAGCGCCCTGTAACGGGAGAAGCGCATCCACTACTTTCTGGTTGGCACTTAGTTCAAGCTCACATGCATTTTGTGTAGATAAATACAATTTGTAATATAACATTTACATATTGTGTATCTAGGCTATGTGATAAATTTTATATACAATGCGTCATGAAGAAAAAGCGCTTCAGCTTCACCTCACGCTGTTATTTCTTTTAAATGTTTACTGTGTTAACCACTATTGATGGTGATGTTTAATAATCTGTGTTAATTTAATTATTTTTTTAATCCTGTCATGTTTCATTGTTTTATCAACAACGTTTTTAACAGGGCTTTAATTAAAATATTTAATTGTCGCTATGACGCACACGCCCCGCCCCTTGCTTAAGCTCCACCCCCGATTAATCGAGTACTCGTTTCTCAAACCTGTGGATTACTCGAAATGAAATATGATCAGAAATGCCCATCCCTATATACTGCTGTGATATTCATGTCTGTCACACAAACTATGAAGGGAGAAGTTAACGTATGTGCCACAGTTTCAGGGGTTGTTGCATAAGGCCTTTAAAAACATGTTTATATTATTATATACATCCCCAAGGCCGACTTATAATTTCAGCAAGGTTTTTAATGTCAGTAAAGTTTAGATTTTCATGTAAAGTCAAGTAAAACTCTTTGCTCTAGGGAAAATCACAGAACCCACACAGAATTGTTTGCCTTTATGTAGGAGAAATAGATTTAAAAACTATTTTATACCAGCTGCCATCGGTTTTTTAAATTACAAATAATTTTATGGATATTATTAATGGAAGTCATTGTTTTTGTTTGTGTGTTATGGTGTGTTATGGTGTCATTGTTTCATATGGTTTACTGCTGGCTGTTAAATAAATTGCCCTTCGGGGATAATAAAGTTTGACTAAGACCCTTAACAGAAGTGAGTAGTTGACGAACAAATCATACATGTGTCATATTTTGTGACAGCAAAATTTTGAAAACAAACTGTTAATATTACATTGTTTTATATTATTAATATTTATCTTCATTGCTAGTTTTTTTAACAAAATGTATGCCATCATCCCATAGGAAAAATATGTATATTTGTCTGTCAACTACTGTTGTGTATTCCCAGAAAAATACTTAAGGATCACAAGTAAGCAACTTTTGCATTTCAACATACACTTCTTTGTGTCTCTCTTGACGTTTTGGTTTTTTTTAATGTTTCTTCATTTGGTTGTTTTCTAGTTCTATTTTATTATTTTATGTGTATTTACTGTGAACAGCCCTTTGGTCTACTGTGTAGTGGAAAGGGCTTTATAAATAAAGTAGACTTGAGACTTGAAGTAGACTCTCTCTATGCAACTGGTACGGTACGTATTAGGCACGTCTCTCAATATACCAAAACTCCCCTTGCACAAAGTGGCAGTAATATTAACCTGAATACTGGAACCTTTGTTTGACCAATTAAATTAAAGAATCTGAACTATTGTATAAACAACTAAATGAAAAGTTCAACCAAATATAAAAAAAATTAATATTTTTTTCACCTTCATATAATTAAAACCTTTTTTTGAACCAAAAAAATTTATGTCATGGTTCTGCTTCTTCTTGTCTGGTATTTTCTGGTTTTGAGGCTGTAAATTGTCGGTCATTGTGTTTGGTTCCTCATCTGTGTCGCTGTGGAACACATTGCCTATTGTGAAGTAAGTCTAGTCTTAGTGTTTAGTTTTTTTTGTAGTGTTAGTCCATGTGCCAGCCAGAGCGCTGCCAAGTGCCTGCCCAGCGGCAAGCAAGCGCGGCGTCTCCAGTCCGTGCAGTCGGCATCTTGGATTGGATGGATTTGGATTTGGATTCAATTTATTGTCATTACACATATACGAGTACAGTGTAACGGAATGGATTTAAGAAGAAAAATACAGCATAACATGAGGAATGTGGGGAGAAAAAACAAATACACATAATACACCATAGACACGACTTGCAACAGGGGAAGTTAATCCAGCTCCAGCAAGCAGCCATCCGGTCCAGCAGCCATTACGGCGCCGATCACAGACCCGCTTGTCAGGCTGGTGGTACAAAGCGACGGAGGCGTTGGATTGGGTGAGGGTAATGTGTGTGTAATAGTTCCAACCGCCTCAGTTGAGCGGCATATGTGTGTGTGTATGTGTGATAGTTTGTAATCCGCCTCAGTTGAGTTCGGCATATGTGTGTGTGTGTGATGGTTTGTAGTCAGTCAGCAGGTGTCTGTAGAGTGGGGGAGGAACGCAAGAGCGTCTCACTGCAGTGCTCTTCACAGGGTTGATTTCCCAGCAGCGGCCTTGGCCGAGGCCAGTGCTGGTTCCGGGGAACCGAAAAGATAAGATTGCGATTGTTTTGTGTTGGGGCGAGTAAACCACATTCCAATTCCGTGGCTACTCTCTTTGTCCATTTTGGTCTCCAATACCATCAGTTTTCCTTTGCAAAGCCGTGAGATTCTCCATGATAGAAACCATATTGCGGTTAATAGTCTCAGTCTCAATGCTGACCGCTCTTCCCACAGCTTCAATCGATACGGGCAGCCTTGTGAGGCTTTGGACAGCTGTTCCCGTTTTATGAATTCTTCGATAACCCAGGGCAAAGCCTAATCCAATCAGCACAAGACCTGTTATCATGGTTCCGAATAGGTAGATATCTTCGATGTCCTCCACGGAAAGAGCCGCCAGACACACGATCCGCCATCTGTCCCACGCGTCCATCGTGTAGCCAGCTGCGAACGTTCCGTCAGGGCAGTTAGGTTCCCCCGAACCCAAGCTCCTCGTCGAGAAAATGCTGTCAATTGCGTTGAGAGACCAGTTGATCAGATCCATAATTTTCAAAGTTTGGAGAGCAGTGCAGAGAGAGTCTCTCAATAGATGAGACGAGACAGGAGACAAAGCAGGGAAAATAAGGGCAAGGACGGGGAGTGAAAAATGCGACCGCCTCCGTTGAGAGCCAAACGAGAAGGTGAGGCCTGACCAGCCGCAGGCGTCCAGTACGGCAGCCCAGCCGGCTATCCAGTCCGTGTGCCAGCCGCCAGAGAGCGCTGCCCAGCTGGCGCAGCCGGCATCCCCAGTCCTGCCCAGGCGTAGGCGTCCAGTTCAGTGTCCTGTCCTGCCTTCCCCCCGGCCACTGCCAAGTCCCCTGGGACTACGCGCCCTCAAGTGCCTCCTCCTATGACTAAGACTGTTCCCCCTGTTCCTACCCCTATGGACATCCCCCCATGGACTTTGTTGTTCCCCCTCCCTTGTTTGTTATTTTTATTAACCCACCCCAACCCTAGTGTCATGTTTACCTGTCTGCCCCTGATCTTGTTGTCAATGTTTTTCTGGTTCCTGTCACTGTCCCAGTCTGTCTTGTCCTGTTCATTCCTTAAGGCGGGGATCTGTCATGGAACGGAACTCCCTGTTTCATGTGGAGAGAGAGAATTTGTCTCTTTTGGCTTACCATACTCTCTCTCCGGTCCTCGTCTCTGTTTCCTGCCCTCTCGTTATTGATTGTTAATTAGTTATGCCCCGCACCTGTCCCCTCTTGATTTGCTCCTCTTTAAATAGTCTTCATGTTTCATTGTCTTGTGTTTGGTTCCTCATCTGTGTCGCTGTGGAACACATTGTCTATTGTGAAGTAAGTCTAGTCTTAGTGTTAGTTTTTTTGTAGTTTAGTCAAAGTGTGGTATTTAGTCTTTGTCAGTCCCGTGTTAGTTAGTCTAGTTCCTGTTTGCTTGTCCTTGTTACTGTTATCCTGTCTTGTTTTACCCCCTCGTGGGTTTTTGTTTTGAATATTGTTTAATAAATCTGCGTGATAACCCCTTAATCCCCGCGGCCTGCAATTGGGTTCTTCCCCCTTCACAATTCATGACAATTTATAACGCTTTCTTCTGTGAAACACAAAATAAGACATTTTAATATTACATTGTTTCATATTATCTTCATTCTTAGATTATATACTAAATGTATGCCGTCATCCCATAGGACAAATATGCATATTTGTCTGTCAACTACCCATGTACAAAGTGGCAGTAATGTAAACCTGAAAACTGGAACTTCGTTTGACCAATTCAATTGAAGAATCTGAACTATTGTTCAGATAGGAAAAGTTCAACCAAATATAAATAAATTTTATAATTTAAAAAGTTCAACCAAATATAAATAAATTTCATAATTTTTTCACCTTCATATAATTCAAAACATATAGATGAAATGTATAACGCTTTCTTCTGTGGAACATAAAAGAAGATATTTTGAGAAATGCCTATACACATTGAATTTGAAACTAATACAGAAATGGACCACTTCGCAATTTTATTTGGACCAGTTATTAATAAAGAAACCTTTGATCATTAAACATGGCTGCTATTCATACCTAATGGTCATTCTGAAGAAAAGACAATATATAGTTTGGTGAGCCTCCTTATTGTCTTAGTATCGGGACACTTTCTTGCATGTTGTTCACGCACATCTTAAAGACAATGTTGGTGTTTTGAAATTTAGCTTTTAGCTTTAAAGCTTTAAACTGTGTCTTCTGAACAGGGCAGAGTACCAGGACAGAGTTTATGGGTCTGGATAAGTCTTTTAACTTAATGTGCAGTTTAGTATTCTGGTGCTAAAGTACTATGTTTTCACTGTTAAATAAAGTGGTATATGTTAAAAGAAGGGAAAAGTTGCTTTGACCCTTATAAGAGATTTTTCACTTTAAAGCTTTTTTTTAAGATTTACATATATGTATTATCCGCTTGTTAAGCCTAACCTTATGCACCACTATGGAAGGTCCTATATCGTTTCGGGTGCCATAGGCAAATAACAAAAATGTTGATAAACACTAATGTTTGCTGTAAAATAGTAGGTCTACCCTGAAAGACATATTGTGTGAAGAAAGGCTAACATTCCCGAAAAAACTTCTAAGGACAGTTCTTGCATTATTTTCTCAAGATTGATTTACAAAGCATATGACATTTCAAAATGAAGATGTTCTTAATAAAATATTTTATAATTTCTTAAGAAGAAACATTCTTACAAGCTTCCTATAATTTATATTAAAAACTATCTTATATTTTGTCTTAAAGCGGCCCTGCAACGGTGTTTCATGCATTCTGACTTCTTTACAATGTTAAACGTGCTGTCTTCTCATGCTTAACATGGTCAACTTGTCAAAAAACGAGTTGGGAGTATTACATAGCACATTCTGTGCTCGATACACTCCCTCAGCGATCGTACCGGTTTCGGAAAGTTTTTTTCGAACATATAAAACTGTTTCGTAACATTTTTTTCTTAGTCCCTTATTGGACAATTCTCCCGAAAAAAAGCATGCGGCCACAAGGAGAGCAGGAGAAGGAGCATGCGCAGACGTCACTTTCACTTGTGTGCAGGAGAGAGAGCATACATTCGCGAAGTTCAAGTGTTTGTTTGTTCACTGCGTGTTGGTGATGAATGTTACATAAACGGTGGATATAACGCTGGATTTGGAGATCGCTTGAAACTGATATATGGAGCCGTCCCAGCGCTAAAAGATGCCGGAAACGAAGCGCATGCGGTGAGTGAAACTGATGTCTCTGTTTTGTTGGCAATGGGTGCACACGTCCTTAAGTTCAGCCTACCCCTACCCCTCCCCTCCGCACACGCCGTATGATTTCGGAAGTAATCGTACAGCTGTATCTATCTTTTATAAATGTGGTCAAACTAAATACTCTTCGAAGATACGAAGTATGCAATACTACTCTATAGATACTCAAGATTAATATGAGATTGGCAGAAACCCTGTGTGTCAGGGCCACTTTAAGAACAGTTTCGTTAATCAGGCACCTGGTCTTTATTCTGTCTTGATTGGAATTTTGCTTACAATACATATTGCATATGTATTCAGTTTGCCATAAAATTGTATTTTCAAGCTACTGGATAGCATGCGTGTGCAAGAAATGTAAATTTGTGCCCGAGGTGCTTTACCGTTAGCCAAGGAAATAAATAACTGAAATGGATTCGCAGTATTGACATAATGTGTCAAAAATGAGTTTAACAGTGACAGGTGAAAAGGCGTAATTTCCTGCGACATTTTACTGATGGACCATGGGGCAGATGAACAGACTGCAGAGGAAATGTGCTGTAATAAAAACGTTGCGAATAAAATTGTATAGAAGCGAATGAGCTGTAGAAGGAGATGATTACTGGAGGCTATTAAGAAAGTAAGCCACAACTGGGCTTCAGAGGATACCAGCATTTGTTGAAGGAGTTTGGCTTTGTGCCATGATTTTCTAAGGTTCTTTAAATAATACCCCTGCAGTTGTGTGTATTCCCCTGCAGACTTTCTAAATGTTTGAATTATGGTAATTTGTATTATTTTCTGATGACATCCAATAACAGTGCAGTATGCAGTAGTACAGTATTTTAAAACTTTATTACACTAATATTTCGCTATTGAAATGTGCTTAACACATGAGTTCTTGCTAAAATCCAATGTCATTATGTGAATGTGTGGTTGTAAAATAAGGGCATAGCAAAAAAGTTCCCAAGAACTTAAGAAATGAGGTCAACAAAATTAACTGAGAAGCTACAAAACTGACCTTCCTCCATCAAACAAAGAGGCACATTTATACATATGGACTAGTCCAACTAAACACACACGGGGGAAACCATTTACAAACTAAACAAAACATTTATCCCAAATATCACAAAAAGATCAATTTAAACTACCTAGCTAAAGAAATACTATAATAAATAAGTATTAAGAAAATAAGTAGTCAGCAAAAGAATTTAGAAATCCCAGCACCAATCACTTCTCCCTGGACCCTCCCGCTGTCAATTAGGCAGTTAGTTGCGAAAAGCGTAACTAATATGCGGGTCCGGTGGCACGCCAGTCCCTTTACATGAACGGACCCCATCTCTGCTGCTCCACAACACGGTAACTTAAACTCAAAAGGAACATATCAATAAAGCGAACTAAATTGTGTGCACCCAACTAGTAAGCATATTGATTTTCAATAAACTATTTGAAATGAAATAAACTGTATGAGTCTTCTTTCTCAATGAATATGAAAAAGTTTTTAAAGTAAATGTGTCTAACTGAAGCGTGAGCGAATGAGATTGAAGCACATTGGCGGGCCATCACAGTGGTGCTAAGCTTAATGGATCGCCCGAAGACCGAAGAGCGTAAAGACCATCGACACTACCTGTGCGACTCAACCGAGCAAGGCACTTGAGTATTACGGTTTTGCACTTCTATTTATTCTCTTCTTGTTATTTGTTTCCTTATTCCCCGTTTTTCACTATGTGTTTTCAAATCCCTACTGTCACTACAACTCGTAAATCAACGGTATCACGTAGAAGGGCACGCAAGGCTAATGCTAATAATCTGCGCACTCTTTCAGCATCGAAAACTACCTCTATCACATTTCCCATTGGTTTATGGAACTGCCAATCTGCTGTAAACATTTACATTTACATTTAGGCATTTGGCAGACGCTTTTACATTGCATTATCCTATACATTTTACATAGGTATTTGCAATCCCCTGGGATCGAACCCACAACCTTGCGTTGTTAGCGCAATGCTCTTACCACTGAGCTACAGGAAAGCTGTAAACAAAGCAGATTTCATCACAGCTATTGCTAAACATTCTGGTCTTTCTCTTTTAGCACTTACTGAAACCTGGATAAAACCAGAGAAGACTGCCACAACGGCTGCCCTCCGATAATTACACTTTCTCCCACAGACCACGCATATCAGGGAGGGGTGGATGAACCGGTCTACTTATTCCTAACGACTGGAAATTCAAACAGCTGGCACCCTCATGTGACAACATCTCCTTCGAGTCTCATGCTGTTACTGTTATCATCTCTGTTAAAACTCACGTTGTAGTCATCTATCGTCCCCCAGGTCAGCTTGGGCTTTTTTTAGAGGAGTTTGATGCACTTCTGTCATCCTTTCCCGAGGATGGTACTCCCCTGGTGGTACTTCAATATCCACCTTGAAAAACCACAGGCTGCCGACTTCAACAACCTGATTGCCTCGTTTGACCTCAAGCAACCCATAAATCTGGTAATCAACTTGATCTTATCTACACACGCTACTGCTCGACTCATCACTCCCAGGTCACCCCGCTGCACTCTCTTTAAAACCTTCTCTGCTCTTCTTTGCCCACCTGCCCCCTCACCTCCATCTGACCTAACAGCTGATGATTTTGCAGCTTTCTTTGTAAAGAAAACGATCACCATCAGCAGTCAATTCTCTGCGCCACCGCCTCTTGACCACGCCCAACCCCCAGACACATGCTCGCTCCCCTCTTTCTCTCTCCTATCTGAAGACGATGTTTCCAAGGTCATTTCTTCTAACCACCCGACTACCTGCCCACTAGATCCCATCCCCACTCATCTGCTCCAGGCCATCTCTCCATCGGTTGTTCCCACTCTGACCCACATTATCAACTCGTCTCTTACCACTGGTACATTTCCCACACTCTTCAAAGAGGCCCATATTACACCACTACTGAAGAAACCCACTCTTAATCCTGCACTGTTACAAAACTACAGACCGGTATCTCTCCTCCCATTCATTGCTAAAACTCTTGAACGTGTTGTTTGTAACCAGCTCTCATCCTTTCTCACCCAGAACAATCTCCTGGACAACAACCAGTCTGGTTTCAAGAGCGCTCATTCCACTGAGACTGCGCTGCTCTCTGTCAATAAAGACTCCCTGAGACTGGAAAGAGCTGCCTCAAACTCATCTGTTCTTATCCTATCTGCCGCCTTTGACACCACTAACCATCACATCCTCCTGTCGACCCTCAAGGCTATGGGTGTCTCTGGAGTGGTCCTAGAATGGTTCAGGTCTCACCTCTCAGGTAGGTCATTTAGAGTATCATGAAGAGGCGAGGTCTCTGAGTCCCAACATCTTGACACAGGGGTGCCTCAGGGCTCAGTGCTTGGTCCATTGCTATTTTCTGTATACATGACATCCCTAGGCTCTGTCATTCGGAAACATGGCTTTTCCTGTCACTGCTACGCGGATGACACACAACTCCACCTGTCTTTTTAGCATGACGATCCAACAATTTCTGCACCCATTTCAGCATGCCTAGCCGACATCTCGCTCTGGATGAAGGACCATCACCTGCAGCTGAAAATGGCAAAAACAGAACTGCTTGAAATCCCGGCTGACACAAAGACTCATCACAACTTCTCTATTCAACTGGGCTCATCAACCATTACATCTTTCAGAAAGGCCAGAAACCTGGGAGTGGTGATCGATAATCAGCTTAACTTCACAGATCAGGTTGCCAGCACCGCCCGGTCCTGTAGAATTATCCTCTACAATATTAGAAAAATTAGACCCTTCCTATCAGAGCATGCTACGCAAGTCCTAGTCCAGGCTCTTGTTCTGTCCAGACTAGACTACTGCAATGAGCTAATGGCTGGACTCCCAGCTTGCACAACCAAACCTCTACAGATGATCCAGAATCAGCGGCAAGAGTGGTCTTTAATGAACAGAAGAGAGCACACGTCACTCCTCTCTTCATAAAGTTACATTGGCTCCCTATTGTGGCCCGCATCAAATTCAAGTCTCTCCTCCTTGCCTACAAGTCCACCACTGGTTCGGCACCCCCTTATCTTCTTTTGCTAATGCAGACGTATGTACCCGCCAGATCTCTGCGCTCTGCAAATGAACAACGTCTTGTGGTGCCATCCCAAAAAGGTAAAAAATCGATCTCACAAACCTTCTCTGGATCGGTTCCACTTATGTGGAATGATCTGCCCGCGGCAACAAGATCTGCAGATTCTGTAGCCATCTTTAAGAATCGTCTGAAAACACATCTCTTCCGTCAACACTTTACCGATCAGTTCTGACTTCTATCTCTTTTCTACTCTAAAAAAAAATAAAAAAAAAAACTTCAAACTTAGCTCTGTATACTCTGGTAGGCTTTATGAAACTAGTTTAATTGATTGCACTTATGCTTTTTGTTGTACTTATGTTGTCCGAATTGGTTCGATTGTTTACCCCACCTGTTAGTTGCTTTAGATAAAAGCGTCTGCTAAATGACTAAATGTAAATGTAAATACCTCAATATTTTGAAGTATTTGTCATGGTAACCCATAACTGAAACGCGTCCTCTGCATTTAACCCATCCATGGTGAATAGTGAACATGCACACTGCATGTTGTGAATACACATACCCCGGAGCAGTGGGCAGCTTTCACTGCAGCGCCCAGTGAACAACTTGCTAGAGGGCACCTCAGTTGTTTCTTGCCAGCCTGGGATTCGAACCTGCAACTTTTGGGTTACATTTCCGACTCGCTAACTGCCTGTTCTTTTTTGTTAATTATTTCATGATAACGGATCACCAAAGACCGGTAGGCGCTGCCGTTTCTGAGTCTGTCCCTTTTTACATCTGTCCAGCAACGCATCTTCAAACAGCTAAAACTTTAGGCACTGTTCTAAAAACGTCAGCTGTGGGCGCTTATAAACAGTGTATCAGATTTCTCAACTTTTATAAAATCAATATATAGCAATGGTATTTGGTATTTACGTAAAGACATACGGAGGACGTGTTGTGGTTGTCCCGCACCCCCTGCACTATAGTTGGGTGGCTGAGTAAAAAGTGATCATAAGGATCGCAGCATTTACGTTTACGAGTTTCATATCTTGGCAACTGATCAGAAAAAAACTGAACGAAAAAATAAACATGCAAACCCTTAAAGGTGCATTTGTACTCTCTTGTGGGGGGGTGATTTCGGATTGGGGGCAGATGTTGGTTTTCATCCTGGGCAACTGCCTACTTCACTTACATACGCCTAGAAATGGCCCTGCTGTTAGTGACTGTTTGGACATATTGAACATAAACATAGTTTGACTGTAAATATGCATATACTGTAGTTTGTTACCTGGATGGAGGCTGTGCACTGCATGAGACAAATAAAAAGGAAGTAACAGAGCCACAATCCCAGCACAGTAGCCGCTCTGCAATGGTGTATAGTGATTTTGATTGATTGCATTGCGGTTGAAATACAGGATCTTAGCAGTTCAGTGGAAGTGACTGCTGGTTACACTGAAGTATTAATGCATCACGTTGTTTAGTTACTATTTTATACTTAATTTTGTCCAAACGCAAATATGAGAATTCTACATTTAAATGTCAGTATCTGAAGCCTGTCTTTAGACTCTATCTAATCACGTTTCGTGTTTCCTCTTTTCTTTGTCATGTTTATCTTTTTCAATTGCAAGTCATAGCAAAAAAAGTGGCCTCATACAAGCTAGCATGATATAGTTTAAAAATCAGTACCCAGCATTTTACTCCATCACTATCATGTCCTTGGGAATATCTATCAGGGTTTATTTCCAATAAACCTGAAGTAAAAATTACTGATTTTTAAACTATCTTTAAACTTTTCTGCTTTGACTTGCAACAACAGTTAATTAAAGTCTTCCTGTCCTGAAATAGCAAGTCATTTTTGTCCAGATCATCAGAGGCTATAAAAGCAACTGTGTGCTTTTCTAGGAGCTATTTTGCAATCAATCTGATGGAAATTATTTTTAGCAAATTGTAGTTTTTTAAATATATAAATTAGAGAAATAAACATAGTGCAAAATATTTTTGTGTCCTTGGACATGGTTGCTTGTGTCAGGCTTTTTCTCTGACAACACAATTACTCAACACGAGTCTATGCTAAATCCATATAATAAACACAGTGAAACCACTCTAGTGACTGTTGAACATTTGAAAAAAGGCCCTTGATAGTGATCAATAATTTATTTTCCACACTAGAGGAACCACTGGCTGCATTAGAAGCAATAGCGCTGACCCCTTTTTCCAGCATGTTATATTGCCAGTGACCTCAGGCTTGTCGATATCAGCCAAGCTTTTGTGCTGCACTAGCTCAACTGAACACATGCCAGGCAAACACGTGTATCCAGACTCCTCTGGTCAATGAGACCCCAGACTCAACCCACCGCAGCTCTTAGTTATCTGAAAAAACAGCACTGACTCATATGAAACACATGAAGAGTATGGAGGTGTAAAATTAATGTAGATTGAAGAGGTAAGACGATCTAGATTTGGGTAAATTTGATCATTTGATTTGGGTTCATATTAAGATCTTCAATCATAATAAAATATAAAAATGATAATATTTTTCATGACAGGTGATGATAAACAAAGCTGAGCTCAATTTGTGACATTGGTGAGATTTCTGGCTCTCTTTTCAGGAGAAATCTGAGATGCAGATAATATTTAAGCAAAAGTTTCCACTTGTGTTTCAATAATCTGTTTAGGGGAAATAATTAAGATATTAAAGAGATCATCTGTAATTTTTCTATCAGACATGTGAACCAAATGTGCTTTATACATCTAACTTGCACAAATAAAGTGAAAATAGATTAAATGGAATTATTAAATATAGGTAAAAAGATTTGGATCTCTTATGTGCAAGATTCAGAACTAATTTTATGTCTAGTCACATGTATAAGTAAAGGAGGAGTACCCAAATATAAAAACAATGACCGGCCATGTAGATTTCCCCACAATTACGTCTTAACAACCCGACCCACCCCAACAGGGCTGACAAGAACACTTGCCTGGGATATACCTAAAAACCACTGCGAGTTCAAGGCATGTCATTTGTCATTATTGAAGCCATTTCCTGACATTATCTCTCAAAGCACTGATTTCAAAGGTAATGAAATCAGATGTCCAATTATGTCCAATTCAGACCATTTCCAACAAGCAGGAATGACTGTTATTACATTCATATGGTGCATAGATCTCTGCTAAAAGCTTCAAGATCTAAAATTATTCAAACTAATCCTAAAAATGTGACACAGAAAATGTGACACACATTATGAATCTGAATGTGAGCATTTGCTTCTTTTGTTGATACAGGATAATCTTTGGCAGATGACGCAAAGGACGTAAGCTTCAGAATGAGAAACTAGACTGAAATCCTCAAGGTTTTTAGTGAAAAACTACATAAATTGCTGTCTACTCCTACAACACACATTTTTTTGTTCTTATTTATACAGCTTTTTAATGTCTATACTGTGCTACAATATTAATAAATTTATGAATAATATACATATATATATATATATATATATATATATATATATATATATATATACACACAGTATATAACATTTTTATTGTTTTTATTTTATGTTTTTTTTCCTAAAATGTATTTTCTGTAGAGCTGTTGTGCAACAGTGCAAAACTGTTTGGTATAAAATTAAACTGAATTATGTTTCTAATTACCTGAGATTCTATATACCATATACAAACCACTCCTGTTAACGCCGAGGTTGCAGAGACCAAATGAGTCATGAGGTTTTAAAGGGATTTATAGGGAACCATAAATTACATTTAACAGCTGTGTTATGCACAGACAAAACAACACAGTCAAAAGAGAAAGGTGGTGCCCAAAAATAAAAAGCCTTAATAAATAAAATCATAAACTTCTAATGCTTGGCAATCACATGTGCAAGGTGGTAAAAGGCTGACCTATTTCTGCATATATCTAACAGCCAATAAGACAATGAGAGTAATTTTCCTCTTCACACAGATCTTTCATCAGTTAAACAACATTTATGATTCAAGTTATTTTGCACTGACTTTCTTTGGATTTATTACAAGAATTTTCTTAAAATAGTGTCATTTTATCTTCCTATACAAGACTCAAAATGTCACCTGGGATGGCATGAGGGTGAAAATTATGAGACAATGGCCCTCATTTATGAAACATTTGTAAAAATATGTTAATATATGAGTAAATCTCTTCAAGCGGAGACACTTTGGTGATCTGGGAAAATCAGATCAATATAGCACTGTCTCATTTCGAAGAATATTACTGAATATAAAAATCAGCAATATTAACTGAAAAAAGGGACAGTGACAAGCGTTACTGTAGTGGAGTAGGCGGGGCAAGACCGTGAGTCGAGCTGTGCACGCACCGGCCTCGTATCACGAAGGAGATCGGGAGCATAAGAGAACGAGCGACCGGAACGTCACTGAGAGAGGACCGGGCCCGGACACATGTTAAGTTTATATTTAGGTTTGTGTTGCCGGCAGTCGTCCGTGAGGGGCTGCCGGCTGTTTATTTAAGTTGTTATTATTTGATTAAATGTTTAAATGTCTGCCGATTCCCGCCTCCTTCCTTCCTTTTAATGAACTTTTCTACAGTTTCGTTTTAACCAACGTTGAACAGTTAAAAAAAGACACAAACTCGTGAAATATTATGTATATGTATCATCAAAATGCAGTGTCATCAGTTTGCCATAAAGGACACATGAACATAATTTACACAAGGTAGGGAGAAGGTGTAAATTTCGTACCAACAAACATCTTGGAAATAAAAACATTTGCATGAATCTTTATGAACTATTTAGCCTACACAGAATTTCCTTCTTTCACAAACTCAAAATGTTTTGGGTTGTTTATGGTTGCTCAAACCAGGATATCACAAGGTGTTTTTATCATGTAGCAAATGTTTTTGTTGTTAAGGGGGAAAAGCAATAATTCACAAAAAACACAGGAAAAAATGGCTTGATCCTGATTGCGGTCAGGAGGAACAATGTTGGATAATGTTCGTGTATACATTGGCTACTTTTTCAAAGCTAATACAACTTACACATGATGCTATGTTTATGTCTTTGTAAAGTCACCCATTTTTATACATTGTAAAGTTTGTAATATACATTTTGTGCGTCATCAGAACCACATGATTGCAAACAAGCTATAGACAGGAAACAGCAATGACCCTGTCGCAGTGTACTGTGGGTACTAAACATTTTAACTATTTGTTTTACTCACATTGATGTCCAAACTGCAAAGACTGAGTGAATCCACATCTCTTCTCTCCTTCCTCTTTTTCTGTAAAGACATTAATGATAATTATTGAAAATACTGTATTTACATGTTTTTACTGATGGCACGTGGAAGAAAATAATCACATTCCTGAGCAGAATAAAAACCAAACAGCCAATCCTTACCACTACCGCAACATTATCACTGTAACACAAAACTAAAAGAAAAAAATCAAAAGCTTAATGTATACTTGCAAAATTTTAAGCATTTACAGTGTTTTTAAGCAATAATATTAGTAAAGTAGTATAATAGTATTTGAAAAACAATGAAGCAAGGAAATTATTTTTGAATGTATTGTTGTGTGAACTTCCTGCAGATTTGTTCTTTACACATTTACATTTAGTCATTTAGCAGACGCTTTTATCCAAAGCGACTTACAAAGAGTGTATGGAGCAATAAGCGATATGTCATACAGGAGCCATAATACAGTAGGTGCCAACAAAAGCTTGACCACTACCTGTTGAGAGAAATGGTTAATGTTTTTTTTTCTTCTGTCATGTATTCACAGAAGAGATGGGTTTTAAGTAGTTTTTTGAATGTTGTGAGAGATGTGGTTGACCACCAGGAAGGAGTTGTGAATGAGAATGAGCGGGAGAGCGATTTACTGTCCTTATGGGAAGGCAATACAAGACGCCACTGGTTTGCTGAACGTAGGGATCTTGATGGGGTGTAGGAGTGCAGGAGGGTGTGAAAGTAAGCCGGTGCAGATCCAGTGATAGTCCTGTAGGCAAGCATTAGTGACTTGAATCTGATACGGGCTTCAACCGGTAGCCAGTGGAGACAGATGAAAAGGGGAGTCACATGAGCCCTTTTGGGCTGTTGGAAGACGAGGGGTGCTGCTGCGTTCTGAACCAGGTGGAGCGGTTTGATAGCCTTTGCAGGAAGACCAGCAAGGAGATCATTATAATAGTCCAACCTTGAAATTACCAGGGCCTGGACAAGGAGTTGTGCCACATGCTCAGTGAGATAATGAAACACTGAAACAGAATTTTTGGGACATTCCTTCAGATCTCTGTGTGAACTTATAACTAACTGACTGTACATTTTAAGTCCAACTCATTACTCATTCTTATCCATTTGGTTGGTTGACATGTTTTATAAACGTATTTATCTTAATTGATGCCATTCGCTTCTTTATGTTCATTATTATTATTATTTTTTATTGTTTGTTCTCCATGACGACCAGCACTGTACAGGGTGAATATTTGCATCCTGATCCATGAGCAAGAACAATAGAACTCATGAAGGTCTGGAACATGAAATCCTGCCAATGCTCCACGCTGTAAAAATGTTACTTGCAAAAGGTAATGAAGTAACCTGAACAAAGAATTTTTAGTTGCAGGAATTATTTTTTTAGTTTTGCGTAGAATTTTTCAAGTGTTTGTCCAAAATGTGTCAAAGGTTTGCCCAACTCGCCAAACAGTGTAATCTGCTTAAAGAATAGGCTCTTGCAAGAGTTTGAAAATTGAGTCAGCTGATGCGAGAGATGTGATCATCCGACAAAACATAAGACAATAGAACCTGTTGCGAACGAGGCATGTGACACGTCATGTCGCGTTGGATCCAGTCTGTGTTACTGTACAGTATTACACTAGGGTTCTCCTCAATGCCAATACTTATTCTATATAGAATGTATATGAACATGAATATACAGTACTTATTTTGTACATTATGTGCATATTTTGTTTGGCATTTGAGGGTGGCAAAATGGCCAGGACGTGTCCAGGAAAAAGGATGTGGTTACCCTAGTTTAAAGTTATTATTTTTTAATGAAGGATGTTTGTTGATTGTTACCATAACGGAGGTTTGTTCACTGTTGAGGTAAGTGCATGTCACATTAGCACTAGTAAAATAATGTGTTCAGCACAACCTGTTTAAACAGTTATTTGACCAATATTTTGATTCGTCCAAAAAAAAGATTTATTATGTATTCAATTAATCAATCTATATGCTCTATTTCTATTCATCCAACAAGAAATATGTTGTTATTTTATTAATTGGATAAACATGACTATTTTTGTTTTGACAACTCATAACATGAAGGTCATTATGTTATTGTAAAAATTAGTTTGTAATCGATATAAAAGGCTGAAATTATAGGTGAAGAATCACCTTCTTATGTTTGTCCGAAAACATGTCCTTCATGTCCCCTTTTGCCATATGCTTGCACACATTATTCTAACAACATGATGAAGTACATTTGTGTGGGTAATTGTGCCTAACAAGCTTAAGTTCATTTACGGTATAGTTCCCCAAAAATGAAAATTCTGTCATCATTTACTCACACTCTATTTGACACCTTTATGATCTTCTTCCCTCCGCAGAACACAAAGGAAGATATTTTGAAAAAAGTTGGTAACTGAACAGCTCTGGACCCCATTCGCTATTATTGTATGGACACAAAACCAATGCAAGTGAATGTGGTCCAGTTAACAACATTTTTTATAAAATATCTTCTTTTGTGTTCTACAGGTTTGAAATGACAAAAGGGTGAGTAAATGATTTTTATGTGAACTATCCCTTTAAATAAAGAACAAAGTGCTGCTTCTATTCACTTGATAAGAGATAGTCTTTGTGCTATACAGTCACAAACACTTCAAACTACACAAACAACTTGAGGATAAGTCAACTCAACAAACTAAGGCTGGGTTTCCCGAAAGCTTCTTGAAGCTACGTCATAAGAGTGGTAGCGATATATTCTTAAGAACGAGGTAGTGATACAAAGGTTTCGGGAAACCCAGCCCAAAGGAGTAAAGAGTTGCATTACAAATCTCATGCATAACTCCCCAATCACACAATACTAATTTTGCTCTTATTTATACTCATTATAAACATCAGAAGCTTAAATTAAAAACCACGTAACAGATCTTTTTAATATCCAAACCATTTCGACTAAACAACAATGACAGCGAATAGATGTAAAGTAGAGACTTTGCTAAGGCATTTTGATCCTTTTTCTGAAAAATTCTAACAATACTCCAGTCCTCTGAAACGTCACCTCTAGAAGTGCTTTAAAACTGTGCATGGATTTGCCAAGAGACAAAAGCCTATAAAAAGTCTAAATATTCACATTATGGACAAACATTAAAAAAATCTAATTTAAGAGAAACTTCTACAGAAGCCGTAAGTCAAATAGAAATCTGAGTGATATCATTTCCTCTATGGTCAGAAAGATTACTCACCTTCTGATAGATGAATAGGCAACACCCCATCATTGGGCTTTACTTCAGTGTTCCTCGACACCCCAAAAACACTTTATATCACACTTTAAACACTTTATATAACACAATATCACACTGTGTGCTGCTGTCAACTGCCTCAGCCCTCAGCCATGAGCTTTTACATACTGTACGTGTGTCCGCACAGGAGACAGCTCCTGTGAACCACAAACAGGATGTTCTGGGGGAAGTCGTGCTGGTGCTATATCGGGCCAGAGCAGGGCTCAAGCTTTCAGACGATCTCTGTTTTTGTTTGTCTGTGGCTAGGTGGCGTCAAATGACCCTTCAGTGAGGGGAACAGCATCCTGTTGTAGGGAAGAATCGTATACAATCGCTTTTCCACACATCAGCAGAGGTGCTGCAACCTTATATTATGGACCCAGATCTACAGGTAGTCTCCCATGTCTAATAATTTAAGTTATTCTCTTGAAAAATACAAACTGGGCTGTTAAAACATAAAAAGTAATTATGTTTCCTAGCAGGGTCCAAGGTACTTATTATTATATGATGTTACATTGAACAGTTTTGGATGTCTCAGTTGTAAGTTATGTGTCAGTGTAACACCTAGTCCATACCAGATGTGAAGTGATGCAGTGACATTAAAAAAAGTTTCTAACGTTGAATACAATATACAATAATTACAAGTATGGGTTGTATGGACAAAAACTCTTAATAACATGGAAATATACCTTTTCTAATGTTTTGTAACATCACGCTGCATCTGGGGTGGACAACTGTTTGTATACTGTTTGTGAACAGGAAGCTGAAACGTCCCTGCTAAACACACTTCCTGGAAACAACTTGTCTTGTTTTTTTTACAACACCGGTAACAGACGATTGTGCTTATCAACCACATGGGGAAACCCGTGAGCAAAAGTTCTATAGTGTCACTTTAAGCAGGACCGCTTAAAGCTTGCGCTGACAGGGGATGGGCGAGCTTGTGTGTACCAACCTGAACATAGAACTTATAGAGTGTCATTGTTGCCGCTATGAGGCTGCTCAGGTAGAAGCGGCAGTATAGTTTGTTTTTAAAAGAGTTGTTCTACCACTGAAATAATTTTAGAGACATTATTTTAAGGTCGGAGAAACTACAAAGTGTTGCTTTAAAGAGGAAGCTGTGTATCTGTTGCTGCCATCTAGTTATGTCACAGTCAGGGTGGGAACATTTGAACACTGAAATTTACAACATTTTTAATTTTAAAATTTAAATTAGTAGAATCACCCATACTGATAAGCTATTTATAATAAACACAGCAATATTTAAGGAAAAAAAGGAACTTCAAGATGAACAAACAAATGTTTGTTGTGAACTACACATTAAAGCGTTCCATCTAACACCCAAACAGCCTCAATACAGTTGAAGTGAGCAAGGTAAACACCTCAGGCTGTAATAAGAGCGGGATGGTGGGTGGTTAGGACGCCTCCAGGGGAGTTCTGGTGGAGCAGGGGCCGGTTTCTCAAAACATTCTTATGAAGAAAAGTTAAATGAACTGCCATATTTTTTCCTAAATTCCTAAATTATCTATATTTATTCATCTTGATTTGAGTGCGGCATTTGACACCATTTCGCACAGCATTTTATTGGATAGATTGGAGTCTATCGGAATTATGGGGACTGCCCTGTCGTGGTTTAGATCTTATTTAATAGCCCATACCAAGTTCGTGCAGCTGAAGCAGTTCACATCAAAGCCTTCCTGTGTTATTACCGAGGTCCCGCAGGGCTCAGTTATGGGCTCTCTTTTATTTATTATTTATTTTCTGCCTCTAGGTAATATTTTTAGGAAGTTTGGTATTCAATTCCATTGTTACACGGATGACACCAAACTTTACCTGTCTGCCACCTGACTGTGTAGCTGAGTGTAGTGGAGTAGGCGGGGCGAGACCGTGAGTCGAGGCCGGTGAGTGAGTGTTAATGAGCGTCAGCTGTACACGCACTGGTCTCGTATCACGGAGGAGATCGGGAGCATAAGAGAACGAGCGACCGGACCGTCGAAGAGAGAGGACCAGGCCCGGACACGTTAAGTTGATTTATGTTTGTGTTGCCGGCAGTCGTCCGTGAGGGGCTGCCGGCTGTCTTTTACTTTGTTGTTATTTTATTAAATGTTTAAATGCTTGTCGGTTCCCACATCCTTCCTTCCTTTTATTGAACCTTATTACAGTGGTGCCGAAACCCGGGAGGAAGGAGAGACATGCTGTGGGAGAGTCCTTGCCGCCGAGTGACCTCGCGGTGCCGGAGAGTTCGGGCAGCGCGGACGAAGGGCGTCCGTCAGTGGCTGCCCGAAGCGGTGGTTCTGGAGGAAGCCATTGTGGGCCGCCAAAGCTACGGTAGGACGGCGACCTTTGCTGCCGCGCCCCTGGGTCGAGGTGGGGTGGCTATCGTCTAAGCGGGGGAGTTGTCACCGTCCGGCAGGCCGGAGCCTGCGTCCGTCCGCCCAAAGGTGGAGGAGCAGGGGGCGGAAGCGCCGAGGATGGCCACCGCCTGCCAGAGGCAGGAGCCTGCGTCTGTCCGCCCAAGGGGGAGGAGCAGGGGACAGGGAACTCACCGCTGCCCGCTAAAGGAGGAGCCACCACCGGCCGCCACCTCCTTCCTTTTATTGAACCTTATTATACTGAGATTAAAGACTGGTTTACATCATCAAATTTTCTTAAACTGAATAGTACAACCCTAAATCAGAAAAAGTTGGGACAGTATGGAAAACGCAAATAAAAAAAGAAAGTAGTGATTTCTAAATTTACTTTGACTTGTATTTCATTGCAGACAATATGAACACAAAATATTTCATGTTTTGTCTGGTCAACTTCATGTCATTTGTAATTATACATCCTTTCCTGTCATTCAGACCTGCAACACATTCCAAAAAAGTTGGGACAGTAAAGCATTTACCACTTTTAATGTTGCCATTCCTTTTCACAACACTTAAAAGACGATTAGGGACTGACGACACCACGTGATGAAGTGTTTCAGGTGTAATTTTGTCCCATTCTTCCTACAAACAGGCTACCGGGTGAAGCCCGTATCAGATTCAAGTCACTAATGCTTGCCAACAGGACTATCAATGGATCTGCACCGGCATACTTTTACAACCTCCTACACCCCATCAAGAACCCTGCGTTCAGCAAACGAGCGGCATTTTGTATTGCCTTCTCATAAGGGCAGTAAATCGCTTTCCCACTCATTCTGCTTCACAAGTCCTTCCTGATGGAACATTCTTCCTAACTCATTCCGGCCAACCACATCTCTCACAACATTCAAAAGACTACTTAAAACCCATCTCAAATTAAGAAAAAAACCTAACCCTCTCTCCTTCTCTCAACAGGTATTGGTCTAGCTTTTGCTGAAACTAGTTGTCATGAAACAGGGTGTAACATGGACAGAGGACCCAGGCGCAGACAGCGGGTAAGGGGTTAACGAAACATTTATTAACAGAGACCAAACAAAAACCCACGAGGGGGTAAAACAAAAGAACAACAAGGGTAAGAACAGGAAGGGTATTCAGGAACATGGACTAACTACACTAAACTAGGGATGGCTAACGCGAAACCGGCGTTTCGACACTGTGTCGAGATCCCGAAGTGCAGATGTTTCGAAACACTTCTCCGAAGTGCGATTCAAAACACCTGACATAAGTGACTACAGCTAGCATGGGCTTTTCAAAAGTGTTTCGAAACGCGGCAAACCTGCTGAATCTGCGTTTGATTGACAGCCCTATGAACAAACCACACAATCGCACATCTGTCTAAACTCCTATAAAGTATAAAAGTAGTGTAAAAGCGAGTAAGATTTTGACATAGTGGATGATTTGCGATATAGTGACAATTATAGTGTAATTTGATTAGTTATATATAGGTAAGATTAAAAGTTATTATTAAGATATTATCAAATAGGCTTAAACAGTGAGGAATAGTTAGGCTAGATATAGTGGCACATTCATATAGGCTAAGTTAGATAGTGACGGATATAACAGCATACGTTAGAGATAGGATATCATAGATAGGTAGATAGATATATTTATAGATTAAATAATAATGGAGGCTCTATGTAAGAGATGTCGTACATATGTGGTTTGGGAGCATTTCCACACTTAAATTCAACAATACTGTGCTTAAGAATGTATTAAAACACATCTATTAAATGTTTATTATAATGGCAATACTTATTAAGTTTTACCCAAGATTCGAACTCGGGGCTAGAACATGCCAAGCGAAAACACTAACCACTCCACCACTTATTCGGTAGATAGACTGATACAACATTTGTATTCACCTTGTAATCACAGACATTTTTTGTCACCATAGAGAGGGTTGCCGGAAAGTTTCGAAGCTTCGACACGGTATGGCACATTTGCTTCAACTGTTTCAGTGTTTCATGAAGCCTTGCTCTGCCCACCACTACACTAAACTAGACGAGACTAAATACAACACTAGACATGACTTCAAATAACTAACTAGACTTAACTGAACAGGACACAGAAACAACACCACACGAATCAAACGACAATGAACCAGAACAATACAGAAGACATAAGGGCATTAGGGAACTAAATCAAAAGGGGACAGGTGCTGGGCATTAACTAATTAACAATACTAATGAAGAGACGACAATTTTATGTTCCGCTCTCAACCACACGTCCGGGACTACCAAGTAGGCACCAATCAGAGGCCGCATTTTTATGATGTCATCACATAGACTTCTTACAAAGTATTTTGCAGTATTTTGAAACTACAAAAATACAATCACTGAAGTATTTTGATACAAAATATGAAATAATTTTCATCAACCCAATCAAATACAAATTGCAAAATACGTATTTTAAATACATGCATCCTGCATGCGGCGCTGCACAGACTGATCAGCGGATGACATCAAAGTACGCGAGAGCAATTTGAAAGAACTGCTTTCTCTTTCCGGAATGACAACCGCATGTCTGTCCCAAAATGCACTCCCATGTACCCTTGTGGACTCGTGCTAGTGCCCTATAGGTCTGCACTTCCTGACTTCAGCAATTGTGGACTCAGAGGAGGTCCACAAGACCGGAGTGTGTCATATGGGACAGGGCCTTAGAGGAGTGAATGTTAAGGAAGAGGAAAAAGTGAGAGGAAGATGAAGTGGGGAGAGAGGAGTTAGAGTAAGGCCCACTCCGGTCTTGTAGACCTCCTCTGAGTTCACACTTGGTGATGTCAGGAAGTGCAGACCTTATAGGGTACTAGGCACATTTTTGGACAGACTTGAGGTTGTTATGCTGGAAAGTGCAAGCAGTGCTTTCTTATCACTCCCGCAGTACTTTGATGTCATATGCTGATGCACTGATGGTTTGCACAGTGCCGTATGAAATCGACCACACTCTTGTCCCGTTGTTGATATTTAAGACAGTTTTGATAGTTCTGTGTTTTATATGGTGATTGATTACAGTATCCCACCCAAGCATTGTGCAGTAGAAACTTATGTTTGTAATTCAACTGCTTATGCATATTTATTTATTTGTATATACAATACCTAATGAGCATAATGTGCTATTTAACATTTCTATATAATACAGAAGCCATGTTGTTCAGCTTTACAAAGCCCAGAGACAACTAGCTTAAATATAAATTTACAACAAAACATCTGACACTTAATACCATAAGTAAGAAAATGCCCTCCATTAAAAGTTTTTATTTTTGAACAGTGGATTTACTTAGAAATAAATATAGCTCAAATTATTTTCTCTTTCATTACTACGCACATTAAAAAGCAAAATCTCTCATTTTGGGGGTGTTACAGTCTGCATGACTGCCAATGCCAACAATACTCTTTCCCCACTACCCTGTTCCCTGTTGAAAAATCAGCATAGGCTGGTTAGTTAGGTTTTAAAGCATGGTAGGTGGTTTGTGCTGATTTAAGCTGGTCATGTGCTGGTTTTAGCTGGTCCTGAGCTGGTTTAAGCTGGTCCTAAACCAGCACATGACCAGTTTAGGATCAGCTTTAACCAGCACAAACCAGCTACCATGCTTCAAAACCTAACCAGCATATGCTGTTTTTTTCACCAAGGTTTGCTTGGTTATTAACACATGCCTTTGCCTTTGTTTGATTAATAATGTATTTATTCCCTAACAGGTCTTGACACCAACCTTTTCTATTTTAAGTTGCTTCAATAAATATTTTTTTGTTTTGTTCTTTAGCATTTGCGTCTGTCCTAACAGAACCTGACAATGGTCTTGAAACCAAAGTAGTACTTAAGAATTAATAAATACAAACACAAAATGTATTTGTAAGAAGGGCACATAATTAAGCTTACTAAGCAATGTCATACAAAATTAGGCTAAATAACAATATAGCCCACTGTTTAAGGATGAAATGATTCCATCTCATTTGTGGGTTAAATAATTGTACAATACATAATAATTAAATGATCACAATGAAACATTAACATTGAAACATTTTGTCAGATATAATATTATTTTTCAATTATAAATTAGCTAAATGATAATAAAACTTGCCTTTACAGCCTTCGATTCCATTCATAGACTTTGTTCTGTGGTGTTTGAGGACCTCTTGTGATACAACTGCAGACATGTATTTTGTCCCAAAATATACAAAGAAATCACGTGAATCGTTGTCAATTGTAATCTTTTACACTTCCACATGAAAAAATAGTGTAGTATGCTAAGCATTTGCTAAAGTAAATTGTAGTCAAATTATTAGATATTATAGTGTTTTTGAACATTACCATAGTAAATTATACTATAGTATTTACCACAGTTTGTCATTTTACAATATTTAATACAACATAATATTGCAATGTACATCATTTTATCTATAGAGCAGATTTTAATTTTAGTTAGGTATATGATGGGTATTTCAACACATTATTAAAGGAACCATTAAGTTTCCGTTGGTTTAGACCAGTATTTCTCAAACGTTTTTTTGCCATTCACCACTTTTTGGAGGTAGGGAAGGGTTCCGAGCCCCACCTGTCCCCACTCTTTGATGTTTTTACTAACAAAACATCAGCCGTCATGGCACTGGACAAGCAATAGTTCAAAAGGGCAAACAGTCGAAGTTATCTTATTATTTGAGTTGACTCAGGATACAAAACTGCAAACGGTTGTCACCGTGACAGCAAGTAGACTTTTAAAGCTGGAATACAGTAATGAGTGTATGAAGCCTGCTCATTTGATTGGTAAGATGGCAATAATATGGATGGTACATTATTAGCAACGAGGATATGCATCACAGTCAGGTAGGAGGCAGAAGGCTACCCCACCTAGGTAAGACAAAGTTTTATTTTTGCAAATATGTTTGCGGCTCCAGTCAGGTCTGTGTCTTTCCAGCCGGGTTCAGGTTAAAGGGGTAATATGGGGCGCATACGTGTTTTTGGTGTGTTATAAGTTGGCCATGCATGTATTAGACACGTAAAATTGCAAAAATGTAAGTGTCGGAACGAAAGATGCATTCTATATAAAAGCGAATGTTCACCCAGATCTGCATGAAACGTCTCGTTTAACCACACCCCCACAAATCTAAGTCAGTTCGTGGTATGATTTGACTAAGACTAAATGCCTGGCCATTGGACAGTCAGTATAGACCCCAACCCTTTTTTGTTGCTTACGTCATGGTGTGAAGAGTTGTTGTTGAGAGGTGAAAGGGAGCTTAATGTTTTTGATTAAAGATTACAAGTGCAAATTAATTAAAAAAATAATGGTGTGCACGGAAAAATCATTTACAATAATCACTGCAACACTGTGTAAAACACTTGAAATTTTCCTCTTTGATGTCATGGTGGTGACTTTAAAAGTAAAAGTGTTACTTTTTCCTCCATGTGGATTTTGACCACAAAGAATGCACTCGAGCAAAGGATGAACAAGAACTGTTAGGTGATAAAAAAGATGAAATTGAGGATGAACAGAGATGGAATTGTACATTTTTATTTGGTGTCAACGGAGTGTTACATATCTTGCATATAATTACATATCTTAAGTTGCCACTGTTCAATATATGTTTATGAACCAGGATCTGTAGATGTCTTTTAGATCATTGGCAAAATCAAGGAAGGAAAGCTGAAATATTTGAGAAATTGATACTGAGAAATAATCTATACATCAAGAATACACTGAATGGGTTAATGAAAAAGAATGTAATTTGTCTCGCTCAAGCACAGCTCAAAATTGACAAATTATATACATATGTTATATAAATGATGTTATATAAATATATATATATACGCCTATTGCATATATTTCTATATTTGCTAGAAACGTGGCAGACTGGCAGCAGGTGGCATAAGTGAGCACAGTATGTGAAAAAAACTCTGCTGTTCCTCGCTTTTTCTGTTGTTTGTCATATGCACGTACGTTCTTGCGTTAAAGTTGGTTTGTAAATTATAAATGTCACTGAAGAGAGTTGTAATCGTGCCGGGAAATGGCGCAGGGAATATGGAGCACTGTAACTGGTACGGGTGGCTAAAGAAACGAATAAATGAGGTATGATGACTGCAGTCCCACATTTAAGAGTTTTTTTTTTACTTACTTCACTTTCTCTTAGATTGGTTTACACGTTATGTATCTGTTTGTCATCTCTACAGATGTCAGATCTGTCCTGTGTTCTTAAGAATATGCCAGATCCAGGTAGTCACCCTCACATGACTTTCAGGAATGATATGTGCGCCGATATTTATCGAGCATTGAATGATGTATGATCTCTTTCGACAGTAACTGCCAGAGAAAGCGTCTGGCTTCCGTTCATGGAGAAATATCTGAAATGTGATGAAGACACTGTTATTATCGGACACAGTTCAGGAGCTTCAGCAGCCATGAGGTACTGATACATAATTCATGATTTATGTTAGCAGATTGAAATTAAGTCGTTTTTATTGGGTTTGATAGTAGAAGTCTTAAAAAAGAAAGTCTAAAAACAAAGAGTTTTCTCTCGTTTCTGTAAGGAGCAGACAAACCCCAAAGGTCGTTTTTTGTTGGTTTAATTTAGGTATGCAGAAACACACAAAGTGTTTGGACTGATTCTGGTGGGTGCTTACACATCAGATTTGGGAGACGAGAATGAGCGTGAGAGCGGTGAGTTTTTAATGTCAGTCTCTTATCGGCGTCTCGGTCTGGTGTCTAATAATATAACTAGTTATATTTAATTTATGTTCATATTATTTACATTGTTGTTTTATTGTATAATAATTGTATTAAACAAACAATTTGTTGAATGGGTCCAGTAGTTTTGTTGCATTTAAAGAAACCGTGTGGGACATTGACATCTTGCGGTTAAGCTTGGTATCGCAATCTAAATATAAAATATTGCAAAGGTAAGTTTAGCCAAGTGGGTTACAAGTGCATTTTATAACAGCTAAGGGGGTTTGAATGCCCCCTTAGCTGTTATAAAATGCACTGTAACCCACTGCTTCTTGGGGCTTATTGCTTTATTATGTGCTTATACACACTTCACTTTCACTCTCAGGATATTTTAGCCGGCCATGGGAGTGGGAAAAGATCAGAACAAACGTTAAGTACATCCTTCAGTTTGGATCTACAGACGACCCCTTCCTGCCATGGGAAGAGCAACAGGAAGTAGCTGATGGACTGAAGACAGATTTACACAAATACACTGATCGCGGACACTTCCAAAACACAACCTTTCCAGAGCTCATCGCTGCACTAGAACAGCTTAAAACCAAGGGCTAAATAGTACAAAAAAAACTGGAACTAGACCCCACGGACTCTTTATCAGAACATTGTGTTTTAAGTACACCTGTGATATGCTTTGCAAAGTGGTCATTTTACTTTTTTTGGGGGGGGGGTCATGCTGTAACTAATAATTTGAAGCAATTATTGTTGCAATAAATGTTAAAGATCAAAATTCATCTTTTATTTTAAATAAGGTATGTCATGTAAATCCTCAGTTTTCTTTAAAGTACTTCTTAAATAAAATACTCATATAAACTGGAACAAAACATATTTCCAACATAGAAATCAGTACAAAACCAAGGAGATACAAGTAACTGGCACTTCAGCAATCCTGTTCTGAAACATACACAACAATCTAACTCTTTAAGTCTGGTTCCATACTGTAGCTGTGCAAACCCAGTTGTCTAACACCTACACCGGACGTGATGCGACATGACACGATATGTAAAATTATAATGTGTTCTATTGTCTTTTTTCGCATTGCACCGCGTCCAGTGTAGACACGGTGTCAGTTATTAAAATTCTCGCACAAAAATCCACAAATCCAAGTTTTGTGCCGTGTTTGTGGCATGCTAAAATAACACCATACATTTACACAAAGTTGTATGTGAGCTTAATTTACATGTTACAGCACCATTAGTTAAAGACCAATATAAACATTTTATATCATCAAAATATAGGTTTTGTTTGTCGAAGGAGCAATATCTTTAAACGGGAACTCCGCCTGAAAAAAAATTCTGCCACGAATTACTTGCCCTCAAATCGTTCGATAAGCCGGACATCCGTTCATCTTCACACCGCAAATTAAGAGTTTTTACTATAGATAGTTCTGACTCCCGCCCATATTAAGCAACGCAACAGACAATCTGCGCTTTGAAAGTCAGTTGCGTGGCTGTCTATGGGCGGCAGTCAGACATTTTTCTTAATTTGCATTGCAAAGATGAACGGATGTTCTTGGTTTGTCGAACGACTTAAATAATTCACGGCTGAATTTTCATTTTCCAGCTGAGTTCCCCTTTAATAATATGAAAAACTAAAAAGTCTCAATCCAGTAACAAAGACTTGATGTAAACTATATTGTAAGGTTATGTTTCACCAAAACTGCAATCCTGATTTTGTTCCATTAACAAAATAGTAGCAAAGAAGTGTCAGGACAGAAGTCCATGAGAAATGAACTATATTTAACAACTCCTGTGAAAAAGTTGTTTATGACATCAAAAGTATTTTAACATGATGCATAAATTGTACAAATTTGATGTTCCTTCTACAGCACTTTTTTGTTATTGTTTTGTTTTGCAGCCCATAATTATTCCTTTAAAAGAATACTTGGAGTGGCATAAACGTATTTTTGTGTTTCACATAAATGACACTTTGGTCTTTTAATCTTATCAATGTGGTGACTTATGACTCATGTATTGCTAACTGGAAAAACCTGAGAGTTACAGTTAAAGTGCACATAGCAAAACATCATCGTAAAGAAGTCTTCCTAAAACCTCCTCAAGCTAAATAAATGTTTCTCACCCATACACCTAACCTCACACCTACACCAGTAATGCCGAAACAGAAACATTTAACCAGACCCTCCTGACCCAAAATTGTAATTTGAGCAGCAACGACACATCTTCTCCATTAGATGAACTATACGGTCTTCTTTTTCCTTCTGGCTTTAGAGTAACCCTTTCCAAACCAACCCCCTTGAAGTGGTGTGGCTTCAGCTTGGGCCTGTGGGTCTTGTGAAATATCCTCCAGAACAGAAAACGGTGCAATTTCTTTGCGAGTGTGACTGTCCTTCTCTTCTGCACTGAGTGGTGTTCCCAAGCTGAATATGGGGTCTTGTGATCTGAAAAAGAAAACACAGCGTGCGGAAGCAATGTTAATCATTACAAAACTAACAGTTGCATTCCTGGTGTAAATTTGGTTAACACAGCTTAATAGGAACCACACAATAAAATACACAATATTCGAATGAGTGGACAAGTGGTCAACTGTTATTTTATTTATTCACGTCTTTTTATGCAAGAAGTTGCGGAACTGGTAACAATCTCACAAATTTCAATTAATGTTACACGATGAGTAAACCACCCCAATTTCTTAAATGAACTGTTTACACACTAAAAACTACTAGTTATTAATGATATTTTCTCACTGAAAAACTTTTTAAAGGGGTCATATGATGTGAATTCGTGTTTTTCTGTGTCTTTGTCATGTTATAAGTTGCCCATGCATGTATTTGACACGTAAAATTGCAAAAATGTAAGTGTCGTAATAAAAAATGCTTTCTATCTAAAAGAGAATGCTCACCCAGCTTTGTAAAAAATCTGTGCGTTTCAGAGAGGCTGGGCAAACAGGACATACAAACATGCACGGTATGTGGAAAATACAGTGTTTTTGAACCTTAAATCGTATTTACACGTTGCATTACATATAAAACAAACGATAATATTCGTCTTAGCCGTGTCACATGATCCCTTTAAAACAAGGAGCTGTTGAGGTATGGAGGTCTGTTTACTAATTGATCAATTACTGGATTTTTTCAAATCCTTTCTTAAATTTACATTTTATTAAGTTATTTAGTAGATAGCTTTGGCTTCAAATATGTTTATACCTTTCCTAGCGCTTCACAGACCCTACCACTGTGTGTCAATGGAACAATACGAGGGCGACAGAATCTATGGTATGCGTGTATGGATTTAACCCTTAAGAAAAGTCTTTAGTGACCCATGGCATTGTCCACTTGCCGCCTCCTCATTAGTTTTTTTAAGTTAGACCTCCACCTTCTTAGTTTTCCTCAATCTATTTATTAGCAACAATTTAACATGGAAAATAATGTTTTTGTTATGTTTTGGTGACTAAAATGATGGGCGACAGTGTTTCAGTGGTTGGCACTGTTTCTGTGTTGTCCCCGTGTTAAGTGTGGGTGTCCCTCCAGTTTCCCCCACAGTCTAAAAACATGCGGATGAGGTAAATCGGAGTGACAAAATTTCCCTTATATCTGTGAGTCAGTGCATCTGTGACTATAAGTGACCTGCAATGGACAGGCCATCTTTACAGGATGTTCCCTGCCTGTTGCCCGAGATGCTGGGATAAGTGGGTTTGAAAATTGGATGGATGATAAATGTTGCAGTAATCTGACTGTTTTGATGCCTGAATCATTACTGTGTAACTTTTACACAGAAGAGTTCTTTACATCTGTTTGATGACAACTAAATCGTCAAAGTATGTGTGCATAAAAGAGTGGTTAAAGGATTTTTCTTGCCTGTTGTATACTGGAATTTCTAAACCCAGCTCCTCCATGAGAAGACGCATCACAGCATCACACTTCCCATGAATCTTAAGAGTAGCCAGGTTATCTTTCGGTGTCCACTATGGCAGAAAAGACAACAGTATAAAGATATTGAATAATGGCCCCATGAAATCAAAAGTGACAATGTTTTTTTTTATGGAATATTTGAGTGTTTATTAGGAAAGATTAATCTGTGTATACCATTGTTTGTTTTAATTCACGTGACCTCATAATCCTTACACAAAATCAGAAACTCCCTCTAAAAATGACATGTCCCTATGACGTATGTCTCAGCCTGGGGGGCGGGACTATATTGACCAGTCCAATGGCCAGGGTTCCAGAAAGGATGAAATCAAGCCCCACCCTGTATTTTATTTCAGTCCAGAAGCCTTCACACTAAAGCTGTGTTCACATCGCCAGCGACTGTCTATGTGTGTCGCCAATCTCTTGCTATAAGGTAATTTAGAAGGCATTCCTAGTTAAAGTTATAAACAAACACCGTTGTAACTGACGAGAGACGGATGACGTAAGTTCCACTGCTTTACTCCAATTGGTAGTCACTCCCGAAAGGCACTCATCCTTTGCATAAAGTTAATCAATTCTTAACTTTGTCTCGCCATTAGACACGCCCACTTACTATCGTCAGCGCTGCAAACTTTCCTGTTGCTCAGTGGTTAGAGCATGGCGTTAGCAACACCAAGGTCATGGGTTCGATCCCAGGGATTGCACTTAGAAACAAATGTATAGTATAATGCAATGCCAGTAGCTTTGGATAAAATCGTCTGCCAAATGCATAAGTGTAAGTGTCGTTGGACGTCGCTAAGCTACCATTGAAATTAATGTGATAATGTCGCCTCCAGTGTGAACGGAACGTCAGATATACATTACAATTAATTTGATAAGAAACAGAAAAATGGAAGGGTAATGGAAGTATATGAATGGAAAATCACCTGCAGATTTACAATGAACAGCTGTGGTCTTTTATTGGCTGGTCTGTTCATGCACCACAAGCAGGAGTACTTCTTAAGAACCTGACAAAAACATACACAATACATCAAGTCATAATACATGGAATTTGGGCTTAAAAAAATCTAAACATGCCAGTTACCTTCAAACTGGAGCCCAAACAGAGGATCACGTCAGCCTGTTGTGCGGCCTCTGATGCTCCCTTCCAGTTAAGAGGTTGTTCAAGTGTGCCACGTTCACCGAAATGCACTATTGTGTCTCTGAGCTCTGATCTGCAGTGGGGACACAGACGTCCCGTCCAATGTCTGTGCAGAGCTGTACGCTCAGTAACGTCAAACAATCTGATATACTCTTGTGCCGGAGAACAGGAAACACAAACCTGTAAGAGTAAGCAGGGTTTAACATGTTACCCACTTCAGTATCTCTTTCTGTTGAACACCATGAATCATCAATTACATTTATGGGCCAATGCTTTTATTTTATTAAATAAATATTGCCTCAGATTGAAGGAATACTTTCCCACAGGTTTTTCTTGTTGTGTATGATTAAATTTGCAAATATTAATATTAACTTTTTTGTTACCACACTGAATGTTTCACAAGTAGAAATTGCTATTCTGTTTTTGCAAAACGCGTATAAAGCAGATCATTCTGACAGTCATTTCAATAAATGTCTTGATTTACAATTTGACAAGAAATATAAACATCAGGAGTCATCTGTGTTTTCACAGATTTTTGGAAAAATGCTGCCCAACAAGGCCTATATGTCACTGGTGACTGATACCGGTTAAACATCCAAGACTGCAAAGATTAGCAGTAGCTCCTACATTAGGAGTAGATGGACAAATAAATTACTTTGTGTGGACACTGAATGACATTCAGAATCACCCTAACAAGACCAACATAAGATTTTGAGCTCTTCACTCAACATCTCAAAACTAGGGTGAATTCAGACAAATTATTAATATGTTAACTGAAGTAGTTTCTAACTCGATCCCTTTGCCAGACCTCGATGAACATGTTCCCGTGGAGTTCAGAGAGACTGTTTCTGGGCAAGCCGCTGCGCAGGTGAAGACCATCACAGTTCTGTGAGACCACATGCTGAACCTGCAATGATTCAGATTTGATTTGATACTAAAATTGAGCATTTTCACAAATGTCTGATCATGTGACACCCCTTACCATCTTTACTTTGTGTAGCATCCTGATGGACATGTGTGTGAGTGTGGGCTCAGCTCGACTCAGGTCTGACGTACTGACATATAAATACAGATGTTAGCACATTAGCAGTGCAAAATAATACACTGCCCGTCCAAAAAAAGTCACTATCTAGATTTAACTAAGCAAATAGGTAAGAGCCTCCCATTGGATTGGAGGTCTAGGTTCATCTTGGCGAAAAATGTATGCAAGTTGGGACAGGAAAAAAATGGACATTCTGGACATTGCAGAAGTTTATCGAAACGATGCCAAAGCGAATGCGTGCCATAATGAAAGCTAAAGGCGGTTCAACAAAATATTATAGTATGTGCCTTTTCTGGATGGACTGTGTATTATAGCATAGATTCCATATTTTAACACACCAAATCAGTATCATTGTCAAACAAACTAGAACCTTCACCTGACCGATCGGCCCTTCTTCAGCTGAGTCCACACACCATTCGGCCCGCGATAATCCGGGATAGAAGCGGCCTGAAGAAAAAAGCAACAGTTAATGCGCATATTAAACAAAGCACCAACACAGACAAGGGCATATTAATCCACATATTCATTGCCTTATTTAATGGTAATACATTATTAAAATACCACTCCATTTTAGAGTAAATAAAAAAATCTAGATATTTTTATGCCAATATCATGCAGGAATACAGAGAGAAATGACATGCTGACAGTGCTGATTCCTGCTCCAGTGTAAATGACCACATTCTGGGCCTGCTGCATTGCTTTCGCCAGCTCCTTCACTTTAGTCTTCAGGTTTTCAGCATCATCGGAGACCTCAAAGATTATCAAAGACACAATCAGTGAGAGTGAAATATAGACTGAGGAACTTTCTGATGAGTCTGTATGAAATGCACCTCCTCTTGTTTTCTCTTCAGCAGGTGTCTTCGTGTCTGCCTTTTGCTCAGCTCCTGCACAGTGTCCGGATGCTCCTGCAGCAGCGAGCGCTCCTCTTGCGTCCGCTCAGTCTCACACTTATGCAGGATCCTGGATATCTTTAACACAGAGATGATCAAATACACAGTTTATTCACAGTGCCCTGAACACACAATGTGGATAGGCATCAAAACACCATGATTTCCACCCGAACAGTCATTTTGGTAATTGGTAATACTAATAACCCCCACTGGTAACATTCCGGCGCAACCTCTGAGCTCGCTATATCCCGCATTTCCTCTCCTCCATGCTCCCTCTCCCTAAACACAGGTCAGTGGTATCTTTTGGTTCGTGCACTTTCTCTCAGCAGACCTAAGCCTGGAGCGCAGGACCTGACAAGAGCTGAGATGATAGAGCTGGATGAAGGACGCGGCAACTTGACACGATTTTTCTACAACACTTCAAATGCTATTAGATTCTTAATGATAATCTTAAATCTATAATTTACCTTATTAGTAAGTTTATTTATTTTTTATGTAGCCTTGTTGTGCAAGCACTGTTGAGCTTGTGCAGAGGCAGCAGCTTTTGCCAGAGGGGAACTGGAATCCCCTGGTTGGGCCTGGTTCTCCTGAGTTTTTTTTTCTTGATCGGAGTTTTGGGTTCCTCGCCACCGTTTGCATATTGTTTTGCACTATTTGCCTGGCCGGGGGGGCTGCTTTAGAATTTAGACATAATTAATATTGCATATAAGAATTTATAGTCCGTTTAATATTTGACCTGTGGTTCTCTCTTTATCTCAAATGTGTGCTTTCACTGTGCGTGTGTGTTTGCATGTGTGCGTCTATGTCAATGTGTGTAGTGTGTATGCATATTGTGTGTGTGGAGCATTTGTATGTCTGTCTTTTGTTGTTTTCACCTTTTTCTTGTTTTTACAGGTATATGACTTTAGTTGTTTTTCTTGTATTCAATGCGTCTCATGTACAGCTGCTTTGTAACAATGAAAATTGTAAAAAGCGCTATATAAATAAAGTTGAGTTAAACAGCCATCTTTATTGAATACTAACAGCGCCACCGACACTCTATGCTTCACGCTAAAATCCTCCTTATACAGTTTATATCCTCTTACATCTATACCAGCCCGTGCAACCCCTTCCGCCCCCTGGTTATCTGATGTTCTCCGTGAGCATCGCTCCAGGCTTAGGTCTGCTGAGAGAAAGTGCACGAACCAAAAGATACCACTGACCTGTAACTCTATCAGTCTCTCCTCTCTTCCTTCTCCACTGATGTCTCCTCTGCTAAAACTCAGTACGACCACTCTAAAATCAACAAAGTCGCCTGACTCTTGGACTCTCTTTGAAACATTCTCTGCCCTTCTTTGTCTGCCTTTCCCGCCACATTAATCAGAATTAACAACTGATTTTGCTTCATTCTTTGTAAATACAATTTGTAAAAAAAATTATCCGCCCAGGTATATTAATAGCCGCCCATGTATATTTGGCATCACATTTTGTCATTTTTTATCCATCCGTAATAATGACTGTATCTGTTATAGATTAACTAGTGGATAAACAGCACTTTCGCATCTTCTCTCTTTCCTGACTTGTTTGGTGTGAGTGGCGTGTGGCCGGATGCGCATCCTCCTCTTCCGTGATGCATGCACTCTCTTCCGATTAGCTCCATGTGTTTGCGAGCCCTCGGCCTCTCGTCGGCGCATGTAGTGTAATGTGTAGTGTATTTAACTGTCACTTGCATTTAATATCAAAGAAGCGTTCATAATACAGCAACATTGTCGAGAAAGGGCAAACAGCACAACGCCGCTCTTTAATGTGGATGTACTGTATTGTGATTTTGTCCGATGATGTTGCATTTATAAATCAGGACTTAAGCAGCAGTTACTGGTAACTGGTAGTGACTGCTGGTGGTAAAATACAGTATAATGTGACGGATCAGAGAGTAGAAGAAAAACAGATATCAAGTACTAACACGACGTCTCAAATATGCTAATTATTTTGTGACGTCACCAGCCTGTCAAAATCCTGTGGGAAACATTGTATAAACATACAAAATAACACAAAGCGAAAATAACATGGCATTTTGGGGTTATGAAAAAAAGAGTTACTAACATGAACTGTTCATTAAAGGAGCCAGTCTTTTGATGTTTTTGAGGTTTTGATCAAGTTTTTTGGGTGTTTAACCATGAATGTTCATGTTTTTAATTTAAAAAAAAACGCTTTATATTTCAAGTCTATTGTTCACCGCTGTCCCTCTTCTAACAAAACGACTGGATTTATTCCGGTCTATATAAAGTCCCTCCTTCCGAAACGCTCTGATTGGTAAAGCTGACCATGTCTGTCGTGATTGGTTCCCTGCTTAGAGTGTGTGAAGATGTCCCACCCATACATACCACATCAGCGAGCTTCCGCTTCTCAGGCTGTATTGATTGGTCGATGCCCCTCCCAGTGCACGTGTATTCATAAACTTTGGCTTTTAGCAATAAACAGTAACAATGGCGTCAACTTCACTTTATCAGTTAAAAACATGAGATCGAAGTGTAAAGGAGGTCTGCTAGTGCATGTGTTAACGGCAATCTTTGTTAGAGATCGCACATTTTTTTCCTGCTATGGCGAGGACCGGTTATATTAATTAACACTAATAACAGAAGCGTTAGTTTTGCCTTTTTATATTGGACCTGAGTAGGATAATAAAACAAGCAAATTGACCAAGAGACATTTGAAATCAGGACTTCAAAGGACGTTTCCTAGAAGTGTTTCATAGGTATTCGCGCACACACACACAATATTTCAGTGTATTACACAGAACAGCTTTCACAGCCGATGTTAAAGTCATGGATAGGGCTGTCGCGATACCACTAAATCCTATTGAAATCAAGCTGGTTGCAATATTTCGATATTTTTTTGAATGCGTAGCTTCTCCGTGAAGCACGGCTCTGGGATCAGTAGGAAATGCTGCTCGATCTAAAAGCGATGCGAGTTTTAAGTCGATTTGTGCATTTGAAAAAGCAACACCTGTCAAACATGATCATTATAAATATACTTTATTATCATTAAAATACCTGATGAGGCTTGGGTAACAGTGATAAAAGATGTCCATAGGCATTTCCTCGATTCTAGAACTGTTGTTCTTCTTTCCGCAGTGCGTATTTGGAGATCCTGCACGATTAGCGCCCTCTGGCTTTCAGGTGCAGTAGCATTTCCCCGTACTTTACTCAAAAGCTGTGCATAAATCACGCGATATTTATTGTCGGTTTATTGCGACAGCCCTAGTCATGGAAGGTGTTATTTGACCGTTGGTTATCTTAGAATGTGTGTAGTTGAATTCTTATTACCAGCTTTAGGACTGTGATGAAAGCGAAAGTAGTTTAGCGTGTAGCTCAAATGTTTACAATCTCTGATAACCAAACAGTACTCCAGCGTCTCTTCCTCTTCTCTAAGGAAGGCCTCACACCTTTTTTGGTGTATTCCTTTGGGCGGAGGTTATTAAAAGTACTCAGAATAGTGACATCATGTACCCGGAAGGTAGAGGGCCGTAGTCCGATTCCAGCCGTTCTCTGTTGTCCTTGAAAAGCGAATTATGTTAAAGACAATATCGTGCTTGACACTGAACTTTGAGTTTTATCATTTTGCAGGAATTGTTTATGCTCTAACATCAACATTACACACTAACTAAAGGTTGAAAAATAGGATCACGGGGAATGGGACCTTTAAAGAAAATAAAGATGGAATACTCACACTGACATTCAGCCTGACAACATCTCACCTAAATACAGATATTGAATTGAGACAGCAAGTGCTCACTTGCTCAGGGATCTGTCAACAGCTTTCATGCACGTCTAACAAAATAAAAGTAAAATCCCATAAGAAAAACAATACAAAATTACGTTGTTTTTGTCGATGTTGTTCTACTTAGAACAGTCTTGCAATGCCATCTCAAAAACGCAATCAATCACTCTCACGTACCTTCTCTGGATCTGTTCCACTATGGTGGAATGATCTGCCTGCTTCAACAAGATCAGCAGATTCCATAGCCATCTTTTAGAATCGGCTTAAAACACATTTTAACCTATTTACCATTTTAATACAGACTTCTATTTTTCTGCTTCTTTTTCTATCCTTACACACACACACTTCTTTAACGATGCTTGTGAGTTGCCTAAATGCGTCACAAACATTAACCATTTGCACTCAATCAGCGGCTACTTTGCTAGCGTATATAAACCAGGTGGTAATGACTCTGGGGCGTGCGTCATGGTCAAAACCCGCCCCCTTTATGCCCTCGATAGGGACTTCAGAGGTATGTGTTCGTAGCCGGTTATCTTAGCTTACTTATTTTTGTTGGGTTAGTGACTTTCATACTTTTGGTGTGTTGCAGTGTGATGCTGGGCACCTTGTGTTCTACATGACAATGGCGCTCACAGCAGTGTGCGTTCGAGTATACAGTTTTGCGGTCTAATGAGTGTGTCTGTGGGTCAGCATTACTGTTGATATGGCCCAAAGTCGATTAATGTGGCTGTTGTAAAGGCAAAAAAAGTTATTATATGAGCGTTGTTGACATCACTCGGACTGAGTGAGTGCAGTCAAGGCAGAGCGTTTACTTTGTTCGACCTCTGAGCCACGCTTCTTTTTTCGGCGTTAATTACAGCATGGCCTTATAACCAAGTGGGCCAGAGTATTTTCCTGTTTTTCTATTTGTGTGAGCTCTTTCTTTTATTGTCACTACTGTAGAACCATATGTAAAATTATTGTGATGACGACAACCATGTGGAAACTGTGACGTTGCTCATTTTGTAATATCATGATCCTTAACTGGTCTTGGGTTATGTGATTTTTTTTTTTTACACTTCTGTGATTCCATTTATGTCAGTTTGCCCAGTATCCCTGACATTACAATAGTGAGAAATTGTATCGATAACTGCTATATGGTAATTGTGGTATGTGTCGTTTTGAGATATTATCATTTCGACAGGTATTAGTAGTGACAGTATAAAGTTGTTTTTCTGTTTTTGAAAATTTTAACGACTTTATGAACTTTTTTTAAGATTATGGTTATTTGTTTGTGATTTGAGTTGGTTTCTTTCCAGTTTATTTTGAGTTTTCTTTATTTATCTGTATTACATTGATTGGTCCTTTTCTAATTGGTTTTGTTTTTCTTGTTTTAGGAGATGAGTGAGTGCTTCTAGTAACGGGCTGGTTCTTCTTTGTACCGTGTGGTGTTACATCCCCAAGGGTTGTTACTATTGCCGTGTCCTCGATTGCTGTGTATTTTGTGACTTTGATTGGTGTGGTTTGGATGTGCATAATGGGTGCTGCTATACCAACCCGCTCCTTTATGTAGGAAGCCTCAGTCTCCAGTTTTGTTTTGTTAATGGTCTGTTCTATTTTCCTGTTATATTTGTTATTTAATGGTTTTAATTGAGCGTCGGCAAAACATTTTAAAGTAACTTAGAATAAAACAAAGAAACCTTTTGTACCATTACTAGTGCACTCTTTGTTTTTATGGATCTAACTTGTGTGTCCTAAGAGTGTTTTCCCCATTAATCTGTGATAGTGTGCGTAGAAGCTACCGTTCTGAGCTGGCCACCATGACACACTTCGTACTGTAGTAGGCTAACTGAGTTTTATTGCACTTATGCATTGTTGTCCTTGTGTTTTACTAATTGCTTCTATTGTTTACATCATGTGTAAGTCGCTTTGGACAAAAGTGTCTGGTAAATTACTAAACGTAAATGTTTAACCCATGGCTGCTGATATTAAGTCATCAATACTGCTACAAATACTGAATAGTTTGATTTGAATTCTATAGACACCTACAGTTTTAGGCTTTACAGTTTGTCAAGTAAAATCAATAACTTGGCGAAATATGTTGTACAGACACAAATATACTATATTTGCATTGTTTAGACAGAAGGCTTGTTATAATATTTTTTCTGCATTTGTGTCAGGGGTGGCTGCTGTTTCACTGTAATTTAGTAACTTTGTAAACAATAACAAATAAATGACGATAGTAATCTCTCTGATAGGTTTAAGATATTCACTGACTGACATTATCTGCAATAAGCAGCTGCGATAACTTCAGGAACTCATGCTTAATTTATTATGCGATATTTATAAAATCTTTAATGTTCATACCGCTTTTGCTGTCTGTTCCTGTGTCTCGCGCTGAATTATTTTAGCCTTTTCTTGCGCTTTTCTCGTCGCTCGAGCAGAGCATCCACCGTTTGTGAGCGCGTCCATTATGGACATAGTTTGTGACGTCAGGTAATATCGCGAGATAAAAAAACGAGATTTCCTTGAAACTCTCGAGACTCGCGACACGCAGCTGCAGGACGATTCCCGAAACTATCCATAATTTATAATGAATTATACATTATACGAAACAGGATTGATGTATATAATTTCAGTTTTTCCAATCTAAAAGTGTTATTTAATGCCCCCTACCGTCATGCGCTCCACACTCCTTTCCAGTAGGTGGCGGGAATGCACCTTTTATATTGATCTGTAGACCGCCATTAAACCCCAGAAGAAGAAGAAGGTTTTCTAGTCGTTTTTTTTATTTAACGTAAATTGATAATGTCTGCTAAATTAAACGCCCTTTTCAGCGATTCGTATGTTGACATAAGCCAATATAGAGACCAACATTTCAAGGTAAGTTTGTAAACATTGAAGCTTTCATTGTGTTCAAGTAATTCTTTCAAAACATGTGCGAGCTCATGCTTTCACAATATCTGCAAGGAAACCCTGTGTTTTATGTTTTTTTGTCAAGGTTTTCTTGTTGCTGTAAGCTTCTCTTTTTATTTCGGTATTGTTTTTTTTGTTTGTAAAAATGCATATACCTGATTTTTGAAAAGTTATCAGAGGACCTGAGTAAAGCAGTGTATGACTGCATTGTTAAGTGTTCAGTTAATTTGTTTTTTACTTTGATCTCATGTGTTCAGAAGTAAGAATGATGCAATGTTTTAATGTTTTCAGGGAAACCGCCATGAGCAGGAGAAGCTGTTGAAACAGAGCTGTACTCTGTACGTAGGAAATCTGTCCTTCTACACCACGGAGGAGCAGGTGCACGAGCTCTTCTCTAAGAGTGGAGATGTCAAGAGGATCGTCATCGGTCTGGATAAAGTCAAAAAGACTGCCTGTGGTTTCTGCTTTGTCGAGTATCCTTTCTACTCAGAAATACTGTTAGAAAGCAGACAGATTTTGTAGGGTTTACCCTTAAAAAATGTTATCATCATGTATTCATCTTATGTCATTCCATACCTGTTAAACTTTACTTTTGCAAAATATATCTGAAACAATTATTGAGGTTAATGTAGTGAGGCAATGGTTAATTTGTGGTAGATACGTGCAAAGCCGCATACACACAGACAATATTTTTGCAGTGTTATTCCTATTACATAGGAGTTGTGCAAATGTTTTTTTAAGAATTGTGTAAAAAAGAGTTTCTTAACTTTAATTGGAAGATATTACAGTCGTATTGATGCAGAGAATGCCTTGAGATTTGTTAATGGCTCCAGGCTGGATGACCGTATCATCCGAACGGATTGGGACGCCGGCTTCAAAGAAGGAAGACAGTACGGCCGGGGGAAATCAGGTGGACAAGTAAGTGCACAGAAGAAATGTTTCATATCATTTTATGAAAACTTCTTGCAATTAAATGTAACTAACATTACGTTTATCAAAAATTTTGCCGGTAACAACAGATTGTAAGAATATTATTCCATACAGTGGAGTCTGAAACCACCAGCATCAAAGGCTTTTTAACGTTCTATTTTATGTTTGTTGCTTGTGTACTGTTATTAGCTGCAGCAGTCTTTACAAATCTAATCTCTGTGTTTTCAGGTCAGAGATGAATACAGGCAAGATTATGACCCCGCGAGGGGGGGTTATGGAAAACTTGTGCAGAAATCTTGAACCATTTGTGTGCTCTATCTGCCTTTTACATGTCAGAGATTAATACAGGCAAGATTATGATCCTGCTAGGGTTGGTTATGGGAAGTTAGCTCAGCTTCAGAAGGCACCAGAGGGACTTCAAAAATTTTAGTTTTTGGGATTCACACAATGGGATTATGGAGTGAATCTGTGAATGCTGTTTTGATGGTAATGTACATATTAGAGCAGAAAAGCATGAGTTCATTTGTAGTGTCCATTGCCTCATTCAGTGTAGCCCTGAAGGTGTTTTGTTTGTGTGCGTGTTATTTTTTTAATAAATTTGAAAATTTTGTAATCTTTGTGCCTTTCTGTGTGATTCCTAATTTTGTAATTACGGTGAAATCTACTGAATGCAAATGTTTGTCATGGTTGCAATGGACAGTGCTGCATGATGCCTTAACGGTAAAGGTAATAAAGATTATTGTCACATGCATTTAACAGTATAAATGGCTTATTGCAGACTTCATGATTAATTAAGGTTTAGGCTTTCTTTTACTTAATCCAAAATTTGCATTGGTTGCCAGCATTCATTCTGCATTTGTCCTGTTCTCGTCATCCACTACCAGCCCCTTAACTACTAAAAACTGAAAGTACTATTCAAGAACAGTCATTTCAGATACAGCTGGTGAAAAAAATAGACCACGTCAAAATGATTTTCAGTTTTCGAAGTTTACTATTTTTAGGTACATTTTTTTTAATTTTTTTTTCTGGTAATTAGTGACATAATTTCTTCCAAATAAAAGCACTGTTCAAGACAAACTGGTCAAGATGATTGAATCTTTGAGATGTTGTCACAGAGCTCCTTAGCTCCACCTCGCTTCAATTATATCCTTTTGTGAGATTCTTATAAATTGTTTATCCGCATCTTCCAATGACATTAAGGATTTAAATATGATTAAGAATCGATCAGTATTTATGACTGTAAGAAATAGTGCCAGACAGGTGTCCTTGCTAACAAATAAAATTGTGCAGAGGCCCTTCTTAGATTCACTAAAATGCCATCAGATTATTTCTTATCAAATACAGCTCACTATTCAATAGTAGCAGTTTGGTTAAATTTCTTACTATGACAAAGTGTTTTTTATCATTGTTTGGAGAACATTCTAATGGTCTGAATGAGAAAGCTGACATCTCGACCTTGAGGTCCTGTGTGTGTATAGTTACATGACAGACCAATAGAGGAATGGAAAATCACGAGTAAGCAACTAGAAGTGGTGACCTTTGACACTTTTTAACTTCTGATGGCAAAATTACAAAAAATATTTCTTCAGTACAATATTCTTTGCATTTTCTTCAGTCGTTCACATTGCTGTTGGGTGACTACAGTATGTCATTCCTGAGGCTTGTTTCTGTTAAATTCAACAGACACTGGATTGGAATTGACACGATACATACAGAAATGGTGATGACAGACAAAACTAAAGTGCTTTCTTCAGCTGTATATACAGTACTCTACTTAATAAGCTATTTATATTTGAATGCAAGACTTTGGGCAATCTGTAAAGTGTGTAAATTTAGACCGTTCCTAATTCATTCTTTCAGGCATACATGCATCTTCAACCTTGGAAAATGTGTTTTTATAACAATAAACATGACACGTTGATCACACAAAGCTGCAAGAGTGGTTTAAAATAATTTGATAGAGCAAAGGTCCTACGGTATAAAAGGGAAAAACGACACTTAAGCCTTATAGTAATAGGGGCCCATATTTAAAAAATCTTCTATACCCTGGATTGCATGAACTTAACACCCATGTACCCCTGGCCCAGTCTATATTCATTAGTAACGACAAACGGTCAATCTGGTCCCAAACCAGCAAACTCCCACTGAGTGATAGTATCATTTAGGAAAACAACCCCCCCATGATCTTACCTCCCATACCCTTTTTATTTACATTTTTAACACTGCCCCTATTTAACCCATATCCTAAAAAGCCTAGCATTCAAACAAGGAGAAACATTTGCAAACACAGCAACAGAAAGAGGACAAGGAACTCAAAGTGGTTTTATGCATTATTTTAAATAATGACAAACTAGTAGTCAGAAACTCACTTCTCTGAGGTTACAAGCTGTTGGTACATTTCAAGTAAAATGACAGCATTCAGCTGTTACTCTTAAAATTGTTTGTATCTTAGAAAAGTACACATTTACTGTCCTTGTACCAAAATTATTGTAAGGTAATAAAAAAATCTAACAGAATGCCATGACGACTGAACTGACTCCATCATGCATCATAAACGTAATAATCAACATGGTCAAATTCAGCATTAGCTTCATATGCAGTGTTTTTTTAATTAAGCCATGATATAGAAGATGCTCTCTCCTCAGACCAGCCTTCACTATTTAAACAAAGCAAAATATATAAATTAAATAAACTCCCTGTTCTCATTTTAAAATGACCTTTAAATGACCAAACGTGACGGAATAATGACACTATATGCAATACAACAACAACCTGATCCACTGCTATTGGAGAGAAAGTATGTTTGAGAAAGTGTCAAAAGTGCTCAAAAGAGAACACAGGTATTTACTACAAGAGAATATCAAATCATTAAAACAAACAGCCTGACATCAGCTTTTCTTTAAGAGATTGGGCCTCTATTGTGAGTTTGGGGTTATACTATTTTGGCCGTATTTTGAGATACATTATTATGATTTAATTTGTTCTCTCTTACAAATTAAGTTAACAAGTTGGATGGAAATGTACTTAAGTGAACAGGTGAAATCCGAAATGTTTAACAGTAAATTCATTTAAAAGCTTGCCTTTATAAATGCTTCTTGTACCTTGACCGTTACATCGATAAACTCCTTCGAGTTTCATGGTGCAAAGCAAAATTTCATTATTTACAAACAAAAAACCTGATATTAACACATGGGCTGTGTTATGGCTGCATTATAAGCTGCAAAAATGAATGACAATAAATGAAATTTAAACAAACTGAGAAAGATCCACATTTTAAAGTTAGGTTACATCTTTCTAGTTACCAAGTAGTTTTAGTCAGATTCTTTCAGCACCTCCAGCTTGAGAAAGAGATGTTGTCACAGCATCCTCCAATAAATTCAGGGTTGAGGAGATTGGGAAAAAGGCATATTTGAACAGCAGATGTCAAGCAAAGAGGTAAAGTCAACCCGACAGACTCTGGCAAGCTTGATAAGTTTCTAAGCCAACAGGAACCTCAGGCTCTGCCTGACCAAACCTTTAGATTTCCTTAAGTCTCTCCATGAAGTCCAATCCCACCGGCTTTGCTCATCATCCAGACACGAGTCTCTTGGTCATTTTTTATGTGGCTTTGTCTTGGTTTGAACAATCAGATAGTCTTCGGTCACAGAGCTCTCTGTAGATCCTCTTGCGGACCCGTGGCATGTCTTCTTGTGTGAACAGGAGTGGCTTCAAGAATGCCAGGCACTTGCAGTACTGCAAATGAAAAGGACACACGTTATCATCTTTAGATAGAACAAGTGCTTGTTATGTAAATGTATGCTGATGTTGGAAAAAAATAACCACATTTTATTTTAAGGGGAGCAATTTTTATATTCTATAACCAAACTCAAACCGCATTTACAGAGAAACCTGCTGTGTGAATGGAACAATCCTAGACAACTAGTTATCTGTCATGCCACCCATCAATCCCTGTCACTGTGTTAATGTACAGTGCTCACTGATGATGGAAAACCATGCTGTAGAACATTTATTAATGTTGTGTGCAGTCGATCTTCAGACATCAAACAGCAGTGGTATAATGTGATAATATATAACCATTCACAAATTAAGCAGTGTAGGGGAAACTCTTTTGTGTAAACATACCACAGGCTATAGTATGTTGCGGACAGAATCGCGCCTACTGTCTATATTTTGGTATTTTCCTCTGTCACTATAGTTACAGTAGTCATGTGTAGCTAGTACACTGACATGAGTTTGGTTGCTCGTTCATACACACAGTAATCGAAAAACTGACAGTGTGAACGAAGCCTTGACTAGGTCAGAGTGTCTTTAAATCTGCAAGCTGTCTTGTGGGTTGCTTAGTGTAGTGTTGTACGGTGTAAACAACCCTAATATTCACATGTTTTTACCTCCAGGACAAAAACTCCACAGTCGTTGTCATTCTTCTGCTGTGGAATGGTCTAAGGAAAGGTTAAAAACAATAAAAAATAAGCCAAAGGGAAGCAAAGAAACAATTTGTTTTGCTCAAAACATCCGGGGGATTTTAATATGAGCTGGCATCACAGACCTTGTTGATAACCATCTTCCAGCCTTTTTGAAAGGCAAGCTGTTTCTTCTCTTTAGCTTCTGCCAGGATGTATTTCAGAACGTGCTGTGGATAAGAGTCACACATCAGATCTGTGTAAATATTTCATTAGTTTTATTTAAAGATAAATTTTGGCCCTTTGCTTTAATTAGTGCAGCAGGAGAAAGAGGACAGGAAGTGAAGTGGTTGAGAGAGGGGATGGGATCGGGAAAGAACCACGAGTCGGGACTCGGACTCAGGTCTCAGGGAGCGCAACAGCGCCATAAGCACTAAACACAAGGCTATTGGCTCCGACTAAAGATTGCATCCTAAATCACACTTCAAGAGCACTTACATCCACAGCAAACTTGAACAGGATTCCCTGGGAGTCAAAGAAGTTGATGTTCTGCTTGGAGACGTCCACAGCTATGAGCGACCAGTGGATCTCCAGGTGGAGAGGAATAAGGATTAATTTCTTAGAGAAAAGATCAACCTGAAGATGTCAAGCAATAGGGTTAGGGTTAGGCTAACTGGCCTCCTAGTAATTTTACCTAAAGGGGCAGTCCAGAAGCCATACATATGGGTTGGGTGTAGAAAATAAATCAGATTATGTTATTTGATTAAATAACTTTTATCAAAGTTAATAATTTTGTTTTAACTTCATTTATATGGTCCCAGTTTTGGAAACAACAGACAGCTGTTACTTGGATGCACACACAGAGAACCAAAACATTATTAAATAAAGGATTATATATTTTTTCTACACCAAACCCATCTGTATGCCTTCAGGATGCTTGACATATATGGCATGTTAATTTATACAGTTTTTGTGTTCTGGAGGAGAAAAGGATCCCATTCCCTTCTACTGTATCCAGTAAACATTTTGGTTCCAAAGATGTGAACAAGGGGGTGAGTAATGTCTTTTAAATAACATTTTAATTTTAAGGTGAACCATCCCTTTAAACACTGCAAGAGACACAAGTTGAGAGACACAACTTATTCTCATTGTCATAATTGTAATATCTCAGCTATGCGCAACATTTTGTGCACAATCCTGTTGCCTATACGTTCAGGCTGCCTACTGTCGGTGGTCGGACGGTACTCCAAGCCCCACTATCTGATGAAATCTCTCCAGATTTTTTCAAGACTCTTAGCTCAGTCTCTGACTATGCCAAAAACAAGGTTTAAATCCAGTTTACTAGTTCTCACACTGGTGAGGTTTACCTTTTTGGTCCATCGCTTGACTCCTTCATAACCTTTTGCTACAAACTGCCGGTAAAAGAAACTGTTAAAGAAATGAACCTAGAAAAGATAGAAAGAGCAATGTTAAAACCAATGCTGTCAGAAATGTTGTGTAGAATGAGCATATGTTTTAGTGACTGTATTAAATGAGCTTTTGATAATTGACACATTTCACAGGTCACCATATGTGTTTCTCCTCATGTAACTGAGAAGCAAAAATCATTACCAGAAATCAACTCTTCTGAACCAGTACCAGACACTTGAGATGGATCTGGGCAAGAGAATAAATACACTACAGTTCAGTACAATGCTTTCACCTTGTGGCTTGTAGCTTCCATGATCAATTCTCCGTACATGTTAATCACCTGCAAAAATCCATCAAACATGTATTTATTCAATAATGAATGACTTTAATCCGGTGTACCAGAATCCATGTGAATTGTGAAGACACTTACCTGATCATTGACCCAATTTTGGTCGTCGAGTGTTGAAAGGTCATCTAAGGTCAGAGTGTGCTTGTTGTAGGTCACTTGCAAGAAATGCATAGGAGCACAGGCCAGACCAGCCTTGTACTTGGCCACTTCTGTCGTTACAAGCTTCATCCTGGAGACAAACACGTCATACAGTAAAATGTTAGCATTAGGGCAGATAACACACCAACCTGAGACGGAAGAACTAAATCCAGAATATGTTTCCGGGGCTTAATCTTTCCAGCAGAGTATACAAGAAACTCTAAAAACATCAGATGATCTACTGCTTCTGCCCAGATCATCAGATAAACACAATTCTATCCCATGATCCCTTAAGAGCTGAGGAGCCAGCGAACTTAAAAACGTCATCAAAATAAAATAAAGAAAATGTAACTATAGAGGATATGCATGTGTCGTCACCGCACAGGTAACGCCACGGACGTCAAGCGATTCACGCCCACTGAGTGGAAGAAATACTGAATGCAGCAGCATTTACAGTTTAGATAAGTTTAGTACTCTATTTTTTTAATGAGAAAAAAGAGAGATTTCTTTTAAAGACTGCTTTTAACATTCTGAAGTATTGTCAACACCGTAAACATTCAAAAGAGCAATGTAAATCTTGTAAGATTTAAACGTGTTTTTTACATAACGTAATTTACAGAGTATAAGTTTCTCCTTGAAGAATAATGCAGTTGGAGTTATAATACCACATATCGTATCCCATTCTACCGCTTGGAAGTAAAAGGATACGTGGTATTATAACTCCGACTGCATTATTCTTAAAGAAGAAAGTCATATTCAGTTAGGATGCCTTGAAGCTGAGTAAAACATAGGGAAATTTTGTTTCATGGCTGAAGTATCCCTTAAACTACAGAACCTGTTCACTATCGGTTACTGGAATTATCAACAGTACTATAAATGTAAATCAGCACATGATTTATTACATTGTTCTGAGAAACATGTAGCTAGAAAGAAAAACTATAAGATTTACTCATGGCCAAGGGGGCAACCAGGAAATTCTAAACTGGTCGTTGCTTTTCACATAAATTAATGTTTAGGTGATAAATGCTCAAGTCAATATTAAACTTGCCTGTCACTCAGGTCCGACTGAAATGTCTTATTTAGGTGATCAAGGACGTCTGTGTCAATCAATGGGGTGAAGCTTCCATATTTCTCATAAAACTGCTCCAGAAATTCTGGGGGATGAGAATATCAAAGCATGTTTATACAAACAGAAGTTGACAGCATGTGTGAAATGATGAGTAATATGTGTAAAACCTAAAGCATATGTACCATGAATAACCTCGATGACTCCCTCTGTGGTGATTTCAGCAGGAGTCAATGCAGACAGGTTGCCCGTCACCTCAGGACATGAGTTTTTGGACTCTCCATGAAGCGGCCTGCAGTAAAGGTGGTCCCAAAACACACTCTTGCTGATATTAGCACTCAAGGAAGTGGGCTCAGTTTCCATGGCATCACTTTGAGTAGAAACACCTGGCTGTGATTCAGGGTTTTTTTGCGAGTCACTATGTCTGGCCGAACCGACCAGGACGTCACTGCTGTCCACCGTGGCTCTAGTTTCGAAGTGGTCCTGCTCAGTGGAGCTGAGCTCTTTGGTGTGAGTGGATGCACAGAGAGGCGGAACTAAACAGTTAGTATCCGTTTGAGGGCTTTGCTCTGTCCCGTTAACCATGACAGAGGCTTCATTCACTTCAGAAACGATCTTTCCCTCAGTCTGGGAAACATCTGGCTTCCCTTTGGGAGATGCTGCCTCCTCCATCTCAGAAACAGTCGCTGTGTCTGCGTCCAAAGTTACCAACTCCATCTCCGAGGAAGCCACCTCCTCCTCAGTAGCGACGTTCTCGTGGTTAACCATCTCTTTCTTCTTGCGGCCACGTTTCTTGGTAATTTGGTCATGTCCTGGCACGTGGGGCTTGCAGTTCGGCCCACAGCAGTCGCATGTTTTCGGCACACGTTTCCTCCTGGAACGTCCATTCTCAGGCATCTCACCTGATCCCGATTCTGGTCGATCAGAGCAATTTGGTGCCGGGACCCTCATCGCCACTTCTACCCCATTCCTCCCGGGATCCTCCTGCCTCTTTCAGTCTTTCTAGCAGAAGTCCATTATTGGGATACAGAGACTGGAATTCTTTGCAGTTGAACAGATGTGTTTTCCACTCTTCTACTTTTAATGAGGTCTGTTAATGAAAGGAAGAATGAAGTAGTGATCTGAGATGAAACACAGAATTAATAAAGATTTCTACTACTATTATAAAGCACACCGGAGGTATCAGATGGAAACCATGCTACTTATATATAACATGGTAAATGCTACAAAAATCATAAGAGCTTTGAATTTGAATGGTTAACTCTGAAAACACATTATGTATGTAGCAGGCACAGAAACAAAGGTAAGAAAAATGTGAAAGATGTCTTTCAACAATAGAAATGTCCATTAGTTTCCAAGGCACACACCGTATTCACACAACAAGTAATACCACGGTGCATGTGTCTAAAATCAGTACTGTATCATGCTTCACTGACAGTACCTTTTCGCTTAAACATCCGTAATTATTAGCCTACCATGGTATAACGGTAAATGTATATAATACTCCAAGGTACATGCTGCTTATACATGGCAATACCACCGCGGTAACCAAAGTTTTACTACAAATGTCTTGGTGAAACTATGGTAACAGTGTAATGAATGAACGGTTATCTTTCGTAAGGATCGGTGAAAGAGTGTTAGACATCAGCAGAGATGTGTTGATGATGATGTATTAAATCACATTGATATAATCATTTTGGATAAATGCAATTTCAATAGTGTGACAGAAAGCAGAAAGACTGGACATGAGTCGTCATGACTGATGATGAGGATGTTGAAATGTTTCTTTGCTGTAACGTTAGACTCGCATCTGTATTTGATAATCTTACCGTCAGATGATGATGATATGTACTGGGGCTTCATAAGATCTGAACTATTTCCGATCAATACTCCTGATCGCTGCTATCGATTCGCGTGAATACTATCAGCCGTTGTTATGGTCGCACAACGCTTGCGGCGCGCGCTTATGACGTCACCAGCATAAATCAGGGTCGCCATCTGGCGGCAAGAGTTATTTTCTTACAAAAATATCCAAAATATTCAAAGAAATCGTATTTTATATATTATAATTAAGAGGAGTACAGAACATTTCTAATGAAGTAATCTATTTTAAGTAATTGTTTTATTATATAGATTAGCCTTCTACTGTTAATTCATTCAACAACAACGTAGTCTTCAGTTATCTATGGTGTGTTTTATTTTTATTTTTCTGTTTTTACACTAGGATTTTTTATATTAAGCATATATAACTAACATAGATAACAACAACATTATATAATGTAGTTCCGTTGGTTTTTGATATTTTAACACAAACAGAACAAGGAATAAAAATATTTCTTTGAAAATGTACAAAACCTACTTCTGACTGATAACTGCTAACTGACAGAGTTGGTAAGATCCAATTGAGGTTTTTATAAGATTTAGGTACTTTTTTTTCAAACAACTAATGGACCACACAACAAATTGGGTGACATAACTTATTTTTTTATCAAATTTATTCAATTCAACAACCATTCCAGTGGTCATTTTTTATTCTCATTCTGGACAAATATAGGCCTACAGCGTGGAGCTCACTAGAAAAACAAGAGAGGCATTTCCCAATATTTCTAAGTTTAGAGCCTAACAACAACCCTATAAGCTTTTCTTTAGATTTACCTTTTTGAGTATTCATATTTTTATGAATTTCATAAATTTGACCATAAAGAGGGCTTTTGTAGGTAGAACATGTTTTGTCAAAAAACGTTGTTTGTTTTAGTCTCTCAGTTGTTCTCAGTGTGAAAGGATGAATTTTACAATCCCACAGTCACAGTTGGAAAAACTTAAATATGCAGAATGCAAAGAATGTGCAGGACCTGGATGATTTTTCTGAAGATCAATGGACAGTTATAGCTCACATTAAACAAGGGACTTAAGAACAACATTTGCAAAACATTGAATGTTGATCATCCAGGTAACATCACACAGTAGTAGGAATAAAGTTAAGTATTAAGTACATTTTTAAACTGGCACATTTTTGTAAACTCAGTATTATATAAGCTACTGTATGTGAAACAGATTCTCAACAGTAGTCAATATTTAAAATCTTATTTTTATCACCTTCCGGCGAGTCGTATAACCATTTTACCCCAACAGTAGATATTACAGTTCTAAGTCTAGCTTCATCATAGGCCATTTTCAGTGAAGTCATTAAACACATGCTCCATCATACATTCAGGAATCTTTTATGATCACACAGATGCCATGAAAGAGAGCGGTGGAGTCATTTAGTTTATTAGTAACAACAGACAAAACAATTAATTCAATATTTACAAAAAAGTATGTTGTATTGTACAAAGATAAGTCTTTCAAAAGCATATTAAGTCTGAAAACATTTGCATAATAAATGCATCTCCAGCACTTATTCAATTTACTTGACGGTAAGTCTAAAGCAGATTTTAAATAGCTTTGTGATACGTCTGGTTTAGCCTGATATAACTGATACAGTATAAGGCACATTGTATGTCACTATATGGGTCATACAGAGTTTACACTCTAAACATTGCTGAGTTATTTTCAACCCATTATTGGTTCAAAAAAGGATCAACTCAACCGTTGGGTCAAATATGAACATTCTCTGGGTTAATTTACCCTAACCATGGGTTAAAAATAACCATATTTGAGAAAACCAGCATATTTTAGTGTACAATAACAGAATAAAGCCATACATTCACAATATAAATTTTTTGTAATTTGGCATTCAATCCAAACAAGGCTGGTGAGAATACTGGAGATGAATAGGTACACTGTATTATATCACACTGACTCTTAAACACAACAGTTACAAACACTTGGTCTCATTCATTACTTGTGACCTGAAAGAATAAAACCGTTGCTATATAACCTTGCTCCATTGAGTATAAGCACATTTCTTAAACTTCTTTATGAAAAAAATATCAATATAATGGCTAGAGACATAAAGATATGCATCTTAACACAAAATACATCAGTCCTATACATGTTGAAAGAATTGAGTTCAGTAATTCAACATTCATATGTTATACAGCACATGTCATTTTCAATGTACATTTATTTAAACCCTTCACATCCCCAAAGTGGTCTTCTAAAATGTCCCTACAATGAATGCACTGGTGTAGTGGAAGTGGTCGTATTTCATGGCCTAATCTCCATGACAACGGAAAACACCATGAAGATTCTCAAGTTGATGATATTGGAGAGTATAGCAGCTTAATTCTTCACATCTTCCTTTGTCTGTAGAAAACAAATTGTATTATTTATCATACAATATCATAACGTGATTCGTGTTCACCCAGTTTTCTCTTTGACCCCATCATTTAATGTGAGTTTTCACATTCACGCTTGGTTTGCTGATAACATTATGAGATGGGAATACATTTACTCATACCTCAGAGGAGCGTAGCATTCAGATGAGGAGTGTGGAGAGTTTTAGCCACTGACGGGCCATTCCCTGCATCAGACACAATCTGAACCTGAACTTTATACACACTCTCTGGCTGGAGAGCGTCCATGATAAGTGACTGCTGATCCTGAAAAACCAAATCACATGAATCCAGAAATAAATGACCATTCCGGTGTCACCTTTTTTTCTAGTTTGTTCCTGTAGTCATAGGATTGTGACAGCCCTGTTACGCATATGGTTTTGGTCCTGAACAGCCTTGTTCTAGCCTTGATTCTCCAAAACATTTGTGTTTGTCTCTTGGTGTTTTATGATATTTGTTTGTTTTTGGTGTGCCATCATGTCTTGACCTTGCTCTTGTTTATCACCCAGTTATTAGTTAATGCCCCACACCCCTTTTTGATTGATCTCTTTTTCTATTATTATACCCTTGTGTTTGCTGTCCTGTGCAGGTTGGTTGGCTGGCTTCAGAGTGCTCTTTATGTCCAGTCCAGAAAATGGAATCAAGTGTTTTATTTATTCATCTTTAAGTTTTGTTTACCTCTCACAGGTTGTGAGAGGTTCTGTGGGCTCCACTGGACCTGTTATTGTTTTGTTTTAGCCCTGCTTTTGCGCTTTTGTATTTTGATAAAGCTTAATTACCTGTTGTCTGCGTCTGCAAAAACAAACAAATCTTTATAAATAATAATTGTGGCATAAAGTTAATTACCACAGGATGTTTGTCAATATTTGCCTTGAAGAAACTCTAAAAATGCTGTTTAACTGATTCTGGAACATACTGTAATGTATTACAGTAAATCAATATTATTACATCTGTTGCTTGATGTCAATGAAGATCAGTGATCAGGAAACCATGTGTTGAGAAATCACATTTCTCAGATCCTTGAAAGACTCTGAAGTAAGACACTAGCAGTGTTACCATATACCCTTCAAACAGCACAAATCTAATTCAAAATGCATCCAGTGGAAACATGTAAAGAAAAAGGTCACCTGGTATGTTTTATGGTGATTTTTTAAAGATGTTAAATCGTGTACTAGAACCTCTCAGAAAGACTTGTCTGCCCCTGAATATAAAGGTCATTTGCACCATTAATGCTCAGGCAACATGCAACGTTTCACCGTGGTTTTTGGAAAGACTTATCGCAAAAGGGAAAAATACATTTTTTTACACTGTTAAGAAAGAGTGTCTGAAATGTATTTATAGTGCTTAAATAGTTTTGTACTGGACAACAATCTTTAAGTACTCCATGTTATTCTACTACTTAATCTGCTGATGTGACATCTATGTCTCTGGGAATGTACTAACTTTGATGGAGATTTTTATTAACATTGATATTTATAAAAATAGCTGAACATGCATGACGTTATTCAGTAAATTACTTGTCTAGTTACTTTATTTACTGCGAACAGCAGTATTTGTTGCTTGAGGAAAATTTAATACCCTGGTTTGAATCATACATTTTGTTGGCTTGTTCTTATTCTTAGTTTTTGAAGAATGTAAATGTGACTTACAGGTGGCAGGATGTGTGTCTGGGAGAGGAGTGCTGTGCCGTTGCTGTTGGGCACTTTGCCGCAGGAGAAGCGGAAGCCTGTGATGGGCATCTGTTCTGGACCCTTAGGAGACAGCTGCCAGCTAAACACTGCCTGCACGGAGCTGTTCAACACCTTAAACAATGCTGCCAGTTTCTCTGGCCGCTGCAGTGCTTTCTTCAGCTGAGGATGGTGCTCTAGGACAGGATATTATATAAAAAACGCCACAAAAAATATTAAACATTTGCAAAAGATGTGGATCACAACCTGTTAATAATTTGTCTAGGTGACACTCATTGTCAGGGTTCTGCCTATTCATGTCTTATATTTCTTGGTCTTGTAGCAGAACCAGGACAGGATCCCTTGTTTCTTGTAGAGAGAGAGGATTTTGGGCCTTGTTGAATGCCAAGCTCTCTCTCTAAATCTCGTCTGTGTTTCTCGCCCTTTCGTCTCGTTATTGCCTGTAATTAGTTCATGCCTTGCACCTGTCCCCTCTTGATTTCTGTCCCTATATATGACCTCATGTTTCATTGTCCTGTGCTGGTTCATTGTTTGTGTCATCCATGGTGAGTCTAGTCTAGTCTAGTCTAGTCTAGTCTAGTCTAGTCTAGTCTAGTCTAGTCTAGTCTAGTCTAGTCTAGTCTAGTCTAGTCTAGTCTAGTCTAGTCCTTGTTCCTGTTGTCATGTTTTGTTATGTTACCCCCTCATTGGTTTTTGTTATAATTTATTATTGAAGTCTGTTAACCCCTTACCCGCTGTCTGGGTCCTCTGTCCCTCACCACCCACGTTCATGACACTCATAATAAGTCCGGCTAGGTCATTCTTTAAATTTCTAATGCATATTTAATTCACAAATCAAAAACAGTATTCATGATGTAAAAATCTTTGTTTAAAGTAGCAAGCGTGTGTGCACTGTAAATCAATATAGATATAAATATCATTGTACCATCTCTGACACAGGCAGATGCTTTTTTTCGTCTGCTCATTAGCGAAGAGCAAGGTGGAGTGGTAATAGAGGTCATAACTTCTGACCTCTGTCCTTGTTCTGTCAGGGGCTTCACGGACACTCGGTACTTACAGGCAAAAAACAGGTCAGTAATCACGAAATGTGTTCCCTGAGAAGAGAACAAAACAGCAACACTGAGATTATTCAAATATAACAGTGAGTAAAGTATGGAAAAAATACAGAAAACAGTGATAGACACACTTAAAAGGGAACAAATCAATTTAGCCAAGCTTCTGAAAAGACCATCTGCCCTGCTAAAGATAAATCAGATATTCAGTTGTATATCAAAAGTCATTGATATTGGCATCATGTCTTCAGTCTCACTGCGTCAAATGTAAGACAACCTGACACATGGGTAACAGCAAACAATACAACATTAATACACCTTTAAAAAAAGGCTTGTGCAATGATGATATACAGTATATTGTACTTCTTAAGAGCTACAAGTCAGTGTGGGTTTAACTTTATTTGGTTTGATTCCTGGTGAGAACAACTGAGATCTTCCAAACACCAACAAACAACCCTATAATGTCAACACAAATGTTTAATTAAATAGAATTAAATAGATTAGGTAGCTTAAACTAAATTTGATTAAAAAAAATATTTTAATGATTTACAACTAGTGATCGGCTTGGTTTTCGCGGGAACATCCGTAAACAGAATATCACATGTGTGGATGATGCGAGTGGTGGATCTAGATTGCAGCATTATATCCGGAAGGTTTAAAAAAGCGATCATCTGGGGAATGTCACGTAAACATCTCAATATATAAAGCTTTTCTTCTGGATACATCTGGGGAATCACCTGTTTTTAAAACTAAGTAACCCTGAGCTTAGGTAAGCCTGCAGGTAAAAAGGGAAAGAGTTATTATCTACGGGGATTTTGATAGGTGACTCCAACTAGGTGGCTCATTCGTGTGAATTCCTATGATCTCATTGGTATGTTTTGTTATGATTTGACTTTGCCACTGTGACATAAGGTTTAGGGGCAGGATTAGGGGAGCCATTTACCGTTTCTTTACCACCTCGTGAAACTCGTGTTTTTACCTTTGCAGCTGTTGGTTAGCCACCTCTTAAAATAAGTACGACTTCTTTTGATATCAGGTTATAAATATATAAATGTACATACACACCTGGTTTGTGTTTTGGAAGACGTGCTAAGTGACATGAAAAAGGGTGGAAATTTGTGTCAATGAACAGGTCCACTAGAGGGTACTACCCACATCAACCAGACTGTTGCCATTCAACTGGACTACATTACCCATAAACCATTGCCCTGACTCATTATCCATCCTTACTTTCACCTGTGTCCTGTTAACTGCTGTTTTTTCTGCTTATTTAAACCCAGTTTTCGCAGTCATTCATTGCCAAGTCTTGTCTAGTGTCAAACTACATTTCTAAGCGGCCTTGCCTTGCCTTGCCTTGCCTTGCCTTGCCTTGCCTTGCCTTGCCTTGCCTTGCCTTGCCTTGCCCTTGCCCTTGCCTTGCCTTGCCTTGCCTTGCCTTGCCTTGCCTTGCCTTGCCTTGCCTTGCCTTGCCTTGCCTTGCCTTGCCTTGCCTTGCCTTGCCTTGCCTTTGGATTTTGCCCCTTTAATAAACTGCAATTGGATCCTCATCCGTGTGTCTTCAAGCAGTTCTAGAGAGCGCCAATGTCACAAACTGCTTTAAGAGACTTGTTGATTATATATTACATCATTCTATCCACCATCTCAAGATGTCATATAATGTAAGATCTTTCAAAGTATCTCTGAGTCGCGTGGTGTCACAGGTTCAGTTTAACATTTGAACATGGTTTGGTCAATTACAATATTAATTGCTTTTGATAGTGTAGGATAAAAGCGGTTCCATGTGTATTTATTACAGGAACTGTGTAGGTTAAAAACACACAAACGCATAGTAAGGACTTTTCTTTCAAAAGACCACCTCATGGTACTGGACAAACTAGTATGAAAGCATGTAAAGAAAGTAGATGATGCTGTAAAATAATGAGATGTACCTGTACTGTAGCTGTTTTCTCTGTTTTCGTCACATTTTTTGCACAAACGTCTGGATACCATCTCAGAAGGTATGAACTGGAATCCTTTTGGCTTTCTATAAGTGTAATAAAACAGTATGTTCCAGATTACAGCACGGTTTGGGTAACAGGATGTTCTACATTACATTGCGTTCGAGATTACATTAGTTTCTAGGCTACATTGTCGCCATCAATTTCTGGGGTGGAGCCGATAAAAGCAGCAAGAAAAGAGTTTCAGGGACCAACTCCCTTCTCCTCCTGTTCCGCATCCAAGCAACATGACATCTTTTTTAAATCCATCTCCCATGTTAGGTTGTCATTTCCCTGCATCTGTTTTTGATTTCAAACTCGTACCTCCATTATTAAATCACTCCTCATGGCTTTCTTTCCAGAAGATAACAGTAAATCAACACTCTTTATTTACAGCTGCTTGTGCTTCGCTGGAATCATCTCCTTTAATGCCATCACTTTGCTAGAGTTTTGTAACACACATATTCTGCGAATTGTGAATCCCTGTGAGATGATCTTTTTATGCAGGATGGATATTTATTTTTGGTAACATTTGTTTATAAATCAGTGGTCAGGCAGTTGCTTTAGTTGGGCAATGACTTGTTTAAGGACACATATGAATGTTAAAGGATTGCCAACAAACTGATATACTGTTTGTATATATGACTGGCGTGAAGTCATGTGAGTGTTTGTTTTGGGAGAAACCCTGTATGACCTTTCGGTTTCTTTGCCAGCCTTCAGAGAACATCACTTGCCTTGGGTTCGACTCTTCCAGAAGACCTTGACCTGCAGCTGGTTATCGTGGTAATGAGGGGCGGCCGCTTCTATTCTCAGGATACTGGCTGAAGAATGGGATAGGGGAAGCTCATTGGAGAACTCGCCGGAAATGTGACCAGATGAGGATGCTAGAATAAAAATACATTGTTTATTTTAAATTAATCTCAATGTACCTCTGTGGCATGAAAGAGACAAAAACAGTATCTGCTAACTTCTGTTGATATGGAGCAAACTCCATCCACAAGAATTACATCCAAACTTCATCCACCTACAAAGTTGTCTCCATTCAAAAAATAAATATTTGGAAAATTTAGGTTAAATAACACAATCTGTGCATGTGAAGCATGGGTGGATTAACACTTTTGTGCAGATAGGCCCCCCAAACATCACTTTTCGCCACTACTTTTTGTAATTTGTTAGTGAGAAGACTAACAGCAGTTTAATAAACCCAAAGGGGGAAAAAGTAACAAATGAGTAAGAAATCTGAGAAATTATCGGAAAACCAGAAAAAAATGTCATTTTTAGAAAAACAGATTGAGTCTGAATATTTAGCATGCCAGTGTGTGCTCCAGATGGACTAAGAAGAGCCAAAAGAACTTTACAAACGTGTCTCTGGTGAGTCTAGAATTAGTTTTGGCAGAATAACTGAACGATTTATGCAGTCTAATTAAAAACAGCAAAAACAAGAACAGAGGCTAGTCTCCGTAGTGTTGCGGACAGGCTGGAAGTGAGAAGGGAACTGGGTCAATGTGTTTGGGTACTGATGCACGTCTGAAATGTGCTGTCTCTGGGAGAGGTTAACCTCATGTGCTCGTGTGTCAGAATCTAAGTCACCATAAGAGAACAGCTTTCTTTCTGACAAAACAGCCCACTTGCCAAAGAAGGTTTTGTGTGTTTTAAATGGCTTTGCTGTGCTGCAATTATCAACGGCAACACTGATTCATGGTAAAGGAGGGGGGCACAGTGAAAGATTTTATTTCAGCCCAGTCATTTCACACCCTTTTCAATTTATACTTAGTAAAAATGTCAAAACTGCCACATAATATAAAAACAAATAATTACACTATAACAGAATTGGAACTTTCCAAGCTTTTCCAGTGCATACAGATCTCTCTTGTAAAAGAGGCTTACTGGTGACGGCAGCAGGGGTGAAAGAGAGCTGAGCTCGGCTGCTCTTCAGTCGCTTCTGACCCCAGTAAGAGATGGCCTGAATCTGTACTCGGTACTGTGTGTTGGGCTGTAGAGACTGAAATTCCATCTCTGTTACATCCTATAAGGCAAAACAACAGGACATTATAGCACATCATAATGGTTTAACCCTAAGACATGCACAAGTGGACTTGTTCAAATATCAATCAAAACACCCTCGGATCACTGACCACTGCTGTGATGTTCTGTAAAACTGAACTCTCACTGGCTATCAGTTTGGTCCTGGCATAAATATAAGTGATTTGTACTAGTACTAGTAATACTAACTAGCCTATATAAATGATTGAGAATCTAAAACTAAATGATTGAGAATCTAAACTTGAAACCAGGGCAAAAACACAGGCAAACAAGAAAATTCAAAACACAACGTCAAAACCAGATTAACTAAATAATAACCCAGAAACTAGGGAGAATGGGCAGAGTTGTATACACAAAGTGGGCAGATATACTGATGCTAACATCATACAGATCAAAGGGTCCAGGCAAACGGTAATGGGAAATGCATTGAATATAAACAGTCCTGGAGATGTGAAGAGTGCCCTCCGGTGGAGAAAAGGGCACTCCGGCTGAGAGATGTGACAGCTGTAAGGTTGTTATCAGGTTCTAGTAGAAAGATGACAAAACTGATAATAGAATAATACAACAAATGTTAGGCTTTTCAAGAGATGGACTATATAAGAAGTATCTTTCATGTTATTCAAAGGCTCACCTTTACATCATTACTTTATGGCAAATAGAATTTTCATGTACAGTATTATAATTTGCGACCATGAAAATGTATAAAAACGGTGTGGTGTGTAATGATGTCGATTAGCATGATAGAGTTTTGATCAAAGAATGTTATTGGATTTTTTTGGCCAATGAATCACAGCAGAGAGAGCGCGATTGACCAACATGTGACCAGTGATATAAATGATGCTCATTGTTTTTGTGATAGCTGACTACAGAAACTGGCCTGAAGGAAATAGTTTTACACAAAAGAGTGTTGTTGATGTCTCCAGACTTCTTTCCATCCTCCCTTTACCAGCAGCCTCTCAACTACTCCCATCCTTTACAATCACTCTCAACAAACTCCCCTGATGCACTCATTGCCAGTCCTTTTCCTGCACAAAATATACAAGATACATACAGTACGTGCCAGTAGAAAACCTCCATAGGAGATTTGTTTTTGCATGAGATGAGAAAGAATCCTCAATATTTAGAGAGAAAGCTCTACCAATTAGGTAAGAGGCAATCCAGTTTAACACGATTCCCTGGAACCTATTAACGTGATTATGTCCTTTTAAAAGAATGTCATGATTGGCTGATTCAAATGCTGCTTTTAGGATTAAAATACAGCAAGAGCCAGAATCAAGAGAGGGTAGATCCTTTGTGACCTTTAATGAAGCAGATTCAGTGCCGTGTAATTCTCTAAAACCAGACTGAAATGCATCAAAGATGTTAAAAGTCACTGTATAGGATTCAGAAAAGTGTTTAATTTGACCGAAAAGTACCTTTTAAATCTCAGTATATAAACTGTGCTTGCTTAACAGAGCTCTGGTACTCTGATAAGGCACTCTCTAAGAGATTCATAACAAACCTGCAATTTCTCTTTTTCCATTTATGCTCAGCATGCCTACACTCCTGTCTGAGGTCTCAAAGGAACCATTTAACCATTGCTGGTCTTTATGGATTATCTTGGAATGTTTTACCTAAATGAGGCTACTAAGTCAATGGCAGCTATGCAATAACTGTTAAACAAACAAGGGGAAAGCAAACTAAGCAAAGCTACTGTCAGGAAGACAAAAAAAAAGTTAAAGTAGAACAACGGTAAAACAAAGCTGAAGCACGAGGAACAACAGAGAAAGATTTGTATGTGATGCACACCAGGAGCCAAAGTCATTCATAATGGCAGGTTTGAGGTATAATTGTTGGCAGTAAACAAGTCCAGAGCAAGAGTGAGTGTGTGCGCTGACCTTTTATATAGTCCTTGACGAGGTGCTGATGATGAACATGTGTGTGTGATTCAACCAGTGAGCGGGTTCAGAGGATGTTGGTTACCATGACTATGTTTATGCACCCACATAATACGATTATGTATTATTGAAATTAAACTTGTCCTTATGTAAACAGCTTCAAACTAAATAAGGTGATTAAGCTGATAATAATAGCAAGCATAACAGTAGTAACGTGGCACACACCAATTTTAATCAATGCAAGCATGTTAATACTTACACAATTGTACTTTAAACTCTGTCAACACAACTCTCTGCCAGCAGTCTCTGCTCTTTACCTTCACCCAGAGACGACATTAAGAACGAGATGGCATACACGACCCCAGTTTCAGTGGCATTGCCTTCATATTTCTATTAATAACATCACTGAATAACCATGAAATACAACCGTAGAAAGGATTATATTAAAACATTGACCAGTAGTACAGTCTCTGCGTTTAATATCTGTGATTTTAGATTGTAGGGACAGAGATAAGGGTGCGCTGAACAAGTTTTTTGTAGTGTTTTAGATTTTCTTAAATAAATTCCAATGTCGCCTATGTCACGGGCTGGCCCTGTTGATTATTGTGATCATTACATTATCAGTGCACATGTAAATGTAGTCAGTGGCAAGGGAGAACCAAGTAAAATGATTCAACACAGTCTCACAAGAATTTGTGACATTGTCACAAACTGTAATCTATTAAATCGTGTTTACTGACACAAATTTTCCCCTTTATTCGTGTCAGTAAGCACAACTTGTTCCGTGTCACCCAGCACGACTTTCAATCGTATGTATTTTAAACCCGGTATCTTTCATATGTATAAATATATATTGATGCAATCTGATGGGAATTCATACCTGTTTTACAATGTGGCTCATTCGTGTGAATTCCTATTTCCTACAATCTCATTGGTATGTTGTGACTTTTCCACTGTGACGTTAGGTTTAGGGGCGGGGTTAGGGGAGCCATTTATAATTGCTTTGCCACATTGTGAAACTCGCATTTTTAGCAAATTTAGCCTTTGCGGCTGTGCTTTTAGGGTTTGGGGTGAAGTAAGGTGTTGGTTAGCCACATCCTAAAATATGTATGACTTTTTTGATATCATGTTATAAATATATAAATGTTAATATTGTATTGAAATGTGAGTGACACGAAAAAAATGTTGTGCTGAGTGACATTAAAAAAAGATTGTGCTCACTGACACGAAAAAATGTGAATATTCGTGTCCATGAACAGGAGATACTAGATTCCAAATTTTGTGTTTAGGCCACGAACTGCCGTGAGACTGGGTTGAATCATTACACTCTTATGCCGTGAAACATTCTTGTATGTTGTTTTCATAAGCGTAGATAATTGTAGTGCATATTATTCTGTGAGGTTACCTATCATTAAAACTTTATTTCACTTCTTTTATCGCCCTTGATAAATTAGAAACTAAAAATGCTTCCATTATGGAGTTAAAATAAGTACAAATAAAATACATGTGTACCGATAAATAGCAGTGTTTGCAATTGACCCTTCGCGTGGAGTTTGATTGACAGGCGACCGGACCAATCATAACGCCTATATTATATGCCCCTTTTGCTATTTGCCATTTGTTCCAAACAATCAACCCATATTATTTCACGATAAATTAGTGCAGTGGTAGCGCTTTGGCTGTACTCGTACGTAGCAAAAGGGGGCGGGCTTTGCGAAGGGTCAATTCGTGAAACCCGTGGTGCTCTCTCGTTTTCTGCAATATCTGATTTGGTTTCTATGGGAACACCATTGCATTGACAGGGAGTGTTGAGCTTCATTGTGCAGACCAATCGGTGTATGACATTGCAGTACCGCGAGTGCAATTCCACAGCACATTTCTTTGTGTTGCTCTCGCAGTATGGTGATGTCATACTGATCAGTCGAATATGCTTAAATTTTCTAACAATATGATGAAGGTGTATCCACTGCGCTGGGCTACATGAACCTGCTGCTGAAGCCTATGAGGCTGGTATGCACGGCTTTATTCAGTGCTCCCGTCTCCTCCAGCAGACAGACAACAACACAGCAACCTTGTACTGTATTTGCAGAGACGTCTGGCGTGCTTATGTTTTAACTTGGTGTTTCACTTGGTGCAAGAAGCTTACTTCATACTAGCAAAAGGCTACTCAAATCGGATCTGAGCGTTCAGACTGAGACTGAATAGGATTTCAAACCACATATGAATGTCGCTTGTAACAGATTTGCAAAAATCGGATTTGGACTGACAGTCTGAATATAGCCTAAGACATCCTATGTCTCTATAGGGACTCTCAACAACATAAATGTCAAGGTTATGCAGGAACCTGAAGATTGTGTTTGCTACTTTACTGCCTACTGTACATCCAAAGGCTGTGACCCACCAGACCTATGCTATCTCAAAGAACTTGAGTCTTCCCCCTTGTCGCCCTGCATCTGACGACAGTCCAACATTGGCTTGCTGTGTGATATGCTTGACCTGACTAATACTTTTGACCTTCTCCGTTTCTAATATAACAGACCAATGGGGTAACTGTGCAACTATGAGTTTTTTTTAGAATATGTCATTTCCTAATTCCAGGCAGTTTTAAGAATGATCTGACATTTTCAATTTATTTGATTCACTTTAAAACGCCTGCAGCAATTCTCTATCAGAACCAAAAATTCTCAGCTAAAATAGTTTGTCTTTATAGGCTACTGTTCAATAAAGTAGATTGCTTTCTCAGGCTCTGAGGTTATTGCATTGTAAAAACAAATGACCTAATCAAAAGCGTTTGAGAGCTGTGGCTTTGAGGAGAGTTTTCAGAAGAGTACTTGGACTACAATAAAATATGCTGATTACTAGAGCAGCTGTGTCTTTGAGGAGAAACTGACTCCAGTTCTTTACTACATCACAGGTGGTGCACATGAGTCCAACACCTGCGAGACAGCCATGGCCAAAAGGGAGTGAAGCTGACCGGTGAAAATATAGGTCTAAATCCTTAAAGTCAGTCACAGATTTAGCACTTCCTGGGCCTGATACTCCAAGACTGAAACCAACCAAAACAACTTGAGGAAATTTCTTGTTTCTATGAGGGTTCAGGTTCAACTTTATGAGAGAAAGGTTAAAACTGCTATTCAGGCAGCCTCAACAAGATATTGGCCATTATCTACAGCCTCAGACTGGATTCGTTTTCTCTTCAATTCTTCGGAAATGAACTTTCCACATCCATAAACACTGAGAGCAACCCCCTACAGGTTCACACTTTAGCAGGGATATAAATGCATGCACAGTATTTAGAAGAATACGCCAGCAGAGAGGTGAGACAGCGGGCTGAGCTCATGACATCTTACCCCGTCTGTGACCCTTCCAGCTCGACTTTGACTGCTTGAGGGGGTTCCTTGCGTGCTGCAGGTGACCTTGTAATGGTGGACCACCAGGTCACTCTCTCTGGGGGCATCCCACAGGACCATAACGTTGACAGTGCCATCAGTATTCACTGTCTGGTTGCCTGTTCTGGCGTTCTGTGGGTTCTCTGGGGGAAATGGATCTGGAACATAAACATAACGGTGCTTCTGTCAGAACGCTGCTTTTCATCACGTTTTTTTTCTGTTTATTTGTGTTTACCTGACACAATTTGAAGTGAAGTAAAGAAAGAAGACCTGACAAAAATAGTCTATTTTATTTACTGTATAGTGCTATTTCCATTGTTTCAAAGCAGCTTTACAGAACAAAATTTCATACGTCCTTATGGTGGCTTCATTTTAATTTAATATACAATTGCACCACATCACGAGTAACATTAGCATTAGATGGACAATGTGACATTTTAAACACAATTTTGTAATACTGCAAAACATGAACATAGTATCAGGTCAAAGCACAGAATTTGCTGATAAATAAAATAAAACCTATTTCAGGTTACTGCAATTTATTAAACAATTTACATTTTGTCAGCCTGATCTACTTACAACCTGCACCAGGATTTCTGGGTTCTTTACTTTGGCAAAAACCTATTTATGTGGTGTGCTTTTTAAAATCCTAAGCTTTAAAGAGATAGTTCACCCAAAAATACAAATTCTGTCATCATTTATTCATCTTCTTGTGGAGAAAACTCTTTCTCCAGTAAAACAGAAAATAATAATACGAAGTTTGAGAAATGGTCTGTGTTCTGCAGAAGAGAGTCATGCAGGTTTAGACGTAGATATCAATAACTAGATGCCCCATTCAAGCGCTCCAGGCAGATGTGTCCGCCATCTTGGAACAGTCCACTGACATCACTCACAGTTTGCTAGAATGCCACAACACTGCGCAGCCATGGCTGTGCATTATAATTCCCAAACAACTGGATACCCTTTCGTTGTTGTCATGTGTTAGTGTAGCAAATATGTTTGAGTTTACACAACAACTAATATGGTTTCATAATCATATACAGTCAGCTTGCTCTTGAGTGTTAACGGGCCGGCTTGGCAGGGTTGCCAGATCTGAGAAACTTAATCCTTCATCACAAGCCTAACGTCCCCGCTGCAAATAACAGAACTTAACATTCATAAAAAAGTCATCTTAACAAAATCCTTCCACTCCTAACCTGTGGATAACCTGCGGAGCAACAGCTACAATGTAACCCAATTCCATGGGAAAGCCGCAGACTTGGCAACACATACTGCTTTGCGATGTTCCAATATGGCGGACGACCTGCGTATAGCAGCCCATAGAAAGATGCTAATGAGGCATCTAGTTTTGATATCTATGTGTTTAGAATGACATGAGGGTTAATAAATGATGAAAGAATTGTATTAATATCCCATTCATATTTTATATGTGTAGCTTTCCTGTGGCTCAGTGGTTAGAGCATGGTTTTAGCAATGCCAAGATCATGGGTTATATCCCAGGGGATTACACATAGTCAGAAACAAATGTATAGTAAAATGCAATGTAAGTCGCTTTGGATAAAAGCGTCTGCCAAATGCGTAAATGTAATATATGTACAGTGGTGTGAAAAAGTATTTGCCCCTTCCAGATTTTTTGTTTTTTTGCATATTTATCATGCTTAAATGATCCAGATCGTCAAACAAATTTGAATATTTGACACAAAGAAAACCAGAGTAAATACAAAATGCAGTTTTTAAATTATGGTTTTATTTATTAAGGGGAAAAAAATACAAACATTTCTGACCCTATGTGAAAAAGTAATTTCCCCCTAAACCTAATAACTAGTTGTGCCACCCTTGCCGCAATGAGTCTTTCACATCGCTGTGGAGGAATTTTGGCCCACTCTTCTATGCAGAATTGTTTTAATTCAGCCACATTGGAGGGTCTTCGAGCATGAACAGCCTTTTTAAGGTCATGCCACAGCATTTTAATTGGTTTTAAGTCCGGACTTTGACTAGGCCACTCCAAAACCTTTATTTAGATTTTTTTTGCCAATCAGAGGTGGAATTGCTGGTGTGGATGGGTTCATTGTCCTGCTGCATTACGCAAGTGCGTTTAAGCTTGAGGTCACAAGCCGATGGCCGGACATTCTCTTTTAGGATTTTCTGGAAGAGAGCAGAATTCATGGTTCCAGCAATTATGGCCAGTTGTCCAGGTCCTGAAGATGCAAACCAGCCCCAGACCATCACACTACCTCCACCATGTTTGACTCTTGGTATGATGCTCTTTTTATGAATACTGTTTTAGTTTAACTCCAGATGTAACAGGACGCACACCTTCCAAAAAGTTCAACCTTTGTCTCATCAGTCCACAGAATATTTGCCCAAAAGTTTTGGGGATTATCAAGATGTTTTTTAGCTAATGTGAGACGAGCCTTTGTGTTCTTTTTGGTCAGCAGTGGTTTTCGCCTTGGAACTCTCCCATGGATGCGATTTTTGCACAGTCTCTTTCTTATTGTAGAACCATGAACACTGACCTTAACTGAAGCAAGAGAGGCCTGCAGTTCTTTAGATGTTGTTCTGGGATCTTTTAAGACCTCCTGGACGAGTCGGCTTACCGCTGTTCCATGCTTTCTCCATTTGTGGATAATGGCTTTCACTGTGGTTCGCTGGAGTCCCAAAGCCTTAGAAATGGCTTTGTAACCCTTTCTAGACTGATACATTTCAATATAAAATATAAAAATTTTTTGATGATCTGAATAATTTAAGCATGACAAATATGGAAAAAAACCAAAAATCCGGAAGGGGGCAGATACTTTTTCACACCACTGTATATATAAAAAGTTTGTGTACTTCAGATGACTCCTACACACTTGAAATGAGTGTGTGTGTTGTTGTTAATGTGGTCCAGACATGACGTGGACATGTGTACGTGTGTGTGTGTAATGTAAGCAAGCAATAATGTGACTTATGAAAGATGAAAAGTGTCATTACACAAACTTCACAATTATAGGCTACATGCTGAATCTGTATGTGGTTGTTAAATCTGGCACTACAGTGCGTAGGGTGTTCTGGGTGCCTGTAAGTGCATTGCTATGTATAGTTAAGGTATTCTGGTGTTGCTATGCAGATGCTGGATGTTTTTAGGGTTGTTAGAGCATTCTGGGTCGGTACTTGGTTGATTTGGGAGGTTTTTTAAAAGCTCACCCCAAGACTCCAATAAAACTGTGGTGTAGATTTGGCTCTGTGTTCTCCTTTGACATAGGTCATGTGAGACTTTTACTATACCCAATTTAACTGTAAGTTTGATGATTAAGTAGTAAAAACAAACCTTTCCTTAAAAAAATTAGGTGTTGGTCAGCCACATCCTAAAATATGTCCGACTTCTTTTGATATCAGGTTATAAATATACTGTATAAATGTAAACACACACGCAAACTGTGTATTGAAAGTCGTCCTGTGTGAAAAAAGGTCATGCTCACTGACACGAAAAAATGATACTGGGTTGAAAGTTTACATTAGCCTTTCTGGCACAAACCTCACGTGTGGGCGTGTGACTTAAGGGCACTTTACTCTCATTGGCTAGTGAGATTTGGATTGACAGCTCTCTGACTAGGGAGTCAGTAGTCTGTGCAGCGGATTTCAGAAAGCGATCAGGATGCTGTTATCTGTATTGTTTTGTTGTAGTGTTTGTACTTAAAATTACTTTCTTATTTAGTTAGTGTATTAGCAGGGTTGCTAGTATACTAACACATGCTTCTAGGCTCTCTCACGCCACATAACAAGCCACCCTCGAGTAAACACAGCATAGCCATAAATATACTCACATGCAACTTAATGTGGGTTTGGAGTAAGACCGTCAAGACAGCTGTCTATAATTTATAATTACAATGATATCAGGAAAACTATAAGAGCATCGAGACGCTTAGTGTCATGAATCCGCCTAACCATGTCAGCTATTTCTTGGTCTTGAGGCGGAATCAGACAGGATCCCTTGTTTTATGTTGGAGAGAGACTATTTGGCACCTATTGGTTGCCATACTTTCTCTCCGGTCTTGTCATTGTTCCTGCCCTCCTGTTTCCTAGTTAGTGTTAATTAGTTTATCCCCTGCACCTGTCCCCTCTTGATTTGGTTCCCTTTATATTGACCTCGTGTCTCTCGTCTTGTGCTGGTTCATTGTTTGTGTCATCCTTGTTTAGCCTTGTTTAGCCTTGTTTAGCCTTGTTTAGCCTTGTTTAGCCTTGTTTTTGTTTTGTCCTTGTTTAAAAGTTGTAGTCTAGTCAGTCCATGTTCCTGTTGTTGTGTGGGTGTTTGTTTTGTATTTTATTATTTATTAAAGTCTTGTTAAAACCCCTTACCTCCCTGTCTGCACTTGGCTCCTCTGTCCTCACCACTCCACGCTCATGACACTTAGAGTTTTGTATTATAAAGTGTTACGTTTTCAGTTCATCTTTATTATTTATAAGTGCTCAATGTGGTGGAATTGTATGTATTGCTTTTATCTGATAATGTTCTTTTAAGAATTCTCGTTTATGATTTTATATACGTACATAATGTGTAGGCTATATACGTAAGAGAAGAGTTGTTTGCTTGAGGCAGACTAAATTAATAAAACATTCTAAAGACCACCAATTGTGTTGCCTTATGAATTTGTTTTGTTGTAGCGATGTTTGAAAATGTCATTTGAATGTATTGATGCAATTATATGAGATGGACTTTCGATAACAGCATCCAGATTGCTCTCTGAAATTCACTGAACAGACCTCACTACCAACTTCCTAGTCAGGGAGCTGTCAAGCCAAATCTCGCTAGCCAATGAGAGTAAAGTGCCCTTAAGTCCCACCAACACGTGGGGTTTGTGCCAGAAAGGCGACCGTAAACTTGAAGCATAAATGAAAACTCAAAGCGGAATCAAAAAGGAAAGTCGTGCCACTCGTCGGCCATGTTTGCAACGCGTCTGGGCAGTTGTTTACGTCATAGCAAGTTCAACAATCCTATCTCTTTGTAAGATATTTTTAAATCGCTGGCAAAAATCAATATTAAATAGCATATTTCCGATCAATGATTAAACCTGAAGCTGTACCGTAACTTCGGTTTGCTAAGCTTATATAGCGTAAAAAAAAATCACCTTCAAAGTCGCTTCAGTTAATAAACATGCGCACAGGCTGGCAAGCGCCTCACATAAGCTCCGCCCCAGAAAATCATCATTCTTTATCGATTGAATCGTTGAAACTGGAAGACTGGGGTTTCATTGCTAAATGAAAACTCCAGCAGCGAAATTCATAATCCCTGATTTGCAGAAAACTAAACTTGGAAAACTGTAAGGAAAATGCAGTTTTTTGAAAACCATGTTACATTCTTGCAATTAAGTTTACTGATTTCACTAACAGTGATTTTCATCTTTCTAATTGTATGTTTTCGTTCGTTTCTGAAAAATGAACTTTCATTCTTATTGGCACAAAAATAATTCCATACATGTGTTACTGGTTCAAGTCAACAGGCTGGTGCTGTCCACGAGGTTTGTTTTAAAAACTAAAATGACCTTGGAGGCCAATTGATGTACATGGAGCATGAGAGAGGAAATATGCTTTGATATGCTAGTATTTGCTAACATGTAAGGCTGCTCAGTCCTCATGAGGTGGGCTTCTGAAGAGCCGGTGTTTGGTCTATGGGTTCGGACTGATGTAAGTCAGGACTTGTTAAACAAAGGTTTTATTTCATACTTGAGGGCTCTAGCTGAACGAAACACATAACCACTTCACCAGCACAAAACTGTCACTTGTATTTTTAAATCATAGCTTCAGATGAGATCCTTCACCTGCAACTTTCCCTTGAGCAACTGCAGCCACACGCCCGACCTCTGATCCCAAGCATTCTTCATTCCACCCCCTTCCCACCCTCACATCCTCGGCCAGTTTATTAGCGTAGCACCCAGTGAACTGACAAAATCCATGTGGTGGAAAGTTCTCCAGCATGTTCTGTGTAAATAACTGTTGTGTGTTTATGTGCCAGTGATTTCTGGCAACGTCTGCTTAAGTGGTGTGAAATATTGCTTCAGAACTAGACTGCGATAATTTCTGTTCCACTCTCAATGTGAGGAAGATCAGACAGTAAGAAACAGCCCCCTATGACAGCACTCTCCGGGCATCAGTACAGCACCGCTCAAACCCTTTACGACCATTTGTAATCTTTCAAAATAGCAGAAGGTTTGATTCCAGTCATTGTTGGCAGTGGCTTGTGTGTGAGTGTTATTTTATCTTGGCTGCAATATTGAACTGGGTTAACTTGCAAAACATGCCAATGCAAGCACCCCCGAGGCCTCTGATGATATGAGCCGTATCACTTAGGAATTAGATTAGATCAGAGAGTTTCACAAATATGAAAACAAATACTGTTACCAAAAACTTTTCCAACATGTGTCCAAAACCCCAAAAACGCTCCAAGTTGCCGAGTTTGATGTCAACTTGCCCTGAAGGATGTTTTCTGCGTCTATGGAAAAGTTTATGTCAGATGTACAACATGTTTCTGATACTGATATAAAGGTCTATGTGTCTGTGTGGGGGTCAGTGTGTATTTTAAGGCGTTCGGGGGGTGGGGGGGGGGGGGTTTTGCGGGGGTTGCTGTGGTTCACAGAGGTTTCTGGAGGTTTATGGCAAAGTGGATTTCCAGAGGCGGCTGACGGCAGGCTTCGGTTTGTCCTTTGGGGATTTTCACATTCCATGTGCTGCACTGTGTCACAAAAACAAAGTCTTTCAGCAGAGTGTGAAGTGAATTGCGAATGACAAGGGTCGCCTATAGAGGGCTGTACACTGTGAACAACAGACCTCACCTTAATGTTGAATTGCAAATGCCTTGCTTTTAAATAAGGGCTTTTGGGGGACATGTGATAGACCACAGGAGGTTTCTAACCTTTGAAATATATATGTTTGATGTAGTTTGTACATATACATGCACATATGTTGGTCTGACTGAAATGCAAATTTGCATAACACATCTTTCAGTTGATTCTTCATACACATGTATAGATGATACATGTGCAGAAGAGAAAATAATACTGATGGCGATGAACTGTTGTGTAAGGTAAAAGTGAGAACGTAGAAAGTTTGCATCTTTATATCTCTGCAGTATAAATATTTGTAATAAGTGTGTAATAAGTGTAATACCCTATTTATTTATATTTATTAATCCTTTTCCCAAAATAGCTTGAAATCTTTTTTATTCATTCAAATTTTGTATCAAGTAATGATTACTGCCTGATTGATAAATGGCAAGTTGATTGCCATTGAATGTCACATCACAACAAGTTGTGGTTATAAAATAGGACCAAGTTGCATTCTCTAGATATTAAGCCCATGACTGTGGCATTGCTTTGCACCATGATCTGCCAGCTAAGTAACAGGAAACATGTCAATACATCAGAAAACAGCTCGTTTCATGCCACCCTGTCCCTGTTTGTAACACATAATACAGATAAGCCTTAGTAAAACCCACTCTATAAGTCTGAATAGCTGGTTATTTGTGACTTCCTTAATCCTTAGTTCTACTTCCTGTCTTTTGTTAGCTGGAGACAGTAAGGCAGGCTGAATGGATTATTATGGATTATATTATCGAATGGATTATAACCAAAAATTCGTAATACAGTGGACTACCAGTCAAATTGAAAAAAATTTGGGACCAAATATTATTCAGACACTTTGACCTGACCATGTTTTGCTTAAGTGGTTTTTTACACCACAGACTGAACAAAATTAAGCATTGCTTAGTAATTGGTAAACCTAAATTGGTATTATCTATATAGCTGAAAGCTATTCAACCTAATTCATCTGTGAGACTGTCCAACAGAAAGATGGCCAAAACCAGTGAAAGATTCACTGATTCAAGAGGAAAGGTAGTCGAATACTTAAAGGAAGGCATTTCAATCATAAAAATAGCAAAAAGATTAAATATGGCTAGGGGGACAGTCCTTTCCATTGTGAAGAAATTCTGATGTCTGAATAGTTTGACTGTAAAGCATATCTGTGAAATAATTTGATCTCATAAGTATGATCAATCAGATTTCATGACAACCAATTATGGGAAAATTATGTCTGTATTTTGTGCAGACTAACAGTCAGTGGACTAAGTGAGGGGAGGAGAGAGAGAGAGAGAGAGAGAGAGAGAGAGAGAGAGAGAGAGAGAGAGAGAGAGAGAGAGAGAGAGAGAGAGAGAGAGAGAGAAGGAGAGAGGTTTTCACCTCGTGTAGATAAGAAGTGCTTGCTGGGAGTGGTGAAGCCTCTCGTGCCCTGACTGTTGACCGCGCTAACTCGAAACTGGTACCACCTATGGGGTCCCCTTCACACAGAGCGCTCTTCCCCAGAGAGAAACTTCCATTAAGACAAATCTTTTCTGCATGCAGGATGGAGAAGCTCCATCACTGCCGTACACTGATAAGAGAAGCGGTAATGACAGCTTGAGCCAGCGCAGAGAGAACTTTCTATTAAAGCCTGTTGAAAAGCAGAGCACTGGCATCCCTATCCATTACATCCACATAATGAGCTGCCTGTTTCTTAACTAATCTTTGATTTTACCAAACTGAGATTAACCAAGCTAAATTAGATTTTTTTTCTATTTAACTTTCAGAGGCTACTGTAAACGAACCGACAACAATAACGCACATACTTTAGTCTAGGAAGCAGAAATGTGAAGCTAGTGTTTTACAGCACTTACATGAAATATTTGAGATGTAATAATAATCTTTTCTTCGTAAGTGAAACCAACTTGCCACCACTTTAAGTGTTTCCGCATGATGTTGCTGCGGTCAGCTCGCTGTAATGACAAGTTCTAGAAGCATGTGAATGCTTTTTACAATTCTGACTTGACGTGAATGCACCTTCAGATGCCTGCACTCAGATATCAAATCATCATAGGCAAGTAATTTGCCCTACAAACTGTTTTAAATAACCATAAAGGAGAATCATTAAAATGTACAGAGGTAGCAGCCTTAAATTAAAACTCCTTTAGAAATATTAAGTTTAGAGAAATTAGTAAAACATTATGTAAGTAACTAATTATTTAAGTATTTATATTTCCTATTGCTGCACATCTGTGCTTAATGCGAGCCAGCAAATTCTTAGAATGTAAAGAAGCTTACAGGGTCTAGCATTGTCACACTATGATTAGTACCAGTGTCAATGAATTTCATTTAAATGTGTCTTAGATTTCTTCTATGACAGAATGACAAGTCTAACATGTCTGCCTGCAAAATATTTTGCAATCAACACAATAAATTATTTTTCATGGTTTCATAATGTTATGCATTAAATATTAAAATATTAACTGTCCTGTATCACATGTATAAGTTGTATAAAAATTGTATAAGGTACAGGCTAAACAAAATATAACGTTTTGAACCAATTGTCCGACAGCATAAGCTACAGAGCCGGTACACAGCCAGTAGGTGAAAAAAAATAAACCCAGCAGCTGGCACTCATTGAGTATCAAAGTAAATTTTTAGTGAACATTACACAGTAATGTTTTTTAGAGGTTCTTGGTTTATGTAAGCAGAATTTACCGATTTTGATTAATGTTAAATTAGAGTTCCTAATAAGTCTTAGTAAGTGAGAATATGTCATGACTCTGCCTCATCATGTCATGTCTTTCTTGGTCCTGTGGCAGAGTCATGGCAAAGCCTTTGGTTTTATGTGGAGAGAGGCGTTTTGGCCCACTTGGCCTTCCACATGCTCTCTCTGGTCTCGTCTCTGTTCCCGCCCTCTTGTTCCTCGTTATCTCTCTATTTGTGTTTCATCCCCGACACCTGTTCCCTCGCCCTTGTGTTCTCCGTCCTGTGCTGAATCATTTTGTTTATTCCCCGTGTTATGCTCATGTTCCTCTTGCCTTGCCTAGTAGTTATCTGTGGATTACCTTGCCTTGTTTTGGACGGTGTGTCGTGGTGAGGTTCGTGATTATTGTTTATTTTACCCCCTCGAGGGAAGTGTTTTTTGAGTACTTGTTTAGTTATCATGTCCTGTTTTCCCCATTGTGGGTTTTTTGTTATCTGATTTTCGTTGTGTCATTAAAGTCTTGTGTTAACCCCTTCACAAATCTTATTTTAAAGTACACTAAAGGTGTATTTTTAAGTTAACTTAGCTAGATTCGTTCAGTTTCCTTATTTAACATAGTTCTTCACCTAAACTAATGCAACTCCAAATGAGCGAGAGACTTATCCCAGAACTGGTGTTAGCACAGTCATTGCTCACTGGTGACCTAATACATGTTACAGGCACAGCCTAAGCACATGCACCACTCTTCTGAATAATGGTAACCAAAAAACTGAAAAATATGTCAAACTCTTCTAAATATCCAAGATAAATGAACATTAAACACTAAAAAGTCTTTCACTTTAGTGAAAAACACTTAAAGTAATCATATTTTAAAATATACTCTCCTAATGCATTCCGACGCAAAGCATGCAGAGAATTGGAAATCCTTCTCGACCGATTATGTTGAATTAACATGATTCAATTAGGTAAATTGAACAAGGAGCGAATATATTTGTTTTAGTCAAAACTTCAAGTCAATAAAAAATAACCATTATACTTTACTCAATAGTAAAAATGTGTTTCAGGATCTTAAGTAGTTTACACCACTTAATCTGTTTGATTATTTTGAGCATTTGGGTTTACAGTGTATAGAGTCAGTTTCCACCAGCTTTATGACCGGTTACGTTATAAACACCTCTCTGAAACTCTCTAAACACTTCATACACCATGTGCTAATGATTAACACACAGATCTGCTGGACCAAGGTTAACAATGGCATGGCTGTAAATTGTATTAAACATCTGTTCAACATAAGGGAACATATTATTTATGAAGAATCTCTGAAAGACTTTATTACATTATTACACAGACAAAGCTTAAGGCTAGTCTCAGACTAAAATGAATGTTTGAGCTGTCCTAATGGAAAGTAACTTGCCCTGACATATCAGTGCCATTGTTGTGGCTCACACCAGAAATGTTTCTTCTAAGGCCTTTTTCATAAAAGCAGCTTTAATATACTGATTTAACAAAGGCATAATTCTGGCTTAAGCTAAGCCATGTCTGTGAAATCAGACCCGGGAGGCTTAAAAAAAATATAACAACCTGTCTACACCAGACGCGAGCGGAACGACACAACATGACACATGACTTGTTTTTAATGCGTTTTGTCGTGATCCTGTCCCTCTTGTCTTGTGATTTATAGTTTTGTGAACACGGTAGTGAGAGTATCATATCTTTTGTGTTCTGTGTAGAAGCACATGGCCATTGTTTTGTTGCCTAGTGCCATGTGCTCTCCTGTCTCCCGGCTATCTTCTCGTTAGTGTTTCATTCATCTGCTCTCTTTCATCCCTCGTTTGTTCCCTTATTTAATGCTCTTGTGTTTGCTGTTCTTTGCTAATTAATTTAGATTTACAATTTTTCCACGTTTTATTGTCTTGTATAGAACTTTAGTTTTGAAGTTGCAAGTTTTGGGTTAGTTAGTGTTTTGTTTTGCCACCTCGTGGGAAGTTTTTGTTTTAAGAGTTTTCTGTGGATTGTTGTTGTACTTTGTGTTCCTGTTTTGCCCCATCGTGGGTTTTTGTTTGTCATAAAAATGTTGCCCACTGCTGCCTGCGTATGCGCTCTCTGTCCGGTCCTGATAGGGTTTGTCGTGTCACGTCGTATCCAGTGTGGACAAAATGTAATTTAATGGATTCTAATGGGTTCTATTGTCTTTTGTTGTGTCGTGTTGCATCGTGTCCAGTGTAGAAACAAAACTGTGTCAGTGTGATCCTCCAAACCATGCACGTTACTGCTGAGTAAAATTAGTGTGAAAGTGTGATCCTGTGCAATCTGTTGTTGTACCATGAGAACAGTGTGCCAGCTCGATGCCTCGTCTTCACTTGGATGGATCCCATGATTCCATCTCTTCTGTAGGATATAAAGAACCGGCTCAACTGACACGTTAAACTTTGACATCCACATAACCTCCAGATGTCCATGCTGGTCTTCTGAAAAGAACATGTCCCTCCTCGGCTTTAGCGGCACTCCTAAAGTGACAACAAAAGACATGTACACACGGACATGTTTGCAAATGATGGCGACAATAAAATTATAACATATGACTCAGCAGAAAATTTTGGCCTAGAACAAATTGAGATTATAACCAATCGAGAATATGCTTTCTAGAGGTTATATACTAAAATTTAAAACGAAACCCTGTGACCCAAGAATATGCCCATCACACCTTTCAGTGTGTTGTACCTTTGTAGAGGTTGCCTGGGGTCTGGCAAGTGTGGCCACAGCCATTCGAGCAGCACTTTTTAAAGCCTGTGCATTCCCGGTCGACGTCACAGCCCTCCAAACAGGCTGCGGCAAACCCAGATGCCTTCTGGGGTGGCGGACAGTCGCCCTGCTTCTGTGTCTGCAGTGATCGGAGGAACTCGGCGCTGGTTACACACTCATGATGCTTCGTTTCAAAGGTGGAGAGAGAAACAATTTAATTGGTATCTGCCTGTGACATTACGGTGTTGTGGGTGTTTGCTGGTGTGTTTATACTTTCAATATGAACACAGCCACAATTATACGGCTCACAAGTTAAAGTAAGCTGGATGGATTGCTCCCAGTCTCACATTGCTTCACAATGACTTGAAACTGATTTGCTGCCAAACAGATAATTGCAATCTGTGATGGGGAAATTGAGGAAAAGTTCAGATGTTCTCATGTAGTCTGTCACCTCTCTTCCATTCTGAGTCACTCTGAGTAAGTATAACAGACCACCAACAAAAGAGGGTGACGTTTTAGCACAAATACTCAGTAGGTGCGATCAAACCAACCCAACTCAAATTCAACAAGTCAGCTGCTGGGATACAACCTTCAGTGATTTTGACATCCTGATCTGGGTGCTTAAAGCGGCCCTAACACACAGGGTTTCTGCCAATCTCATATTAATCTTAAGTATCTATAGAGTAGTATTGCATACTTCGTATCTTCGAAGAGTATTTAGTTTGATCACATTTATAAAAGATAGACACAGCTTTACGATTGTTTCCGAAAACATACGTCGCGTGCGAGGGGTAGGCTGAACCAAAGTACGTGCGCACCCATTGTCAACAAAACACAGACATCAGTTTCACTCACCGCATGCGGTTCATGTCTGGCATCTTTTAGCACTGGGATGGCTCCATATATCAGTTTCAAACGATCTCCAAATCCAGCGTTATATCCACCGTTTATATTACATTCATCACCCAAATGTAGTGAACAAACAAACACCTGAACTTCGTGAACGTATGCTCTCTCTGTCTACTGCTTACAAGTGAAAGTGACAGCTGCGCGCATGCTCCTTCTACTGCTCTCCTTGCGGCCGCGTGCTTTTCCAGGAGAATTGTCCAATAAGGGACTAAGAAAAAATTGTTACAAAACATTTTTATATGTTCGAAAAAACTTTCCGAAACATGTACGATCGCTGGGGGAGTGTATCGAACATAGAAATACTACGTAATACGCCCAACTCGTTTTTTGACATGTTGACCATGTTAAGCATGAGAAGAAGTTTAACATTGTGAAGAAGTCAGAATGCATGAAACACCGTTGCAGGGCCGCTTTAAAGTAAAGTAATGGCTTTTATTCAGAAATGAACCCAAACTGTACGAAATAGTAGCAGTGCACCACTTGTGTAATGAAGTGACAGAGGGTGAAGGAAAGACAGACACAGAATGACACGCAGCCACCCACCCAAACTGAGGGATGAACCACAGAGACGTCCAGCGGCCTATGGCTCTGTGCCACACTGTGTGTGTTTGTACTGCTGTTGTTGTCACACTCTCACAAACTTTCATTCTGAACACACACACGGCTGTGGAGCGTTTTGGAAACACAACATTTTCAAGATTACTCAACAGTCAATTGGAGTGTTTGGCCAGTGTTTCTTGAGTTGGGAAAACAAAAAAGGCTTTGAGTGCTTGTTTGCCAGTGGTTGCAATGCATTCTGGGTACTTATTATCCAAGTGAACCACACAGCACGTGGCTGTCTGACGGACGTCAAGCGTTGAAACGCTTCACGCTGACTGTTTAAATTACAGCTTCACTGAGATAATAATCACTGAATTTCAACAAGATGTTAACAGTTGTTGTGTTTTCTGTGAAGAAAAAGGTCTGGACATAAACGCGGCTCTTATCTAGTTCACTTCAACAACGTTCCGCTGAGGGAAAAGTAATCACGGAGCTCGACTCCGAACCCTTCTGGGCACACTGGATAAAACGGTGGTGAAAACACAACGAAATTCTCAGCGTGATTCAATTGAATTTAAACCAACACACACGAAACCACACACACGCTTCTCCTGTCTTTGATTGTGAAGCGTGACCGTTTGTGTGCTAATTCATCACATACGAAGAAAAGTTGCTCTTTGAGGTGTGTTCATGTGCACATTGTGTTGATTTGCTTTGTGTTTCATCACAAAACGATGTCCAGCACAATTATTTTCTTCTTCAATCTCCATTCAGCAGAAAAACTCTCTCACCTCACAGGTCTTGGGAGACAGGGCTCGTCTTGTTTCCCATAGCTCCTTGCACGGTTGTAGACACTGCAGACAAACAAATAAACAAAAATGAGTATGGCCTACAGTATGTTTTTCTAATGCCACGGCTGCCATGCCGTGGAGAAACACACAAACATTCCCATGCGAGCACAAGGAATGCACTGTTTGTGTACACCAGCAGAAGAAACGTGCTTTGTGTAGTCGGCCGGACAAAACAAACTAATGTGACAAGCTGTTTAAAAAATTGACAGACTGATGAATACTTCACGGGTAGATTGGCTCCTGTAATTTAACATTTTTGACACATTTATTTTCAGTACTGCATAAAAACAGCAGGCAGCTACAGTAAAAGCAAAATTATTCTGTGTATTTGACTAAAAGTAAATATTACATATTTTTATTTTTTTTAGTAAAAAAAATACCAATTTTGAATGCAAAGAATGTCTTGCAAAAAATGTAAAACAACCTGTATAGACGGTTTCAAACTGAAAACATAAACAAACATTACTTCGCACACATGCGTTCGTGGACTGACCTTAAAGTGGGCATGGAATTTAAAATGCTTATTCTAGCAATCCTATCTGTGGACATCATTATATTTTTGTATTAATTTGCACTTGTAATCTTTAATCAAAAACGTTAACCTGCCCCCCTCGAAACAACCTCTCTTCACATCTGTTCTCATTTACAAAACTGTGCGTAGGATCCTAACAAAAATTGTACGTGCGCACGAAAGCTAAAAATAGTGTAAGCCCAAAAATATTCAGACTTATAAAACCGTGAGTACGCACAGCTGTAAGCAATGATAGCTTTATAAATCACAAATCACCTGCAAGTGTGCGCCCTTTATACGCCTATTTTTAACCATAAATAGTCAATGCAAAGCACCTCATGAATGCTGATTTGTATATTAATGAGCATGGCATCCAATCTGGGGCATGTTCAAGCTCAATCCAGTGTGCAGCGTTTTGTTACGGTTTCCGGGTTGAACGACATGTTTCCTGGAAACGGTGTGCAACGGGGTTTGAGGTATGTTTTCTCTTGTTTGGTGGGTGTGTCAAGAATGTCAGCCCATTCAGCAGCAACATGTATATAACCCACATGGTATTAAAGAGACAGCTCGCACAATGGGTCTAAGTAAAGTCATTAAAATGTGTCCGCTGCAGCTCTGTATACGCAACAATTGAAGATATTAGAAGATATTTATTTAGCAGTATTCAACACGTATTTATACCAATTTCATCAGGCTCCGAAAATACAAAAATAACACAAAGAGAATTGCCATCTCAGCTGCCATAGTTCCACTCTTGCGTCATCACAACAGGGTGTTCAACTGCACCACCGTTTCCGTTTAAAAACGTTGTGCAACGTTTTGTCGGGGCTGAACGCAGCCTGCTTGTTAAGCCTGACGTCACGCACCATAATGGGCATATCGAGTTTATATATAATTATTATTAATTTAACTATTAGAATTATATTAAAGCCAAAGAAGGTAGAATTTAGACTTATCATTACCTTGCCAAGATCACACCATTAATTAGTGATGTCCTTTACCTGAGATAAAATTTGAAGACATAAATGTAAAAGACGAATGTTTCTTCATTCCGGTTTTGTTATGAACACCATTATTGTTAGGACTGATAACATATAGAAAAACGATTGTGCGAGAGCTTAATGGCTGTATTTCCCAACATTGACATTTGATGATTATGCACAGTATTTAAAGGAAAACATATTTTACTTCCGGTACACATTTGCAAACAATAGAGTTCCGGTATATTATTTCTGATAACAAGCAAAAAGAAACTTTACTAAACTTGCCCCTCCAATATTTTGAATTTAGACTGCGATACCAAGCTCAACCGCTAGATGTCAATGTAGCATACGGTTTCATTAAATGCGACCAAATTAGGACCCATTCAACAAATTGTTTATTTAATCAAATGAACCTACAACAAAATTCAACATGTCATTTATTTAATACAATTATTCTACTATAAAATAATAATATAAATTAATATGAACATAAATTAAACACAATTTAAATAGTTATATTATTAGACACTAGCCAGACCGATACACAAACTCGGACCGGAAGTAACATGCAGTCCAGGCGCGTGTGTGATGAAACTGTCTATAAAATATGATATTTTGTACCATACTACACCTCAGCACCACAAAAAGATGCCATGAGAAATGTCAATCCTTTTTCCATTGACAGCTGTTCTAAGTTGTTGAAGTAAGTCTACTGGCACTGTGCTGATACTTATTATATTGTCAAGCAATAATGGACATTGACTAAACAGTCAGATTACACCACAAAATAACAATGATCAGGTTTGAAAAACAAATTAAAATGAAAGAGCAATACCTTCATTTCTGTTTCACTCACAGGAATAAAGTATTTACACATTTCATACAGAAATGTTTTTGTTTGTTTTTATCTTGTGAGCACTCCTCTCTAATCTATCAAAAATGTATGTTCCTATGAGACGTGCTCCCGCTGGCAGACCTCCAGTCGCTCATGTGCTGGAACATATGAACACATCTGTTGTGTGTTATGTGATGGATTATTCTGAACCATGTATCCCCCACATGACCAGACAGCTTACATTTGGCTGAACCGAAAGTCAAGACTACTTTAAAAAAATGACAGAAAATGTCAGAGCACTGAAGATGGTTTCACCTCATCGCAAAGAAAATCTTATTAAGATAATTGAAATAATGATCTGTCAATCATTTAAGGACGTCTGTAAATGTGGACACACTGTAAACATCAACATGAAATTGTGTATTTATTCGGATTTTTACTGATAGCCGATGCCCATACCAATGTACCCGTCCACTGATAGTCTCCAGAAACTGATACTAATACTGCCATAAGTACAAAACATATAAATACATAAACAAAACACCAGTATTGCATAATATGCTGTATTATGCATATCAGGTTTGGCAATGTCACTTTGTTTAGAACCAATACGTACACATACGCATATCCAGGTCTTAACCATAAGTGCCATTTGAATACCCTTTGTTTGTGTGGATGTCTGTAAAGAATTTGGCACCTCAAAAATGCTTATGGTGTTGACCTGATAAACATTGCAGTAAAAAAAAAATCTAACTTTAAAAGTGCAATACATGGCTGTCCTGTGAAGACTAGAATAACATCCATTTTACAGTTTAGAGCTTTTTGTAAAAACACTGTCCAGTACCTCCAATTACACATCATGTACTGTATATAAGGATGTATGTGTTGTGCTAGGGTCATTTGTAAACTGTGTGTTTAGTCAGTAAGGTGTCTGTCTCTATGTGGATGTGGTTGATCTGTACTGCATTATAGATCGTCCGCTTGCCCTGTGCTTGCTATACACCAGATCTCTTTTCCAAAGACTGAGGTGGGGGTGAACATATAGAGTTCAGTGGCTGTCACACAGGTTATCACAGACTAATTTCACTAAGACACAGGTCTCACACACGAGATATGATAATAAATGGATAACCGATCCATCTGCTGCTTTCGTTTACAACCAACCTAAGCGTAATGTTGAGGGCCGGAAACACAAGGACATTAAAACTCACATTTAGGGAATTTAAAATAGGGATCAGGAAAGTTGATCAAGTGAGTTTATCTTATGAACATTGGAATAAGGGAATACTAAAAAGTGATGCAACCTCTATCCTTACAAAAAAGAACCCCGGTTTAATTAGAATAAAGCTGAAAAAGATTCTTACTATTACCATGTTAGCCACAAATGAACCTTGGCAAGCCAAATAATCTCAAATTCTCTCTCTCCACATGAAACAGGGAGTTCCGATCTGATTCTGCCTCAAAACCAAAAAATATCAGACAAGAAGAGGCAGAACCATGACACCCCATAATGCTTCTCAAATCACAATCTTCCATTTAGGCTTTCAGGTGCATGTTTTCCAAGAGCATTTTTTTTAATCCCCCTCCACCCATTTCAGAAGAAGTTGGACACTTCAGGAGGAACCGTGACTCTTTGCCCTTGTCAGACTGCACTGACTGATCCCAGACGGAAACACTGCTGGAGACTTCTTTACACTAAATCTTCACAGACAGGGAAGAAATGCAGATATTTCAATGAGAGTTATGACATTTCGTCTACAGGTGATAGGCAATAGTTTTGGACGGATTTAAGGGGAATATTTCAGACCTTCAACTGAATGCTCAAAAAAACATCATAAGTACTTTTAACACTTTCGAAATAAAAAGTAGAGTAGACTGTATGTTTTTGGCAAAGAACAAAATGTAAATTTACTACTAAATGTATACATTTAGCACCACGTTGGATATAACACTGTGAAACACAAGCTGACTACACCAGTGTACAATAGCAAGCCATTTTCTTCTTATTGTGCTGATATGAAGCATATTCTGTTAAACACTTGACATCCTGAGTTTGTGAAACACCTCACTAAGTAACTCAGTTTAGTGAGAAAGTAACAATGAACTATAAAAACATGCTTACAATTTACCTATTTTTATTAGTGGTCCAGTAATTCGCATCATTCTATTAGCCCTTTTTCTCTTTTCTCTGGCTGGTTAAGATTCAAGGAAAGGTGAATCGGTGGAATAAAATACTGTCAAGTATCTTCACTGTTGAAATCTGAGCTGCAGTGGATTGTCTGAAATACAGCAGGAAGCTCAGAATTGAGAATCCCGAGGGTCCAGTCATCTTTTCGCTTGTCTGTCTGCGATTTAGCCTCAGCTCAGCTTTGATCGCAGGTTGACCGCCGGCCTCAGCGGGTGACACTCTTCAGAAGTCTTGTACCAGCCTGTGCACAATGCCTCACCTCAGTTTATCACTCTAAATGTGTCTTTCTCACACAGGATATATCTGAAACCAGACACGTCACGTGTTTATACTTCAAGAATGGATCATTCTGCGGCACTACACAAGTGCTGGCTTTGAAATCGTACCACAGTCAAAGCAGTTATAAATATTTATTCAAAAGCAAGGTTCGCTCTAATATTTGTTCTTCTGGGCACCTGGACAAAAATGTCATAAAAACAAATCAACTACTGCGGAACAGTTTATTCTATGATACTAGGATATTAGACACCATTTTAGCAGACCCCCTCTGAAGATGGTTCATCTTAAAAAGCAATCAAACCCATAAAGATAAACAATGTATGTTTATATGAAACTGAACATTTGTTCAGTTTGATTTGTTGGCATTATTAAAATCAAGTTCTCTGTGGAATTCATGGTTCCACAATCATGGCAAGTTGTCCACGTCATAAAGCTGCAAACCAACCCCAGACTATCGCACTACCATACCCATGGTTGACTGTTGGTATGATGTTCTTTTTATGCAATGCTGTTTAATTTTTTTGCCAGATGTCAACTTTTGTCTCACAAGTCCACAGAATATTTGCCCTGATGTGTGTGGGGTAGTCAAATTGTTCTTTATTTTGCAAATGTGAGCTGAACCATTGTGTTCTTTTTGGTCAGCAGTGTATTTCACCTTGGAACTCTACCATTGTCAGGTTTGGCAGAGACGAAGCAGACAGAATGGTAAATTTATGTTTTAATTTGCAGAATGGATCGGTACAGCGAAACAGGTGAATGACCAGTAAGATGAAATAACAGATGACAACTTATCAGTAGTGTAACCAAGTCTCTCTCTCTCTCTCTCTATCTTGCAGATGATGATGATGATGATGAACTTCCTTGGCAGACGGAATGAAGATAGGCTGAGAAGATCGGGATAACAGGTAGGAATGCAGGTAAGTATGGTAGTGAGTCTGTGTCATGTGTAGACGAGATCAGACAATGAGTGAATGTTGGTCTCTGGTATAAATGGGTGCACTGCTGATGAGGTCCAGGTGATAGTGATTAGTAATCGGGTGACAATGAGCGTGTGAATGACTGAGCGGGCGGAGTGAGGGAATGAGTGGAGGGAGATGGTGATGAAATCCTGACAACCATGGAGGACATATCTGACATTACTTTTACACATTTGGCCAGGTAGGTTTGGATAGCTTTTTAAAATTGCATTTTGTATTAACTCAGGTTATCTTTGTCTAATATTATAATGTGTTTGATGATCTTAATAATTTAAATATGCAATAAAAGTGGGCAAAAACGTTTTCACAGCACTGTAAATCATGAAATCTTTGATTAAAACTTTGTAGAATATGCCTTCTGCACTGATGTCAGGTGGTCTGTACAGGAGCAGCATCAGCATGCAGCATGCAGCATGCAGCTTAAGTATAATGTTATTCTGAACATATGCAAAATGTGCCACCACTTTATCTAAACCTGCAATGATGAACAAGTGCTTAAAAAGTACTTGAAAACTGAATTGTGACATCTATATAGTGGCAGACCCAGAAGTTGTAAAGTGTTTCACTCTCTGGTCTCCTGCTGGTTTAATGGATTTCTCCTTTAAAAAAATGCAGATGACATCCAGGCCCAACAGAAAAAAGTGAAAAATGTGTGGGCTGGAAAGCATTAAAGACAATATGGAAAACTTCTTTGTGAAGATAAAAGCCTATGCTTCATCATAAAAATACAAGACAAATACAAGTCTCCAGATGGATGAAGCAGTGAAGAAGGCTCCCATCCAATCAAATTCATTCTTTTAACCTTACCTCATAAAAGTTTTCTATTAAAGTGGGACGGAATACAATACAAGTACTTTAAAAAGTACACAAAAAATCTAAATACAGTGAGCCTACAATAATCATGTGACTTGATTGTGAGTTTTATGGTAGGATTTGAAAAAAATCTGGTTTTACACAAGTGGTGATGCAACATTGTGTGACTACACTGCTACACTACCTCACACGTGTGGGAGCTGCTGGAGAAGCAGTACTAGATCATTTTCTGTCAGTGAGTCACCTGCAGTGCACAATCATACATCACAGCAGGGAAGTTTTCATATTTTTGTAGTGTAAAGAATCGCACGGATCAGATTTATTTTCATTTCAATATCTTATTCAAGTTATAGAAGTAAAATAAACATTTCTCAGAAAAGTTGAGGAAATACATTGACTGTAAGCAGCACAAATCCCAGTGTTTCACAGAGGCCTCTATTGAGACAAACAAGCGTGAGGTGTGATTGAAATGCATTTGACTGCATGAGATCAAGATATTGAATGAGTCACTATAGTCAATGAGAAACATCATTGAAACAGGACATTGTATGCAGTGTTCAATAATAGAGTTATTAGAGAACATAAAGCAGGCACCCGTGGCATTTTTAGGGTCACTGCAAAATGAACATCCAGCTCAGATGTTGCGCATGAATGATAATTCAATCAAATGATCTGATGACAAAGAGTGCAGAAAACAAGCCAAAAAGCCTTTTTTGCCAAGGATTTAGCAGTCATAAGCATTACAAACATTTCACGACTGCTTCCAACTGCATGTGGCTTTCTAAAAGCGTGCACATAAAATCACCTTGAATCTAGATAGGATAAATAAACAATTTATTTAAAAAAATGGCCATCATCATATGGCAAAAGAGCTTTTAAGCGGTCTGCGACATGTGGCGGAACAAATTCAGAAAATATTTCTGGGAACCAGAGCAGAACCCTGCGGGACCTCATGAAAGCCATGCAGAACAAGATTGCAACAAATGGGAGAAAGCTGTGCTCCCTGAAAGAGTCAAGAGGAAAACTAAACAGTAGCTTCTAGTTCCTGCTCTCACCTCTGATGAACCTTCAAATACCAGACGTGAAAAACTGAGACATTAAGAGAGATAGTGTAGCACAAGGAAAATTGCGAGCCCATTATTTCTCACTTGTCAAAAGTAACTCAAATGGCTTATCCATATGGAAGTAGATGACAAACGTCCATACTACCCGCATGCTGAAACTCAAATCATTGTGGATTTTGAAAGACGCTTTCAGAGGTCCTTTGCTGACCTTTCCTCAATTGCTTTTAACGTTCTCATTTTGCCTGTGCATGACTCAAAAGGAAGGCTACATGTTCTGCTTAAGTGAACTGACATGTTAATTCTCATGGGCTCTCTCCATGACAAAAACCATATGTGAAGAAACATCTTTTCTTCAGACTTTGAGCACATCTAAATCCCGAGAGCATCATAGGGAACGTGCTGACGCGTTCACAGTGAAACGTCAGCCACCATGACGAATACGGGACAGGCGGATCATTAAGGTGTCACACGGGCAGCAAATGAAGTGGAAAACATCCGTTGCTTACTGCGCCTTAAATCAGCAGTCAACTTACAATCTGCTCTGGAGCATTGCGTTAACAACCTGGGTGTTCCAAAAGTCTGCATTTCATTCCCTTGCCATTGAATAGGACAAAATGTGTGTGATCTAACCCAGTTCAGGTGTCTGTAGGCCACACACAACAAGGGTGGAGAAAGTGTGATACAAGGCCAGAAAGTAAATCAGCCTGCAGAAAGCCTCAACAGCGAGGAGTTGTCTTCTAATGCATATGGTTTGAATGAATCCATCATCATAAAGTGTTTAACGTGCCGCTAAAGGTAACAGAGCATATTTCACATATGTAAATAGTAACCAAGCGTGATATCTGCAATGTTAGCTTAAAGACTCTCTGTGGTTATTAAACTCAAAACATCGTTTTACGTAAAACCACTGTGTGGTATAAGAATGTGTGGAAGAGTTTCATCTCTGGCTTTAATGTGACAAAACTGACATTTATCTATTTATATAACAGGGACAATGGGCAGTCAATGAGTGCCCCAGAATTAGCAACAAGAGCTAAATTTCATCTGTAGTCCCTGGGCAGGAATTCTGATACAAATTATAACAATATCATACATCCTTTAGTAATAAAAAAACTCCTTCATATAAGACCAAATAAACCAGATTACCCAGTACAATAATTATTACAAAAACCTTCATAAATGTTAAAAACATACTGTATATGTAAATATATTTTCATCAAAACCATAGCAAAGACACAATAAAACCTGTGTTCAGTGATCACATTCTTGGCAAATTTTTAACCATAGTTTTAAGTTTAGCTTAAATTGTAAATAAGTCACAAAAGTTAAAAAAGTAGGACATTTTCTTTTATTAATTGGTAGACGGTTTCGGTTAACAGCAGCTCTTACAGAAAAAGCCGAACGACCAAAGTTAGTACCTCTAAACTTCACTTTACAGTCGCTTCTTGACGAAGCTCGTGTTTTTCTTACATTTACATCATGTTGGGAGACAATTAAGCAACACTAAGCAATGATTGTGAAACATAAAAAAATTGTGATAAAACAATGATGGTATCTATTAGGTTTCTTAACAAACAATTTTATAGCCCGTTTATACAAACTATGAAAAAGTTTCAATACTGATTTTCCCGCTTGTGACCATATTGTTACATAATTAAAAAAATGAGAAAAGATAAAAAAAAATGCAGAAACACCTTTGCAGCATTTGGGGTTAATTTATTCCATACACATTTTAAATTACTAAGTTGAAATGACACTACACTATCTATTCTTTTAACATGCTTTTCAAATGTTAAATGCCAGTCAAAAATGACTCCAAGATATTTTAAATCCTGTACAAATTGTAGTTTGTTCCTAGAATATCTGGTTCGACCTCCTCCTTTTTAATTGTAAAATACATAAACAGTTTTCTATGCATTAAGTGTTATACAACACTGAAAAAGTGTTTTGGACATAGTAGAAGTAAATTTTAGTGCCACCTTGTACATATACAACAGCTACAGCTAGCTTTCCTGTAGCTCAGTAGTAAGAGCATTGCGTTGACAACGGGTTTGATCCCAGGGGATTGCAAATACCTATGTACAAAATGTATAGGATAATGCAATGTAAGTTGATAAAAGCGCCTGCCAAATGCATATATGTAAAATGTAAATGTACATCAGGACAGAACTATGGTAGGTAATTTAAATACAGACTAAAGAGTAGAGGTCCCAGAATCGATCCCGGAGGAACTCAAGTGGGACAATCTCTTGTCCCACTGGCCAAAGTATATACAGTAAAGTATGGCCAAAGTCAATGACCATACTATTGGGGCTGGGCCGTTAAACGATATAATATGATGTCGCAATAAAATTAATTTTGATAATGTTGATCACTTTGTGCTCCCTGGTGCCGACTCTGGATTGAACCATGAATGTAACATGCTTGCATGGTTAAAGAAATGTACTATAGTTTATGTGAGATGTCTATTTGAAAGATTTATTAAGGTTCACTGAATGCTGAATGAGTCTCGCTATGTACAGTATGTGCGCAAGTGCATGAGCCAATAATGTTTGAGCTCTATCAGAGCGTTTTAATTTACTGTATGAATACTCCCTTCACTGAACAAGTCAATTAATTCAAAATGAGATTAAGGGCGTTTTTAGATCGGTCATGTTTCTTAGATTGGTTAACCCCAGATTGGTCGAACCCCAGTGCGTTTGCGTTCCTCTAACGTTATTACAACGTGAATGGTGCATGATCAAAAAAAGAATGCAGGTTAGTATTTTGTGTTTTTTCATAATTTGGTGCTATTATGCGCAGCACAGTGAACAGCACTTGGGTTTAATGTATGTATGTTGCATGCAGACAGCTCTCTGCTGATGCAGATAGACTATTTTTAGGAAACGGTGTATTACCATTCATTTGCCGCTCTGACTGCATCGCACTGCGCTAATTGTAATGATCTCACTCGAATCCAAGATAAATCATCAACGCTATCATCTCTTATATGTGTTTTATTGAAGTAAATACATCCTAATCTGCTGAAACGCATGCACATTTACTTCATGAACAAGTGCGCACCCGGGTCCGTGTTGCTTTCACATTAATGCGAACCGCGCCACAGTTCGAATACAACCGGACTCAGGTAGTCTCGGGTTCGGTACCAATTAGTGATTTTTCATGCAAACTGTGCCCCGTTCCAAACTGAACTTCATGTGTGAAAGCCACCTAAATGAACTGGTGCATGTCATTCACGGTCTAATATCATCTGTGTTGCAACAGTGTCTAATTAGGTAATATCAATGATTAACATTTGTTAGGCTGTTTTGTTAATAAAGTGTATTTAAAATATAATTAATGAACCCACTGGTTACAGTACTGAGAGTAGTGTTGTTTTTGAAGGTTCAAAAACTAAAGAGGAAGCTTAGCAAGAAGAGAGCGGCCTCACAGCCTCTGATGACTGAAGACAGCCTTCAGGTCATGCTGATAGAGGTCTGAAGCTCGTGCCCTAGCCCAAGCAGGGTCAACCCCGGCAGGGGTGTGCCCAGCTCCCAGCTGCTTCTAAGATTTACGTCAGAAAAGAGAGAATAGCTCAAGGGGTTAATCCCACTCCAAAGGCGTCGTAGCCCACGTGTGCGCAGCAGCAATGTCACTGATTGTCCAGGGTCAGATCTGGAGGATTAAACTGGACACGAACCAGGGTGACGCCCTGATCAAACTCCCAACACTGACCCTGCTCATTCCAAATGTTGTTTAGATTTAGCTTGCATCGTGAAGAGGGGATTTGTGGAGCATTCATATTAACAGATCAATTGATCCTGTGCTCAAAATACAAGAACAAAAAACAGAGACACAGAAATAATTTTACAACCAAACAAAACATTCAAACAAAAAGAATAATCAACCTTTAAACGTATAAACAGCAGCTAATTTCTAAAGCACGGCTCAGCCCGGGAGGTTATGAAATGACTATTTTCATAAGAAACACAACATTTACTTTACCTGTTATTGGAAGGCCTGTTAGAGGATTACTTCCATCCGAAAGCAATTCGGACGCCCCCCCAACGGCTGGTGTGAGAAATGTGGCTTTCAAGAGGAAAGGTTTTGCTCTCTTTCATTCAAGGGTTTTAAAGCTCAGAGCCTTAGGGTGAGCAGCGGTTGGTGAGGACCGGGCGGCAGCCAGAGTTGTCTGGGTTAAAGCAATTACCATTAAGGAGCTAACCTTGTTTACAGGCTTATCTCACATCACTTCATCCTGCAAACTCAATCTCCCATAGTCTTCATAGTCCATGATTTAAACCCATGTTATTGAGCCAAACTCTGGAGATCAAACTTCTCCATCTGCCTTTTTAATTACATCAATAAACAAACAATTATTTTCATCTTAAAGAAAACTTCAAGTTTTGCCAATGTTTATATTAATATTAAAACTGCTTTAACCATTTCTTACCGATTAAATTGTTTTTGCTTTCCTTGAGACTCATTGTCTCTTTTAGATGTAGCTTTTGTGTATTTATTTATCCACACTGGTCCCTGATCTTCAATGGTTTTACTCAGACAAATGAGTAATTCAAGCATGTGTGCTGATGTTGCAACACAGTCTTACGGGAATTTACACGAAACATATTCTTTTGATTCATGTTCATGGACATGAATTTCCGCCTTTTCTCGTGTCACTCAGCACACATTTTATTTGTGTTAAATATGATTTGACTTTGCCCCAGTGACGTTAGGGGCGGGGTAAGGGTGGGCCTTTATCAATGCTTTGCCACCTCATAAAATGTGTGCGTTTTAGCAAAATTGGCCTTTGTGCCTTTGAATTAGGGTTTACGTGGGGTATGGGGTGGCCCCATAAAATATGTAGATACATATACGGATACCCTAAGGATCAATAGATTCTAAATTCTTTGGTTATAAAATCTGCCATGAGACTGGGTTGGATGTTGCCACATTTACAATAAGTCTAATACTGCATCTTATCAAACTTGACTGGATAAGATTCCAGTGATTAGCAATTTGTCTGTCGACACTTAACGCGAAAAAGGGGTGTGGCCCGACAATCCATCACAAAACACAGCTAATCAGAACAGCTAAAGAGTGTGCACATACAGGGATGGAAACAATATATTTGATCGTGTGTCACAGTGTCCCATCGCGCCGCATCATGTTTTGTAGGGACACTGTGATTTGAAGCCTGTAGATCATTTTCTTTCTTTCAAAATAGGGATTAAAATGTTACAGTGTTGCATTTATGTTCTTGGTTTGGTTTGGTTTGATTTTACATGGCAATATTTCAAAATATGGTAAAACAAGTCATGTAGATGTAAACTGTCGTGTCATTGGTCAGAGCACACCCGTTTCTGAGTTCGTGCTCGCAGCGATCATCCATCAGGATGCATAGATACAGCTGTTTAAGCTTAATGTGACCTTCTTTGCTCTTCTCATGTTGTTTTATCATTTTGAGCACTTCACTGTTCCACTGAGCAATTAAATCTGTCTCTTTGAGACTATTGCTAAACAAATTGTCAGCATCTGTATTTTTATGCATTTTGGACAGCTCTGAAATATGTTGGTCTGGCCAAATTTGCAGAACACACATCCTGTACTTTTCACACAACGTGCATCATTACCCATCGTATACAGACTGGTTTGGTGGTCCGTTTACTTGCTTCAGTATTGTACTTTTCCTCAAACTTAAATTATTATACTGTGTTATTATTGACTCTTATGGCAAGATGCCAAATGTTTTGTCAAAACTGAGGTTTTACTGATTGGCACTCCAGCCTCTGTTAATAAATGGGAGACAATTAAACTGACAGTGGATGACAGCTTGATCTCCCCTTCTGAGCAAGTGCGGAATTTGGGTGTTATATTTGATACACAGTTGAGTTTTAATGCTCATTTTAAACATATTACAATAGTAGCTTTTTATCATCAGCGGAATATTGTCATGGTTCCACTATCATGCCATGTTTTATTCTTGTCTTAAAGTGGAGCCATGGCATAGCCTTTAGTTATGTGGTGGGAGAGAGACTATTTTGGCACCTATTTGGCCATACTCTCTCTCTCCGGTCTGCGTCATCGTTCCTGCCCTCCTGTTTCCTAGTTTGTGTTAATTAGTTTATCCCCTGCACCTGTTCCCTCTTGATTTGGTTCCCTTTAAAACATCCTCGTGTTCATTGTCCTGTGCTCGTTCATTGTAAGCTGTATGAAGTCCCTCGTCTTGCTGTAGTGCTTCATCTTGTATCGCATGTGGCTGTATGCTTGTTTCCTTGTTCCTGTTATCCCGAGTTCTAGTAAGTGTTAGTTTAGTTTTGTATCAAGTGTTTGTGTTCTTAGTTTAGTAAGTCAGTGTCCCTGTCTTTATTTATATATATTACCCTGTCTTGTTTTGTTTTGCCTTTTTGTAGTGCTTGTTTTGTTAATAAATATCCTTGTTTGCCCCTACCGTCTGTGTGTGCCTGCAACTGGGTTCTCCTGCCATGTCTTCCCGCGAGTTTCATGACAAATATTGCACGAATACGGCCCTTTCTATTTGAGGCTTGAAATTGACTTGCACGTCTTCACGAGAACACATTCCTTCTGTACTTTCTCATCTACACTGGCTTCCATTATGATCTCTGATTGATTGTAAAGTTCTTGTCTTAATTTATGAAGCAGTACATGGGCTGGCGCCAGAATATATTTGTAATCTGGTTACACTGTCAACACCTGCTCGGTCTCTCCACTCTGCTGATTCTCTTATGCTCATTCAGCCCCGTTGTAAACTTAAAACTATGGGAGGAAGGTCTTTTTCTTGTATGGCTCAAAGGCTGTGGAATTCAGTGCCCTCTTCAATCAGGATATCTCCATCTCTTGATTGTTTTAAGAGACCACTTAACAATTGTAGCTTAAAATACCTCACTAAAAGATTATTTAAATGTTTTATGGTTGTGATTAACATTTTATGATTTGTGACTTTTGTCTTTGCGATTGCAGTAGTGTTTTATTCTTTTGTTTATTATGTTTTAGCGTCTTGAGTGTAATAAGTCAAAGTCAAGTGTACACATATTTTACAACTGTTTAAATAGTACAGCTGCATTGCAAATGCCATTTGGTAACTAATTAACCCCCAGACCATCGTCCTCCTCGATCGGTGTGAACCCATTATCGTCTTTCTCCTCCTTTGCTCATTCAGGCAAAAAAACAAACTCATGTTCGCTGCTGCTGGAGAAATCCATTTCTTATTCTGCTATTGTAAGTACGTAAAGCAAATGGTACTAGTAGCCTGTGTTGCTACGGTACGTGCTAAGCTTTTCTTCTCCGCAGCTGTAGATCATGAGACAGTTTCATGACTTCATTTCATGACATCTACATGACTTGTTTTACCATATTTTGAAATATTGCCATGTAAAACCAAACCAAGAACATAAATGCAACACTGTAACATTTTAATCCCTATTTTGAAAAAGAAAATTATCTACAGGCTTCAGTCTGTAGATCAAATAGATACAAATATACAACATGTAGTAATCCCTTCTCACAAACGACATAAAATAGAGACTGTCTCTGTCCCCCGGATTAGCAAACATAAGAATGCGTAAACCTCTTGAAAGTAATTTAATAAGCGTAAACAAATCAAACATGAACAAAATACAGATAATCAACTGTTACGACTTGGATTGCTTAAAGAGTACCTAACATGAGATCATGAAAATGCCATTTCATGCAGTCTGTTATGTTGCCATGTTTGAAAGTAAGCTGTCTGCCAAGTTGTAAGTCCGAAGATGAATAAATATCAAAGTTATTTGCTTGTAAAAATGGGAGTCAGCTCTGAATCACACAAACGAGTCGTGGACTAGTACACCCGTGTATCTACGTCACTATACATACTACCCGCCTATGTTTTGCTGAGACTGCCGTGAAAGTATTTCTCCCCCCCAAACACTGTCGCACGTTCGTGACGTGATGTGTCATGTCTAGAGTCTGTGTTCTACGGTGTGACACAAGTCCGTCTATTTCAACTACCAAAGGAAGAACGTCTGAGGGAAAAATGGTTACAACTCATTTTTCAAACGATGCCAAAGGAGTATAACCCCAGGGTTTAACAGTTTGCGCGTCATTTCACCGAAGATTGCTTTAATAATCTTTGCGCGTTCACTGCAGGATATGTGAAACGACTATCCCTGAAAGAGGGGGCAATACCAACTCTATTTGGACAAAGTTAGCTCCACCGAATCACAGCCTGTAAGTGTGACTATTATTTTTGTCTGAACTTCAAGAAATATTTTTGTACCTTATGTCTGTGTTTAGCTAATGCATATAACGCTAACATTAGCATGTGCCGTTATTTCTGGGGAGTTGCAGTTTATTTATCTTGCTATTTGCCGCACGTGCACCTATATAGATATATTTGGGTTTCATATAATTTTTCATGACGTCGACTTTCTGAAATGCTCTATGTACCATGACAACACACAAGACGAAATAATAGTATTACTAACGTATTAACAGTATTTTAAGAAAAAAATAATATTTTATTTCATTGATGAGCAAAAGCATAACATGCGTGTTGTCACACTGGGAGTTTGTATAACAAGAGTTGTCACTTGCCACTGACAAACATCCTGCTCCAGTCGTGGTGGAGTTTGTTGTGGATTAGCGTCTTCTGATGCTTCCTCGTCAGACTCGGGCTCAAATTGGTACGGTAAAATCGCTGCCATCTCTAGCTACACAGATAATATACATGACATCCAACCACATGTAAACCGTAATCCTGTAATGATGGTAGTGGGGTTCCATTTGCGACAAATGAACGCGTTTGACCAATAACAACAGACAACACCATCTGACCAATCACATGACACAAGGTTAGCGGGTAGGCGGGGCCTAGACGGATGAATCGCGGAACGAATCATTTGAGAGTCAGTCAAGAAATAAGGTACGAATAACTGCCTATTATTACGAGATTATAGTGTTTAAACACATTGTATGTACATAAACTTGTTGTTGGACACTCCATAAACCAAAGTAGGGCCTAAAAAACATATGTTAGGTACTCTTTAATATTAGATCTCTCTCAAATAAAGCACTTTTTGTTAACGATATGATAACCGATCATAAAACATGCTGTGTTTGACAGAAACATGGCTAAAACCAGATGATTATATTACTCTAAATGAATCCGTTCCCCAAGATTATTACTATAAACACGAGCCTCGTCTAAAAGGTAGAGGGGGAGGTGTCGCTGCACTTCACAATAATTATTTTATCACCTCTCAGAAGTCTTATTTTAAATACAATTCTTTTGAAGTCATGGTACTTCACGTATCAACACCTAATACTAAGGACAAAACATTTTTAAAATTTATTCTAGCTATTGTATATAGCCCTCCAGGGCACCACACAGATTTTATTAAATAATTTGGTGGGTTCTTATCAGAACTAGTACTGGCCGCAGATAGAGTCCTTGTCGTTGGCGACTTCAACATTCATGTAGATAATGATACAGATGCCTTGGGAATGGCTTTCAAAGACACTCTTAACTCCATGGGCGTTAGTCAACATGTGTCAGGACCCACTCACCTTCGTAATCATACTTTAGATTTAATACTATCTTACGGTATAAATGTGGACGAAGTTAAAATCGTTCAGCAGAGTGAAGACATTTCGGATCATTATCTGATATTATGTTTGCTTCACTGGCCTACGGCTGCAAATCAAACTCCTTGTTACAAATATGGTAGAACGATTACTTCAACTACCAAAGATGCGTTCTCGACAATCTGCCTGAATTGTCTCAAATATCTAGCATGAGTAAAAACGTTGACGATCTTGACATTACTATTGAAAATTTTAACTCTACCTTCTCGGAAACATTAGACACAGTTGCTCCTCTGCGTTTAAAAAAGATTAAAAATGGCAGCCCAACACCGTGGTATAATGAACACCAGGCTATAAAGAAAGCGTCCCGTAAAATGGAGCGGAACTTTAAGAAAACTAATTTAGAGGTATTTCGTATAGCATGGAAGGATAGTACTCGAAAATACAGGAATGCCATAAAAACGTCTAGATCCGCCTACTTTTCATCACTAATAGAAGAAAACCATCACAACCCTAGGTTTTTATTTAACACCTTGGCTAAATTAACAAAAAATAAGTCGTCAGCGACTTCAGATTCTGATTATCAGCATAACAGTGATGAATTTATGAACTACTTCACTAGTAAAATCCAAGATATTAGAGAAAAAATTATGACAATGCAACCAGAAGTGAAACCCTGAACAAATTAACTACAGCACCCCTAAGGAGAAATTGCAATTATTTTCTACAGTAGATCATGATGAACTCTCTAAAATCATTAGATCATCAAAATCAACAAATATGCGTGCTAGACCCTATACCTACAAAACCACTGAAAGAAATGCTCCCGGAAATTATAGATCCTCTTCTTAGTATTATTAACTCATCTCTGACATTAGGACATGTGCCTAAAGCATATAAGGTGGCTGTTATAAGGCCCCTTATCAAAAAACCAAACTCGACCCAAGAGAACTAGGGAATTACAGGCCTATATCGAATTTACCTATTATATCTAAAGTTCTTGAAAAAGTAAACAATGAGGTTTCCCGCAAATCGCAAGTCCAGTACGGTGTACCACAGGGCTCAGTCTTGGGGCCTCTGCTCTTTGCATTATATGCTACCTCTAGGAGATATAATAAAGCGACACGGAATTAGCTTTCACTGTTATGCTGATGATACTCAACTTTATATTTCCTCGAAGCCTCATGAAACCCAGCAGTTCCATCGAATAAAGGAATGCATAGTTGATTTAAAAAACTGGATGAGTAACAATTTTTTACTACTGAACTCGGACAAAACAGAAGTGTTACTTACTGGACCAAAAACCGCCATACGTAACAACCAAGAATACTGCTTAACTATTGACGGATGCTCCATAAAATCCTCGTCGTCAGCTAAGAATCTTGGCGTTGTATTCGATAGTAATCTGTCATTTGAGAGCCATGTCGCCAACACCTTTCAAATTGCATTTTTCCATTTTAAGAATATCTAAACTACGTCATATGCTGTCACTGTCAGATGCAGAGAAATTAATTCATGCATTCATGACATCAAGACTAGATTACTGTAATGCACTTTTAGGTGGTTGCCCTGCAGGCCTATTACAAAAACTGCAACTGGTTCAAAACGCGGCAGCTCGAGTTCTTACACGTACAAAAAAGTATGAGCATATAACCCCGGTTCTGTCAACCTTGCACTGGTTACCTATAAAGCATCGCATTAACTTTAAGATCTTGCTTATTACCTATAAAGCCCTACATGGTCTAGCGCCGCAGTATTTGAATGAACTTCTATTGTATTACAATCCTCCACGTGCATTACGCTCTCAGGCGTCCTGTCAGTTGGTAATACCTAGAATTTCAAAATCAAGTGCAGGTGGTAGATCCTTTTCTTATCTAGCGCCTAAACTTTGGAATATTCTTCCCTGCACTGTCCGGGAGGCAGACACACTCTGTCATTTTAAATCTAGACTAAAGACGCATCTTTTTAATCTTGCATACACTACACTTCCATAATACTAATCCTCAAGGATTTAGGCTGCATTATTTAGATCAACCGGAACCAGGAACACATCCAACAACAAATGATGTACCTGTTGCATCAAAGAGTGCAGAACAGTACTCTACTCTCAGCCAGTCTTGTCTCTTTGTTCCAAGGTTACCGCAGGACCTGACCCGAGCTGAGATGATAGAGCTGGATAAAGGATGCGGCAACTTGACACGATTTTTTCTACAACACTTCAAATGCTATTAGATTGTTAATGATAATCTTAAATCTATAATTTACCTTATTAGTAAGTTTATTTATTTTTTTATGTAGCCTTGTTGTGCAAGCACTGTTGAGCTTGTGCAGAGGCAGCGCTTTTGCCAGAGGGGAACTGGAATCCCCTGGTTGGGCCTGGGTTCTCTGAGTTTTTTTTTCTCCATTGGAGTTTTGGGTTCCTCGCCGCCGTTTGCATATTGTTTGCACTATTTGCCTGGCCGGGGGGGCTGCTTTAGAATTTAGAAGTTAGACATAATTAATATTGCATATTGAATTTATAGTCCGTTTAATATTTGACCTGTGGTTCTCTCTTTATCTCAAATGTGTGCTTTCACTGTGCGTGTGTGCGAGTGTGTTTGCATGTGTGCGTCTATGTCAATGTGTGTAGTGTGTATGCATATTGTGTGTGTGGAGCATTTGTATGTCTGTCTTTTGTTGTTTTCACCTTTTTCTTGTTTTTACAGGTATATGACTTTAGTTGTTTTTCTTGTATGCGTCTCATGTACAGCTGCTTTGTAACAATGAAAATTGTAAAAAGCGCTATATAAATAAAGTTGAGTTGAGTTGAGCAGCTGAAGCCTGAATAGCGGTTGAGCGACACCTAATGTTTAGGCGTGAAATGTATTCTCCATCAGCACCATCTACCGTGCGGGCGTCAAATAGAAGAAAGCAAAATTTGTTTCGTTGTTGATATGAAAGCTTGGTTCGTCGGGTATTCGTTTCGTTTTTTCGCTTCGTCCGCAATCTGAACAGGCCTTAAGAAAGGCGCATTAAAAATAAAATGTATCATTATTATTATTATTATATTATCACTTTAAATGAAAGCATCTGTTAAATACAAAAAGGCTATGCCTTGTAATGGCATTAACATTTGGCCATTTGCTCATTAAAGGAAAATCATATTTGACTGTGATGAGGTAATTTGGAGTAAGAGAAGATCTTACCTCTGAACATCTCCTGTGGATTTCACACCAGCCTAACACACGGTCATTCTGAAACAAATAAAAAAACAAAAAGCATGTGAATGAAAAACAAACAAAAAATTATATAATGAACTACAACCTTAAAACAACATATGATAAACACTTATGGATGTACTGTACATTGTCTTAGTTATTACACAATTATTAATACTGGCCCTCAAAAATATAATGCTTAATAATATTACAGAGCTCAGAAAAAAATATTTTTTAGCATTTCTATTTGATTTCAACCATTAATTTATATGATCTGAAACGTTGACATGGCCTTATTTGGTCAATAATAAGGTGACATTTTTACAGACTGTTCTTTATATTGTGTAAAATGATTTTTTGTAGAAAAAGTTAATCTAAAAAAAAGATTTGGGTGTTTATTGACTGGGTCACCATATGTCAGTGAAAAACTGTTCATAATGACTAACAATACCTGGTTACTTATAACTGAACCTGTCGGTCTGAGATGATCACTTGTCAACAGATACCAGTGTTAGAATGACTTACAACAAAGGTTCACGGTTTTCTCCCAACCTTTGATCACAATAAATCAACATTTTTGCAAAACACTCAGAAAAACCTTATAGATTGAGGTCACTCTCTGAAGCAACAGAAACTATTGCAATAGTTCTCGGCTCATCTTAAAACAGGACACAGATTATACAACCCGGTCTCATCAATTGCGTATAAATAACACGCTGTTGCATTATCGTGTGATACGTACGACAAAGTTCGATTTTGCGTGCATATGATACACCAATGCTTGCGTGCACCTGGGTGGAAAGCAGCCATTTTGAAACGTACATGAAGAGGAAACACTGAAATAATACTGTTAGGTTTGGGTTAGGGTAGAGGTTATAAAATGCACGCACGCTATCATTAGGTTTAGGGTTTGGGGACAGGTTAAGACAAATTGCTGTTTAATATGCACACACGCTAAATTGGCGTATCATATGCACGCAAAAATAGGCATATTATATGCACGCAAAATCGAACTTTGGCATATGTATTACAGGATATTGCACAGCGCGTGTTCATGAGAGTGGGCTGGATTATATGTTGAACGTAAGGTATCTCCAATATGTTTAAAAATGTATATTTATACAAAATTATATTAAAAAGAAATCGCATACCAGTATGATCTCATGGGAATTCATAACTATGTTGGCTATTTCAGTGGATGTTTTGTGTAAATTAAAAACACACGACAAATAGAAATATGAAGCACCACCCTTTACCACACTCCTAAACACGTCACTGGCGCCAAAGCAGATACTAAAACATACAAACAAGACTGTACTTATTTAATACAAATTAGCCACCTCCTGAAGTAGTTATGAACTGCCATGAGACATACACCTGTCTGTCATTCCCCATTAGCTTCTTCAGGTGTGTTTGACTAGACTCGCAATGCATCACAATGCAACCCACCAACTGAGAAGATGTTGGACATTTCTAAGGCATCTTATTAATACCCGGAGAATAAATCAGAACCTGTGTGCAACATTAAGCATGAGTACATTTCTCTTACTCTTAACATAAAGCCTATTTGTCATGAGACATTTAAAGTCTGAGGTCTGAATTTCTTCCAGTCTGGGGCGACACAGGCAAGAATGAATCATGTAGAAAGAAGTAAACACACCGTAACCACAGCCACATGTCTCTGGATGAGTGGCCATGTGGAGTGTCTGGAGTCTGGACTTCTGTTATGTCACAGTGAATGGCTGGACATCAGACAAGACAAATAAACAAATGTTGCATGCAACTGCTGTTCTGGAAATGCCAAATGTTTCGAAACCTGTGGCAAACACATTTATGAGTTCACTCATCATGCCAATGCCACAATAATCCTCTAAACAATCCCTATAGGAAACCAATATTTCGCCTTTGCAAACATGACTCACGCCTCCTCTGAGGTCCCAGCAGGCTTTTGTGAAGTTTTAATTAGGACTTCAGGGACAGAGAGAGCCCATTGTGTGTCACAAAGTCTTCACTGGTGATCTCCAAAGGAATGCTGGAGCGTAACATCATCTCAGGAGATCACATCAAACCTAAATCCGTCTTGATGAGCTTCCCAAAACTAAAGCTCTTACTCCACACCTTCAAACTAAATCAAAACACTTACAGGTTCATGTAACAAACTTTAATGAAGAAATGAAAACTTGCTGTGTGAGTGATTATCTCAAGAAAACAAACAGAACTCACTGCATTCGATAATTTATCACTTAAAATTCATATTTATGCATTAAAATAGCATATTGTCGCTGTCGGTATGTCCAAATTTGGTCAATTTCAATTTTTTACAAATCGATGCTATTGGTTATTTTTACAAATTATTAACCAATATAAAATATTGAAAATAGCTTGAGCAAATCTCAATTGGACACTTCAATTGTCTGCGAAGTCTCGTAACTCCACATCTTCACTCCACGGGAGCCTCTCGGCATTACGTCTCCTGATTGAAAGTCGCAACGAATCCTCGTCGAGCAACACATATCCGTTATTGATGTATTTTAAATATCTACTTATTACTAGGCTTATTATACATGTGCATTGAAGTTTTAAAATTTATCAAATATAATACTTGAATTCAATTAAATGTTTTGGATACCACCATTAAATTATTGTTTTTATTATTATTTTACTGACTTTAAGTTCAGCTGTTAGGCCTACTTCTAGACTATGCCGCTCTTGACACTGTGCACGTAAAATACAAAATATAGTATCAAGGTTTTCATTTATGGGACAAAAAAGGGCTGTCAACTGGCCAATTAAGCCTATCTTTGGATAACTCTTTGGACTGTTTTTTAGACAATAACAAGGAAACAAGCACAGACATTCACAGGTAACAGGAATCAAACTTCTGTGTTGATCAGTTTTATAAAGCAGGGCTCTACATACAGTGTGACCAATTCAGTCACATTTGCGAGTGGACATTAGTCTTTGCGACCGTGAGAAAATATTTAGGTGCAATGATGTGACCCTTTCTAAACTCATAACCTGTTTAGATAAATCAAATGTGAAAACTATGACTCTCAACTGTGTTTGGCTGCTTTTCATGCCAGTCAACTGAACGTTGAACGTTTCCTCTCTTATTATGAGAGAGGAAAATACGGTTAATGCACCATTTAGTGCTTTGCTTTTTACTTTGTGTTTTGAGGTGATGTCCCTCGGCTGTGGCAGATCATGACAGTTAAAGAAATGTTCTGAGCATGTCCATGAGCTCCCGCTTCTCAGTTTGTTAAGGCACAGGCAGGGCTGGAAGCCAGGGAGGAGCAGGTGGGACTGAGAGTCCATTTGCGGCCATCTTAGACGAGGCAGGGAGCTCAATGGGTTCAGAAACAGCCTCTGGTCCAGAGGAAAAGTGCACAGCCTAGACACACAGCAGGGCAGCAGCCACCACAGGCAGCGCGGACTTCAAGAGCAGAACCTCAGGAACGGATGTAACGGAGGCCAGCTAGTGAAGAGCTGTGCAGTGTGTAAACCTCACTCCCGACCTCAAGTGACGCTCTAGCGACAGACGCTAGAGACTGCGGTCTTTAGCCTCCTCGTTAGAGCGCCCGAATCCCATGCCGGACCGACCCGGTTCGAAGCCCGCTGAGAGCGGTGCAGTTCGCTCCGGTTACATTGGTGCCGTGACCCGGATATGGGAGTGAGGTTTAGGGGGGTGAGTGTAACGGAGGCCAGCTAGTGAAGAGCTGTGCAGTGTGTAAACCTCACTCCCGACCTCAAGTGACGCTCTAGCGACAGACGCTAGAGACTGCGGGTCTTTAGCCTCCTCGTTAGAGCGCCCGACCCGGTTCGAAGCCTGCTGAGAGCGGTACACGGACACCTTGGGGACCATCGAACTTGGGACCACTGGGGAGGCTGCCATCTTGGTGAGTAGGCCATCTTGCGAGCAGGCTCTGGTGAGGAGGCCATGATGACCGGGCTAGCCACCATTAATTTAGCGCAAGCAGGCCTCTGTTTAGCGCAAGCAGGCCCACGGGCCTTGCTCCGTGGCCTACTTCCCCACCCCAAAAAAAGTATTTGGGGAATCGTCCATCTCGACCTCTCCAAACATACGCCAGAGTATATTCCAAAAATGTATTCAAAGGCCCATGAGGACCATCACGGACAAATTTAGTTTGCAGTAGTTGGTTTAATCCATAACAGAAAAAGTCAATGAGCATAAAATCCGAGAGGTTGGTGGAATTTGTAATGTCCAAAAATACCTTAATGTGGTCCTCGAGGTTGAGAGATCCTTGGGGAAGGCGGACAAGGGTAACTGCTGGAACCATAGTGGTCAGTCCTTCTGTAACCAGGATTAATCCAGGCAGGAAGCTGGTCCACATGCAGTATTAGATTTATTAAACAGACAAAGTACCACCCAACAAAAGTGCAAAGAAACAAGGAACTAAAGTAATAAAACAACAGGGACACCAAAACTACATTAAACAACGACTGACACCAGACAACTGAAACGCAAGGGCTTAAATACAGAGAATTTAACAAGATGATAAGGCACACCTGGGGAAACATGGAACAGATCATGACAGTTAGAAACATTCTGAGCATGTCCGTGAGCTCCCGCTTCTCAGTTTGTTGTGATTGGTCACCCGCTCAGGGTTGCGTTTCCCAAAAGAATAGTTAGCAAACTATGGTTGCAAGTTCCGTTGTTTTGGCATAGTTCAACAATTCAAGTGATTCCCGAAACCACAAATCGCAAGCAGCATCGCAAAGTTACGTGCTTGGAACTACAGATCTAGAGCTGTGGTTAGAAGCATGTTTCCTTTTATTATGGCATGTAGGATTCTACATCCATCATTCTAAATATACAAATTCAATTTTACATCTATCAGTTTATCAAGAAAATATAAGCGTTGTTTGTGCACACATCAAAAGAACTGCCAGTAGAGCTCTTCGACAGGATTGTATCAAGACACAGATCTGGGGAAGACTGAGGTTGGAAATGAAAGAGGCCTGGAACCACCAGATCTCTTGAGTTTACCTCCTATCCAAACTGAGCCATCGATAGAGAAGGGTCTTGGTTAGAGTGGTGACCAAGAAGCTGATGATCACTCTGGTTGAGCTCCATGATCATATATGGAGATGGGAGAAACTAACAAGGACAAACATCACTGCAACACTCCACCAATATAGGCATTGTGGCCAGACTCAAGCCTTTTCTCAGCGAAGATACATGAACATTTGAAATATGCAAAAATGTACCTTTCAACGAATATTTCAAACTGTCAGAAACAAGATTCTCTGGTCCAATTAATCTCAGTTTCATGCATCATGTCTGGAGAAAACCAGGCACTCCTGAACACCTGTACAAACTCAAGTGTAAAGTGTGGTGGAAACGGCATCATGATGTGGGGGTGTTTTTCAGCTGCAGGGGCGGGGGCATTTGTCAGAGTAGAAGAAAAGCTCTATGGCACAAAATACAGAGATAATGATCATGAAAACCTAGCCCAGAACATTCAGAACCTCGGACAGAGCAGAAGGTTCATATTCCAAAATGACAATGATCCTAAGCACACACCTAAAACAATGCAAGAGTGGCTTATGGACAACTCTGTCCATGTCCTTGAGTGGCCCAGCTAGTGCTTGGGCTTGAACATCTCTGTAGAAACCCAAAAATGTCTGTCTACTGATGATCTCCATCCAACCTGACAGAGTTTGAGAAGATCTGAGGAGGAGAATGCAGTGGTGGACAGTAACAAAGTAAATTTACTTGAGTACTGTACTTAAGTACACTTTTTTTTGAGTATCTGTACTTTACTTGAGTATATTTTTTTCTGAGTACTTGTACTTTAACTTCACTACATTTGAACGACAAATATCATACTTTTTACTCCACTACATTTATAAAAAGGTCCAAAAGTAGAAATTGGTTTCTATGCAGCGGGTTTTCCTGTGTGCGCAATTTATCTGGCTTGCGATCTGCCAGGACCTTTTACTGTTGCCAAGTATTTCAGTTTTTCTAAGCTCGCGGGTTTCCGGCAAGCTTTGAATGGCCATTTGGCAGATTGTTTTACGCAAATCTGGCAACTCTGGGATCTTCCACACTAAACTAATGTAAATGTAGGCGCTGCTACACCATTGATAGCGCTCTAAAAAGGCAAATAGAACAATTAAAGACGAAAACGGCACATGTTAAAGTGTGGTGTGTAATCATCCGTGGGTTACAATTAGTCAAATATCGTAGAAACATTGTCATGAAAATGATCGGCATAACGGCTAAACGGTAAATAAGCATCACACACACCTTGAGCTACGCGTGCGTGTTAACTCCTGGTCTGCTGCTATATCATTTAAAGCGATTTGGAAAATGAATGATGTTTTTACTGAAGTAACTATAGTTGAAGTATTCCTGTTAAAATATAAACAATAGAACCCTGCCCAAAATACAACATCAAATTGTAGTATGGATACTTGTTGTCTACTTGTATGTGATGGATTCTATTGGTTGGATGATAAATCCTATTGGAACAAAACACACTACAAAGAGGAATTTAATAAAAAAATTCTCAGCAGGGATGTTATTGCAGTTAAACCACAGTATACACAAATTTTACATTTTCTATATATAGGAAACATACCATCCATCCATCCATCTTCTTCCGCTTATCCGGGGCCGGGTCGCGGGGGCAGCAGTCTAAGCAGGGACGCCCAGACTTCCCTCTCCCTAGACACTTCCTCCAGCTCTTCCGTGGGGACACCGAGGCGTTCCCAGGCCAGCCGGGAGACATAGTCCCTCCAGCGTGTCCTAGGTCTTCCCCGGGGTCTCCTCCCGGTGGGACATGCCCGGAACACCTTCCCAGGAAGGCGTCCAGGGGGCATCCGGAAAAGATGCCCGAGCCACCTCAGCTGGCCCCTCTCGATGTGGAGGAGCAGCGGATCTACTCTGAGCTCCTCCCGAGTGACCGAGCTTCTCACCTATCTCTAAGGGATCGCCCAGCCACCCTGCGGAGAAAGCTCATTTCGGCCGCCTGTATCCGGGATCTTGTCCTTTCGGTCATGACCCACAGCTCATGACCATAGGTGAGAGTAGGAACGTAGATTGACCGGTAAATCGAGAGCTTCGCCTTGCGGCTCAGCTCCTTCTTCACCACGACAGACCGGTACAGCGACCGCATTACTGCAGAAGCTGCACCGATCCGTCTGTCAATCTCCCGTTCCATCCTTCCCTCACTCGTGAACAAGACCCCCAGATACTTGAACTCCTCCACTTGAGGAAGGAACTCTCCACCTACCTGAAGTGAGCAAGCCACCCTTTTCCGACTGAGAACCATGGCCTCAGATTTGGAGGTGCTGATTCTCATCCCAGCCGCTTCACACTCGGCTGCAAACCGTCCCAGTGCATGCTGAAGGTCCTGGTCTGATGGGGCCAGCACGACGACATCATCCGCAAAGAGCAGAGATGATATCGTGTGGTCCCCAAACCCGACGCCCTCCGGCCCCTGGCTGCGCCTAGAAATTCTGTCCATAAAAATTATGAACAGAACCGGCGACAAAGGGCAGCCCTGCCGGAGTCCAACATGCACCGGAAACAAGTCTGACTTACTGCCGGCAATGCGAACCAAGCTCCTGCTCCGGTCGTACAGGGACCGGATAGCCCTTAGCAAAGGGTCCCGAATCCCATACTCCCGGAGCACCCTCCACAAGATACCGCGAGGGACACAGTCGAATGCCTTCTCCAAATCCACAAAACACATGTGGATTGGTTGGGCAAACTCCCATGAACCCTCCAGCACCCTGGAGAGGGTATAGAGCTGGTCCAGTGTTCCACGACCGGGACGGAAACCACACTGTTCCTCCTGAATCCGAGGTTCTACCATCGGCCGGATTCTCCTCTCCAGTACCCTGGCATAGACTTTCCCGGGGAGGCTGAGAAGTGTGATCCCCGATAGTTGGAGCACACCCTCCGGTCCCCCTTCTTAAAAAGAGGACCACCACCCCGGTCTGCCTAATTAATAATCTTAAACCACAGCAACTAAAATACCATAGTTTCATTATACTAGCTGTAGTTTATGTTTGTAGTTACATTATGGTAATAAATCCAGCAAACACATGGCTTCTACACTTTACTATTTACGAGAACCTTACTACTTACTGGTAAATTATTGCTAAAACTGGTAAAGGGAATATAAAAAATCACTGCTCATAAATACATATAGCCCTAGGGGGCTAATGAGGATAATTAGGCTACATTAGTATACAGGATTATGTATAAACTAAAGATATATGTGCTTAACATATAAAGCTCTTAAAGGAGTTCCTCGCTGCAAAATTGCCCCCATTGACTTCATAGTAGGAATAAAAATTACTATGGAAAGTCAACGGGGGCAAATTTTGGAGTGAACTACTCCTTTAATACAACTGATACTGTGAGCTACTCATTGTATTCAGTAGGTTGCTTCAGAGGCATAAGATATGGGACATAAAACAATGCACGACTGACATATAGGAAATTTACTTTTAATACTTGAGTCTTTTAAAGCACGTACTTCTGTACTTTTAATAGAATCTGTACACAAGTGGGGAAAGACACAGGACACTGTAGGGAATTGTCTCCCGGTGGGCCTGGGAGACGCCTCGGTGTCCCCCGGGAAGAGCTGGAGAGGAAGTGTCTAGGGAGAGAAGTCTGGGCGTCCCTGCTTAGACTGCTGCCCCACGACCCGGCCCCGGATAAGCGGAAGATGGATGATGGATGGATGCAAAGTTCTAAGTCACAAATCAGTTTTGACATTATTGTGCATGGAGTGTAGATTAATGAAAAAAAATGTAGTTTAAGAGAAGGCAGCAACATAACAAAATTAATACTTTTGCAAGGCACTGTATGTGACATCAACTATGTTGTTGAACCAACGTGGTTTAAATGACAGATGTGAGACAAAGTAACGGGAAACAGTAATGAGTAGCTAGTTACTTTCTCAAACGATGTATCATACTATGGTGGTTAACCTGCAAGTTATGTAGTTGTTCGGGAAACTCAACCCAGATTGTGTTTTGACCATAACATTTTGTCACAAATTGCTAGGGGGAAGAACCCAGATGCAGGCAGCAGCAGCGAAGGGGTTGAACAGATATTTATTGATTACAAAAGACACTTCACAAAAAGGCTAAACCAAAACCCACGAGGGGTAAAACAAGACGAACAAATAACAACAACAGGAACACTGATTACCTAAACTAGGAAAACAAACACTTAACATGCACTACATTGACCTTACTTGGTATGGTACACAGAACTACAGGCATGAGAGACGACGTAATACAAAACGAACGAGCACATGACAAGAAAAGAGAAGGCATTATAAGGGGAACAAACACAGGATAATTAACAAGGACCAGGTGTAGGGGATGAAACACTGATGGGAAGATAACAAGGAAACGAGATGGCGGGAAACGAAGACGCTGACCAGAGAGAGAGTATATAAGACTACATCTACACTAATCCGGATAAATTTAAAAACGGCATTTTCGTCTAAAAATGCTCCGCGTCCACACTAACGTTTTCAATCATTTTTAAAAGGTTTCTCATCCACACTGAAACATGTGAAAATGCTAACGTCCCTGTACTGCGCATGGGCTATTATTTTGCATGTTCTTCTTCAGCATGCACTTTCTCCTCTGCTTACTTTTAAGTTTTATTTTTGCAGAATCACAGTTTTTATGGGAAATATTCAAGAATTTACAGTTTGCTAGAAATGATAACCATCTGTGAAAAACACATGCAATACAAAAATGTATAAAAATGTAGGATCACAGTAAAAATGGGTTATAATCTCTTATTGAGTGAGATGATGTATTTTACTTATTCTAATTAATTAGAGTAGAGAGACGATGGATAAAAACAAAACAGTAATGTCTGCATTATTGATGTCAAGTGGTGCCGAAGGAATCCAGAAAAAGTTAGGGTAACGTTCTTTAAAGCAAAAACGAATGCTGTTCGAACATTCTGGTAACCAAAACCAACAGTCCAGGAACCAAAAACACCTTCCACGCCTTTGTGTAGTGTCAGTTCTTCCTTATCAGTTCAAACCCAGGTCAGACTATGAAACAAGTCTGCTCAAATGCAGCTCAACAAGGCCTTGCCCTCTTTTTTGTGTGTTCCTGGGGGCAGGGTTGATGTAAATTCAGGATTTGTGATGTCACAAACTCGGGAAGAAGCTTGTTGTAATCCCTACGAGCCATGTCCATAAAAAAATATTTCTGTTAAAGAGAACATCTCTCTTTGCTCTAAACTTTAAGTATTGTAACTTTGTAGATCTTGTTTATGCTTAAACAACATGTCACACTAACTAAACTATAAAAAAGTGAAAAGTAATCTTAAAACTCATTTAAAGAAGTTGTTCAGTTTGTGGTCCCACCACTGACCATTATTAAAGACACCCCAAAAAAAGACACACTGCTTTCAGTTTAGTCTTCTGTAAAACAACTACATACTGTATATTCACTATCCCATTTCTTACTTTAACAAGCCTAACACTGTTTAGGCTGCCCTCAGAGTGCTGTAATTCTCTCAGACCACAGTCCATGGCCTCAGGCGGGACAGCGTGCCCACCGACCTGATGAAATTTCCCTGAACTCCCTTTACAGCCTCACCAACGCTTGCCCAAGCTTTTTACGCTTTCCCTTGAGTATTGTTTTTTAAGAGCTAATGACAAACAGATCAGAGCTGATTTCTCTTCCTGTAAACGGTAAAAGATTTAAACAAAGTGTTTTTATAGTAGGCTATCTGTGACTAACCAGCCCTCGCACTTTAACAGATTACCAGAAAGCCCTTGTGATTTTCACAAGGAACATATACACATAATAATAACTGAAATGAGCTATTTTAGTAAACACCAATGACAAACACAAATATATGATTGCTAATCTTCAAAACACAATTGACCCTTCACACGCAGTTTGATTGACAGGCGATCTGACCAATCATAACGCCGCTATTATGTGTCCCCGTGAATGACCGCCATTTTATCCGACAACCCGGGTGTAGTAGAGCTTTGGTGATTAATATGAAAAAAAACGATTAATTATTTTAATAGTAAACAGAGATATATACCCAGATTTAATGTACGTTCACACGATAACGATAAATGACAACAAGTTTTAACTTTTAAAACTCATTCTAAATGAAGGAGAATAGCGGAGTTCACAACACATCACAACTATACAAATACAGATCCGGGACACGAAATTGTAGGAATCATTAATGTATGAGCATTCGGGAAGTGTTGTTTCAAGGCGGAATATAATACTTATTATATTACTTACATTACATACATATATTACTTACATATTACAGTTATGAGCAAGCTGGCAAGATATGCTTTGCATCCCTGTGATGTGATGAGCGCACCTTCAGCCTTTAGAGAGCTGCATTTGCAGTGACATTTTAAAGGAAAGACATTTTCAGCAATGAAGTCATAAAGCAACAGCTGTACTGTGTTTGTTGTATTTAACACAGTACAGTACATTAAGACACTGATGGACTGTTATTCTTTTCTGTACCGAACTAATATTTAAAAGTTTACTCTCGTTTTCACAAAGAAGGATCACGGCCGACCAAAACTCTCTCGCTAAGATTGTCATTACTACAAATTGAAGAGTAAATATAAACACTTAATATACCACATTTAGGTTAGCTTTACATCCATTTGTGTGACAGTTGTAGCCTACTGCATCGCACGAGTTTGGAATTAACTTAACGTTATTATCTGCTGGTGTGGGCGCAAATTTGGGTATAATTATTGTTACAGTTATCTCAAATCCTGAATGTATCCCTCGAATGCATATTGCAGACCCTTCTGTCTGAAATCAGCGTGTCATTTTTCCAGAAATTCTTCACAATTTTTCTTGGGAGTACACAAATTTACACTGGAAGCGTTGGGCTGATACTGAAAGCTTGTCGGACATAGCAACAGGAACAAAGGGGGGCAGGGTTTTGCGAAGGGTCAATTAAACAGCTACATGCCACTCATTTAGCTCAACCTGAACATGTAATGCTGGATAAGAAAGTAAATGGCATAGATGGATTGGCTATCTGGCAATTCTGGCAAATGCCATAGAGGCCGGACCCTTTTTTAAATTGTAATATATTTTTTTTATAAATAAATATTTTTTACAGGAAGCAGCACATAGGAGTTTCCTCAATGTGAGAGGGCAAAACGCTGCAATTTTAGTCGCATCAAGCTGTCAACCACCCCTGCTCTGAGTGAATCACCATTTCTCATCATTAACTTCAGAGAATCAAATAAAACTGCATTTAGACATCGTGTTATGCTTTTATTGCATATGTGTGAGGGGGAAAAGATCGCATCATGCTGTCAAACACTTTTTTCCACTCTGAGTGAATGCTGGTGCCATGCCATGAAACCTGCCCCCACATCAAACAGCATCGAACTGAACCGAACTGTGGCTCTAAACCGTGACCAGAACCGAACCGTAGAATTGGTGTATCGTTACACCCCTAATTAGCATGGGAGACTCTTTGCACGAACGCTTTCGCTTTTTATCTCAGTCTGTGCAGTCACATTCGGTGCACAGGGACCAATGACTTTTTCACTCAAGATGCATCTAGGATTACGGTCAACGAAGTGAGTCAATTATTAAATTATTCAAACACTACATCGTATATTGACAACCAAAAAGGGGAAAGGCTTCAAGATATACGTTTCAAGCTTCATCCACAAATACGATAAAAAACTAAATAAACTTGCACAACTTTAGGCTTGATTACAGAGGCACTCAACAATGCTGAGCTGTAGTGCCATCAGTTTGCTCAAATTTGCATAACATAACATAATGTTTGAGTGATCAGAAGTAAGCAGTATCTAAAATGAATCCTGACGTTTGTGAAGAGAGAGTCTGAGTGATTCTTTCAGTGTGTTCGAGTGTAAAAAAATACCATATAAATTCCACAAGTCAGTCTCTTCTCAAGTTTCGAGGTCTACGAGCGCAGACATCTGATCTGATAGATCTTCTATTTCATCTCTCTGTCTTTCTTTCATTTTAAAGATGGTGTGCATTCATTAGCCTGATAGCTATTGTGTCTTTAGCTTGATGTATTACCATCAATAGTTCCTGTAGCTTAGTAAGAGTGTTAAAAGGACTAAAGCTATGGGTTTAATTCCCAGGGAACACGCTTACTAATCAAATGTATAGCTTAATATAGTATAGTATAAAATAAATTGTTCCAAGTACCACCTAATGACCGCCAAAGTAAATCACATGAATAGAGCTGATAATATTTACTTGCCTCATGATTACACCTCTTCATTAAAGCGGCCCTGCAACGGTGTTTCATGCATTCTGACTTCTTCACAATGTTAAACGTGCAGTCTACTCATGCGTAACATGTTCATCATGTCAAAAAACGAGTTGGGTGTATTACGTAGTATTTCTGTGCTCGATACACCCCCCTAGCGAACATACAGGTTTCGGAAAGTTTTTTCGAACATATAAAAATGTTTTGTAACAATTTTTTCTTAGTCCCTTATTGGACAATTCTCCCGGAAACGCACGCAGCCGCAAGGAGAGCAGTATAAGGAGCATGCACAGCCGTCACTTTCACTTGTAAGCAGGAGAGAGAGAGAGCATACGTTCACGAAGTTCAGGTGTTTGTTTGTCCACTACATTTGTGTGATGAATGTAATATAAACGGTGGACATAACGCTGAATTTGGAGATCATTTGAAACTGATAAATGGGTGGTCCCAGTGCTAAAAGATGCCATACATGAATTACACGCGGTAAGTCAAACTAAGTCATATGTCTGTGTTTTGCAATCGGCGTGTACGTGCATAATTGTGTGCTCGTGGTGTAGTTCCATCCCCCCTGCCAGCCTACAGCAGCTTGTGTTTTTCCGGAAATAATCATACAGCTGTATCTCTCTTTTATAAATGTGACCAAACTAAATACTCTTCGTAGATACGAAGTATGCAATACTACCGTATAGGTACTCAAAATTAATATGAGGAATTTAAAGGAATAGTTCCAGTGGTATAGTATACGTGATACGCAGGTATACACTGTACCCAGTAGAAAAGATCAAGAATTGAATTCAGTTAGTTCAGCTTTGGAAAAGGAAAATTTACAAACGAATGGAAGGACACAGTTTTAAGGAGGTTTTTTTTTAAAAGGTACGTGTTTTTCATTTAATTTCAGCAAGCCTTGGTGCAAAGGAGCATTAAATCACAGCATAGGTTATAATTGTCAACCTGTTGTTTTCGTTGTGACTGTGTGTGGTAATATTGTTTAATTTGATATTATTATTGTTCACTTGTATGGAAAATAGCATCCTGCACGAGTTGTAAGTGTGCCATTGCACAAATGTGGTAGTTTTGACTTTTTTGTATTAATGATGCTGATTGTGTGCCCTCCCACTGGGAGCCAGTTTCCCCCGTTAGTCGTGGTCTGGCGCCGACTCTGGAGGGAGAAAGGGAGAGATAACTTATACTACAATGTTCATAATTGTTTTAGATGATAAGAAATGAGAACTCCTGTCCAGCCTTGTGAAAGTCAGGCTAGAGACACTGCCAGCAATCTATAAGTGCAACGTAAGTTACTAAGTTATTGTAAGTCTTTGACATGGCCTTAGTCAAACTAATTCAAAATCTAAAGATTATACTTTCACTGGATATTCTTTACATTATGTTGGTTGCCCTGCTGAAAAAATAATAAAACCCTGCCCAAAACACAATAGATGCAGATGGGAATCAATGGAACACCCAATGCCAAATATTTATTTTTTATTTTGTAATAGAAAAAACGGTGGTACATAATGGTATTTTAATGGAAACCACTAGAATTTATGGAATAATAATTTTTAGCAGGGTTAATGTAGAAATAGTACATCACAAATAAAGGACTTTATAGCTGGGTTTTCACATGGATCACAAATGTGCATTGAAAATTGCCAGCTGATGAAACCTGTGCTTTAGGGATTGTATACATATACCATCTAACGCTAAATGTAACTCTTAACTGACTGACTTAGACAGTCATTTACAAAACCTGCAAGTCACCCCAGCTGTCATTGGCTGTTGAAATCTTGTATGGTACTATGGTATGATGTTCCAGAACTGAAAACTGCTCACATCCTTCCAAATATTTTGTGTGTTTCCAGCAGAACAAAGTAATTTATTCAGGATTGAAACAACCTGAGTGTCAGTAAATGATGACAGAATTTTCATTTTTGGGTGAACTATCCCTTTAGGCTATTTAACTGCTGTCAGTGTGAACCAAGTAATGTGAGAAGAAGAAATAAGGAGTGTAATTAAATCTAGATGAAACGTGGTTAATCTCCGTCATTCTACACCTCTCGTGTCCAACTGACTGATGTGTGATAACTTGCATTTTTACTTAAGCAAAAAAACATTTACACAGACACTCGATATGCTTTGCCATCAAGACAACAAATAGCATTGTCTGAAGCAGTCGTAAATTGTACACCTGCAGTCACAGAGAAGGTGCTGCAACAAAGGATAAGAGTGAGAAAGCTGTGTAAATTATGACTCATGAAACATTCCCTCACTTTAAACACCTCTCACTATACAGTGCATTTAAAACCATTAAGCAGGATTTGGTCTATTGTCTTGTAAGAGGTTTAGGTGAAATTAAAGCACACCTGAGAACCCCTATACATTGTCTCAGAAATCTTACATTCCCTGATAACTATTTTAATTTGTGGTAAGTAATCTCATCCATGCTAAATTACAGCAATGGTATCTTAGTTTATCCACCACCACAATTATCAAGCGACTTTTCTTTAGCTTTCCATGAAACATGCCTTTTATCATTCACATCATTCTTTATAAAGCCTTATGTCCTTCAGTGTTATACATTAATGATGTTAATTGTAGTAATCAACTACAATCCATTGAAATCAAGTCCAGACAGCATCAGTTACTTATTTTATTTAGCAACAATGCAGTGAACTTTTGCAGTGGCTATAGTTGTGTTTTTGCATGCTTGTTTAATGTATATTAATTGCAAACAGATTAGGATATGAACATTTTTATGGCAGTATGCCCTAGTCCCTGCATACTGTCTAATTATACATGCAAATATTTACATGCATTGTCAAGTGAGATTTAAACTTGCGAATGCACTTAAAGTGATAGTTCACTCATAAATTAAAACTCACCCTCTTGTCATTTCAAACCTTTATGACTTTCTGTCTTCCGCAAAACACAAAAAATATATTTTGAACAAAACTGGTAACTGAACAGCATTGGACCCCGTTCACTTCTATTGTATGGACACAAAACCAATGCAAGTGAATGGGGTCCAGTTAACAACATTTTCAAAATATCTTCTTTTGTGTTCTGCGGAAGAAGAAGAAAGACATAGGCTACAGGTTTGAAATGACAAGAAGGTGAGTAAATGATGACAGAATTTTTATTTTCACTTTAAGGCAAAAATATTGAACTGCAGCTCACGCTTAAAAAAAAAGAAACATGATATACTTATGTGTGAACCAATTGGACTTTCTGAGAGGCCAAATCAGTTTAATTTATCAAAGCTGACTTTTTTAATAGTATCATTAAGTTCTATTTAAATAATGTGTTATAAATAGTTATATAATCTACAATTATTTATCAGCTCATTGACAAAATGTTAAATGTTCTCTTATTTGCAATTGGTTTTGGACGAAAGCGTCAGCTAAATTATTAAATGTAATGTAAATGTATATTTACACCAGGCAAGGGGAAAGTGTAAATAGCTTTTCCTTTAGTAAAATTTATAATAAATACTCCAAGTCACCCTTACCTGCAGGTGTGTGAATGACGCAGTAATCTGAGTGATGTGCAGCGCGAGGCAGCGTGAGACGCAGCGCGCGCTCTCGATTTTCTCCAGAGTTTGCGCGTCTTCAGTCTTGCGGGTAACAGTCACGTCAAACACACAGAAGAGCAGAAAACAGCAGATCTTCCTCATAAACATCATCTTCTTCATCATCCCCTGCAGCTCTCACAGCCTTCACGTGTGTTATTCTGTGTGTGTGCTGGTGAATGAGAGCTGCGCGTGTGTTTGAGAGATGCGCGCTCCCGAACACGCCCCCAACACGCACATACAAAAGTGGGATTTTTAAGTGTCTGTCCGATTTGTGAATTTAGGCCAGGGCAAAGTGAGACACTCTCTTTAGGTCAAATTTACTTAACGCATGCGGTAAGGAGTGGATCGACTAATATGTAATATGTAATATGTGATAGTTTACTAAAACTATAGCGCTATTGTGCACTGAACGTGTGTAGAGTCCTGGCGATGATAGAGAGCCTTTATGAAATCGTAAGCCTACTATTATTCTTAGTTTCTTTCTTATTTTTCTTGTTTTGTTGATGAACTAGCCTATTACTGCACTCCTAGCTGTATAGAAACATAAAAGACAAACCCCTCAACATTTCCTACTTTATCAATTCATCCATTCATGGAAAAACAGACACTTAAAAATAAAGGTGCTTCATAATGCAATAGAATAAACGTTTTTGTCTGTATAGTTCAGTAAAGAACCTTTAACATCTGCAGAACTTTTCTGTTTTTCACAAGGTTAATTGTAGTGGAAAAGGGTTCCCTGGCTTATAAAAGGTAATGATTCATATAATATCATTTGAATAAATGGTTTTTCGAAAACTAAACATCGCTGTAAAGAACCTAGCATCCAATTAAATACACTTGAAATACCATTAACATGTAAACTTGGGTGTGTAAAATATAAATACTTGAATTTTTATGTTTAATTCTTACTTCTTATTTTTATTTTACAATCTTACATAGATTTCTGTTTCTGTTTTTGATTTTGATTAAATAACATTTCACTTCCAGAAGTGTTGTTGTTTACTGTGTTTTCAATATTATTCCTTTATACCAGCGCCATCATGTGGCCTGATTAGGTATAACTAGTGCAGGAAGAGCAAATAATCTACATTCTCTGAATTTAGATCTATCAGAATTTTTACATGATCATATTGATTTTCATATGATATCAGAGTTGTACTGAGCTTTATGAACAGGATTTGTGTTAGACATTATTCAAATAAAATACATGAGATACTACCAGAAATTAGATATTAATAAATATGAGTAAATTTTAGTAATATGTACAGGTGCTCAACGTAACCCAAACCTATGGCACGCACACACTATTTGCACTGCAGCTGCAGGAGGTTGCAGACTGATCAACCTGTTAATCTTTATCAAACCTGATTCCAAAGTCACATTTATCTCCCTATACTCACAGATACTCAGCTGAATGAGGTTTTACTGGTTATCTTTTAGAAGACCTCGATCGCAATAAGAAAGTAAGATGTTGACTTTGATTTGGATTATTCTGACCACAAATCTTTTTTGTGTCCATGGGACAAATTTAATGCACATTCCCTGTGACGACAAGGTCGTGGAGAAGTTGTCCCGACTGGCCACCACGTACATAAATGAGGACCGAAAAACAGGTTACAAATTTGCCCTTAATAGAATCTCAAACGTCCAGGCGATTCCACAGGTTGGTAAACTGTTATTTTTACCAGTGGAAAGGCAACCACGACATTAGAAGATGATTACATTAATTATTAGTAACGTATAATGTTTTATAGATTCAGAGACAGAAAAATTATATTATTCATATTCATTTTTTATTTGATCAATATCAGTCCACTTTGTTGTGCCATAGGGTCCAGCGGGAAAAGTCTATTATTTGGATTTAGATGTTCTAGAGACCAAGTGTCATGTCCTGAGTCCAAAATCATGGAAGAAATGTCCTATACGACCTTTTATGGAAACAGTAAGACTTCGGACCCTTCTTGCTCACAAAATGTGATTTGCTTCTACTAAACGGGGAATGTCTAAAATGAGGAAAAAATCTAAAGCCTCTGGTTCAGAGAATAGAAACGTTGTTTAAATCTGTAACGTTTCTCTGTAGATATTGATCAAATGTTGAGGATTAACCAGAACTGTGTAGAGTGTGCAAAACATATAGCCAAAATAATTTATTTTGCGTTCAAATTGTTTATTCATTTATTTTGCTACTGGTTTAACATCAATATTCAAGGTTATTTGAAGTATTTTAATGTAAGTGCTATTGCATGATAAACAAAAGTGATACTTTACACAGTAATGTTTAGCTGAATCTCTGAGATCAGATACTGTGTATGAACAAAATGCTTTAAATTGGCTGAAAAGTCAATGTGTGTTTCTTGTGTTGTAGCAAATCTCTGGAAACTGTAACACTACGGTACTGCATTCACCTGAGGGCTTCTCTTACCTTTACAGCTATGACTGCACGCTGTTCCCAGGTCAACATTTTATTTCTCTTTAATGATTTCACTGCATACTAGAAAGTAAAGGCAACTAAAGCACCAACTTTATAGTTTAGTCAACAAAGATCTTTGGGGAAGGTGCAATGTACAGTAATTATAGACATAGTTGCTAAGTTTAAAACACTGAATAATCATGTTTACATTGATAAGACTCACTCATTGATTCATTCTTGGAAACTGTAGATCATCTCATATATATTGTAAAGCGCTGGTGTACAGCAATACACAGTAATGCGCTGTATAAATGCCTTATTCATTCATTCATTCATATACAGTCATGGCCAAAATTGTTGGCACCCCTGAAATTTTTCCAGAAAATCAAGTATTTCTCACAGAAAAGTATTGCATTAACACACCTTTTGCTATACACATGTTTATTCCCATTATGTGTATTGGAACAAAACAAAAAAAAGGAGGGAAAAAAGCAAATTTGACATAATGTCACACAAAACTCCAAAAATGGGCTGGACAAAATTATTGGCACCCTTAACTTAATATTTGGTTGCACACCCTTTCGAACAAATAACTGAAATCAATCGCTTCCTTTAACCATCAATAAACTTCTTACACCTCTCACCCGGAATTTTGGACCACTCTTCCTTTGCAAACTGCTCCAGGTCTCTCATATTGGAAGGGCGCCTTTTCCCAACAGCAATTTTAAAATCTCTCCACAGGTGTTCAATGGGATTTAGATCTGGACTCATTGCTGGCCACTTCAGAACTCTCCAGCGCTTTGTTGCCATCCATTTCTGGGTGCTTTTTGAAGTATGTTTGGGGTCATTGTCCTGCTGGAAGACCCATGATCTCGGACGCAAACCCAGCTTTCTGACACTGGGCCCTACTTTGCGACCCAAAATCCTTTGGTAATCCTCAGATTTCATGATGCCTTGAACACAGTCAAGGCACCCAGTGCCAGAGGCAGCAAAACAACCCCAAAACATCTTTGAACCTCCACCATCTTGACTGTAGGTACTGTGTTCTTTTCTTTGTAGGCCTCATTCCGTTTTTCGGTAAACAGTAGAACTAAAAAGCTCTATCTTGTTCTCATCTGTCCACAAGACGTTTTCCCAGAAGGATTTTGGCTTACTCAAGTACATTTTGGCAAACTGTAGTCTTGCTTTTTTATGTCTCTGTGTCAGCAGTGGGGTCCTCCTGGGTCTCCTGCCATAGCGTTTCATTTCATTTAAATGTCGACGGATAGTTTGCGCTGACACTGATGCACCCTGAGCCTGCACGACAGCTTGAATTTCTTTGGAACTTGTTTGGGGCTGCTTATCCACCATCCGGACTATCCTGCGTTGCAACCTTTCATAATTTTTCTCTTCCGTCTACGTCCAGGGAGATTAGCTACAGTGCATGGGTTGTAAACTTCTTGATAATGTTGCGCACTGTGGACAAAGGAACATCTAGATCTCTGGAGATGGACTTGTAACTTTGAGATTGTTGATATTTTTCCACAATTTTGGTTCTCAAGTCCTCAGACAGTTCTCTTCTCCTCTTTCTATTGTCCATGCATAGTCAACTTCAAGTCAACTTCTCTCCTTTTTGTCTGCTTTCAGGTGAGATTTTTTATATTGCCCACACCTGTTACTTGCCCCAGGTGAGTTTAAAGGAGCATCACGTGCTTGAAACAATCTTATTTATCCACAATTTTGAAAGGGTGCCAATAATTTTGTCCAGCCCATTTATGGAGTTTTGTGTGAGATTATGTCAAATTTGCTTTGTTTTCACCTCCTTTTATTTGTTTTGTTCCAATACACACAAAGGGAATAAACATGTGTATAGCAAAACATGTGTTGATGCAATACTTTTCTGTAAGAAATACTTGATTTTCTGGAAACATTTCAGGGGTGCCAACAATTTTGCCCATGACTGTATATCCATATAATGCACATCATTATGTATCACAATTAGCTTCTACTTTCCTAAGACCCTCCAGAGAAGTTACAGTTGACCTGTCCAGACTGCCCTCTGCTGCTGCCTGTGGACAGTGAGGAAGCCATGTCGACTGCCCGGACGACCCTCCTTAAATATAACAGACAAAGCACACTTCCTGTCAGTTTCACTGTGGACACCATTGCCCGAGCATCCCATCAGGTTACAATGGACGCCAAATAAGTATTCATTATACTGTGATACTGTGTCATTCTGTTCAAAGTTCCTGTTGCAAGAAACTAAGTGTATTCAAAAAAGTCCTGATTGTTTTTAAAACCCCAACCCCGCCTTTTTTAAGTTGAAAGAAGTTCAACTTTTTTGGAAAAAACACCTTACAAGCAGGTCGCGAGACCCTGTCGTTTCCATAACAATATGCGGGGAAGGTTATTGGTCAAGCAGCATCAAGCTCGAAAAAATAAAATGGCGGCCGAAACTCCAGTTGGAGCATAGTTTTGTATAAATGTACGTTTCATTTTCACTTTCAATAACTTTTGATTGCATTTCTAGCGAGAAATTAGTATTGCAGTTTTTAAATATGTGATTGGTTATTGCAAAGACTCCTAAAGTGCTCTGTGCACATGAGGTCGGAATATCAGTTTACGGTTTAATTACTAAAACTACTTATCATAACTAAAGAATGATTGGAGGAAGCCACATCTCTAACATTACTCTAACTTACTTGTATAAGGGCCATTCTACAGAATTGGTGCAAAATCATAGTTGGAAACTTGAAAAAAAATGTTTTTTCCCCAAAATATTTGATGAATGCCAATTGTACAATTGTACATTTTCCAAAATCTTTCACATTTTTCTGAAATTACAATGTGAAAACTAACTGCACAATTACTAGAAATTGTGCAGGTTTTCATATCCAAGTGCAATAAGTGTAATTTTGAGATTTGTTGTATTTTGTATCCAATCTTTCTTTGTGAACGGCATAACATTGATCACACTGATTTAAAAGTAAAGGATTCATAGTTTACATATACATTGAACCAAACACTATCTTAGTTGATAATTGAATTTCCTTTCTTTTGACAAAACATCCCATGTTTCGGCCGTGAATCACACATTTTCAGTAGTGATATGTTTTGGTAGTGATCACAATATAATATGCACAGCTGAACCAGGCTTTCAACATTTTTTGTTAATACAAATAACTTACTACGTTGAACATACGCAGCACATACGCAGTCAGTGGCGTAGCCAGAAGTTTATTTTTGAGGGGGCCTGTCTGTAAATGAGGGGGCCAGTATATGTAAGGTTTCTTTCCATTACTAAAATGATACACCGGTATTATACAGCTCATTTCACGGTTTTAGCAAACATAGCCTAGCGGTTCTTAATCTTGTCCTCGCGACCCCCCGCTCTGCATATTTTGCGTCTCTCTCGTTTAACACACTTGATTTAAATCACCAGCCTATTTGAAGAGCGCTCCATGAATGAACTGTGTCCAATTGACAAGATCCCTACACAGTGTTCACTGGTCTCTACTCCCTGAACTGAGGAAATCGGCTGAAGTTTGCTTCTGAAGATAACTTCAGAACACGAATTTGCGCTACACGACTGCCTGAAGCGTCTTCACACACGGACAAAACTAACTAACTATTTAACCGCAATCATGAGATTTGGCTAACGTTAGTAGTCACGTTTCGTGCATTTCAATGCCCCCTCGCACGGCACTTACGGGCGAATTGAACAAACCTATGAAGCGGTAAGAGACGCATATAAAATATGGAGAGGGGAGTCGTGAGCATAGACATATATATATACAGTGGCGTTGCTAGGCCCTTTTTAGGGGAGCTAAAGCCCCCCTAAAGTTCTAGCTTAGCCCCCCCTAAAATATTGTGTGTAATAATGTAATCTTCACAAGAATTCGAGATCGCTTTATAGTCCCCTTTAAAACTCTTATTATGAAAACGACGTTAGGCTGCGTTATTTTAGCGTATTCTTCAGTTCACACAGCAGCACATTGGAGTTAACATCAATAGCAGAGTACCGTTACAAGGTGTGTTCATTAACATGACATCTGCATTTTTGCCATTCTTTGTTATAAATGCATCTTAATATGATGTGGAAGCGATACAAGACCCTTTCCCATCCACTGTTTAAAAGTTAAAAGCAAAATGAAAGCACTAAACACCAATGACGGCATACTTCGACGATCGAGATGATATTGTAGCCACAGAAAGTGTCATTAATGATGATGTGCTATAGTTATAGAGAGTCGATGGTAGTTTTGACAGCTCCGGAAAGAGGACGTGCAGATAAGAGTTACTGTAGTTCAGCATGGTGCGGCAGTGTTATTCAATGTTCTGAGTTCCGAGGAAATAAAAGTGTACAGAATCTCTATGTCGTTTTTCAGACGCTTCAGTATTTTTATCATTAATTGAAAACATATTGTGGAGGTAATAGATGAACACGCAGTCATGCAGATAGTGACAGCGACAGTGCTAATCAGAATGAATGGCAGGAAAACATATTAACTTATTCTTACTAAATGATTCAGCAGTTGATTGTGACATTTATTTTATGGATTTGTGGCTGTTGTTGTCACTTTGAAATATATATGTTTCAGATTGACCGATTAATGTGATATTCATTTGAATAACAATCATTTGTATTTATGCTTTACTGCATATTCTTTCTTAATTATATTTATTTTAGTAATGTATACAATATGTGGTAATTAGAGTTTGTCTCCCTCTCTATATATATATCCTCATTGGAGGCTGAGCTCCCCTAGTATTGAAAACCTAGAATCGCCCCTGTATATATATAAATAAACGCCGCTTTGCTCCGCTGCTGCGATACGTCAATATCGCCGCCATATTGGTGAGGCAACAGTTTACTAAAATCTCCACTGAACCCAATGGGAGAGCTGCGCTTTTTCGCCCACTCATTGTTTACATTTCTTAAAGGGGTGCTGCAACGATATGTCATGCATTCTGACTTTACAATGTTAAACGTGCTGTCTTCTCATGCTTATTATGGTCAACTTGTCAAAAAACGAGTTGCGCGTATTACGTAGTATTTCTGTGCTCGATACACTCCCCCAGCGATTGTAAAGGTTTCGGAAAGTTTTTTTCCAACATATAAAACTGTTTGGTAAAAAAAAATTCTTAATCCCTTATTAAACAATTTTCCCGGAAAAGCATGATGCACGCCCATGCGGCAGCAAGGAGAAGGAGCATGCGCAGACTTCACTTTCACTTGTGTGCAGGAGAGAGAGAGAGCATACGTTCGCGAAGTTCAGGTGTTTGTTTGTTCACAGCATTTGGGTGATGAATGTTATATAAACTATGGATATAACGCTGGATTTGGAGTTCGTTTGAAACTGATAAGTGGAGCCGTCCCAGCGCTAAAAGATGCCAGACATGAACCGCGTGTGGTGAGTGAAACTGATGTCTGTGTTTTGTTGGCAATGTGCACGCGCCGTATGATTTTGGAAAAAATCGTACAGCTGAATCCATTTTTATAAATGTGATCAAACTAAATACTTTTTGAAGTTACGAAGTATGCAATACTATAGGTATTCAAGATTAATATGAGATTTGCAGAAACCATGTGTGTTAGGGCCGCTTTAACATATTTCAATGGTTTACGATATACGTATAGAGTACAACTTTACCATGTTTCTAGTTGCTTCGTGTCTCGATTATAGCTACTTTTAAATTAATGGTTGTCATAAGAAAATGGGAAATCCACTATTTGTTCCTGATATTCGGGAGAAACTACTAGATGGCACCATGTTCAGTGATATGTTGTAGACAAGACAAGCAACAGAATAAATAACCACGTTATAGTAGTCGAGAATAAAACAAGACATGTTGCCTAGAGATTGTTTCTGAGATTTATTTGAATCATCGACCAAAACACACAAGGTAATATATTTTAATGTACATGTTTTTCTAATGTATTTCAATGTGGAAATGGCTTTTTCTCTAGTAATTTTAGACGATAAAAAGATACAAGATGCTTGTAATACAGTTCAAAGTAGGGAAGGAAGGAGGCGGGAACCGGCGAACATTTAAACAAACTTTAATCAAAAATAAACAAACAAAACACGGAAGTAAAGGGGCCGGCAGCCATCTCACGGTCGACTGCTGGCCACATGAACGTAAACACAAACTTAAAACACATGTCCGGGCCCGGTCCTCTCTCGTCAGCAGTCCTATCACTCGTCCTCTTATGGTCCGATCTCCTCCGTGAGAGATGCGGGACCGGTGTGCGGACAGCTGATACACATTATCACTCACGCCACCGGTGTGATTTCACATCAGCGATGTGTACACAATTATGTTATTAAATATTAAAGCCTAAACGATTGCTGGACAAGAATGTGTTTTAACATGACAATAAATACATTTTCAAGTCTAACCATCTTTAACTGGAGCCAAAACGTTTCTGTACTCCGCGTAAATAGAAAAGTATTGAAATTAGTTGAGAAATGAAAATGATGTTGTGTTTTTATCCAGATAACTGCAGCTCCATCATTCACGTGTATGTCTTCGTAGTCGGCTTTTGCCCTCACCAATATGGTGGCGGCGTTGACGTACGATCCAGCAGACAATGCGGCGTCTAGTTATATATATCTGTCTATGGTCGTGAGGACCAAGATTAAGAACCGCAGTAGCTCGGCGGCTACCAGTCAAACCATTGGCCTACCTTTTACGTGACAAGGCGGAGTGTTCGAGGGTGAGAAAAGTTTCTGTTGAGAAAAGTATTTCGAAACTACAAGAAGTCAAATGCAGTGTAATCGTTTAGCAGTCTACTGATTTTCTTCTTGCTCATCTTTTCGTAATTTATAAAAAAAAATATTATTGTGCGCCAACGCAGCATACAAATTAAACACTTGGCAAAAGATGCTACACACAACACGTGACATAATTAAACCAATAACTTTGAAAACAGCGGGGAGCACTGATTGGTCGATCAACCAGAGTAACAAATCAACAATCCTTATTTTGTATATTAAGCAATCAAAACTCTGAGGGGGTCGTATATGTAAATGAGTGAGCCTAGGTCCCCTCAGGCACCTTCGTGGCTAAGCTGCTGACAGACACACATCTGACATCTAATAGAAAACCTACAGCACACATACTATATCACTACTAAAACATACTAAAATACCAATGATTTGCATAACTGTATGGAGTTTTGTTTATTTCCCCGAATAAGGGATTCATTTTCCTTTTTCTCACTACTGAAACCATTTTTGTCGCTACCGTAACAATGACGCCCAGTGATACGTTTCGGTCACAGTTCTGAACAGATGTACTACACACATGAACAGATGTACACAGTTCTGAACATATGTACACACATAACATCTAAATTTTATGGAATAACTCTCTAAAGAATTTGCTTATAATTGCAATAAAAAGATGTTTGGTAGTGACGTTACTTAAAGTAAAACACACATTTTCAGACTGTTGAACACATTTACTTCAAAATGCTAAGACTAATCTTCACACAATGTAGCTAATAGAAAGAGGGACACGGTAATGATTCTTGATAAAAAATTTAGAGTTGTGGCTAAAATCAGTCTCAGCCAATGGACTAAAATATACACTGTTTCGGTAGTGAAATGAAAATCCGGGACACTTTTTTTTAATATAAAGTTGACTCATTTAGAAATAAAATATAAAATAAATATTTTCTTGAACTTCACTTTTTTAAAAACATAAAAAATATATTTTAAAAACAACAATAGAAAAAAAAATGCAAACATTTTGTATATATTAAACTTACTGATATAAAAAATATTATTGTGGGTTTTGAAAGATGATAGAAAGATCATAGTAAACAACCAACATTTGATTACTTGAATGCTTTTTTTGATGTGGGACAGCAGTTTACACGAATTCTGTAGAATGGCCCATAAACACTAGCTGCTGTCAAAAGAACGAGACATTATTCCACTGATTCATTTAATCATGTTACGCGTTTCCCCTCCATAGAAGTCCATTATAAGGAAACAGCTCAGCTCTAGGCAGCGCAAACTGAGAACATAACATTTACCGATATCATGCTGATGTTTGATATCGGTGATTAAAAAATTATTATTTGGTTTTCCCTGGTTGTTGTTCAGGTACGTGAAGCCTTAAACTTTTCCTAAGAGTACAGACTAATGGACTCATGTGCGAGAAAATGCGTAACGTGAGATTATTCACTTCATCTGTGGAATAAGAGCTAGTTTTTTTTACAGCGTCTAGTGTTTATTAATAGTACATTTTGACAGAAATGTGGTTAGCCCCAGTCGTTGTTTAGGTATGTTAAGTTGTTTTAGAAATTAATCCGGAGACTGATATCCCAACTTCTGACAACATCGGTGTAGGTGCCAGAATGGGTATGTCTTTTATTTTGGAAACATCACTTCCTGTTACGTCACTGGTGTATGTGTATTTAGCCAGCATTTTGGGTGTTGGATAGAAAGGAAGTAGGGGGTGAGTAGATGAGACACTCACTTTCTGTTGACCGTGACATAGTCACAGTAGCATGGTCCATACAGTAACAACGTAATTTACCATGACATCACATTTAAGTTATAGTTTAGTACAGTTTATGTGTAGTTATTCTATTTTTCTTTACTGTTTTATTTGTCTTCATCATCATCTTATCCAGACCTCAACCTGCAAAAAACCTCATCATGTTTTTGACTATGGAATGTGTCAACTCTCAAATCCCTCTACTTAGCCTCTAAGTGGCTAAAATTATGGTCGCTACAATCGGTCCCTTCAAATAGACTTCTGTTACGCTACCTGAAACCTGCATTTTTTTTCTGAGCTGCCTTCGTGCACAAACGCTGTCTCACAGATCACACAGCTGAAAGCTTTTTTTTTACTAAAAAAGCACCATTGTCAACTTTTTCTTGTCAAAAAATAAGTCAAGAGTGGATTTAAAAAAATAACTCCTGTAAAAAATAAGAAAAGAAGCCCCTTTAACTAACAGAAGTCCTTTAACTAACAGAACACACAACAGTAAAAATGTGATGGAATTCTAGTGCAAGTCATATTTATTAAAAGACTATGGTAGTCAATGGGGTCCAAGAACTGTTTGGTTACCAGCATTCATCCAAATATCTTTTTCTGTGTTCATCCAAACAATGAAAGTTATACAGATTTGGAACAGCTAGAGAGTGAGTAATTCATGACAGAATTTTCATTTTTGGTTGAACTATCCCTTTAAGGCAAGACACAAAGTTCAAATGCAAATATAATATCATATATGTAATTAAAACATATTTATATTTGTTTAATATTAAACTGTATGTGTGTTCAGGTCACCATGTTTAGGTCACCAGATTTAAGCGGTTGTTTTCTGCGATTCCTAAATCCTAAAAAAGTTTTAAATATCTTGGATGAACCTTCAAAAATGTTATGACTTGGTTTTTACCCCTTTTCTTTAGTCGCAAAAGGCGCACTGTACTAACAATCTTCTTTCTATCTAACAAAGTGCAACAGATTTCTAATTAGATTTTTGAGTTTAATTTTGTTTCTCTTCCTCAGAAATCCCCTATTTCCGCTAGTTTTGTGGAGTACACCATTCAGGAATGTTCCATCAGTCCTTTCCCAGAGGTTCTGTGTCAGCCAGGACACAAAGGAAAAGACGTGAGTTACTGTCATTGTGCTTTACCCCGTCAACAGTCCGTTAAAAAAACAACTAAGCGGCCCTGATGGGATGAGCCCAGAGAGAGTAACATCGGGCCCGACCCCTCCGACCATTCCATCACCGGCAGGTCGGAACACCCTCTCACAGAAAGAGTTTCCACTCTGGGTTTCCTCCTCTCCCCGCAGCACTCTTGACACGACGATGTCTCAGACGAGTCCACACTGCGCTGTCTCTGGACATTGTGTCAGCCGGCGACAACAAGCAGGTAAGTCTCAGAGCCGCCAACCTCCCTGGGGTTCTGCCCTGCACGAGGTGACCACGGGACGGTAAAGCAGATGGTCCCTCGAGTTCCTATGTCACGGTACTTGGGCGCTTGGGAGCAGGCCAGCCTGTCGCGGTGGCTAGAGAGAACGATCCGTCTTGGCTATGTGATCCAGTTCGTCAAACGCCCGCCCAGGTTTGGGGCATTCTCCACACCTCAGTTCGAGGGGAGAACACTTCCGTACTGAGGACCGAGGTCGCCACTCCTCTGGCGAAGGGTGCCATAGAGCCCGTCCCTCTAGCCAAGATATCTTCCGGGTTTTACAGCCTGTACTTCATCGTTCCCAAGAAAGGTTGGGGGCTCTGCCAATTTTGGAACTGCGCTCCTTGAACAAGCATCTTCACAGGTTGCCGTTCATGATGCTGACGCAGAAGCGCATCGGTTCGGTTCGTCGCCAGGATTGGTTCGTGGCAATCGACCTGAAGGATGCGTACTTCCACTTCTCCATCAACATCGGCAGTTCCTACGGACCTCTGGAATCTCCATGTCTGGCCCCTGGACGGGACAAGGAGAGTCTCAACGGCTTGCCCCCGGCGGTCGTTGAGACTCTCCTGCAGGCTAGAGCCCCGCCACTAGGCGTTTATACGCCTTGAAGAGGTGCCTCTTCTCGTCCTGGTGTTCTTCCCAAGGTGAAGACCCACGGAGATGCCCGATCAGGTCAGTTTTGTCTTTCCTGAGAAAGACTCGAGAGCAACCTCTCCCCGTCCACTCTGAAGTGTATGTAGCCGCTATTGCCGCTCATCACGATCTCGTGGAGGGTAAGTCTCTGTATTCGGTCCAGATGGCATACTTTGTGCTGTCTTGACCGGCATTGGCCAGTTTGATTTTCATTTCTACTGGCGTTGTGCAATAAGGCTTCAGTAAAGGTTTGGAGAACCGCGGCTACGACAGTAACCAGAGACGTTTCTTAGGTTTGCTTCTGAAGATGATCACTTCTTTTAGGCCTAGCACTATCACTGAAAAGATTTGAAATATGTCTGCAAGTCACCACCATTAACCATTTGGAATTTGTCACATTGTAAAAGTTTTATGGGATTAATTTCCCGCAGTTTGTCAAAACTGTTGTTTCTCTGTCATTAATGTAGTTTTTCTGTTTTTATTTTAGCCCATTGGCTTCTGTGTTGGCTCGGTTCTTCGCACCGATTACAGCCAGCAAGATGTAAAGGTGTCCTGTGATATATTTCGCTCGCAGGTACTCTTAATATACTAAATTGTAAAGTGAGTTTTTTATGTTTCTTGTTGACTGAAATAAATTAACACCTATATTGAGGGAAATGGGCCAAAAATTGTAAAGTGTTGCCAACTATTTTCAATGGAAAGTAGCTAAAGCCTGCCTTCAAAGTCATTAAATGTCCCCAGATGATGTCACGCACTAATTTGCATCGGTGATGTTATCACGTAGTATTTGACAAGCGTAAGTGCTTCAGGTCTCCATCATGTTTCTACTCTCTGACCTGTCGTATACAGTATTATATTAAAACAATACAGCCAAATGCACAATAAATAAGTTCTTAATTTTCTGTTTCTGTTGGCAGACAACAAAAACATATGTTATCGTGAGTGAACTCGACCACTTAACACTACACACCAGCATCACTTTCATTAAACTGCTTAAATCCGTCTATGTTCATGTTTATACATCCATGCAGTCATCGTGTTTTTCAGCAGTCATCAGCAGACATGTGATGCAGGTATAGTGCTTATCAGGCTCGAGGACGGGCCGGCCACATCCGAGGTTACAGCGGCAAGACATGCCTGGCAGCAAGTGCACGCTGCAAAAATGTTGTTCTTTTAAGGAAATTTGCTCTAGTAGACACCCTCGGCTCGCTACCGAAACGCCCAGTGGAAATCGCACACACCAGGACGAATCCGCTGCTCTGCGTCGTAGAATCAAGGAAATTTGCTTCAACCAAAGAAGATGCGCTTAGCATATGGCTCAGCAGGTTCCAAAGAACAAAAAGGTGAATGAATGGGCCATGAATGAACACTTCACCTGATCCAATCGGCGTCCCGATCACCTTGATCACATGAGCCCCGCCCGCACAGAGACGGTAGTTGAGTACATCGAGACACGGAGTCACATGCTAAAGTTTCTGAGACAAATGTTCATAGACTGTTTATAGCCTTTGGATGAAGTGTTGTGCGTGAATGCAACATAAGTTTGACCTCACTGGATGGTCCTTTGAGCCGGATAGTGGACTTACTAAAGAGATAGAAGATGTCAAAGCATGCAGAGGATGAGCCAACCATGCGCGTCAGGAGGAAGTCAGTCCTTCCCGCACTTTACAATGAGTATGACGTCACTGGATTCATCCTCTCTGAGTCATCTACACAACCCATGTCACCATTCACGCATCCCGCTAGACTGGATAAAGGCGAAGCAGAGGAGGAAGGTGCGGATGGCTTTACTCCGTGGCTATCAGGATATGAAGCTGACAGTGTCCCAACAGTGGTCAGACGATGAGTATGAATCTGCATCAGACCTCATTAGGAGAGATAACAATGATCTCCGTGACCACCTGCAGATGATATAGCAGGAAAGGGACACATTCCAGAGTGCCAATAACCAATATTTAAAGGAGCTCAATCAGCTCAAGCATCAAATGAAGCAGCTACAAATGCAAATGCAGCATCGACCACCTGGCAGTCAGTCCCCTTCACCTGTCCCCCTTCCGAGGCAGCATAACTGCAGCTGTCCTACACATGCACCACGCGTCCGGCAACAGTCCCGTTCTGCTGAACTGGGAAACCGCTTGCTCGCAACAGCCGACTAAGAGCCCTGGCCTCAGAACTCGATGAGAACCAAAAAAAATAATCAGAGTAGGTGGCCGTTTACAACATAATCCCCATCTGAAACCTGACAGCATGCACCTTATTATATTGGATCCAAGGCACCCCATCATGAAACTCATCATCCAAAGCTATGATTCTACACTTTGCCATCCAGGTCCCGAAAGGGTGTTCGCTGAACTACGTCGTAAATACTGGGTGCTGCGGGGAAGAGAGGCCATTAAACGTTTGCAGCAAGAGTGTGCACAGTGTCAGAAATGGAGGAAGAAACCAGAGATAACTAAAATGGCGGATCTTCCCCCGGCAAGACTGCGTCTTTTCAAGCCCGCCTTCTACTCCACTGGCATGGACTGTTCTGGTCCCTATACTGTTAAAATGGGATGGCGCAGTGAGAAGAAATGGTGAATAATCTCCAAATGCCTCACCACCAGAGCAGTGTACATAGATATTCTCAATAGTCTGGAAACCGATTCATTTCTTATGGCCCTATGGTTCACAGCTGGAAGAGGACAACCTTTTGAACTCTTTTCAGATCAAGCCACAAACTTCAGAGGAGGTGAGAGAGAGAAGAGAAGCCTTCACAGCTCTTTTCCCAGAGCTGCAAAGCCAGTTGGCGAAACAACAGATTGAGTTCAATTTCAATCCTCCAAACTGCCCACACTGGGAGCGAGAAATTCGCTCTTTAAAAAATGCTCTAATGGTTACTCTAGGAACTCAGTTAGTGACCTTTGAGGTCCTTCAGACTGTGCTGGCCGCGATTGAAGGAATCTTGAACTCCAAACCTTTGGCATATACATCATCTGATGCTGCACACCCTGACCCCATTACTCCAAATTGTCTCCTACTGGGGCGGCCAGATGCTTCACTCCCTCTGACAGTTTATCCTGAGTCCAAGCTGATCAGCAGACGTTGATGGTGCCATAGCCAGATCCTTGCGGACCAATTCTGGAGATATTATCTCAAATTCTACCTCCCGATTCTTTAAAGCCGTCAAAAATGGCAAAATGATACCCCAGATATCCAGGTCGACATTACAGTGCTGGTCATTGACCCGCAGCTACCCAGAGCTCTCTGGCCTGTGGGAAAGGTGTCAGAAGTATACCCTGGAGCTGACACCAAAGTGAGGACAGCTAAGGTTCAGGTGGGAGAAAAGGCTTATACCCGACCAGTAGCACGCCTTGTACAATTGTTTGCTATTCTGGATTAAATAAAAGAAGCCCCTTTGGACCTTCCTTACGGAAATCTGGGGATGGCTGTAAAAAACGAAATTTAATGACCAACCGTGAACTATTTGCCGAAATAAATGGAAGAGCCTTTAGCAAAAGAACATGGCTCTGAGATGTAAGTAATTTATCAAATTCGACAAAAGGCCCACAGTGGCTTCTCAAAACACAGCAACTTCCATTTTTCTTTTTGATATTTGGCACCAGTTTATCAGGCAGTGACAGTTTTGTTCTCTTAGACTCGTTGGATGGAAAAGGTGCTTTATTCGCAAATGTTTTATTGCAATATTCCAGTTTTGCGCAAAAATTTAATTTGCATCTTTGGATGGAAACATGGCTACTGTGAATGTTGTATGAAGTTTTGACAGTAAGGTAGGCTACTGGAAATACACAGGTCGTTCATACAATTCTGTGGACATTAATAAATGAAGATATTTAATATTGATACAAGGAAAGGGCACAGGCCTTCAGAAAGAGTTTATTCTCATCACATGTGCTGTCATGATTTTCATTGAGGACCCAGGTGCAGACAGCAGTTACGGGGTTAACAGAAAACTTTATTAAAAGGTAAAACAAAAACCCTCTATGGGGGAACAAACACAATAACAAAAGACTTCTCCGAAAAGGCAAAGAAAAACTTCTGACTATGGGGCAAAACAGGAACTAAGGCAAAACTTACTGTAAGGGACAATGCAGTGACGAGGCAAGGCAAGAACATGAAGGAAGCCAGAACACAAGGTATCACAAACACAGTAAGCACAACCAACGAGCACAGGACAATAGACACGAGGATCTTATAAAGGGTGACAAACAAAGGATAATTAACAGGGGACAGGTGTCGGGGATGAAACACTGAAGGAGAGCTAACGAGGAAACGAGAAGGGCGGGCTAAAGACGAGACTGGAGAGAGCGCATATTATGTCCTGACATGAGGTGGAACCATGACAGAAGCCCCCCATTTAATGAACACCCCCAATGAGACAGGAGACCCTGAGACAGTGACAAAATTAAACAAAACATGGTAAACAGAATCAAGGGCAAACAGGCAAGAATCAAAAACAGGTTGGGGTTGGAATAATAAAAATAACAAACATACGAGGGGGGTGGGGAAACAACAAAGTCTATAGAGGGCAGTCCAAAGGGATTGGGGCTTGGTGGGGAAGTCTTTGCCCGGGGCGGCGCTCGGTAGGGCGGAGTCCCGGGGGGTTTGGTAGGGGAGGTCCTGGGGGGGACTGACGACCGTATGGCCGGACCAGACAAGGTCTGTGAGACCGGCTGAGTCGTCGGCTGGAAGGGCCGGCGGGTCAGGGCTTGACGTCGGCTGGAAGGGCAGGCTGGACAGGGCTTGACGCCGGTTGGGGGCCAGCTGGACAGGGCTTGACGCCGGCTGGGAGAACGGCTGGACAGGGCTTGACGCCGGCTGGCAGGACGGCTGGAGAGGGCTTGACGCCGGCTGGACAGGGCTTGACACAGGCTGGGAGGCCGGCTGGACACCCCCCTTAAAATCCCTTTAAAATCTCCAGGAGCCCCGGCACATAACGAATACCAATTTAACCCCACCTACCCAATGTTAACTTAATTTATTTGTTCAGTGACTCACCTTTCCATTTTGGAGAAGACAACAGGCAGTAATAAGCTATAAAAACATCAAACCAAGGCAAGAATATTGTGTAGTGAGCCTTTATTTGACCATGTCTTGCAATTAAAAACAACCAATAACATGCACTAATAAGCCTTCATCAGGTTGTGGACTACTCCAAAAGTTATTTATTACTGCAACCAATTGGTCACATGATCGATCACGAAATACAGTATAAAGTAATCTCAAAATTGAAAAAATATAACAAACGCAAATAAGCCCAAAATAATCAGTAGTTACCACTCATTACCATTATCAATAACTTAAATTCATTTTATATAAATAATAATGTATTCAGTTCTATAATATTCAGGAAAAAAATCCACAATTTAATAACACAGCAGACAATGATAAACCAAAGTAAAAAATCTAATCTCAGTAGAAGCTTTTGAAATCTGTCTCCTCCTTATAGATTTAGGAACATGTTGTATACCTACTATTTAATGTACGTGGACTACCCTTCTATCTCTGTAATACAGGGCCGTGCGATATTGAGGTTTACACACTCGAAAAGTATTCTTATGTTCTGCAAGTGTAACTTTTAATTTCCTTATACATAAATTTTTTTATTATCAAGTTACATTTGGATCTCAGTACAGGCATTACTTGACAGGTAGACAATCTAAATGATATTAGGATGTAATTAAATACTATTTTAAGCACTAATAAATTAAATTGATGCCATGGTTTCTTCACTTCACTTTGCACTGTAGCTCTTTGTTGTTTCTGACCCACAGGTGCATGCTGTTCCCCCGACCCACCATAATGCAAAGTTCACCATGCTTTCCAAGACTCCAGCCCATGACATGGGTGTTCCTCATATTCCTGCACCCCCATTCCAGAATGTTAAACCAGCAAGCCCTCTTGCTGACCCTGTGTATCAGGTTGTACCCGCTGAGCCCAGATTAGACCCTGTCTCAGATGTTACCCTTACCAAATCATCCAGCGAGTCAAATGAGTCTCCTGAGACTGACTCGGACTCATCCGAGGAAGTGGAAGGTTCTGTTCGTGTTGCCAAACCTCCAGTGAACTTCCGCTATGTGCTGCCCCGCCAGAGGAGGCAGACGCCCACAATCACCACATCCCCTCATACACCCATCTTCCTGAGCATTTTCCCAAGCATACCTTCCCCTTTCCGTTCCTGTCCAGGGGTCTCTCGCTACACCACTGTATAAAGATAATACAAAAACGCTACAATTCAGCTCAATGATATATGCAAAAACAATTTCTGATATATCACTTATACTTTTGCAAAAATTAATGGAGGTATTGACCAGTGCTTTCCTGGATTGCTACTTAATGTTGGCAGCAACATTTAAAAAAGATCATGAAGCAGACAGCACTGATCAACAATATATAGATTTGAATAATTCTTAAAAGCTGTCTATATAATCAATTTTCAAGGGACGTTCAGGAACTGCATTGTAATGTAGGGCTTGTTGTGTAATTTTGAGTCGAATATCTGGAATATAGGTCACCTATAAATACTGATCATCTTCCAATACCCCTTTCTTTTGCGAAACTCTAAAGCCAGTCTTGTCTGATGTTCTGCGATTCAACAATAATTTAATACGGTATAATGCCATTTATTGTACATTTGCAATTGTTTCATTTCATTCAATTGTGGTTAATTAAATGCGAGTTGCTTAAAGTGCCATACCATGGATTTATGCACATTCAAACTAATATTTTTACAGTCTTGTTCTTTGTCATTCTATTGCATGTTCTGAAACTTGGAAATGCAAGCTGCTGTCAGCGCCTATAGCCCTGTTGTTAGTGTGCTGGCATATAGCCCCAGTGCGCTCACAGTGACGTGAGTTTTATTCCTGTCTCGATGGTTCTTTGCCTGTCCTGCTCCCCCATCTTTACCCAATGCTGCTCTCCACTGCCCTGTCCCAATAAAGGCAAAAAGCCCCTAAAACATAACTTAAAATCAAAGTTAAAAATGCAGCCTATATATATAAATTGTGTGCTTGCGTGTCCATAGGTGGATTGGCCATCTGTCAATTCAGGCAAATGCGAGAGGGGCCGCAGACCATTTTTTTATATATATATATATATTGTTTTTCAATTCAATCTTATTTATATAGCGCATTGGTCCAAAGTAGCTTTACAGGTGAAAATAAGAAAAACACAGAAAAGGTAAAAGACAGCACAGTGCATGGTGTTTATAGAACAAGCATGATCATTCTAGTAAATGATATATCATAAATGAAGTGTCCTGGTGAGCAAGCCAACACTGCCCTGTGACAGGCTGCATAGGAGTTTACCCGGTGGGCTGTTGCTCAATGTGGGCTGGCTCACTGTATATTATTATAAATATAATATAAATAAAATAACAGAAATAATAACATAATCATTTTATTTTGCCCCATTGTTATTAGCTTTTGTGATTTCGGTACCCTAGTAGTTTAGTGCAGCAGCAGTAACAAGCGTTCGTCAATGTGAAAAGGTTGAACAATCAGAGAAAAAAAAAAAGACACGGTTCGTGGAATTCTAGCATATCAAATGACAGAGACCAAGCAGAATTTCAGTCAATTAACTGAAGAAGACAAAAATGTCCCTCTATTAGTTGGTGGGGGCCCACATCAATATTTTTTTAGGGGGCCCAGAATCCTCTAGCTACGGCCCTGCCCATCAGGAGCAGCACCTGAAACATCAATATCAAGCACAACAAGGTTAGCTTGGTTTGGGACATCTGGAAACAATAAAATATAGGAGCTCCAAGAACAGACATTTCAGATGAGGAGATAAATAAGCCTTAAAATTAGAAAGAATGTCTGAATTATTCAATCTCTAGGTGCAGGAACCACCACTTCACTGAGTTCTTCAGATAGGACTGAACCACAAGACACACCACATTCTTAGTTGAATCAACAGAAGTCCCATCTCTTACAAAGTACTCCTTCAGCATATTGCTATGACAGAGACTGGATTAGAAATTACATAGTCAATATCCTCAATCTTTCGTTCAACTGTGCAAGGTCCTGAGAAACGTGCCTGCAATGAATATCTGATTTTGTTTTTTGTGTACAAATGATTACATTAATGTAATGCAGAGGAACCTTAACTTTTCATATAGACAAATCCTGTATGAAGATTGCATAAAAACACTGTTGCTATTTAAAGGTAAAGTTTATCATAAGAAGACAAAGAAGCTTCAAACAAAGTTTGACTCAATTTATAAACTGCATAAACACATGATTAACTCAACTTTATTTATATAGCGGTTTTTACAACTTTCATTGTTACAAAGCAGCTGATTAAATGTGATGAATTTTTTTGATATGTTATATAAGACATTTGTTATTAACAGTCTTGTCTATTTGTGTTCTGTGCTTCAGTATAACTGTAACAGTGTGGACATCTGGAGTTTAGGAATCAAAAGAGAGAGATATGAACTCATTTGATGGATTTGTGATTTTTTCTATGTTTATCCAACACGGGCAAAGTATCATCAGCTCTTGTTTGCCAAACATCAGTCAATTCGCCTTCTAAATGATGCAAGTTTTGTTTGGAGGCAAATGTTACCTTCGTTCATATTGATCTTTTCATCAGTCAGTGCTGACCATTCACTTTAAACACCCCCACAGTTGATTTTCTATGAACCCTAACAACCCTTCTTGTAATTTCGATCATTCATAAATAAAGCTGTGTTTCAAAGTGAATTTCATTTTCTTTAAAAACGGTAATCAGTCAAAATTGTTTTCTGTGGTAATTTAACAATTTGCAGAGTTAATGTTTTCTCATTTTATACACACTCATACTGAATAAAAGTTTATTCAGAAATGTCTCACATTCTGCTTTGTCACTATGTGTTATGAGGTTTAACACTGAGGTAACAATTAAGATCACTGACACAACATCAGGTACAGTAAATGTCTTTAATATTCATCCCTTCACGTTTCATTTTCATTGGCAAGCCTGACTGGCTCTAAATTGTTTGCTCACCCCTGATATAAAGGTCTGGATGGGAGAGGAGGTCTGTTTTTTAGTTGAAGATTTACTGGTCGTATGCAGTATGAGAGAGCTGGTGATAGTAGCGGCTCTGATCTCGGCCCTGTACGCCATCAGCCTCCCACCTGCAAGTGAAGTGGAATATAAGTGTCAAGAAGATCAAGACAACAATGCTACACGTGTAGCCGAGCAGTTCATTAACAACCATCATCGCCATGGATACAAGTTCAAGTTTGTCTCCTTGGACAGTCGCACAGAAGAAGGGAAGGTCAGTTGTCCATGTTTGCTTTCATATCAACTTCAAGTGATTGAATGAAATTGAACAAAAAAAAAACAAATATGTTGTGCACATGCTGTTGTGTTCCTCTGCAGGCCGATGCTTGTGAGGTGGTCCTCAAAATGACTTTAAAGGAAACTGAATGTCATATTGTGAACCCCAAGCCCTTAGATCAGTGTAACATTAGATCAGAGAGAGAGACGGTAAGCTGAACGTAACACATTATCTTATTTCAGATATTCACTCTTTACTGTTAAATGTATTCATTTAACATCCCTATATTTTCCCCATAGAGCGTGACAGCCAAATGTAATGTGACCATCTATAGCATGGAGGGAAAAGCAGCTGTGAAATGCTACATTTGTGGCACTGAACCAGGTGGTATAGCACCAACAAATCAATGATTGTTTCAACTTGCATTTCCACTTAACCTCTGCTCATATCTGTAGTTTAGCTTTCAAAAACCCTCAGGTCAAATGAGGTCCAAGTCACTTTTAAACACCCTATGAACACATGTCACAGTTTATGTGCTATAATAATACAAAAGCTACACAAAATCAGTTTAATGTCAGAACACAATTGTACCACTATTTAGACCGAGTGAATGTATATTATTTAGATTATTATTTAGGTTCCATTGACGCTCAAAATGCCTTGTTTGTTCCAGCTTCTCATGAATTGCTGAAGCAACAATGTCCAGGCTGCCCAGCTCTCCTGCCCCTTCATGACCCTCAGGGTCTGGAAACTGTGAAAACTGCCCTGCAGAAATTCAACAAGGAATCTAACCAAACGTCTTATTTTAAACTTGCAGAAGTAGGAAGAATCAGCACCCAGGTGCGTAAGCACATGAATGCAGACACCTCTGGTAACATGAGCTGATTGACACTCGTTGCTTCTTGGTAAAATGCATCAGATCTCAGTTCAGCGACCCTAGCGTTTTCACTCAGTGGGCACAGAAGCAGATATTTGTGTAAAGTAACGCAACGAGACAACTCTGGCCTGCGAGATCCATTTTCCTGCCGAGCTTAGCCCCAACCCTGATAAAACACACTTGAACAAGCTAATCAAAGTCTTCAGGATTAGACGTATTCAACTTAATGAGATCACTGTCACTTGAATCACTGTCACGGTGTGTTTCATCACAGTTGGGGCTAAACTAAGGCAGGAAAATGGATACAAGTCCACTGGCCATGTTTTCTTTATTTCTGGTCTTCATAGCAACTTGCTGTGTTCTCATTCTTCAAAAAGAGTTAAATGTTACTTCATCACTCATCTTTTTCTTCTAGTGGATGTTTTCAGGTCAAAGCTTTTTTACTGAGTTTACCATTGTGGAGACAGACTGTCCAAACAAGCAGGCATCCCCGGAAGCGTGCAAGGCTTTATGTGCGGACCAGGCTGTAAGTGACAACAAAAACTAAAATTCTGACTGGAATTATGTCCACTTACTGTATAATAATTCAGCAGTGAGTTTTTTTTGCATTTTCTTTATTCATTCGGTTTCCCTTTGGTGGAATGAACTACCAGCCTCCACCCGAGCTGCAGCTTCCTTCACAACTTTAAAAAAACAGCTAAAAACATACCTGTTCTGCATTTTTCTGACTAACCAAGAAATCTGTCTGTCTGTCAAAAAAAAGGTTGTTCAGTCCTGATTTGCTTACTCCAGCTTTAACCCTCCAAGTAGCATGGCCTTGTAAACTAACGGTACTGTTTAGCGTGTTGACAAAATGTTTATATGCTCTTCAACTTGTAAGTCGCTTTGGATAAAAGCTTCTGCCAAATGAATAAATGTAATGTAAAGGAGGGTGGCCATTTACAGTCTTCATCTCCTTGTACCTCATTGTCAAATATCTCTGTGTTTCTTACTCTAGCGGTATGGGTTCTGTAAATCCAGTAAGGTTCAAGATTTGGAACCAACAGTGGAATGTGAAGTTTTTGAAGATCATGTACGTATCTCACACACATTAAAACTGGCCTAGACTTGGTTATGTTCTCCTGTTTTATTTAGTTGTGCCATTCCTCTACCTTTTCAGAACTCAACTCAACACATGTACCATCATGGCCATTCAAGAAGACACTGTAAACCCCGCAGGCCCCCGCCTCACCACCATGATCACCCAGAACACACTGGCCATGGCCATAAAGACAAAACACCTGATCACATGGGCCGACCTGTACACACTGGCCATGGCCATAAGGATGAAACACATGGTCAAAGGGGCCGACCTGAACACACTGGCCATGGCCATAAGGATGAAACACATGATCACAGGGGCCGACCTGAACGCGCAGGCCATGGCCATAAGGAGAAAAGACCCGGTCACAGGGGCCGACCAGAACATACACATCGCGCTGACAAAGACATACCCCACTGTCCAAAAGGCCCTTCAGCGGTCCCAGAATCCAGGTCGGAGGGACACCATGAATTCCCCTGTCATGGCTTTGTAAAAATCCCCCCATCTATTTACCCAATCTGTCCTTTCCCTCCACCACGTCCCTGCAGAGGACCTCCAGACTTTGCACCTCCACCTACTCGGTAAATAAATCCACTGAGTGAGGCTGTGTTTCCATGGTTGGATACATCTCTAAAACTGCAAAACTAAAGAGAGTTTTACAGAGATATTCAGAAGTTTGAAAACACTTATAATAATGTAAAGTAAAATTTATTCTTATTAAAATAATATTCTTCATTGAACATTCTGGTTGAGTAGTTTTCACAATAGTCTTTACTGCAAGGTGCTGAAAAACTATTTTCTTATTTTTCCATTACAAAGTCTCTTGTGTGAAACAGTAAGGTTCTTTCAGATGTTGAAGATTTAAAAAACAAACAAAAATAGACTAATATACTACACTGTGCTGTCTAGTACACAGAGGCCATAACGCGAGGAAGTCATTGTTTTTGGGATATTTCAAAATAAAATTGCTTTAAAATAGCTATTGACAGGTGGTTCTTTTAGGAACCTTTGACTGAATAGGGCTTTTGAGAACCAAAAATGGTTCTTATATGACATCAATGGGAAGGGCCCTTTATAGCACATTCTATTAATGTACTGTTAAAAAGCAATAAGCCCAAAGAAGCAGTGGGTTATAGTGCATTTTTAGTGCACCCCTTAGCTGTTATAAAATGCAATTGTAACCCACTGCTTCACAGGGCTTATTGCTTTTATAAAACGGTTATTCCATTTGCATAGCAAGGTTTCATAAAATCAAGTAAATAAAGTGATATTTAGGCTATGTAAGAAAATCACATCACACTGACCAGAATATTCTAACATACTGACTGCAGTATTTTATAACGGCTAATAACTCGATTCAACCAGAACTGACCGTTTTATAAAATCCTTTTTAGAGCTTAAAACTTAAGCTTATCACAGAGACAAATGTACTGGCCTGGATACATGCACTGATGTGTACACATCAATAATGCCAATCATTGATCAAACAACTTGATCAAACCTAAGGGTAAATATACAGCCAGTCAAGGTGAAGTGACAAGGAGAAAGCACTTACAGGTTTTACAAAACACAACTGCTGTATGTGATGAAGTTCTTCAAACCTTGTGCTTCTGTGTGCTTTTATACATCTTTATGAAGAATCCACTCTTTAAAATGAGCAATGAAATTGGTTTATTTGTAACAAATTCCTCACTTCTCTGTTTTAGTGTGATCTGCCAGGTTTATGAACAGGGTCAAAATGTGATGCGGATTTGATCAAACTAACGTTATAAGTGATGCTCAGGAAAAAATGTCAAGACCCCTTGAATCATTCAGAATGTGCTGTTCACGTGTGTGGGGAATTATAGGCCAAAGACAAAAGCATGACATAATCTTCAGTTTAAAAAGCAAGAAACAAATCACTATGCTGAAGAACCAATGATGAATATTTCAGAAATTATAATGCATAATTTTCTCAATGTGAGCCTTAAAAAATAATTCAATCAACACCTCAAATTCTTAAAATAGTTTAACAGTGATACGAAAACAAGATTTATCATGTTTATCTCAAGCTTTTGATCAGAAAACAAAGACTGTGATAGGTGATAACAGCATGGTTAACAATCCTAAACCCCAAGATCTATTAAAATACTGTTGTCTCTGTCTGTTTGTAAATCTAAACTCTTTTGTGTGATACTTCATTGCATTTGTTTGTGTGTGTTAACATTGTTTTATTTATGTCATATTTTTGGTCAATTTGGTCAACCTTGGGTTCTTGTTAGATGTTCTTTATAATCAATCATCCAATCATCCAACAAGTTAAAGGTAAACCCATGAGCTACTATTTATATTGGAATGTTTATACTTGCAGGTCAAACAGTCAGTCTCACACTGTAAAAAAATAATAATCTGTAAAAAAATGGATAAAGTACTGGAAGAAAATTTCCAGTACATTTTCCTCTATTTTACGGACATTTCCGTTAATGCTTAAATGCTTAAGTGCAGTTTTGTTGGTTTTATTTTTGAAAACTATGACATTTATATCTTAAAAAAATGAATCCCTTAAACATAAAAGTTGATAACACTTCTTTAATAAATACATTTGTTAAAAAAGTTATTATGATCAGAGGTAAATATAATAGTATTTCTTTAATTATAAAAGTTTGAATAGTGGGTGAGTCACAAAAACAAATTCAGCGTTTTCTCAGAAAAGGTTCACAGCATGTTGCAAAAGGTCGTGTTTATCGATCATCGGTCATGTTTAGAGGCCAGTGATAAGAGTGGGTGGAGTGAAGCTGTGGTTTTGATTCAAAGTGTATCAGGAGATCGAGGAGAGATAGCTCTGTGGACTGACCTGGGCAGGGGCTGTTGGATGTGTATATAAGTTTGCATGCATCCTTTAGACTTCGTTGTTGTGTTTGGATGAACGAGCACTACTCCACCATGAAGCAGTGCGTGATATTGATGATGGTCACCCTGTGTGTCCGTGGGGCACCAGTGGACCCTTTGACCCCTGGATCCTGTCAGGACGCTGCAGCTAATGGAGCTGCGGCAGAAGCCTTGAATAAGATCAATCTGGACCGCACAGAAGGTTACGTATTCAGTATGGATCGTCTCAGTAATGTCCACCACATGAAGCATGTGAGTCTTTTAACATTATATTCTTGTTCTTTTATTAATCTAGATATTTTACATTTAGAATTTAGATTGTTTGATCCTGAAAATCCTAAATATATTAAAAATGGCTGAAATGCTCGTATAATACAAAGAATGCATAAAAGACTTTACAAGTTATATTATAATTCTGTTCACCATGAACATTCTTTCAAAACAGCCTTTTAGAAAAAAGTGGTAGGGTTTAAAAGTGTTATTTACTTCTTTCATTTATTGGTAGCAAATAATTTGAATTAAACTGACAGCTCTAATGTAAATAAATATGTTTGACTTGCCATTTACCACTGCGTTTTAACACTTTCAATCAAAACATTTTTTTTATGTTGTTCACTTTACTTGAACAAATCACCTTCATTTAACACAAATGTATAGGTTTCTTACACAAACTTGCACAAAAAAAAGAAGCTCTTTGGTTTAACATAATTTAATCATGGACAGTGGTTCAACATGTTTGAGGTAATTTTTGTTTTTATTTATATCTATACTTTTAAAAACTTTTAGACATTTAATTGTTGCTAAAATTCTCTTTTCTTAAAAGAATGTGATACTTTAAAAAAATGTTATCCTTATTCTGGAAGAAATTACAGAAAAATGTGTTCAAATGTATAAACTAATCTATTGCTGTCCTTAATTATTTTTTATTTCAACATCATCTTATAATCATATCTCATACTTGATTCATCGCACATCATTGGTTCTAAATTATGTGTTTTTATCATTTATACTGTTTTAAACGATCAATTATCGAAACGCTCTCTATCTTTATCGTTCTCAGGGTGAGACAGGGGTCGTTTTTTATTTAACTCTTGATGTTTTGGAGACTGACTGTCATGTCCTCAGCAAGAAGAACTGGAAAGACTGTGAAACCCGGGGCCCTGAGCAATACCCGGTATGTCTTTATTTCAAAATGCAACTTCATGTGTTAATTGATCAGGCTGGTAAAAACCTTTTCTTTCACCCCACAGCTGTATGGTCAGTGTAAGGCAGTAATGTACATGAACAGAGTTCAGAGGGTTAACCGTCTTTACAAATACAGCTGTGTCGTGAGGCCAGGTAAACATGAAGCAGATCTAAAGTTCATTATATACTCTGAGAAAAAGCAAGTTGATTAAAATCACTCTTCTTTTACAGTGCCCGCTTCCAAAGTCAGAGAACGATGCCCAGACTGCCCTACGCAACTATCTAAGGATCATGAAGAGATCGAGAAGACTATGAAAATGGCAATGGAGAAATACAATAAAGAGAGCGGTCTGCCTAACTACTTTGTTCCACTGAATGTTACAAGAGCTTCCGGTCAGGTAAGTGAGCAAGCAAATTAATGAAAGCAGAGAAAATAATAAAGACATCCAGATATGTTTATCATGTATGGATTTAATAATTTGTTCTAGTATGGTTTTGGAAGATTCCATAATGTGGAGTTCACCATTCAGGAGACAGTGTGCTCTAACAAAACCAGTATTGATGACATCTCTAAATGTGAGCTCATGGCATGCGAGTTTGCGGTATGTCACAAGAGACACTTAGATACAGCATATATTTTGTTTAGCAATTACATTATATATTCACATCTGTCACATCTTTCATTTGTCCAGCACAAAGGATTCTGCAAAGCTTCCCACTCTGTCATGAGGCCCGGCCAGGAGAATCTCAATGTCGAATGTGAAATCTTTGAGCCTGAGGTAAGATTTCCGTCAGTAACATACGTTTACATTGTTGACTGGTCATTGTGATTTAGATCAGACTCTTTTCCCTAACACAGAAGGTATATTTAGATTTCATTCCCATTTTTTGTTGTTGTTAGGCATCTGCTGAGGAGAAGAAGAAACACTTGATCGGAGGTGAAGTGGACCACAGCCACAGAAGGACTGGCTCATCTGCTGGACATGGCCATGCCCATGACCATGACCATGACCATGACCAGACAAAGCCCCATAAACACAGCCATGACCACGGCCATGGTTCAGGTCACCACCACACACACGAGCACGGCAAGGGCCGAGGACACATTCACTCCCACGATCACTCTCACGACCACGATCACGCTCACCACGACAAGGCCCACGAGCATGGCCAGGACGAGTGGGAGCATCAACACCACCAGTATGGTCACAAAAAAAATGAGACCCACGAACACGATCATGAGATGGTCCTGGACCACCAGCACAAGCACAGACACCTCCACAGTCACGAACACCATCATCATCACCACGACCACAAGAACAAAACTGCAGCAAGAAACCCTGAGGGGACGATTGATGTCCTGCCTCCTGTAGACAAACCCATGGTCCTTCCATCCTTCCCTGACAAGCCCATCGTTGGAGGTGAGAAACCATCCACCCTCCCTTTTCACCCTGACCCCCAGATTCCAGGACAGAGGGAACCCACCATTCTTCCATTTCCAAGCAAAAAGTCCCCTGAGTGTCCAGCAGAGTCCAAAATCGAAAACGTCATCCTCAAGCAGCTCTTCAGTGAGGATCCGCTTTTCAAACCCACTGAGTAGAGGCCTTTGAATGTTTGTGAAATGTAGTGAATATAAGCTTTGTACAATAAAGCGTTTTTTGGGTCATGTGCTTGTTATTTTCTTTTCAATCTTAAATCATATTCAAATTTATATGAAAAGGCTAAAGAACTCTAAACTGCTGAGATCATTTAGATCATTGAAGAAATGGGAAAGAAAGGTTACTATGGAAACTTGGAAACTGAATGACAGGATTATATGATATGAAATTGACAGGATCTGGTATTCTGCTGTCCATGCAAGACTTCGATGGTAAACTGTGAAACCGGAATTATTCTTGGGCACTATTATTCAAAAAAAGTCTGTTTGGTTGTGTGTTCAATGTTTTAGAGATCTCATTTCCAAGTTATGGGTGGGAAAGTGCCTCAGCATAATAAATGTTTTTTTATACTTAGCCGACAGCATTTTCGCAAATTTTCACAAACCTATACAAATTAATCAAAAATAATATTTTTTCATTGCTGTTCTTTCTTCCAAAGTCAATACATAGAGATCCTGAAAATCCTAAATATATTAAAAATGGCTGAAATGCTCGTATAATACAAAGAATGCATAAAAGACTTTACAAGTTATATTATAATTCTGTTCACCATGAACATTCTTTCAAAACAGCCTTTTAGAAAAAAGTGGTAGGGTTTAAAAGTGTTATTTACTTCTTTCATTTATTGGTAGCAAATAATTGAATTAAACTGACAGCTCTAATGTAAATAAATATGTTTGACTTGCCATTTACCACTGCGTTTTAACACTTTCAATCAAAAACATTTTTTTTATGTTGTTCACTTTACTTGAACAAATCACCTTCATTTAACACAAATGTATAGGTTTTTCTTACACAAACTTGCACAAAAAAAAGCTCTCTTTGGTTTAACATAATTTAATCATGGACAGTGGTTCAACATGTTTGAGTTATTTTTTCTTGAGAACATAAATGAATCAAGTGAACTCAACATGAAATGAACATATAAAGAGAACATGAGTGAAACATAAACTCAACATGAAATTAACATGTTAAATGAACATGACTGAATCATGTCCCAACAAGATACTCTTCTGCACAACTCCTAAGGGAAGCCGTAAAGTGCCAAACAAAACAACAAATAGCAAAATAAATAACAAATCTAAAAGCAAAATAAAAATCTTAAATCACAAATTACAAATCTGAAAAAGCAATATCAAATCTAAAAACAAAATAGCAAAACATAAAACATAAAACACAACAACAATTCGGGAAACAAAACGAAAAGTCAGAAAACACAACGACAAATCAGTCAACCTTGTTGGAATGGGATAGCTACTGCTGATTGGAAGAAACTCCTGTCAATAGAGCATATTTGTCATGGGGTGACCAGGGCCGGAACCTTTTTTTTTGGTCGGGAGTTGTTGCTATGGAGGGACACTTCCGGTGCAACACCGGGCCGGTTCCGGACTCACGAACGGGGCGGAAGTGCAGCGAGAGCTGATCGAGCGAAATCACCGGCACGTGTGAGGGGGAAAAAGTGTAAGGGAAGGACTGAGGACGGAGGACTGAGGACGAGGAGGGACTGAGGACGGAGGACGGAGGACGGAGGACGGAGGAAGCAGGAAGCAGGAAGCAGGATTCTTCCAGCTAAGTAGCTAACTTTCTTCGGCATGAATATTACATGAGGAATGATTATATCTCCATATTGCCTAAGGATTCTTGTACTCTGTCTGTCACCCGGGAGGTGGTTATCCGGCGGTATTGAACCCCGAGGTGGGGGTGTTTTGCTGGGGAAGATAAGTGACGTGGAGATGATGGTGCAATAGATCCCTGTTTTATGCCAGCGCATGAAGATTCCATTTATCAAGGTGTCCATCTGAGCCCGAACACTGCCTTATTCATTGTAGAGTTTGGAATGATTTGCAGTGTTGCGTTGATATTTTCACGTGTGGAGTTGAGTGTTTTGCAGTGTACACACGAGTGTGGGACCCCCGCAGATCGTTCAGGCGACCGAGTGGATAAACACCCTTGATGTAACCGCGCCGGCTCATGAAATCCAGTCTTCACACCAGAGCTGCTGAATGGAGTCCATCTCCTGTCATTATCCAGTCCTGTGAGTACGAAATACAGAGTTAATGTTGACATCCTCGTCTGTTCTCCGTCTGTGCTGAAGCACATCAGAGCTGCTGAATTGAGTTAATCTCCTCATGAAATCCAGTCTTGTGAGTACAAAGTACAGAGTTAATGTTGACAGCCTCGTCTGTTCCCCGTCTGTGCTGAAGCACACCAGAGCTGCTGAATTGAGTCCATCTCCTGCTGTAATCCAGTCCTGTGGAAAGGAAATACAGAGCCAATGTGTGTTGGAGAGACACAGGAAGAGACTGCTTGATTTTAAAAGAGACATTCCTTTAATAAATAAAACGTTTAAATTATATCTTCTGTCCCGCGGGGTAGCTCCTCAGGGTGGTGTGGTAGTTCCCCCGGCCTGTGACATTCATTGGTTAACGCTCACAAGATACATACAATATAAGCATATAACATGATATGTACTTTTATCTGTGTCTCTGCGGGTTATGGTGAGAAAGTGATTGACTGCATGATGCGATATAAGCCTATAACAATGCTGTGAATACGCACATCTGAAGTGTTCGGTGTGGCCGAGTCCTGCGCGTCTCGGCCAATGTGTGAACCCCGCTGGAAGGCGATAACTTTGCTAAGGTTTTGTTTGCTGCAAAAAATAGAACAATATAAAGCCACACGCCAGTGCGCAGCAGGGGCAGAGACGCACAGTTGCAGAACAACTCGGCCACAGCGCATGCGTCAGATGCGCAGCATATAAGCTTTATTAGGGAAAACAAATGATCGTGTCATGTTGTCAGCCACTCTCTCACCATAACCCGCTGAGACACAGATAAAAAAAACTTTAACGTTATATGCTGTTATATTATTGTATATATCACGTGAGGGAAAACAATCAGGATCGTAACATTACACAAGCATGCCAAACGCAACACTATGATCGCTGCTCTGTGCTCATGCAATGCAAAGGCTCATCCAGTGTGAAACAGTAGCGCACCAGATGCGCATCTACTCCTTATGAAAGATGAGCCCGTTTCAACGTTATTAACCAAAATGTGAGCTTTGAGCATTAATCAATGAATATGCTCTCTATCACAGAATGTCCTTCCTCATAGTAACATTGAGCGGCCTGGATATCTTGATTGACAGGAGTTTCGTCCAATCAGCAGTAGCTATCCTATTCCAACAAAAGACCTACCTTTTCCGGTTGACAGAATTGTCATTGTGTTTTCTGACTTGTCGTTTTGTTTTCTGACTTGTTATATATAGTTTTTTGCTTTTTTTGGTGTGTTATAAAAAGAAGTTACATTAAATTTATAGTAAGATTGATGATTGATTGATATGTTCTGGTCACAAATGCAACATTTCTGGGGCAAAATAAGCAAAGTTTTACCTACACGTCTAAACATCAACACTCATCATACCAACCTCAACAATAGTGAATACATGAATGTGTTTTGAACTATGATGTTACCCAGCATGCATTGCAGCATGAAGCTTTCTTTTGTTGATTGTCACCATTGTTGAGTTTCATACACTGATTCTTAATGTCTAATTGATTCAGCTATATAACTCTTCTCTATAACATCACATAATGTTAACAATAACACAGCAATCTCATGAACAACATATCAACCCCACTAACTTCACAATGACTATGCTTGACCCTCGTTTTCTTTGCCGCAACAAATATATAAAAGACGATTTCAATAGGCAAAGAAAATTAATCATTATGAAGACGCATCAAGAGCCTACAGTACTGATCACAGTAATGGTGATTTGTTCTTCTACATGTTAATTTCATGTTGAGGTTACTTGATTCATTTATGTTCCTGCTACATGCATGTACATTTCATGTTGAGAAAACATGACTCAAACATGTGGAACCACTGTCCATGGTTGAATTATGTTAAACCAAAGAGCCATTTTTTTTACTGTAGTAAGTCATTGAAGATTGATTAAACCCCCCCCTTCATTGCCCTGAGTTATAATGAATAAACGAGGCATTTATATAGCGCTTTTTGTGTATTGCTGTACACCCAACGCACTTTACAATCATGAGGGGGGTCTCCCCTCAACCACCACCAGTGTGCAGCATCCCCCTAGATGATGCAATAGCAGCCACAGTAAAACGGTGACAGTGCGCTCACCACACATCAGATATATACTGTGGGTGGAGAGGAGAGAGATATAGAACCAATTCAGTGAAAAGGGGATTATTAGGAGGCCATGATTGACTTAATTGGTTAAATGAACGGTTGCTGCTCAGTTATTTCTGTAAGCAAATGTTTTCCCAGTGACAGAGGAGACATCTTGTGGCTCAATTAAATTGGTGCAAGGAATTGAGATTGCTTTTATTAAAGTTGCTTTGAACATGATAAACCAACAGAATTTGTTGTAGTTAAATTATTGAGAAATCATCTGTCAGAAGGTCAGAAGAAAATATTTAGATAGCAGTGCAGGCCTGTATGTAGATGCACCCCGGTTCTCAAAATCGGTGACTGATGCACATGGAGTGTTTGGGTACTTTAATAAGTACCGGAAAATCCTTATCTGAGTTCCTGATGTTGAGGTAAAGTAGGTGTTCATATGTCATGTGCTCTATCTCAAACATATGTAATATACTGTATAATATGTTGTCACAAATTACTCCAGTGTATACTCATATGCGCAGAGAGGCAACCACTCGACGGACAAATCCACATCTGTTTATGTCGAATACGCCGGTCACAAACTTCACATGGATCCAAAATGAGAAGCTTGTTGATTTTGGTGTGACAGAAGTTGTTGCGAGTGATGGTTTTAGTGGGAAAATAATGGTATAGGCCTACTCTGTTATGCCAGTCAAGAACAATCTGACAATATATGATGAGGTGTACAGAGAAATTTGCTTGACCCATGGACTATTTGACCAGTTAAGAGTTGACCAAGGATGTGAATTTTATTTGCAGCAGGACAATCTTGAAGCCTTTCGAACCAATACCCACCGCCCCCTTTCCAAAACCGAAAGAAAGTGGGTAGAAATAAACGCTTGTATAAACTATTCTATCAAGCATGCATTGTGCTATATTACGAACAATGGTTTCTTGGACATGTATGATCCCTTTTCCAAGCACTGTGTTTCTTGCATTGCTTCTAAATGTTGTTCGGTGGGACTACAGAACTTCGTCTCTGAGTGGGTCGCACACACAATTCCACACAAGGGCATTCCTGATGCTCTTTACAAAGCCCATCTGAGGACTGCACGAATTCCGTCTCACCTTATAGCACCCGCCGAGGTTGTGGCTGCGGACTATATTAACAATGGAGGAAGTTTAACGTATCCATCACCATATGGACAAGACCCTCTTTATGGCTACCCTGACCTCCAGCTGCAGAGGGAAAATCTGTGGTCGTCAACATACCAGTGTGACCATATTTTTTATGCCACTCATCTCATGGGTAATAGTGGTGCATTTTCAGATGCACTGGAGACGTACATGAATATTACATACAGTTTGGAACCATAAGAGTTAATGACATTTGATTATCGACCATGTGATTTCAATTAAATAAAAAAACGAAATGTATGACTACCCTACGTTGTTACATGTGATGTTACAGTGACATTTCCAAAAGTTTTTGATTGCCTAGTAATCACATATCTATGGAAGGTTACTGTTTATAGTCATAAAATAGTATAAGAAGATAAATTGTTTCAATAATAAAATAGTAATGATCTTAAATCAGTCCACAGGATGTTTTTCTTTTATCTTACCTTTCCTTAATGTTAAAGTTAAGGTAACGTTAAATAAATTGACGTATTTGTAAGCCTGTATTTTACATCTCATTTACATTTTCTCACAGAAATGAATATTTCCATATGAATATATAGGCTACATATTACGAATATGACGTGATGCATGCTCTCACGTATCACGCCAAATAACAAAGCCAAGGTAAATAATTACATCATAGCAAAATGATTGCATATATTCGTTCTGTCAGAACTGCGCTAGATTGTTTTGATTAATCTTAACACTGATACTGGACATGTTTTAAAGAGTGATCTGGATCAATCGCAGTACTGACCGGCGCCCGCGGACAATTCATACGTGCGCTTATTACTATCTTTACGGTAATAAATCACTGAAAGAGTGTGCGTCATACCCCTGTACTAATGGTACGACCCACAGAACAGCAAAAACGAAAAATACAATACTTGAAAATCGCCTAGGTTTCATTTGTTTAAATGTTCATTTATTAAAGTACAATTCAGTACAATTAAAATTAAGAAAAGGAGAGAAAATGACAATAATCCCATTGCAAGGTTATCCAGAAAACATTTAAAATTAACGTTTCGGTTTTTTTTTTTTTTTTGCATTTACATTGTATGGTCTGAAAATTGAATTGTGAAGCGTTACGTGGACCCGTAATGTATATAAAATCATAATTGATTGGGTACTTTCAATTGGGAGATGGGTGTCCATAATTATATTTAAAAAAATTTTCCATTGTTGTTTTTAAAAATATATTTTTTATGTTTTTAAAAAAGTGAAGTAAAAAATATTTGTTTTATATTTTATTTTTAAATGATTAAACTTTATGTAAAAAAAATTCCAGGATTATAATGTCCCCGAAACAGAATATGTTTTAGTCCATTGGCTAAGACTGATTTTAACCACACCCCTACATGTTTGATCAAGAATCATTACCGTGTCACTCTCTCTAATAACTACATGCTGAGTAGATCGGTCTTATCGTTTTGAAGTAAATGTGTTCAAAAGTCTGAAAATGTGTGTGTAATTTTAAGGAATTTAAGCAAACTTATTTGGGTGTTATTCCATCAAATTTAGTTTTTATGTGTCTAAATCTGAATCTAAATCTAACCATGTCCTGATTAGGGTCTTTGAGCTAGGCTCAAAAGCATAACAAAATTGTCACTACAAGAACAGTCAAGACCGAAACGTATCACTATATCATTGTTCCGGTAGTGACAAACAGGAACACTTAATCCTTTATTCAGGAAATTTAACAATACTCCATACAGTTATGCAAATCAATAGTATTTAGTATGTTTAAGTATTGATATAGTAGGTTTTCTGTTAGATATTTACTGTCAGATGTGTTTCTCTTGTATAGGTGCTGGCTGCGTATGTGCAACATAGAAAGTTATTTGTATTAACCTAAAATGATGAAAGTCTGTGCAAATTAAATATTGTGATCATTACCAAAACATTACCATCACTACTGAAAATGTGTGTGTCACGACCGAAACATGGGATGTTTGTTAAAAATGAAGTATATTAGATTATCAACCAAGATGTTAATGTTTGGTTCAATGAATATTAACGAATCATTAACTTTGAAATCAGTATGATAAATGTTATGCCTTTTACAAAGAAAGATTGGATTCAAAATACAACAATCTCATAAATTAAGCTTGAAATATTGTTAAAATTGTAACTGCGATTGATTTACATGTGAAAACATTTTAAAAATAGCAAAAATTATATTTAAAAAGTAGATGTAAACAAAATCTTCTTATCAAATTATATATTATAGTGTATCCGTAGTGACAAAATTTGGGGAGAGGAAAAATATTCCAAAACTTTCTGAAATTACAATATGAAAATTAATGTTGTGTAAATTTCTTTGGATAAAAGTGTCTGCTAAATGCATACATGTACAACATTACAATGTTTTTAATGTCACATTTAGTGACATCAAATACAAAGAAATGAAATATAAAAAAGTGAAAACACTCTACAACGGCAGTGAGAGCCAAAAGCAAACAAACCTAAAATGAACTGAATGTAACACAATCTAAACAAAACAACTTATTTTCTACATAAATTCAAGACGTGGTGTCTGAACAAGTGTTTCTAGAGAACTCTTCTTTGTAAGTTATTTATGTAAGATTATGTTTTTTGGATGTTCTTTCTTTGGCCATCAGATGTCCTCGTTGATCTCTGGAATGCGTCTTTGATACATGACTCTTGTGTTCATCAGCAGGGGGAGCACGAGCGGTCTGTGCTTATATTGTGAATCAAAATCGTTCCAGCAGTCAGCCAGTCACAATCATGTAGACTTCAGAAGACACAGATGCATGTTTACAGTGATCTGAGAGCGCACGAGGAGCAGGGATGGCCGGGGGACGCAGGGGACTGGTGGCCCCTCAGAACACTTTCCTGGAGAATATTGTTCGCCGCTCCAATGGTGAGAGAAAGCCTTTCATCATTCCTTTACTAGTGCATCATTTATTCTGCAACATTACATTCAACTCGCTTAAACTTCTCTACCATAAGCTGTGTCTTTTGAGTTTACATTAAATGGGGTTATAGTGTAGGCTATAAGCTCCACAAACATGATTTATCATCAGTGTTTATAGGGTTTACAACCACTGTGTATTCTATTGCAAATATTTCCCTTCATGAGAAATTTGCCTATTAATGCTGTTGATTTTGTAATGCCTAGCCTGTCAATGTATGCACATGTAATATATACGTGTAACACAGTGTGTTTACCCAAGATGCAGGAAGTTCAAAACGTTCATCCAAATGCTTAAACTTACTGTAAAATGTTTTCTTTTAATTTTTCAGTTTGGACATTTTCTCATAGACAGACAGGTGATGTTTTGAACATCCATAATTCTTATCGTGCCATTTATGTTATCATTGTTTGCATTGACATCTGTAGTCTGTAGAATTAGATCCGTATATGTGATTTCTTTTATCCCCCAGTTCATTTTGTTGACGTCATTGTGTTTGTGTTCTGTGTTATTGAAGTTATGTAAATCAAACGAATTTGTGGGATGCTTCAACACTCAAGCAAAACTTTTATGAATGCAGAAATGTATTCTGCGTGGATGATTTTAATAGGGTTGAATAATAAAAGAATGTTTGCTGGTGAAATCCTTATAAAGGACATAGATATCAAATGGGATTTTACTGAACATTTGACATTTCATCTCATTGTAGCTCTTAGGTCTTTTCTATCTTTGCACTTGAGTTAGTGATGAATCACACTGTACATTTGTAAATTCTCAGTCAGCATAGAGATTTGCATAAGGTTCATGACATTGATTGTCCCAAATAGTTTTTCCATGTCTTACTTGTTCAAGTTAACACATTTGCCATCATTCCCCATACACTGAAACACAGAAAGTAAAAGTTTTTGCAACCACACAATTCTCATGAATATTTGAGCGTTTATGATTGGTTAATGCAGGATTTAAAGTGTCCAAGAATGCTAAGTAAGGACCGTGGTGTGTGTCCACCAAATAGTTCCACGGGGTGTCATAAGGCATCACATGTGTCTGTAGACTAGTCCCTGTATACTTAGTGTCCACGAGATATAGTCAAATAAAAGCTGGAGCGATCAGCAAAAAAATGTGTGTTGTACATTGTAGTCTGAAATACAGAATTGATCAGAATTTTAATATAATCAGAATACACAGCTAAAGAATAACCATCCAAACCTTGTACATTTGCTTAGAAAAAATAAACAAATGAATTAACTGATACAACAGTTTTATGTGTGATAAAGTATAATCTCACAGATGGAATAGTTCTTCTCAAAGGCAAGGACATTGTGAGAGCTGTTTATTATGAATTGTATCAGAACAACAGAGATCGATTTAGTAGTTACGAGACCTGTATACCTTTGCCGATACCTCATTCGATCAATCATAATATCCAGTATCTAACAGACTTCTCATTATTTCCTGGCAGACACCAATTTTGTTTTGGGTAATGCCCAGATTGTGGATTGGCCTATTGTCTACAGCAATGATGGATTCTGCAAGCTGTCTGGTTACCATCGTGCTGAAGTCATGCAGAAGAGCAGCACTTGCAGGTTCTTTCCTCATTTACCGTCTAATGAATGATCACAACATTGAGGCAGTTACATTAGAGTGAGTCTGAAACTTATGGAGACTCACAAGCTTGTGATTGTTTCATAACGTCTGAAATGTTTCTGAAAAACGATTTGGGACATTTATTTTAGAAAGGTATGCTTTTCTTTCTTAGACTCGCTGGTCTTGCCAACATGGATAGATTATTAAAGAGAATAAAGATTGTGTCTCTGTGTAGTTTGTGTCTCTGTGTTTAAGAGGTTGATGTTTATAAATGCATCTCTTTCTAATTTTTCTAGCTTCATGTATGGAGAACTTACTGACAAAGAAGCCTGCGAGAAAGTCAATCAGACATTTGAGAGCTATGAGATAAACTCTTTTGAAATACTCATGTACAAGAAGAACCGTAAGTTGGCTGTTTGAAATGAAAACAAGAGTCTATGTTTAGCATGTTTTGACGGATTATTCATAAATTTTGTTGTTGCAGGGATGCCAGTGTGGTTCTTCGTCAAAATTGCTCCAATCCGAAATGAACAGGACAAGGTTGTGCTGTTTCTGTGCACCTTCAACGACATCACAGCGTTCAAGCAGCCTATTGAAGATGATTCATCTAAAGGTCTGACGTGACACACTATCAACCTAGATACATGTTCAGTTAATGTTCCAGATTTAATCTCAGGTGTTATAACCCAACTTTGTCCTAAAACAAGTTACTTATTTATATTTAGGTACAGTATGAAAGGTTTGACTAAATTGTGAATGCTGCAGTCTTAATCTGTCAGCATACAATAAAAACACAAATGTTCACTAAAACCTTGTTTAATTAAGCAAATTAATTAGGTTACAGATTTGTATTGACTCGTGTGTGTGTTTAGGGCAGTGATACACACAGGTATTTCATCCGATAGCTGTTACTAAATGCTGTAGTGTTTTTTTGCATTGCTGGAATGTTGTCTTCAGCAATTCTGCATCAAGGCCATACATTTCACATTATATTTAATCATTTTCTTTATAATGATTCATGTGTTTTTTTCCTTATCTGTTATATTTCCTAAGGCTGGGGTAAGTTTGCTCGCCTGACGCGAGCATTGACAAGCAGTCGTGGCGTATTACAGCAACTGGCTCCAGCTGTCCAAAAGGGCGAGAATGTCCACAAGCATTCCCGTCTGGCTGAGGTAAAGTGTGTGTATTCAAGCACCTTCATCAGAGGAACACTGCACACATTTATCTCTGAGCACTTTTGGCCAGAATCCCCTCTGCTGTGCTAAGATACATTTCCACTCCATGTGAACATCACCTGAGGCTTATGAAATCAGAAGCTGTGTGAAATCCTTCTGTAAGATTTCCATGACAGCTTCAAAAACTCTGAGCACATCCCGAGAAACATTCTGAGTTTACATTACACAACACGCATAGCATAGCAAATCATACACTAACTGTTTAATGAGGTGTCTAATACATATTAATTTTTACAATCTTATTTGTATGTTTAAAAAAAAGCATTGTAGGATGGAGTAAATAAGAAACGTCTGACCCTATCAGCGAGTGTATATGAGAGTGTGTGTGTGTCGTAACTCTTGCTCAGACATTTATGAATTGATTTGTGTTACCCATCAGGTGTTGCAGCTGGGCTCTGACTTTCTGCCGCAGTATAAACAAGAGGCTCCTAAAACACCCCCCCACATTATTCTGCACTACTGTACCTTCAAAACCACCTGGGACTGGGTGATCCTCATCCTCACCTTCTACACGGCCATCATGGTGCCCTACAACGTGTCCTTCAAGACCAAGCAGAACAACGTCACCTGGCTGGTGGTGGACAGCATTGTGGATGTCATCTTTCTGGTGGATATTGTGCTGAATTTTCACACCACTTTTGTGGGACCTGCTGGAGAGGTCATCTCAGACCCAAAGCTCATCCGCATGAACTATGTGAAGACCTGGTTCGTCATAGACCTCCTCTCCTGTCTTCCTTATGACGTCATCAACGCCTTTGAGAACGTCGACGAGGTGAGTTTACTCCTGAACCCTCAACCTAAGGAACATGTTGTAAAAAGACACGATCACAACCACAAACCCTATTTTTAACTGGCTGTTGGGTTGTCTGAATGACCAGAGGCACGTACACAGCAGATTTGTTGTGTTACAGCTGAATGGAGCTGAGAATCTTTCAAGCAAAAGTAAAATCTTTTTTGACTTGTTATTGTTTTTTTATTACCTGTAAGTATTAAATGGTAGTTTGCATACATTATAAGATGAAAAGATATCATGTGTAGGGTTGGCAATTGTTTGAATTGTATCGATTCCGATTCCAATTCCGATTCTGCTTATTGATTTCGATTCTTATCGATTAACAGTTTCGATTGCGCAGTTGAATTAAAACATTTATTTATCAACCTGTATGGTTTTAGCCTGCTTATTGACTTGTTTGCAAAATATATATATATTTATGATCACAATTTTGTGTATATACACATAGAACCATGTTTTTTCTGATTTATTAAAATTAGTATTATTATTGTTGAACTATGGTTAAACTGTTGTAACTCAACTCAACTTTATTTATATAGCGCTTTTTACAATTGTCATTGTTACAAAGCAGCTGTGCATGAGACATATTGACTATAAGCAAAACAATTAAAGTTATACCTGTAAAAACAAGAAAAAAGGTGAAAACACAGAAGACAGACATACCCACATACAAATGCTCCACACACACAAAATGCACATGTACTAAAACACATACACATACACATACAAGCACGCACGCACGCACACGCACACACACACAGACAAGCACGCACACACACCCAAAACTCCAATCGAGAAAAAAAAACATAACTAATTTCAACTATAATTAAATTATTGTTAATTTGTGGTTCCTGTGCTTTTAAATGCAAATACTATAGTTAAACTATGCTTACTAAAGTAAGAATATTGTTAATTTTCATAAGGGCTTTTATTGAGATATCAGCAGATCACACAACGCAAAATATCTGAAAATATACATACAGGAATTGAGAAGAGGATTTCAAATTTTAATCACAAGTATCCGATTGCTATTCCTTTTGTTTCCGATCCGATTTCTAGCCTTTCAATTCCGATTCCAAATTGGAATAATTTTCGATTCCCAAGTCCCAACCCTAATCATTTGTGATATGTCTTCTATTGTATTTTAATGTATATTTTAGTTATCAGCCAAAAGAATGTTAAAATAAATAATTAGAAGTGAATTAAAGCAGATACAGACGTATCATTTAATATCTGTAAATGTAAAGGTCTGTAAAGCCGCTGTGCTGTTTGAGAAACTGCAGAAATATTGATATGTTATCTGGAAGCATGCGGCCGTGTCAGTCTCAATCTTTCTGCTGAAATTGCATTATCGCCTTACGGTCGCTCTTGATGGCTTTGATGGATTTTATTCCAGTATGTCAGGTATTTCCCTCTGGACCATGAATGAAAGTGAGTGATATAGTACTGCATCATTCTTTATAGAAAGAAAGCCCCTGCAAGCACACATTTGTGCTTTTCACCCTACAACAACTATTAAATCCTTCTGTCATTGCTTTATAATTCCATGTACATTCAGACCCCTCAGATATCACCGTCTCAGATGGATAATACGTCCCGCAGCCATCATTACCAGCGTTGTGTTTCAAACTCGCTCAAGCATTCAGCTTTATTAACAGATTGTGGTGCACTGCAGGGTACAAGGAACTGTTTTGTCATTGATTAGTGTAGCAAGCATTGGTTTTATAATGGAAACATTGTTGAAGTCATCTGCGAACACAACATGCAAAGCTAATGGGCACATATGTGCAGTGTCTTACTGTATGTAAGCCTACAGAACATCTCAATCTGTGAGCCAAAATCAGCAGCCACTACACTCCTTATCATACTCAACGGCAATGTCGTATAGAGGTCATTCTCATTACCGGCACAGACGTGCTGTCCAGCAGTGACAAAAACCCGCAGTGTCATGTGTGTTCCCCTGCACAGAAACTGCAGTGCAAATAAGATGTGTTTGAATCGAACGAGCTGTATATTGTCTAAATGTTGGAATAAGAAAAAGTCTGTCACATCCCCAGTGATCTCAGGCTTCTTAAAAAAAGTATCATTCGTTTATCATTTACTAAGCCTCATGTAATTTAAAACCTTTCTCTTCATTTGCAGACAAAAATAAATAATTTGAAGAATGTTGATAACCAAACAACACTGAACCCCATTGCCTTCCATTGTGATGAGACATTTCTCAAAATATCTTATTTTGTGTTAAACAGAAGAATGAGCCACATACAGGTTTACAATTACATGAGAATAAATAAATGATAACTGAAGTTTTAGTTGAACTATCCCTTTAAGACTTAAATGTTCAGTTTCTCTAGGAAGATAAATGGTGACAAGACATAAAGGGTGAAGGTCAGAAACAATGGCAGATAGTGACAGTCAATTTTAATTTCATGTTGACTTTGCCACTAAAGCCTCACACGACCTGTAAAATGGTGTCCTTGGTTTTGGCACAGATGTTAATCTAGAAAGTGAAAATTCAGAGCCATATTTTTCCTGGGGCTGTCGTAGCTGTCAGGTTGCTGTGCCGTAGCCTGCAGTGAAACAGAGGATTAAAATGCTCACAGTCAACACTCTTTCCCTGCTACTGTACCCACACGACAGAACCAAAGCCCGGCCAGTGGGTCTGTTGTAAGGCCAATGTTGTGTTGTTTAAACACAATCCAGTAAAAATGTCAACAGTATTACGATGCTGCGTTGTGTTGTACATGTGCAGTAATATGTCACTGAAAATTCACACAATTTTAACCAGGACCCGGTTTGCTGCTGGCATTTGACAAGCCGTTGACAAGTCGCATGTTATTATATTATTACTGTACAAAAATCAAATCAAATGTCACAATTTCCTGAGTATCCCAAGAAAGCAAATTATGTGAGTGTGAGTAAGACATATACTGCGTTATGCAACATGTCAAAACTAGCTCAAATATATCTTACCCATGTCGTTTGCTTATGCAATTGTTACATTTTGACATCTGCTCACGGGAGCCGGAAGCACAAAAAATGTGGGTGTGTCCGACTCCTCCCCCAGCAGCTTCTGGGTGTAGTGAGAAAAACGTGTGACTCGTAGTTTTGACGCTACTATTGACTTCATTTTCACATCACATATCAGACCGTACAGGCATTTATTTTCATCAAAATGAAGAAAAGATTAGAAAAATGTCTAACAGGTTTTTAATAGTTAAGTGTATGGTAAGTTTCAGAGTAGTAGGGAGGTCTTTATTGTCCCAATTAGTTGGCATCCTTGTTATCATTTCAATAAATTTGATCATTTACAATCTATTATTACTGTATAATGTACAACAATACCTTGTTTACCTTACTGTGTCGAAACGGAATGGAGTTTAATCAGGGTTGCCAGGTCCAGGAAATATTTCCAGCCAATGACCCTTCAAAACCCGCCCAAGAGGAATGAAAAACAAGCCCATTTTTTTCCGGTGTCACATCAAAGTTGACAACTTTGGTTTTGTTGTCCTGATGTTGAATGTCAGCTCTATGCAGATGATACAGTACTATACACATCTGCCAAGTCATCAGCCAAGGTTGCTGCACTTCTAAATGAACAAATGGAAAGGATATTTATATAGCTCCAGGATAACAATTTTACATTAAATGTCAAGAAAACTGCATCTTACATAAAGCAAAAAGAAAGTTTCTTTATAAAGTAATAGAGGAAGTAAATACATTCTGTTTCTTAGGTGTCTAAAGCTTTCAAAAATAATTTAAATTAATTTAAATTGTTTTAAACTTATTAGACATTTCATTACAGCAGAGGCAGCTCATCTTTATTTGCACCGAATTATTCTTTCCCGCATCTCATATTGTATCACAGTTTGGTCCCAAACTAGTGCGTATATGTATAATACATTAAAAGTAGTTTTAATGTATTAATTATGCCTTGTACTGCACCTTATAATGTCTCATGAATAATTGTAACTACTGTTTATACATTATAACACTTATCAGTTCATTGTTACTCTTATAATTTAACAACATTGAATATATTACAACACACATAATGAACAATTATAATGCATGGTCATACCATTTAATAATCATTAATAATGCATTATACCTAAAGGCCAAGTAAGTAAAGTCTTACCGTGAAAATAGATACTGTAAAATTGGGCTCTAAAAATAATGGATAAAAAGCCAAATCAACGGCATCACTTTCATATTTTAAAGAAAAGGGCCGGTCTGGGTGAGCATTCTCTTTTAGATAGAATGCATCTTTTGTTCCGACACTTTCATTTTAGCAATTTTACGTGTCATATACATGTATGGGCAACTTATAACATACCAAAGACACAGAAAAACACGTATTCGCATCATATGACCCCTTTAAGCATTCCTCAAGTGGAATGGATTTGACTGATGCTGCTTTGCGCTAAATGAGAGACACTAAAAGTGTGTGGGTCCAATATCATTGGTCTTAAAAAGTGAGTGGGTCCTGTCATCCACATATTACGGTTCCGACACATATAATAATCATAATAATATGCACAGTCTGTAATGCAGTATGACAGATTTGGTTTAACAGATTTGTATATTGCAAGATAATTTTTTTGTGCTATTCTTAAAGGGATTAGTCTTAAAGGCCTACTTTACAGCACTGATCTGATAAATGCATGAATGATTTTCTAACCCGTTCTTATTTACTTCTTGTAGGGCATCAGCAGCCTCTTCAGTTCCCTGAAGGTTGTCCGTCTGTTGCGATTAGGGCGTGTGGCCCGTAAGCTGGACCACTACATAGAATACGGGGCGGCGGTGCTGGTCTTGCTGGTTTGTGTCTTCGGTCTGGCTGCCCACTGGCTGGCCTGCATTTGGTACAGCATCGGAGACTATGAGGTCATAGACGAGGAAGCTAACGTGGTCCGTACGGATAGCTGGCTGTATATTCTCGGAGAAGCCGTCGGCTCGCCGTATCGCTTCAACGCCAGCGGCACGGGAAAGTGGGAGGGGGGACCCAGCAAAGACTCAGTCTACATCACGTCACTGTACTTCACCATGACCAGTCTGACCAGTATTGGCTTCGGGAACATCGCGCCCACCACTGATGGAGAAAAGATCTTCGCTGTGGCCATGATGATGATTGGCTGTGAGTAAAAATAATTATATTTTTGCTGAAGCTATAGCTGTACGACAATATGATTCAGTTGTGTAATACATGGCTCCATAACACATTACCCAAAAATTATTGACAGATCTATTACAGTGAATCTCAGTCTCAGTATCTAACACAACAGTCAGAAAGTCATCTTCATGCTGTCACTTGCATTATATAGAAACCGTGTTGGTTGTAAAGGTGTTTTTATTGCATAGATGAAGAACAAATTGTTAGGGCGATCTAGATTTTATTAAGTCCAGACACAACACTATTTATGAAGGCACAATTTTTCTGCTGTGGAAAAATGTGAAGATGCACAGACAGTAAAAGTGAATGGGCAATACATTCTGATGGGTTTAAAAGCAGATGGGGAGTTGACCCATAACTAAAGATGCATCATTTATATTTTTTTTTTAAAAGTACATATGTTAGATGTGGTTATTATTTTTTACTACCTTTTAAATAACTTTTGTTATGAACGTGAGGAAGAACCCAAGCGCAGGCAGACTTATGGGGGTAACAAAAACAAGACTTTAATAATACAACAAAATAAAAACCCACAATCGGGAAACAAGGACCAGACTAAAGAATAAACAGAAACAAAAGACTTCCCACGTGGGGCAAAACATAAGGGCAGGTTCAAAACTAAAACTCACAAACAATGTCCAGAAACAGGGTAAGGTAATCCAAAATACCACGGCGATACAAGGCACACCGTGCATAGCACTAGCTAAAAATACATACACATGCAACGAACGAGCACAGGACAATGAACACAAGGATGTTTTAAAGGGAGACAGACAAAGGATAATTAACAAGGAGCAGGTGCGGGTAATGAAACACTCAGGGAAGGTTAACGAGGAAACGAGATAGCGGGAACAAAGACACGGACTGGAGAGAGAGTATTGAAGGCCGATAGGGTCAACATCTCCCTCTCACATAAAACATAAGGCTTCGTCATGAATCCGCCTCAAGACCAGGAACAGGCATGACATGAAGGCAGATCCATGACAAACTTTTGTCCTTAAAGCTTAAACTGTACAGAACCTAAACGATTACATTATTTACAACATCCAGTGTAACTTAAGTGTATTCTTTAAATTTGGTTTATATTTGTACTGCATATTTTTTCTCTTAAAGAGACACATGCTTTATCCGGGTCACATAGGCAACAGGCAAAGTAGGGAAGCTCACACATCCTTGGCCCTGCTACTTCCTCCTGGGGATTCTAAGGGGTTGATAAGTGAGATATCTCAGTGTGTCCTAGGTCTGCCCCATGCTTTCTTGCCAGTTAAATATGACAAGTTCATTACCTCTGTGTGGCGTTTTACCACCTCAACTGTGTGTCCTGAGTGCCCTCCAGATTTCTTAACTTCACACCCTGTCTCTAAGGGCCAGATACCATACAGAAAAATAATCATTTCAGCTGCTTGCATCTGCAATTCTGTTCTTTCGATCACTACCCACAGCTCATGACCATACAGTAGATGAGGGCCAGAACATAGATTAACTATAAATTGGCAACTTCACCCTCAGCTTTAGTTTTCTTTTTACTGCATTACTGCTGCCACTGCACCACTTCAACCTGCCCTCACTCGTGAACAATATCCTATCATACTAAAACTCCTCCATCTGGTGAGGTAATTCACTCCGTATGTGATGTTACCCTTTCCAAAATGGTGGCTGGTGTCTGAGATACGCTCATCCGGTGAATCTGCTTTCCTCTCAATGTGTGTTTTCTGTACCAGGATGTGTGTGTGGAGGGGGTCTCTACCGAGTCGTGAGTGATGCGCTTGGCTGCCTGAGGGTGACGGTGATATGAAGTGTCATCAGGGGAGGGGGTTCTGACATTAAAGCTTCTATACAGCAGGCACTGATTCAGTCTGACACTACTGTCACATACTCATAGAACGTGTGCTTCTGCATGTGCTTATGTACAACTTCATTCTGTTTTTGCCTTAAAGCGATACTTCATGAAAAAACGAAAATTCCGACATTATTTATTCACCCTTATGTCTTTCCAAACCTGTAGAGCATTTCTTGCATTGTGACTTAATTTTATTATATGTAGTCACATTTCCCCTCAAATAAAAAAAATCGGTTCTATATGTAATACTGTAATTCCCAGTAATGGAAATATGTGATGCTTTTACAAAACGGGCTTCATTCTTTTTTGCTGGTTTTCTTGGCAATTGTGTGATTAGGGATTGTTGGTTGCTGTGAGGATTAAACAGTCGGTGAATTAAGGCCACTTTGACTTGATGTGATGTTGGGATGAGAATACAGGCCAAGACTAAAATAAATCCTTAACCTGATTCTGTTTCACGTACAGTTGATAGTCATAGTATCACTACAGAACTACGATCATGTTATTGCTCTTTCATGGCTCAGGAGATTTGATGGAGTTCTTTATTGTGTCATTTGGGGATTGGTTTAGTCTTTACTCAGGAGAATAATTACTCAGGAGCAATAAAAAGAGAAACAAATGAGAGTGTAATGGTTGAAACACATGAAGAGAATGGAGGTGTAAAAGTATTGTAGAGGTAATCCGGATTTGATGACAAATGTTTGAGATCATTTTGAGATCTTCAATAATATTGAATTTTGATTGCAGACTTACAAATCTGGGCTCACTTTGAGGCGTTGAGAACCCTTGAAACTCCAATGAAGACATTTGTGAGATTTCAGATTCTTTTCTCAGGAGGAATATCAGAGATGCAGATCTGACATAAGCAAAGGTTTCTATTTGTTATCCATTCATTCTCATTGATGTCTAGCAGTAAAAACAGAGATATTAAAGAGATCTTAACTGTGATTTTTATTTCTTGTGGATTAGTACTTCACTGGTTCTTATTTGTTGATGTTGACATCAGCTTTTACCGTTGCTAGAAATTCTGCTTTAGTTTGATGCTTTATAAACCTAACCTATACTGCAACTGTACCCCGATCTATACTTCTAATCTTCATTATAAAATCACAGCAGCATGGGGCATTCTTTCTGTTTGTGTGTTGTCTGACTGTGGAGAGAGAGAAAGAGTTCATCTTTCTTCTGTTTGTCTTCGGGTTGTCATGTCTTCATCTCTTGTTACTCATGAGACTCGTTACAAGCTTGATACACTTCATTGAGAACACACAGAGCATTAAAGTGATCATTCTTTCATGAGCGAGCTGGGACACTCTTTGCTTTCTTTATACTGTATGTCATCAAGCATGCGACAGATTGAGTTTTTATGGTTTACGCTGCATATGCCCTGTGCTGTAGCTCAACATCCCTGCTAAATTGTCATCATTTATATTCAATAGTGAGAAACAAATGCACTTTTTATTCATTTAAATTGAGTTGTCAGTCAAGTAAAATTTAAACTCATGACTGAAGTTTGGATCATTAGGATTTTATTATGGGCTTTTGACTAAACCCTTTTTGAACAAAGAAAAACACATGACCAATGTATTTCATAAACATTACAGCACAGTGGCAGTATTCATATGTAAAACAACATTAATCAGATATTACAGAGGCATGTGAACATCTTCTGCATGAGAGGGAGAGAGAGAGACTGTGGGGACAGTGGATTATATAATGACAGAGCTGTCCAATTCTTTGTTTATTGGGAGCTGCTCTTGAGCACATTAAATAAGAATCTGAGTGAGTATGACCCTTATAGGTGTAAATAAGAACACATTTCATTAATGAGTAAAAAACACCTTCCATCCATCCGCTGTACAACTGTAAAGTTTACACAATCTTTTTAAAGTCAGTCACAAATGATTTACATATGTTTTGAGCCACGCAGTATACATAATATGCACAAGTTTCAGTTTCTCAGAAAGTCTTGTGAAAATTCCCAGCAATGCAATCCACAAATCAAACTCTCTCTGTAACTTCCAGTTTCACTTTTACAGGGCAGGGAAGGTTACTTTTCAAATGTATTCCACTACAGATTACAAAATACATGCTTTAAAAAGTAATCTGTAACGTATTTTGTTAGATTACGCAAATTTTGTAACTAAATCTAAATACTTTAATATATTTTGGAATACTAATAAATTCCGGAACACAAAGCGATCACCAAACAGAAGACTATCCTCTGCTTATTATTTTAAACAACATCAGTTTTACAGTTTTACATCATTAGACATTATAGTCCACAATTCTAAGAAAAGAAGTCAGAATTGTGAGTTATAAATCACAATTGTGAGAAAAGGTCAATACTGTGAGACAAAATGCTGCAATAATTACCTAAAAAAATACTTAAGAAAGAAACTCATAAACGACTAGCACAAAACATGAAAACAGTCGATGATCAGACGATTATGATTCAAGGGTATGTACATTTTTTAATGTGGCAGTTTGTATAAATTCCGTCAGTTTGTCTTGTGTACTATGTAAAACGTGTATTATGTGATATAGCTTATTCAGGACATAACTAAATAAAATTAACATGTAATTTCTACCAACCCAGATCCTTCTTTTGATAAAATTATTAAAATTTGGCATATTCAGCAAGGGGTATGAAACTTATGAGCAGAACTGTAGTGTAGGATGCTTTTGCAGATTGTCAGAGTCAGAGAATCAACGTTTGCTGTTTATATTAATTGCCTGTTACATTTTATATAATGTTTAAATGGAATAAATTACATTAAAATTAATCACTTTGGTAATTGAAAATACTTTTCGGATGTAACTTTAATTTGATTACCACCTATTAAAAAAACTGTAATGAAATACAGTTACAAAAATGTTGTATTTTAAATACGTAACCAAGTTACATGTATTTTGTTACTCCCGGGCACTTTTATCACACAGTAAATCGTCTCGGTTACGTATGTAACCTCGGTTCCCTGATGGAGGGAACGAGACGTTGTGTTGAGAGACGACTGGGGTTTGATTTGAGAACCTATCATCTCCGAGATGAATTTCTAAACGCCAATAGGATTGGCGAATGGCCCGCCCACGCCAGTCTCCGCCCCGTGCATACGGGTATAAAAGGAAGATGGCGGCGGTCATTCACTCACCTTTGTGCTGAGGAACCTGAGAGAGAGTTCTCGGTCACTGCAGCGGGTCGGCGCAGTGATGTGGCATGAAGACACAACGTCTCGTTCCCTCCATCAGGGAACCGAGGTTACATACGTAACCGAGACGTTCCCCTTCAGTCGGTCTCTCGACGTTGTGTTGAGAGACGACTGGGGAAGAATCTACACACGCCACGGCACTACGCCGCATTACGATCTCCAGCGGAGCGACAGTGACCGGCCTAGCGAGTCAACTGAGCGCTATCGCGATGTAATCTTCCAGTGGATTCAGTATCAGACATACTAAGAAGCTTCTACTGACGGTCATCACGGAAGGTGGCGTTACCCCTGTAACGAGGTCCCTTCCGGGCCGCACTGGGAAAAACACTACTCTCTCATGAAGAGTGTGTTGCGGAGCCCACATCCTACCACGTGGGGAGGTACATGTGGAGGTAAAAGGCATGGTCTTCCCCTGGGGAGAGCGCATGCAGGAATGTGTCAACCCGACTCGGGGGACAGCGTCCTCGGTGGAGAGCCACCGGAGGGGAGGTCACAGATTCGCCTATAGGGGAAAACGTGAAGAATCTACATACGGGACTACCCTGCAGGGGAGTCACTACGTATGGGGCACTAGTCCAAGTATAGGGGTCCGCCTGAATAGGGGTGACTCTACCAGTACTGGACTTGGTTCCAACAGATCGCTCCGCCCGATCTGTTACCAAATGCCATGCTTAATGATGGATGGAAGCCTATACTTCACCCTAAGGGGGGGAATAGTAGGGAGGCTGATAGCGCACGCTACTCACCTGAAGAGGGGAGAAGGCGCTTTCGCAGGCGTACGTCCAGGCCAGATGCCGGCCCCTATCCTTGCCGGACGCGGGCTGACACCTGTTCCACTCAGAGGTTGCAAAACCTCATGAAGGTTCTGGGCATAGCCCAACCCGCAGCACTGCATATGTCTGCCAGAGTGGCGCCCTGGTCAATGTCCACGAGGAGGCCACACCGTGAGGAGTGGCTCTCACTACAAGTAGGCCTTGACCGGAGGATTGGTACGCCAAATGGCATTCGCAATCCAGCGCGCCAACTCTGTTGGAGACAGTCCTCCCCTGGGCTGTCTCTAGAACAGACAACGGCTTCTCAGGCTCTGCGGCCTCGTGGGTTCTCTCCTTGGGAGGAAGCCCCGATGAGAAGAGACGCCACTCGAAAGCCCTAAGCGGCATGGCGGGGGGATGCTCCATCGGCGGCAAGCCGCTCAAACTCTCCTCGTCCCGTCCAAGGACCAGGCATGGAGGATCCAGAGGCCTGGAAAGGGGGCCACACCGTGCCCTTCCCCTGCGGACGATCGTCAGGGGAATCGGTCGGGGGGGGCTGTCATCAGAGCCATCAGGTCTGGGAACCAAGTCTGGTTGGGCCAGGACGGCGCAACTCGTAGGACTTGGTGCCACTCCTCCCTGACCCTGCACAGGTCTGTGCAGGGAGGCTCACTGGGGGGGTTCTCCTCTTGTCTCGCGGTCAGCTGTGCGCTAGGGCGTCCCTGCCGAGGGAACCCTCGGTCAGGGAGGCCCAAGCGAGGATGGGTGGGGTTCAGGCAGTGTCCTGCCGAACCGCTCCCATCAAGCCGAACTGCGCGGAGATGGAGTCGCCATTCTCCACGGGGAGTTTCCCTGCCGAGAGAGCGCATAGGCTGTCCGGTACAGGTTCTCCAGCATGAATGCGCTTGCAGAGACTTGTTGACTCCATAGGGGGAGGCGTCGGGCGGGTTGCGACTTTCGCCGTGAGCGTGTGCCGCCCTCGAATGAGTACGCCACGGCAAAAAAATGTGCTGTCCGACCGGACTAGCACGTATGTCCTGCACTAGGGGCAAAGCCTCCTCAGTGCCAGAGGACAGTCGACAACTCCAGGCACTATGTGCCGTCACAGTTGGGACCCGTCCCAGTCCGCTACTGCGTGCCCGTTGCACACTGCCCCTCATCCCTTCAGGGAGGCGTCAGCCGTACCACGACGCGCCTCGACCTGCCCGAGCGGAACCCCTGCTCGGAAGGGTCAAATCTGACCAGGAATGAGGGTACACCAGCACTGAGGCGTAACCGTCATCCGCCTAGCGTTGGGGTGCTACGCCGTTCCCGGAACCCGACTCTGAAGCCAGTGCTGAAGCGGTCATATAGGACATCAACCGAGCGGGATACCCCTGCTGAGGATGTCACATGCCCCAGGAGCCTCCGAAGTGTTTTCGGTGGGACCGCTGGACCCTACCTGATCCGTGCCAGGTAGTGCAGCACTAACTGTGCGCGCTCGCAGTGAGCCGCTGGTATCCAAACAGAGTCTAGTTCCATACCGAGAGAAGAGGTGCTCAGCGTTGGGTGAGCAGGCTCTTATCCCAGTTGACCTGAGGCCCGAGACGGTCTAGGTGCCGAAGCACGAGGTCCCTCGCGTACCCAACATCTCACGAGTGTGCCCAAGACAACAGTCGCCGAGACAGCTGAGAATTCGCACGCCTGTACCCAGAGGGGACAAGGCGGCCTCACTGAGTTTATACAAACCCGAGGAGGCAGGGCCAGACCGAAGGGTTGGATGCTGTATTGCCACGCTCTTCCCTCGAGCACGAACCGCATAACGGCCGGTGTCGAGGGAGGATGACATACGCATCCTTCAGGTCGATTGCCACGAACCAATCCTGGTGACGAATTGAAGCCAAGATGTACACCTGCGTCAAGATCCTAAACTGCAGCCGGAGGTGCCTGTTAGAGATGCAGATCCATGATGGGGCGCTGCCCCGCCCCCCTTTTTTCAGGCACTATGAAGTATGGGTGTAACCCCAAGGACATCTCGGTTATCAGGACGGAATCGACCATATGTTCGCCGCGGGGCGGCGACCTCCTCCCGAAGTGCGGGGGCATTCCCTCCTCGCACCGAGGTGAACGGAATGCCCCGAGACTTCGGTGGGCGCATGGCGAACTGGATCGTATAACCGAGATGGATCGTCCTCTCCAGCCACCGAGACGGGCTGATGCACCGTGACAACGGGTCAGAGAGGCGATCTCCTTCACCATACCTGGGAGGGCTGGTTCGATGGCTGACAGAACGGTCACCTCGCACCATGGGGGAGGTTGACGGTTCTGTTGACTTACCTGCTTTGTGGCGCTGGTCGACCAACGTCACGTGGAGGTTGTGTTCGGCCGCGCTATCCATCCTCACCACCGTCTGCTTGAGGGTGCTGTGGAGGAAGGGAACCCAGGGAAGACAACTCTCTTAATGAGGAGGTGGGTGCTGGGCCTTGGAAAAGGCCCGGACTTGATGGAGACGCGCAGGTAGCGTCTCGTCCCGACCCCGCGAAGAATGGCAGAGTCGGACCCGATGTTTCCCCCGGGTTCGTCCCGTCAGGGCCGCTTGGGGTCCTCCCTTGCGGGCTGCTGACGGGGGGGTCGCTCTCCTCCGCGTTGGTCTGCGTCTCGGGCGGGCTGCCCTCTGGGAGAGCCCTGCGCCGGAGGCACCACTGCGGAGGGGCGGGGCTGTCGGGAAGCAGGCTGCGCTCGGGGACGTGACGACCTGTGGGTGGTCATGCCGCGGCGAGGCAATATCTGCGGTATTGCCCTAGTCTGCTTCTGCACCGCGGAGAAACTAATGACGTCCTCCACGGTGTCTCCAAACAGCCCGGCTTGCGAGATAGGCGTGTCCAGAAGGCGGACCTTCTGGACGTTACCCATCTGTGCAAGGCTTAGCCACAGATGCCTTCCTTAGGCCACCATAGTGGGCATCGACCGACCCAGTGCTCCTGCCGTGGCCTTCGTCGCACGGGGCGCGAGGTCTGTGGCAGTGTGCAACTCACTCATGCGAGTGGGGTCAGGCTTCCCTTCATCCAGGTCCTTCAGGGCTTTAGCCCGAAAGACTGGAGGATCGCAATGGCGCGGAGGGCGGAAGCAGCCTGTCCAGCAGCGTTATAAGCCCTCGACCCGAATATCGAGGAGAGCCTACACGCTCTGGACGGGAGTCTAGGTCGACGCCCCCAGGTGGCAGCCGTCTGCGGGCACAGGTTGCACCGCTACAGCACGCTCCACCTGGGGGCGTCAACATAGGCTCGGCTGCTCCGCCCTCCAGGGAAGTCACAGCTGTAGAGCTCACAAGTGTGGAACGCACCGAAAGGGGCACATTCCACGACCTCGTGAGTTCCTCATGCACCTCCGGGAGAACGTCACCTGGGTGGTTCGCGTTTTTTCACCACGCCCCGCCCCCAGAAACCGTTCGTTCAGCCGCGAGCGCTTCAGGGAGGGCGTGACGCACCTCAACCCGATGCTCGCGGCCGCCCGGGTTAGCACGACCGACATCTCCGCGTCGGTTCCCATCACGAGCTCTACCGCTTGTGGGCGGGAGCTCGGAGAGATCGTCCGCGTCAGATGCCAGTAGGCAGCTGTCCGATGCCGCGACAGAGATTTCGTCCTCATCCCGTTTACGAGCCTTCCCGCTATGGAACGGTCAACCGCCGCCCATCGGGGACGCACCAGGTGCGCAAACTGGGGTATGGGCGGTCCGCCGAGCCGGAGCTGGCGGAGCGACATCCATAGAGATCCCCATATCACCCCCGCTGCTCGTCGAGGCGGTCGACTTCGCCGAAGCGGCAGTCAGACTCGCCTGAAAGCGAGCGGTTGGCGGCAACAGTCCCGAAGAACGTCGCCAGCCGTGACCGCAACACCTTGATAGACATGTCCTCGCAGACAGAACATATCATATCAACGAAACCGGCTTCAGCATGCTTGATGCCCAAACATGTGACGCGGGTTTCATGGCCGTCTGACTCGGGGATGAGTCTGCCGCACCTAAGGACACAGCTGCGAGACATGCTCAGCAGCTGGAGAAATATGCTCTTTTAGAATAGGCTCTGTGGTAAACTGCCATATGTCGAGTGGAAGGCCGTCACGAGAAGGGATTCCGCGTCGCGCCGGCAGGAGAAGAAACACTCTCGAAGAAAATAACATGCAACATAAATTGCACTAGTTCCGAAGAACAAAAGGTGAGTGAATGACCGCCGCCATCTTCCTTTTATACCCGTATGCACGGGGCGGAGACTGGCGTGGGCGGGCCATTCGCCAATCCTATTGGCGTTTAGAAATTCATCTCGGAGATGATAGGTTCTCAAAATCAAACCCCAGTCGTCTCTCAACACAACGTCGAGAGACCGACTGAAGGGGAACAGATGGATTACAGAAGATATCGTGCTGTAGTATACAGAAGTGATTATTTTGGAATTTCCTTTTTTACAGCCGGAGGGGGTTTCACCTTAACTGCCGACTTTCATTTCCACAGGCTGACAGTGAAGAACAAAACTGCAAATTTAATGAGACATGAACTGTCTGAGTCCTTTTTTACATAAATAGATTATCCCCTACAGGTCCTTGAATTACAAGCTATATAGGCTACTGTAGAAGTGAATTATTTTTCGTCCTATTTCCTGCTTGTAGTTTATCCGTTACTAGAAATCATTCAAATGTGTTTTTGGTTAGAAATGTACTATTGCTTTCAGAAAATATATGCTTGGAAGTTTAAAGATCAAAGACTGAAATTTGTTGAACATTAGTTTCTATTCGATCTAATAATTATCAACAACAGTAAATTAAAAGAGCTAACAAACAGGCTGTAACAAGGGAGAAACCAGGCAGAAAGAGATCCAAGTGCAGTAGAGGATTTAATTAACTCAAACCAAAGTACAACAAAGTAAAAGAACAAAGAAACAAGGGGCAAAAGTAATCCGAAACTTAAATGAACCAAAGCACAGAAACAACGACTGACAAGTGAAACACAAGGGCTTCTTTAACCGTAGGATTGGACTACAGGACTAAACTAAACGTTCTCTATTGGGTACACTTAAAAAAAAAGAAATTTTAATTGTATCATGTAAAAATACAGAATTCTACAGTTTTATACAGATTTTTATGTATTTTTTAAAAAAAAAAAAATAACAAAAAGAAAAACCGCAAATTTACAAGAAAAACAGGGAAACATGTAACTTTACAGGTAAACCCTGTGATGTTACTGTTTATTTCTGGTGCCCCAGAAAATTTCTTTTTTTAAACAAGATTTCTTTTTTACAGTTACTTTTTTTAATACGGTCAAAAACTATAAATTACAGAACAAGACAACACCTTTACAAGAAAAATGGGGAAGCCAATTTAATATATATCCTTAAATCCTATTATTTTATCCTATATTTCTGTTTTTCCAGTTTACAGAAAATTTTACAAAAACTGTTTTTACAATGAACTATTCACTTTACAGACCAGTATCATCTGTAACACAAGCAGAAATGAGATTGATGAGTATGACTGGGTAGAGAGGAAAGCATCAGATGGTGATGGGCTGCACAAAAAGTGCTGACTGGAAAGCAATAGGCTGAGGTGTAAGTGATCCAGCAGAGGCGGGCCGTAATTCAGTCGTTTCGCTGATGATGCGAGAGGAGGGGTCTCAGAAATGGCTTTTGTCTTCAGTGATGATATGCAGAATTACCAATGTCATGGCCAGTGAAACTGTAGTAGCGGACAAATGTATAAACTTATGAGCATTTCTTGACTTCATTTCTTACTCACCTAAACAGATATATTTTCTCTCATAATCTCACTGTATGACCCACATGTTAGTCCTGACCCACAGTTTGAGAAGGCCTGCAGGTCGGGTCATCTAAATTCAGTTAAGTTGAAATGTGAAGGACTACTGTGAGCATCTTTAATTGCATTACACACACACACACACACACACACATGAAGTTTTAACTCGCTGAGGTTGAGCATTGTAGCTTCATTACAGCAATCAATAACATGACCTACATGACACAGTAATGAACCTGTAGAAGACATCAGCTTTGGGCCGTATATCGGGCTGGGGGTTTGGGATTTGAACTTCTTGTTGTAAGGTCAGAGGTTCAGAGAGTTGCAGAGCTAGCAGGCGTCTGGTTTCTCACATGACAAAATGTGGTGTGTCCTTGAGGCAGACGTGTTTGCTGTCTAAAAAGGCAGTATTTATACCTTAATGGATCTGAAATGCTCACATTTACATTTACATTTAGTCATTTAGCAGACACTTTTATCCAAAGCGACTTTCAAAGAGTTTAGGGAGCAATAAGCGACATGTCATACAGGAGCCATAATACATTAGGTGCCAATACAAAGTTACTGGTTTCAACAAAAGCTAGTCAACTACCTGTTGAGAGAAAGGGTTAGTGTTTTTTTTTGTTTTTTTTGTCTGTGAAGTATTCACAGAAGAGATGGGTTTTAAGTAGTTTTTTGAATGTTGTGAGAGATGTGGTTGACCGGACCGAGTTAGGAAGAATGTTCCACCAGGAAGAAGTTGTGAATGAGAATGAGCGGGAGAGCGATTTACTGCTCTTATGGGAAGGCAATACAAGACGCCGCTGGTTTGCTGAACGCAGGGATCTTGATGGGGTGTAGGAGTGCAGGAGGGTGTGAAAGTAAGCCGGTGCAGATCCAGTGATAGTCCTATAGGCAAGCATTAGTGACTTGAATCTGATACAGGCTTCAACCGATAGCCAGTGGAGAGAGATGAAAAGGGGAGTCACATGAGCCCTTTTGGGCTGTTGGAAGACGAGGCGTGCTGCTGCGTTCTGAACCAGCTGGAGCGGTTTGAAAGCCTTTGCATTAAGACCAGCAAGGAGAGCATTGCAGTAGTCCAACCTAGAGATTACCAGGGCCTGGACAAGGAGTTGTGCCGCATGCTCATTGAGATAGGGTCTTACCTTTCTAATGTTGAATAAGGCATATCGGCATGACCGTGTTGTCTTTGCAATGTGATCATTGAAGGACAGCTGTTCATCAAATATGACTCCGAGGTTCCAGGCTGTTTTGGAAGGAGTGATTGTGGTATTGCCAAGATGAATGTTGAGATCGTGTTGCACCGTAGGGTGTGCCGGAAACACGAGTAGTTCTGTCTTGGCAGGGTTCAGCTGGAGGTGATGCCCTTTCATCCAAGCGGAGATGTCCTCGAGGCATGCCGTGATCCGAGCTGCTACAGTGGTATCGTCTGGGTGAAACGAGATGTAGATCTGGGTGTCGTCAGCATAACAGTGATACGAGAAGCCATGTGCCTGTATTATGGGTCCCAAGGATGTCGTGTAGATGGAAAAAAGCAGCGGTCCAAGCACCGATCCCTGGGGGACCCCAGTGATCATGTGCTGAGCAGTGGACAGCGAGCCCCTCCATGACACTCTGAAGGATCTGTCGGAGAGGTAGGATTTGAACCAGCGGAGAGGAGAGCATAAGATTCCTAGCGATGACAGGGTTGATAGCAATATCTGGTGATTGACAGTGTCACACGCTGCTGACAGGTCTAGCAGAAGAGTGCTGGATATGGCCTGAAGGAGATCGGAGGGGATTGGGTCAAGGGGACAGGTGGTGGGGTGGATGGAGAGAAGTCTGGTGACTTCAGTGTCCATCAGTGGGGTGAAAGAGGAGAGTTCCATGGATGGAGTGTGAGAGGTGTGTACCGAGGTCTGAGGAACCGAGAATTGTTTGCTGATGGATGAACAGTAACTCACAGTGCTCACAGTAACAACATTATTAAAGCTGATTTCAGGGTGACAAATCTGATGAAAAACTGAACTTTACATTAACTTTACATGACACTACATTACACCTTTTCCAAATGATAAATCTCAGAAGGCATTTTTTTGGTTTTCCAACAATTGAAGACAAACGTCATGATGTTTATCTGAGCAGCTCAATAGGGCACAAATGAGACTCGACTGCAATCTGTTAGTGCACTTTATTTTTCTGTTATACTTGAAATACAGGACTGTACTTATCTTTCAAATCAATACAGTTGAATATCAAAAGTTTGTTTTTTCTTTTAGCTCTCCTTTACGCTACCATTTTTGGTAATGTAACTACCATCTTCCAGCAAATGTACGCCAATACCAACCGCTACCACGAGATGTTAAATAGCGTGAGGGACTTTCTGAAGCTCTACCAGGTTCCCAAGGGCCTCAGCGAGAGAGTAATGGACTATATCGTCTCCACTTGGTCCATGTCCAGAGGCATTGATACAGATAAGGTACCTGACAGATTCACATAAGCCGCAGGTTCCAGTCTTAACCCAGCGAGTTAATCGTCATTGGTTATTTTAAAGGCCACTTGTCCTATGCCATAATAATGTCCTTCACATGTTTAACTTCTTTCGTGAGGTTTTCAACATCATCTAAAAATCTTCATTTTAAAAGTGGAAGTATTTCATTGTTTTTCTAAACATTTTCTCCTGCAGGTGTTGCAGATTTGTCCCAAAGACATGCGAGCGGACATCTGCGTCCATCTCAACAGGAAGGTGTTCAAGGAACATCCAGCTTTCCGACTGGCCAGCGACGGGTGTTTGCGAGCTCTTGCTATGGAGTTTCAGACCATCCACAGCGCTCCGGGCGACCTGATCTATCACGGAGGTGAAAGTGTGGACAGTCTCTGCTTTGTGGTGTCAGGCTCCTTAGAGGTCATTCAAGACGATGAAGTTGTTGCCATTTTGGGTAAGTGTACAGTAGTTACTTTCTTGAGTTGATTTACAAAGAATTACTTTGACTTTTATTAATTTTGTATGTAACAAACTATCCACATTAAAAGCGACTCGTGATATTTCTGCACCTTTGGCCTGCTAATCACCTTCTTTGCTTTTTATGTATACCCAGTTATAACATTGTGCATAAGATGTCTGTCTCATTTAAATGCATGAGTAGATTTTACACTGTTTGCTTGAACGGATTCATTATAAAGTGCAGATTGAGTTCAAGTCAATTATGGAAAAGGTTGTAGGGAAAACTGATGGAATGTCTCAACTCTCTTTCTCTCAGGGAAGGGTGATGTGTTTGGGGACGTGTTCTGGAAGGAGGTGAATTTAGCTCAGGCCTGTGCCAATGTTCGTGCACTGACCTACTGTGATCTTCACATCATCAAACGTGACGCCTTACAGAAGGTTCTGGAGTTCTACACGGCCTTCGCCGGACACTTCTCTCGAAACCTGGTGCTCACCTACAACCTGAGGAAAAGGGTGGGTAACATACTATCAGGCTGTTTTACATGAACATAAAAACCAGTCTGTAGAATACCGTGTTTATAAGGTGAGAGGTGTTCACTTTCCTGATTTGAACTAATTTTGCCAAATGAGAGATGTCCCTATTCACAATGATAACACCGGAGTAGAAGAGCCTAACATTATGCATAACTTAAAATGTATCTGACACTTTTATTCAAAGCAACACAGTGCATTAAATAAGTACATTTATCATCAGTATGTGTGCTCTTTGAGAATCAAATCAGCCTTTGCACTGCTACCACAATTCACTACCAATTGAGCTATAGGAACAGTACTGTACAACTCACTAACCCACTGCAAAGCATAATGTTAAACCTAACCTTAAAATCTGAATGGCTGTCAGGAATGTGGGATTCTACAAAATCTAAATTTCGCCATCATCTACTTTGCATCCGTGGAGGAGGGGCTGGTGCCGAACTGGACTCAGTTTCATTTAAATTCATGTCTCATCTCACGCTGTAAGCACTTTTTACAGCACAGCGATTTTGAAGCCAACTGAGGTGGAAGATCTATGAGTTCAACAAATCTCTGACAAACACACACACCAGAGAGTCCATTACTCATAGAGTAAATATATGGCTCTGAATACAGAACGCTCTGTATGACTATGGTTTTATTAAATATCTGAAGCTAACAACATGACACCCTCAGGCAATAGATTATAAACTGTTTTATATGTGCGCTAACACATGTGTCATCTATCTGTCAGTATATACACCTAGGGGTGTAACAATATATTCCGGGTTGATATATATTTTTTACAATATTCAGATTCAGATTCTTTATTGTCAGTGTATGGGTCACAAAACGAGATTCCTGGTGCGCTAAGTAAAAAAACACAAGTGAAAGTGACGTCTGCGCATGCTCCTTCTCCTGCTCTCCTTGCTGCCGCGTGGGCGTGCCCGCGTGCTTTTCAGGGAGATTTGACCAATAAGGGTCTAAGAAAACTTTCCGAAACCTGTACAATGGCTGGGGGAGTGTATCAAGCACAGAAATACTACGTAATACACCCAACTCGTTTTTTGACCAGTTGACCATGTTAGGCATGAGAAGACAACATGTTTAACATTGTAAAGAAGTCTATTACACACTATTGCACGGCCGCTTTAAATGAAACAATAAACCTTGTCAATTTTTTGACAAGGGAGGTGGATGCCTGCTGAAAAGGAATGAAAATGTGTAATATAATACTGAAACACTTTCACGGCAAATTTTGCCAAGCATTTCCGAACATTTCAGATGCTGTGTGACGAGATTGGACCACTGGTTACTGTCCAATGAGGCAACATGTCACATGACGTTTTTAATTTTCGTTAATTGTGTTTCCATCATAGTTTTCATGCATTTGTTCTTAGTCGATAAAAAATTATCATAATCATAATTTAGAATTTATGCGCATCATCATTTTTAGAATTAATGCTTATCCTGTCATATTGATCAGTCCTACGCATACAATTTTTGGTTTTGTTTATATTAAAAAGTAATTTATGACTGAATATAACATTACTTGTTATGGATCAAATGATTCATGTAAACTTGCAGGAGGATTGGTTAGTTAACCTGGTGTAGTTTGACACTGTAGGTGTGATATATAAATGGCCACAGCGTGTGTGATTGTCATCACAGTAAAAGCTTTGTTTGATCATGTAAAGATTGTTTGTATAAGCAGCTCTGTGTCTCTGGCTGTATTATCAGTCTAATCAGATCCAGCTTATTTAACTAATGCTGAAATCTAAAGTGTCCGGGCCAGCAGAGGGAAAGATTACATCGCTCAGATCAAAGCCGAGCATTTCATTTCATAGCGGTCAGAAAATGGCCACGAAGAGTCAAGAGCTCAATTACAGGAACACAAAGTCACTCTGACCTCTGAAGAGCAGAATGAAAATAGAAACCTGATACAGAAGGATTTTCATCATCACATCAATAACTCTCTCTCAAGGAGCGCAGCATCAGGCTACAGTCGAGCATGGGTGAGGCAATCACAGCCGACAATTACAAATGACCAGTGTTTATTGAAATAAACTGAGTTTACATGTCCCTCCGATTGACACAAAAAACAGGCTTTTGCCCATGAATAAACTTTTCTCAGGTATTTCTCGGTCCAGATATATTGTTACATTGTTAATTTACATGTACTACTGATATTGTAACAGTACAAAGCAGGTTGCATTCGGTGAAGTTTTTCTTCAACAAAACTGTAGCAACAGTTTGCACTTTTAGACAAGGATTTTTTAGGCCAGTATCTAAAATGTATCTTTCTTAAAACAATAGCTTTATGTGCGGATCAGACTGATGATGTTTTCTTCTGCTGCAGCTCTCGAATGTCATTCTGTATTCAGAGCGGTACACACTCTTAAGACTAGGGGCTCTATAACACACCTAGCGCAGTGTGGCGCCGGGCGCGACTCAAGTGGTTTTTGCTAGTTTCAGAAATACAGATATAGAGATAGCTCCCTGGATAAAGGTAAAGATGTGTGATCGCAAACCAACAAAGAGTTGGCATATGTAGTTCTTCAAACTTGAAGTACCATTCAAACCCATTCATGACAAACCACTCTGGATGATCAATGCAGTCGAGCGGTGAGCAGTTTGAATGCTGAGAGGAAACAATAGACCTTTGAGAGTTTATATACTGTATCTTTATCAAACAGTGAGAATAAATTGATGAAATTGTTCTTCAGCATTTATTCATCCTCATGCCATTTCAAACATTTATGAGTTTCTTTCTTTAGCAGAACACAAAAGAAAGTATTTTGAAAAACGTCAGTAATCAAACAACATTGAACCCCATTGACTTCCACTGTATGAACACAAAACCACCAATACATTTATCTAAATATCTTATTTGATGTTCCACTGAAGAAAGAGTTAAATACATGTTTCTAGAGACTAATTCAGGTTATACTGTGTTTCTATCGTTTTCTTTTTTTCTGTTGCATTTTAAAGACAATTAACTGGTTCACACATAAATGTTAATGATAATAATGTTCCTTTAATAGCAGACTGAAATCACATGATGGGCCCATGTGTTTGGTTCTGTTTCTAATCTACTTCTCTTTTATGATCGATCTGTGGTCAGGTCTGTGGTACGGATGCGTGTGTTGGTCTATATGTGATAAACTTGTCCTGTCAGGCTCTGAACAGATATAACAGCAGTGTTTTGTGTTCTTTGTGTTCATTTGGATAGCCATACACCTTTAATTCATATCCAGCCACGGGAAAGTATCTGTTCCCCTGTTTGTCCACAAAATGTGCTGAATGAGGTTTTGAGCCAGGGTTAAATATTCATGATAGGGACCTGTAAAATATTCACAGATACTTTTATATTTATTAAATTAGCAGATGCTTTTCCAAAGTGACTTACAAATGAGAGATAATTTATCTTAAGAGCAGTGGTATATTTGTCTTTTTCACTTTGAATTGAAAGTGTTGAGATAAATAGGGATTGTGTAATAATACAATAACAATAAATAATACAAACTATATACAGAGCCTGAGCAGTGTAGTATATTTGAATGAAATGGTCAAAAGTTATCTTTAGTGTACTGCACATGTTGGTGTGTCATCCATGCATACAGAACATTTCCTGCTGTGCACAGTACACATTCTTACCATATAGTGGCCTACTATATCGTAAGAATAGTATGTTAGTAGTCTCTGCTAAAGAAAAATATTCACTTATAATTTAATTGGCAGACAAACGTTTAATAATAAAAAAAACGTGCTGCGGATAAAAAACAAAAGGTGTGAAAGGTGAGTCAAAGTTGCTGAATGATTTTCTGATTTGGTAGAGTAATTCATCTTTCAGACATGTGAGTCTCAGTAACCTCTAAGTGAAATTGGAAGGCAGTTTTAAAATCCATTGACCGTATTGATCATTACAAGTTGTCTTCTTCAATAGAGCGAATAAATGAAGATGAAGGTGTGTGGACAGACAGATAATGTATATCAAAGGATTGCTTTACATCACACATCATCTTTAAAACTGTCACAACATTTGATATTTTGAAGAATTTAGGAAAGTACTAAGTAAAGTACCAAGTAATTCATGCCAGAATTAGTATAACTTTGAGACAAAAGTTATTGTGACATGATGGAATCTCCCTCGCTGTTGGAGGTGCCGATTTAGTAAACGCTTTTATAAGACGTCTTTGAGGAAAGTAATGAGATCGATACAGCTTTGTGTAAGGAACATATTATATTATGCACTTAATGCACAAAGATAGCTGATAAAGGAATCAGTGATGGCAGAAATTATATTTTGTGTTTATTTGTTTTTTTATGAGAGTTTAAAGGTCATTTAACTCATGTTGATATTTTGAAGATAATATTGTATTCATTTGTAGGTCATCTGAGTACATTTCACTTGTTTCACTTGACAGATGGTTGTACCTTACACAGGCAATATGCCATAAACCTCTCAAACTCATCTTGTTTAGCTTTGACACAGCAGAAAAATGAATTTACCTCCAGTCCAATGCTGCCACCTCCACATGTCTGACTGCCATCCATCTGATAGAAAATCAAATCCATGAATGTTTGCACTTCACAATGGGCTTTATCAGGGACTTCTCAAGTAAAGAAACTCTTGCGGATTCAATCTGTGTACAAGAATATATGAATACATGCCAAGACAGATTCTGCATACCTGTAACGGTACGCTGTGTGACTAAATACGAATGACGAGAGAGGTAATCCAAAAGGGGTACTTTTATTGAAACAAGGAGCATCCACACAAGCACACGAAACACCATTAATTCCGGACAGAGGAATGGGGCAAAACACAGGGCTTAAATAACAAGGGAACAGAATCAGGTAGAACAGAATCAGGTGAGGGACTAATTAACTAATAATGAACACAGAAACAACAACCAAACTGAAGACAACTGTTACATAACGCCCCCCTCCGGAGCAAGGTCCAACTGAGGAGGGAGGGTGGGGGTTCAGGAGGTGGACGAGGGCCTGGCAAGGGGCAGGCAATGGGGAGAGGTAGCAGTCCGTGGGGCCAGAGTGGTGAGGAAAGGTGGGAGGAGTCAGGGAGGAGCCTGAAGCAGGAGGAGGTAGGTGGTGGTCCAGGGACCAGCCAGAGCGGTGGCCCACAGTGGAGTCTCCGGAGGACAGAGAACTGGTGGAGGAAGGGCTGATGACACCGGGGGGCTGACTGACGGAGCTGATGGAGGAGGAGCCCATGGGGGAGATGAGCAGACGGAGAGCCCGGGTGACACAGAGGGTTCAGAGGGCCAAGGCGAAGCAGACGGCGACCGAGGCAGAGGCGGGGATCCGGAAGACCACGGTAGAGCCAGAGTGACCGAGCAGTGGCTGGTGGCTGGAGATCCCAAAGCACAACCGACCGCTGGCATGCTGAGGGTGAGCCGAGGCATCTCCAGGTGCCAGCAGACCCAGGGATGATGAACTGGCTGGCAATGACAGAGGAGGCGCGAGTGGGAGGTTGGGCGGGGACTTTCTGGAAACTGCCGATGGGATTCTGGCTGCTGAAAGAGTGCTGGGCGGGACCAGCAGAGACGAGGAGGAGCTGGGTGGAACCAGCAGGGCGGGAGCAGCCAGTAATGCAATCCATTGGCATAGTCTATTATGTCAGAGTCCAGTATTAGCTCATCCTTTGCAGCGGGAGTGTGGGCGAGGCTTCCCTCTAGCCCCTCGACGTCCACGAGGACTCCCACGGCAACACACGTCGTGCTCGGGCTCCGGGGCAATGCTCCTGTCACTCCTTTCAGCGATGGCTCCTCGATCGCAGTAGCTCGGACTCTCCATCTGCAGTGGGCTCGTGCTGAAGCTCCGTGCAGCAGGGATGGCTGGCCTCTGGTTCAGAAGTGGGACTGGAGATATCCTCAGCGGTATTGACGAAGAAACAGTCCATTTCTCTCCAGTACTCACTCCACAAAAGCTGTGAAGTTTTCCTTGGGACCGTCCGCTGGAAGGCCTGCCTTCGATCGCTCGCTCAGGCTGGTTCGGTAAAAAACACACAGTTTATATAAAAATAATGCAACTGAAAGACCTGATGTTATGTTAATGGTTACACTATAATGACTTTATAGCAGAGGTTTCTAATCCTGCTCCTGGAGAGTCAGTGTCCTGTAGAGTTTAGTTCTATGCCTAAACAAACACCTGAAGCAGCTCATCAATAGTCAGACTAGAAAGTGGCAAGTAGGAGTTAAACTCTGCAGGACAATGACCCAGGACAGAGTTTGGACACCCGTGCTTTGAAAGTATGAGACACCCAAAGTGAAAATTCTGTTGTTATTTATTTACCTACAATTCCTGTCATTCTGGTAAATAAAATGACATCAAGGTATTACAAAAATATCACACTTCCTTATTCCAAAAGAAAGCATGTATACAATTACTGTATACAATGACATGCACTATATTCCACATCTTTTAGAGACAAATGTTAGTTTATTTTCAAATGTTCTTTTCTGTTTGAATCATATAGATTGTCTTCCGTAAAATAAGCGATGTCAAACGGGAGGAGGAGGAGATCCTGAGGAGGAAGAACGAAGCTCCTCTGAATCTTCCCCCGGACCATCCTGTGCGACGCCTCTTCCAGCGATTCCGTCAACAGAGAGAAGCCCGGCTGGCCGCAGAGCGAGCAAGTCAAGGAGAACAGGATGTCGAGAGAGGCACGATTCATGTACAGCAAACTTCGATGCACAAGATCAGTGCTCCAACTAGCATCCTCACAGTTACTGAGGGTACAACTACACCAGCCACCTCATCATCATCTAAAACATCATGCAGAGCCAAATTTCAAACTCATATGGCCCCTAATGGAAACTGTAGTGGAAGTAAACCAGCCGAACCAGCCATCAATAAAGGCTGGGGTCGGTTTAAAGAAGCCACAGTCAAGTCTGATCTCTCTTGGTCCCCTGTGTCCAAAGCAGAGTCCATGGAGACACTCCCAGATAGGACTAAATCACAAGACAAACTGTCCCTCAAAAAGATTAACTCTTGTGACAGTGGCATCACCAAGAGTGACCTGAGACTCGACAGCATGGGTGACAGTACTGCTCGAACCCCTCAGGATCGAAGCCCCATGCAACATGATGGGCGCCAAGCCTTCTGCCCGATTCAAGAGCACAGCCTTCAGGCCTGCTTCACAGAACTCAAGCAGGAACTGCGAGGGGATATTCACTCTCTGAGCAGCCGAATGTCAGCGCTTGAAAACCAGCTTGGTGATATACTCAGACTCCTCAAAGCAAGAAATAGCCCAGAGTCTTCCCATTTGTATGACATATCAAGACCTGAGTCACCAGACTCAGAAAAAGATGACAACACGCTCTCTTAACGACGTTAGTTGTGTCATGTTGATGGTGTACTGCAGGGAACAGTGTTAGGTCCTGTTATAGTTAAAGCTGAACTGACCTCAACCACTATCAACACATGTTACTTCACTGGCAAGAATTTAATGATGTTCATGATGAACTTAAATAATGCTAGGGTTTTTTACTTAATTTTTTTATATATCACTATGATGAAATCTACTGTGAACGTCTTGTATGGCTCAAGTGAACATATATTTGTTTCTGTGAAATGTACAACTGTCACCAGTCTTCTCCTGGTTTTCACTCTGAAATCATTTATCAGATTTTTATCTCAAAACTAAATTGTGTGATATGAATCAAACTGAAACCCATTCGTTTGAGACAGTTAAAAAATAGTAAATAAAAATCCCCTCCCTTTTACAGTAATTATTCAGATATCTCCCTGTATAAAGCACTTGATTCAACTCATCAGATTCTGATGATCAGAAATACGCTTGTTTGACTTGATGCATCACCATAAAACTGTTTCCAAATTATTTTTGTACTTGTTTTTTACAGTGTAATAAATGTAGACAGTTTATGTTATTAAATGTACTAAAATAATGTTGGTGGTATACAATAGAAGCCAAATTTGTGTATTTTTACATAAGTATGAGCATGTCCTTCTCCAAAGATGGAACCAATATAATGTATTATTCAAGTAGCTTATTACGACCTATAGTTTTGTTGAAAGCGCCCTCTATGTGGTGTAAAAGAAAACATCAGTTTCATGTTGTGTCATGAAATGACGTTTGACTAAGGCTACCAATCAAAATGCATATTTAGTTCTTGTCCCCTAATTATAAAATTGTTACTGCTGTGAATCAGAGTTAAACAAGGCAACAGTTTTGAACGTTGAACTTCAGCTTTTAATGTAAAACTTTCTATGGCATTGCCTGCTGTCAGTAGAGGGGCTCATTAAGTTCAAATGGGTCGTGTTTGAAGGAAAGTGACAAGCCATACTGTCATATGGGCTGGAAGATATGTTATGCGCAACCTGAAATCATTATTTGTGTCATGTATTATACTTAACAGATAGCTTTACAGTCCCTTATAAAGCTAACCTATTATGGCGTATAAGCAATACAAACGACCTTTGAAAGTTTATTAACAGGCCATATGTCTATAATTGAAATGTGAACAAATGGAGCATGAAATAAGGTTTACTAGAGTTAAACTAGCATGTGATTATTAGTAAAAAAACACTGTACGGTGTTTTTAATTGTACCGTATTTGCTTTTATCATCTTGTTTTCATTGTTTTAAGTTGAAGTGGTATTGCATTCCTTAATTTCATCCAAAAATCTTAATTTCATAGACATTAAGCATAATTTGCACTGAACATCTACATTGGTCTATCTGATAATGCGTATACTGTAGAATGAATCTACATGTACACTGTAGAATTGTAAAAGACAGACTGGATTCTATAGTGATTATACCTATTTTAAACAAAAATGTAAAACAAAAATGTAAATACAAACAAACTAATATTGCTCTTAACAAATGCAGTACATTTTTCAAAATACTGGAAGATGTGAGGATAAAGATTATGAATGAATGAAAATGCATATAAATGTATGGATAAACTGTATAGAGAGACTAGAACAGTCACTTTGAAAATTTCCTTTTAAACCGTGCAATGCTTTTCAAAAATCAATGTATGTATTACGTGCTTGAGAAGACCATGCATTGCAGCTAATTTCCTTTTCCACTTGACTATGCATATCTGTATACAGTCTTATCATGTTTGCAAGAGCAATGATTTAGCATTTTTTATAGATATTGTTAAAAGTTGAAAAATACTTGTTATCCAACTAATAAAATAAATGCTTTAGAGTATACACAGCTGAGAGTATAGCAAACACTGACTGGTGAATTAGTGGAACACAGCATACTTGTTGTCATGATTCTGCCTCATCATGTCATGTCCTTCTTGGTCTTGTGGCAGAATCATGGTAGGATGTTTAAGGTGGAGAGAGGAATTTTCGTCCCTATTGGCGATCCATATGCTCTCTCCGGTCTCGTCTTTGTTCCCACCCTCTTGTATTCCTCGTTAATGATTGATAATTAGTTCATGCCCCGCACCTGTCCCCTCTTGATATCCCCCTTGTGTTCATTGTCCTGTGCTCGTTCATTGTACTACTGTGATTACCTGTTACCCATGTGTTTACATGTTCCTCGTGCTCCTGTTGTTGGATTATTCCGTCTTGTCTCAATAAGTGTTGAGTTTAGTTCATGTCTAGTGTTTTATTAGTCTAGTGTTTAGTTAGTCTTCGTTTCTGTTTACCTGTATTTTTCCCCTGTGTTTATTTCTCGTGGGTTTTTGTTTTGTGTTCTTTGTTACAAGTAAATCTTACCTGTTTACTCCTTCACACCACTGCTGCCTGCAATTGGATTCTACCACGTGTTTCATGATAACTTGTGTGACGTGGAAAAAAACTATTCTTGTTCATGTACAAAGAATATGACAAAATGTCTCTCGCAAGTCATGAGCCTAAAAACATTTGGTTTGAAATTCTTATCTTAAAATGAAGGGATTGTAGTATTTTATTTTGTATGTTATTTCCTCTGCTACTGTTTACAGTATGTTGATCTCAGTAAAAATGAGTCACATAAAAGCACAAATGAGTTGATTCAAATGTTTTATTAAATCATGTTATACTTTGCAATCACATGAACATTGTTTTCAATAAACAGATTTTTCAAGTGTTAAATACACAGATAGTTAAAAAATGTGTGTGTATGATACATTATGACACATTTATGTTGAACATTTATGAAGAGGTATCGAAGGCTTTGCTTAAAAGGGTGTCTGTGTTAGCAGGTTAGTTTGGATATCATTGTTCTGACTCATTGAAATGAAAGAGGACTGTTTTCTTTGATGACTGTAATCTGATCAGAGCCACAGATCCTGTCTGATCCCCTGAGTGTTTACAAACACATCTATGTGATTAAACACCTGCGCCATGCATCTTGACATCTCTAAACAAGCTTTTATGGCTTCTTCCACTCAATTGCTTAAGACAGTAGATTAACACGAAGCCCAATTGATATTCATTACACACTTGATGTCAAAACGTATAACAGATAAATGTCCACAGATATTTAAGACTTAGATATGTATTCAGCTTTGTCTTGTCTTTTTGTGTACGTTACTGTTATCCAGAACGATTCAGTTTCAAAGGCAACCCATAATGTTTCAAATGATTTTCACTTCAGTGTTTTATATCTTCCTGCTCTTATCTATAGCTGTACCAGGGAAACATGGTCAATGCTAGAATGGAGAAGGAATGATCAAAAGCAGAAGTTAATCTATCAGTAATATTCAGTTGAGGAAACATTTCACTTTCTGTTGAGGTGTTTTTGGGAAAATTCGATCTTTTTAAATGTTTAAACATTGCTGAAGACACTTGAGAGTAATACAATAATATTGAGAGCTAATCAAAATCTTCAGAAAAACAATGTGGGTAGCTTGAAAAATATCAGTTGACGTGTGTTTATTTGATGTAGCCTACTTGTTACAACAGAAATAAAAGATAGTAGTCTTGAAATACTACAATACTTTAGATAGATTTATGTCATTATTTATTATGAATTATTTTACATATGACAAACATAAGTTGCATTAAATAAAAAACACAAATGACAGTTATTCTAAATTTGATAAGTGATGTTTCATAAGTATTCAGTATTGTGAATCTTTCTTTATTGTCTTGTGGTGTGATGCGGTGAGGGCTGGGTGTCTTTCACAGTCTTTACTCTTTAAAGGAGGGAATCCCTCTGTGATTTCTCCAGATATTCTCTCAGCATGACTCCTGCAGTCTCCTCCTCTCGTCTGTTGATCTGCAATGCAGTGTCAGGCATTCCCGGCACATGGGCATCCTCTGCAGTCTTTCCTAGCGCCGGCTCATATAAAAACAGCCCTGTACTGCCCCTCACAGGACACAAAACACCAAACCTGACATCATGCATGTCACATTTCTACATTTAGTTTGCATAAATATGATACAACCTATTTATAGGGTCACAAATTTGTATTATTTTATTTATTTTATAACAAAAAACACAACTGACTGTCACTGTAATCCTCATAATCACATTTATGTAATGTGAATATATTGATATTTGGCCAAATCGGATAAAATGTTATATCTTTATTTATTTATTTGTTTGGTTGTTTATTTGTTTATTTGTTTTCAGGATGTCAATTTTTGGTTGGGGGTGGATATGTGACCCTTCGTGTCTTAGTAAGATACAATATGACAATTCAACTAATTGATTTCAATGATATTTCACTATACCTTTTGAAAATCTGGTCATATGGTAAAATGAACATTTCTTAAATTGCCTTTAATGCACTTTGATACAGTAAAGGGGATGCACGCTCCTGGTCTGAAGTTAACGGTCTGTGTTTGGTTATAATATAACAATTACTTTTTATATTTAATTTATATTCATATTCATTTATGTTAAGATTTTATCTATAGTTATTGATTATTTGCAGAGGTCTACCGGAAGTTAAGTCAAGGCCACATAACACTTGTTTACATCACGTCTATAGAAAAATAATAATTTAAGATTTTTTTAAATATTGAAGTTAGAAGCCATGGGTCAGGATTGCATTTGGCCTGCATCATGCTCAGTGTTTTTCATGTCTCAGGATTGGATGAGTCTACATCCAAACAGTATAAAACAGTGTGTATAATTAACACATATCCAAACAGCTTATACTGCATAACAGTGTCACACAGCACTTGAGTCCTGTCCTCAACACAGTTCAGGGCTGGGGAGGTTCGGTAGTTTGGCTGACCTCTCACTGCACTCTCACTGTGTTTTATATCAGTAATATACTGGATGTCATAGTAACAGTGGCAGCGAGCGCTCTGATTGGTGGAGAGGCCTGGATCATCCGTTGTTGCTCACTGACAGAAGTGCTGAGTGGACCCTCCTGTTAAAGGCCCCCCACATTGCCCCATTGAGCTGATGCACTTCCCATTGTCCCACACATTTGTTTTTTTTCCCGTCCTGGTTGAACTTTCTAGTGTGACAGTAATAAGTGCATTAGCATCATATATGTGGCCGAGGAGGGCGTAGGGGGCATAGCCTAACAAATGTGTGGAGTCAATTGGTAAGTTACACTTTCTGTTTTACAAGATTTACAAGAAAAAAAGGTAAAGATAAGACACTGTTGATCACGGTAATGCTTTTTTTAAATAATTATTCATTGTATTGAGCAGTTTTATAATCTATTCTATTCTATTGTTCAAGACTACTTTCAGTTTTATGTTTTTGCCTGGATGCTGGTCTGGTAAAATAACTAAAGTATAGATTTGACATCATTATTCCGGTTAGTCTGCTATTGGCTGGTGAATATTTTGTTAAAGAAATTCTGGTACTTTTTGCTAGTTAAAAATGTCTTCATATCTCCAGTGTAGATATTCTGTAAGTGATTCAAAGCAGATGAAAAAATCTGACTAGAAATAGCTTTGTGTGTGTATGATGCTATAAAATAACATCAGTAAAATCAACAACATCAGGCAAGTTAAGAAAGTGACATGTCAAACGTTAATGTGTATGACATATGTAAAGTCTATTAAATCAAAGCTGCTGCTTAAAGTTGAAGAAATTTCTAAGAAGAATAAACAGACCAGCATTAGACTGGATTAAAGCTCACTTTACCTCTCATGCTGTGGAGAACCAGCATCTGTTTTACACACCTTGATGATACACAAGGAGCGCTAGCATTAATTCAAAACTCAAACATCCTCAAGATGAACATCATTTAAGTTCATTAATGACAGAAATTAATAGAAAAAAGAGAGACAACAAACAATATTGCTTTGGCCACACATTAACATGGAGCCTCGCTGGAGTACACAACAATGCTTTCAGGCCGGCTGGAGCGTCTCTAGACGTTACTAGATCTCTCTCTGTTTGGTCATGCTCATCCAGCAAAAGTTGAAACAATTGAAGTTTTATATTTTCCATTGAGCTCAGCAGACAGAGGTGTGTATGAAAGCTCAGGACAGTTCATCTGTGAGAACACTGCCGCTCTTCAGGAAAATATAACGATTTCTTCAACGTGACGTGTTTGATATTCTGAGGAAACGTCACACTTATATGAGGCTGTCCTACTACAGTTGCTTGCAAAGTTTTTTGAGACGAACGACTGGTAACTGAAAACTTGAAAGCAAAACATATTTCACAAAAAAACAGTCAGTCTGTAGAAGTTACTGTAGAAGTTAATATCATTCTCATGTGTGTGCCTGGTGATGTGTGGATCTCCAGCATGTGACTTGATGAAGTCTGTGATGTTTAGTTAAAATTTTAAGCATAATGAGATCACTTTACTACTGCATTGTGTGCACTGATATAGACTAAACACTGCTGAAATGTGTTTTTCTTCATTCCCTGCAAAACAAATAGTAGCTTACCATGCGACATAGAACAAAACAATGCATCAGTGAAATAATGGTGAAATTATCTTCTCATACTTTACTCAGCTCAGACTTTACAGCTACCATTCTTTAAAATAAATGTCTGTGTAATGCTGACTGGGTGAGATAAACATAAAATCATAAAGAACCAAAATAAATTAGCAATCTTAAATGTCGTATTTTATCATTACACATTTTATCAAGCGTTATAGGGAACGTTGTGTAAGCCTTGTGTAAACTATTTTTTTTACAAACATCCTGATCATTGAGAGAACAGTTTGCTTTTATTTGACTTTTCTCAACAAATGTCTGTTGTTCAGTCTGTTGTAAGATGGTACAACAAAAATTAAACATTGTAAAAGTTCTCAAACACTACAAACTACAGTCGTGAAAAAACATCTGAAAGAAAAACAATCAGTTTTGTGCAGTAGTCTGGGTCTCACAGTAAACTGCTCTAAAATATATTGGAAACATTGTTCTCCATGTATTAAAATGACATCAACAGAATTTGTTGTGTTAAAGTCAATAATGTGTTTGTGTCCATAATAAAAGAGTTTGCAACGTAGCTCATTTCTGTGTTTAAAGCACATTTGGGTTGGACACAAAAACATGTAGAGCTTGAATGCACAGTAAGTTTTTGCTACATGTGTAAATGCAACTTTAGTGAAAAATAAAAAAATAAAAATTAAGTTAACCTGTTAATTTATGACATAACATTTGGTGTGGAAAAATAAAAATTAACCACCATACCACAAATACAAACATGCTTACAACATGGTTACTAAAGTTAAACCATTACAGTGATTTTTTTACAGAAACTGTAGTTTAACCATCTAGATCTCTTGCAGTAAAACGAACATGTTTGAATGTATTTCAGGTTTCCCAAGGGGACGCTACTGAGAAGCTGGCTGACCAAGTCCCGACCGAGACTTTTGCTGCTTATCGCCGGCTTGAAAAGACCTCAGGTGACACTCATGCGCAGGAAAAGGATGAAACGCACAAAAGTAGCAAAGGCCACGTAAGCGGTAAATATGGTTGTTGTTGCGTGTCACAGTGATCTCTCCGATCGAATACTTTCACGTTGCGGTAAAAACTCAATGAGAACAGATTAAGTAAAATGTAGGGTGAAAAAATTGGTCCATATCCCAAACCATTGTTTATTTTTTTGTAGTAATTGTGTATTAACCATTTTTGGCTTTGGTGGATATATAGGCATTTGTATAGGAACACTTTCATTTCAATTACCACGTTACTTTGCCTTACATTTTTAATTTAAAGCTTTATGAGTCATTTGAACATAAATTATATCGAACTGACTTTAAAAACATCTTATATTTAGCTTGAATAAAAAATGAAGTTGCCGCTGAACCCATAGTAACCATAGGTTTCTAATCGTATATTTTGTAAGGCATGTTTAATTGGCCAGGTGGCACGCTTTGTTAAACTATTAAACTCAAATTCAATCTTTATTCTTTTAAAATCTTCCATGTCCCATGAAACGGCAGGTTTGTGTGTGGACACAAATCTACTGCAGAATAAAAACTTACTTTATGTGCGAGACAAAGTGACATATGTCCCACCTGATGGAAATGTTGTGAAGTCAGCGGCTCAAATCGCTAAATGCATTCCAAATGAGTTATTAAGAACACCACATGCTTTGTTTTGTGGATTTTAATCATTGGCAGTTAGAATCAAAGATCACTGGCTATGATCAGATTTGAAACATGTGATAAGAGGATTTTGGATAAATGCTTTTGCAATGTTAAAAATACATGTAATGATTAAATGAAGCAAGCGTTTTAGGAGAAGGATTGGGTGAGAATGCTACAGAAAGAGTCTTATTTCTACTTAATCAAAATAAATAATGGGATTAAAGTGACACGAATGCTGGATGAAAACGCTTTATTAGCCTAAAATGTTTTGTTAGAACAGGCAGATTTCACACACAGTATTATACTCAGCAGGTAGGTGTGGACTTTCTAAAGTCTGTTGTTAGATAGGACACTTCTCTCAGCGTGAGGAGGTGTATTCACTTTTTGGTCAAATTAATAGAAGAAAGTTCCCAGGAACAGGTTATATTTCGGCTGCACTCAGTCATGTGCAATGCAGAGGAGCTCACCCTTTAAGACCTCATGAAGGCCTGTGTGCTGAAACATGTTGGAAAATTAACAATATAATATTTTAAAACTTTATTCCACATTTAATCTGACCCCTTGATATCACAAATGTTGCTGGTATTACCCACAAAGAGGAGCTCACCCTTACATGGTGCCCTGTTTTTCAACCATTTGTGGATTGCCATTCTGTTCCTTTAGAAAAAATCAGTTATTGTCTTTACCAAAGAAATTGAATCGAATTGAATATCCAATTAGATTAGACTTTTAAATAAGAACCATTTTTTCCTCTCATTTGTCTATCATTAGCCTACTATGGATTGAAATGTTTGCCTGTGTATTTGGCATGTGTGAGTGGTTTTATTAATATTACAGATTAGCATGTTTGGTCAGTGCTGTGATTGGTCTGCCGCGTGCAGTGTCGCAAATAGAACGTAGGCGGGCATTACACGGAGTGACGAAAATCTGACCCGGAACTGAAATTAGAACGACAGACGACTCGTTCGCCTGATTCAGAGTCGACTCCTTTTTCCCCAAGCCAATAACTTTGTTATTCGTTCACTTTCGGCTTTACAACTTGGCAGACTGCTTACATTCACACACAGCAACATAACACACTAAAATGTAATTTTAAGGACATTGTTATATTTCCTGTTTAAAAGAAAAACAGATGACCCGACATTAAATGAAGGTCAAAATGCTCTAAAACTGTAAATGTGATTCAACTTTTTCATTAGTGTACCCTATATTACACATGAAATAAAAAATCCCACCTAACACAAGAAAAATTCCCCAGCAAACCCTCATACAACATCTTACATGCATTTTTTTTGCAGAACCTGCAATCGCATGCCACATTTCACATGAGCGTATAAGAGAGAGAGAAACACCACCTACTGCTGAGATGGACACATATCCAGAAACAGAGAAATCATGTTCTCCATCTCTACCAAACCTACGAACTAAAGTCCAACACAAAACCAGAAGAGATTCTGAATTCTCTGTGAAAATGAGGGATCTTCCAGAAAGATCCAGACCCCCCGACTGACATCTGGACCCTCGCACTGACTCGCATTTCTTCAGCTTTCTCTCAACGCTTTACTACAGTACACTGTGTGTGACGGGACATTATTGCTATTTCTTTTTTCCATTGCTTTTGGTTGACAGTGCTGCTTTCTTCTGTGATATCTGCTCAGTATTTCAGGGATTTTTGATTCCAAATGATGTGGGAGTGAAATTAAAAGAAAGAGAAAAAGAGAGAATATGTATAAACGTCATAACTAGTACACCAGTGGCTTTTTTATTACCTGATGAGTAATCTCAAAACAAACCAAAATTGTATATGATAATATATAATTTGTTGCATTATGATATTTTAAATCTTTGCGCTCTTGACAGCTGACAAAACCTCCAGACACAAGCACAATGCATCACACAATATAAGCTTGCACAACTGATTTTTCTCTTTTTTGTCTCTTGTGTTCATTTTGTCTTATATCTTTAACTTTTATGTCAAATCAGACACACAGATCTGTTTGAAGGATCACATCCATTTATTTTAAGTTTTTTTGAATAAACAAGGTAACATTTATATTATTTGTCTTATGTCATTTATATAAAGTTTAAAAAATTACACTTTTCCATATTTTTATTTAGTTAATAATTTCCCTTTCTCATAATATACAGACATTTTTTAAGGTTATGAGTGTCAATCAAATAACAGATGGTTTTAACATTTACATAGTAAATTAATTGATATAATTTAACTAAAATGAAACACTTAATATAAAGTGTGGGACAGTTCATGTCTTCGCATCACAGCAAGGATGTTAACCCCTGGGGATGAATTATGTGAATAAAACTAATTTATATTTGCAGTATTTACAGTAAATTGTGACTGCAGTGCTTTGTAGAAATCTGCTTGAAACAACTCACTAAATTGTGTCTCTAAGCAGAAAGTCAATGACCTTTAGATTCTGCCATTATCCAACATGACTGAGTTCCTTTCAAGCAATAAATATAAAAACTCATTACTGAAAATGTCCTGTACTGTGGGAAAACATGAGCAGGTTTGACATAATCTGACACATCTAACTGTTTCCTTCTCCGTGTTCAAGAGAAAGCTGCTGGTTGTTTTGTTATTTTGCAGTAAATTTCTGTTGAATGGCTTTATATCGGTTGAGTTCTTGCTCAGAAACAGATGGCGTAAGGCCTGTGACAGCCTGTCTAAAGTCTTGAGAACATAAAGTGAGAGCACTGCTCTCTGAATCCACACCTGCATGAGAGAGAGAAAGACATTCAATAATGATTGATCACAGTCACGATATTGAGAACAAGAGAGAAAAACGACGGATTAAAAGGTTGAGCCAGACACACACTATGCAAATATTTCAGCAATTTGCTGCAAACACATGGTATATTTGTAAATATACAATCTTGTGGCAATCATCCAACAAATAAATAAACAAGTAAACAAAACAAATCATTTTACATATCCAGTCCTACTTCAAATTAATTTAAAGAAATCACTTTTTTTACTTTGAGGAAGTGTAGCTGACCTTCATTGATCCGCGAGATCTTCCTCTTGATGGCGAACATCATGGCGTCCGAGCAGAGGGCATAGAGATCGGCTCCGGTCAACTGTGATGGGCAACAATCTACCACATCTGACAGACACACGCTGGGATCCACTTTAAACCTGTGATCACATCATAGTCATGGCCAGTGAAACAGCGAACCACAGCCAAACACGCCTCACTTCAGGATAGACAGACATACTTGCGTAATATCGCTTTGAGAACCTGTAGCTGTGACTCCTTGTCTTCATTTATTCCGATATACACTAACTTATCAAATCTGTGAAGCAAAAAGGTACATATACGGATATTTTATAGAGGAACTCAACATGAAAACCCACAGATTCGCCAGTATCTGAAGATGAGGTCACCTGCCAGGCCTGAGCAATGATTGGTCCAGCAGATCAGGGCGATTAGTGGCTCCGATCACAAACACGTCTCCAGATGAATGAAGACCATCGAGCTCTGCTAACAGCTGTGACACCACCCTAATAATACACACAAACCTCATCTCCAGACCAGTACAAAGGAAATATTAAAGTTTGTAGTTAACTGAGTTGTTTCTTTGTACTAATAATGTTTGACTTTGTTTTGTTTCAGCATTCTGCTTTTTAAACCTCTCTGATGGACAGATGAGTCCAGAACTTGTAAATCATTCTATAGGCTCGCATGACACATAAACACAGGTGTTGTGAAGCAATAACATGTTTTACGTTGACTGACCGGTCCATAACTCCTCCAGAATCTCCAGTGTGTCCTCTGTTAGGAGCTAAAGAGTCCAGCTCATCAAAGAAGACAATACAGGGAGCAGCACTTCTGGCCTTACTGAACACTGACATACACAAAGTAATGTGTGGTTAAAACCATTTCAGTCGACAAATCCCTTGAACACAAAGCGATTCAATGTAGTCGATCTTACCCTCTCGAATGTTCTCCTCACTCTGACCCACGTACATGTTGATGAGTTCAGGTCCTTTCACACTGAAAACACACACACGCACATTATTGACCTGGGGCCAGATTCACAAAATATTCTAAAGATGAAAATTCTTAATTGCCATGTTTTTGCCACGTCCTTGTTACATTATTCTCGGACAAAGTGACTCGAAACGGAGAGGGTCACAAATATTATGCCATAGTAACATACAAAAAGTATTATAAATAAGTATATTTTTTAAGGATTGCTAACATATTAGCTAATCGTAAATGCCGTTTAACATGCTAACATATATAGGCTACATAAGAATGCGAGGTGCTTGTTTAACACATAAAGTTTATTGTATGGATAAACATATACAGTTACCACACGAGTAAGCGAGTGTAATCATATTATTTTATTCTTACGACAAAAATGAAGATGTTTGAGAACGTTTTAAGAAATCGCACTTACGAACATGCTTACGAACTTCTTATAATTTATCTTAAGAACAATCTTATATTTTGTTTCGTGAATCTGGCCCCAGATCTCCGAATTCTCTGACCACACGTATGTCAGTGAGATACAACATAAAAGGTAAATTATCTATTATATAGTTAGTCCACCAAAGTCCGGTTCCAGCCTCAAATGTGACTATTTTTACTCAAAATTTGACTCGTACCTGAGGAAGGTCATTGAACACTCGGTGGCTACAGCTTTAGCCAACAGAGTTTTTCCAGTGCCGGGTGGGCCGTAAAGCAGCAGACCTGAGCGTCGCAGACCCAGTGACAGCATCTCTGGATGATCCAGAGGAAGTTGAATCGTGTCCAGAATTTCCTTCTTAACCTGCTGCAGTCCACCAACATCTTGCCATCTGACTGATGGGATCTGAGACAAGAAATGCAAATGTAATTCATTGCTGCCGGAGGTGGACTCCAGGTAAGGCGTGCTGTGTCCAAGGGTGTTACAGGCACTTGAAAAAAGGAAATGGTGATTATGTTCAGTTATTTTTTACCATGTTCATAAGGTTGGTTTAAAACTTATAGTGTTGGATTAAAGCATACATGTTTATCGCAAATTTTTTTTCGAAATACGAACAGGAAACAGGTGAATCATGATTTGTTCGTGAAAACATTGGAACGCAGATTTGTATCTGACTACAAATCTGCAACTAACTAATTAAAATACATTTCACACAGAGATGTAAAGAAAGCATGTCATTGTACTTTTGGAGCTCCTATGGCCTGTGAATGTGCGTCCTGTAGAGCTTCCAGAGCCGTGCTGAAATCATCGGACAGGACCTTCACCCCAGACACACACAGGTCCTCTTCATCCTGTTCACTCGCCCCGTCTGGAAAACTACATCGACAAACATCACACCAGCCTATGAGTCACACCAGAGAACCCGAGTGTCAAATCGTTCCCACAGTGAGACTTACAATGTCTTCAGAAGTCTTCTGTGAGCGGCTTTTCCTGCGCCTGTCAGAAGTGCGCAGATATCTCCTAAAACAAAGCCCTTCAGAAACAAGCCAAACATTAACTGTCTGCAATGCTCAACAGTATGTGAAGATGTGACGGATAATCTGTCTCACAGCTGTCTGTTTGGCAATCCTGGCAAGATTGACGTCTTTTCCCAGCGGCAGGTCTTCGCTGAGGCTGGACAGCATCATCCTCCGCTGGTCCTCTGTAAGACTGTCGACGGTCACCTGATGTATGAATGCTGTCATCACATCAGACGAGAGGTCTCGTGCGCTGCTCACAGAGCCCACCACAACCACACTGCAGAGAAATACATGTGTTCACAATAACTGTTAACCGTGCTTTCAACTATTCCAATTGACCAAATCTAATTATTTACCAAAATCACAGTATACATTTTTGTCTATATGTATAACAATGTTTCTATTACTGTCTTCGTTTGGTTTGTTGGCAGCCCACCTGGCAGGAAGAGCCGTTATGATCTGACACAGGCTTGAAATGATCCTGGAGTCGGTCTCAGTGCCGTCCCGTGGCTGACCCAACAACTCCAAGTGTCTTAGCAACAGAACACACGGGTGATGAAGCTCCGCCCTCTCAAACAAAGACTTCATCTTGACCTCACACGCAGCCGCCGTGTCTGCGCAGACGGTCACGCAGTCCACCTGCAGCCGTGAGCCCAGAGTCATTTCAAATTCCTCAATATCACTCTAATGCTCTGTTATGAAACCTAGACACTGCCTATCTAGACAGCATTTCAACACTACGCTGTTAATTTATAAATAAAGCAGTCCCAAAATGCACTGTGATTAATTTAAGTGGAGAAGAAAGCGGATGAGTCGTAAACATTCAGATTTGTAAATCATGCATATTAAAAACTTGCCTACATAGTACGTGTAATATAATAATATGTTATCCCAAACCTTTATTCCTTCAAATACTAAAAGTATTGGCAAAATAGTTTGGTCTAATTAAAAGTATTCCAAATAGTTTAGTGTGTACTTCTTAAATGCTGAGAGATTCATTCAGAATTCTACAGGTCTATCAGACAGATACCTGGATAAGATGCAAGTGTAGCCTCCTGCTCGCCGCTCTGACCGCTGTGGATTTACCGCAGCCATTCGGCCCCATCAGAAGAATAGAACAGCCTCTCTTTAATGTAAAGGAGCTGCAACACCAATTTTTTGAACGGCATCAAATAGATGTGTGTCTGTAATATTTTATAACGGCAATAATATAAGTTTATTCTCGACCTTTCACTGAGGTGGGGCTGAATGATGGCGAGCAGTTTCTCCACAGTGCAAGAGACACCAGGAGGACAGAGATTCGTCCAGACGGACACACCCTTCTGTAGAACCGAGCAGGGGCACAGGCTGTGGGCGGGGTTTCCCTGTGGACATCCAATCATAGCCTGTGTGTGTGTTTGAATATTATTATGATTTGATATCACAGGGAACGTTGCTGTCGCTCACCATGTACAGCGAGGTGTGATATGAATCAGCCAGATATGAAGAAACCTCATCATCCTCTTCAGAAAAGCCTGACACCTGCTTCACCTTGTAATACAGCACAGGCCACCTATAAAAAACACCAAAGACAACATTCAGATTGTTTCCTTCTGTTCAACCAAAAATCTTCGAAGAACCCAGTGAGGATAAAAAGAACCTGAAAATCCCTTCAGAGTTGTGCTCTACAAGATCTGGATGTCCTTGCGATGGGATTCCCAAAATATGACCCTGCTGAACAAGTCTAAAAACACACAACATTAAGAAACAGCAGAACACAGAGCAGGTAGAACTAAAGGATGTTTTGTGAGTGAACCTTGCTGTGCTGAAGTGTTTGTGGAGGAGGTTTTCAAAGACGCCATGACAATGGTATTCTGGTGAAATAACTGCTTCAATGTGCAGCTCTTTAGCATACGGTGGAGCTGCAGATCGACATGCGCTCGCAGAAATCTGTGACGCTGCAGGTGACGACACCTTATTCCACCTCTGTTTAAAGTCAGTTACAAACGTAAGTTTACACAAAATCAAATCAACTCACAAATCTCACTGAATATTACACACCATTGAACAAGGCAGACATTTATTCCGTATTTTTATTCAGATGTTTTTGTTTTTTTCAGCCATTGCCAAATTGTTTGGAAAGCCCACATCGGTCAACCACTGCTATAAACACAAAAATGTCACCTTTATTTTGATGGTTGTGTTCCCAACAGGCATCGGCATCCCACCTGACAAGTTAAACCACTGAACCGGTGAAATGCATCCAATATTATCATTCACATCCAGGTCTGAGTGTCTAACAGCGTCAAAGGCCTCAATTTTAACCAGATGAACACATGCTCTTCTCTTAGAGGGATTTCCACATTCCTCCAGATCAGGACCCTGAGTCGCAGGACTCTTCAAATATGACTTGAATTTGTCTGACGGGAGGGACGCAACCACCCATTCCCCATTAAACACACCCAGCTTCAATAACATGCTCTTGTTCACAAAAATGACACTATCGACATCCAAGGGGTCCATTTGATGCAGCCGGCACAGAATCGCTCCTGGTTTATACAGACTGGAGTCATCCAGCACCCGGACATCCAGTCGACACTCCAGAGCCTGTATGACAGTGCTAAAGTCAGAGCTGACCATTACTTTAGAGCTCAACAGAGAGCTGCTGGAAGTCAAACTGTTGGCGTACTGGGCAAAATCAGACACAAACAGAGATGAGGACGAGAATTTGCCAGTCATGTCCACCCCGGCGCTAATGGGTAGATCTCTGCAGTCTGACACCAGCACACTAGTGGTCATTGTGATGCTGCCCTGACTGACTGGTGTGCACTCCAGCACCATCACATCTGACAGGTACTGCTGCACCTGTGCTGCATCATCACCCAGTGAATGATGGTAAGGGATGAGTAAGACGTCACCCTGTCTCGCCAGCAGGGTGTGTGTATGGCAAGACGTCAGGACCAGCAGACCACTGCTGAACTTCTCTGATGAAGCCCACCTGAAGCTCTGCTTGGTCCTAGCGCCGATCACAATCCTCTTCAGAGGGAGCAGAGGCTGTGGACGGACATATCCACGTGAATGCTCTTTCAGATCGTAGTGTCTGAGGAAACATCTGCTCACGTACACAGTCAAGCACGCGTGTGTGTTTACGTTCGTCTCGTCCTCTGCGGTCACGTGTGCGCACACTATAAAGCGTCGCATAGAGGACTGATCGTCCATCTGTGAAAATAACAACGCGTGTGTGGATCCATTGCAGTTTGGAAAGTGTTGAGTGAAGGTGGATTTGTTGACGAGGACGTGCAGCGGGTGAATGTGTGATGGAAACTCATCCGGACATTGCAGCTTCATGGGGGCCGCCATGTTGAATGTGCGCGCATGCCCAGTGAAAAACTATACAGAGAATTTACACATAAACTATATATTTTTTATTAACTGTATCAAATGTACAAACAAAATAGGCTTACAACCTTGAGCATACCAGTAATGAACAATTAGAAATGCGAATTGAGAAAAATAAATAATTAAATAAAAACAGAAGGAAAGAAAGAAAGGGAAAAAATATAACAGAGGGGCTTATTCAATTAACTTATATTCCTCAAAAAGTGAAATCATAGTAAAGGGCTTTTGTATTGTTAACCCATTTTAATGTTTTATCCATCTGTTTTATCTAATTTAACCACTGATTGGAAACTACGGGATATACATGACAGGATATAATTTTATTGTGCACAGTTAATTTGCGGTGTACCGTTTTGAAGGGTAATTGTTACTTTTTGTACGCGTGTTCTCTTATATCTACAATGTACACACTTTAAATAGCTTTATATGAATGAATGAGAAGAATCAGCGCTTTTTAGAATGGACCAATCGCAGTAGCTAATTTGCGATAACAGGACACAGTATCTGCTGCAGAATATTTTTTCAAAACGTTTCAAATGAACACTTCGTTATAGAACAACTTTTGAATTAGATCGAGTCAGATCCAACAATTCCGAATCGGCATTTCCGAATCAAAATTTTGAGTGCTAATCTATTCCGCTGTGTAAACCGTCAAAACAACTTGCAGCGGATTTAAGGCTTAAGCTACACCTTTTCATACCTGCTTTCCTTAAGAACTATGATAATGTGGCATTACAATAATTATAAAAGTTTCTCTCTTGTATCTGTAAGTAAACTAACACAAAGTCAGAAGAGAGAAAGGTCACATGTAAATGTGCTCAGTTTATTAGTACCTGTAAAGTTTGTTAAGAGAGCATACTGTAGAAAACTGTCACTGCCAGATCTCAGAACAGTGCTGGATTTCTAACAACAAATATATTGTTCTTGGTTTTCATGTAACAAAGTAAAAGCATGATATTATTGGATTTTTTTCCCCATGGTTTAATGTGATGACACCTCTGTAAAAGTCTACAAAACATGCTCTTTTAATGTTAAAGACCTTCCTCGGTGCCCAAAGTTTTATTGAGGCGCTGACCGAGACCCTATTGGACAGCGAAAAGAAAGAAATCTCTTGGTCAACACACAACAAACACACAGGAGAGAGACGCTACTATGAGGGTCTCTGTTGTGTTTGAGGGCTCCTGTAAGACATTGCACATTTCTCCTCATCAGACGGTGGCAAACATCAAAAATATGATTCAGGTATTCGATTTCTTTATAAAAAATATATATTTTTAATTAAGACATTTAAATTAAAACTTTTTTACTTTGTATACAGTATAGGGGCACAGGTCCAGTCACACTGTGGATTGTATCAGACACTGTATCATGGAATTGAATGGTTTTTATTTAAACAGCAGAGCTTCTACATGCAGCTGTCAGGTGTTGATCAGGTGCAGTGCGTGTTGGAGATGAGGTATTCTGGCGCCACCCTGCAGGAGAGCTGGTGTGTGGCAGATATAGGCATTACCACAGGGAGCCGCATTCACTGTCAGCTGAAGGTACCGTTGTCATTTATGTGTTTAACATGTTTTCAGAAGGCCTATCTTACGGTTTTTAATATCAGGCACAAAGTAAACAAATAGAAGATAAAATTAGCATATGTTTCTATAAAGTGCATATGCTTTTCAAGCTAAGTTAAAACTGGGTGTCATTCACTAATAGTTGTGTTTTTTTCATATTGTTCGCACATTTGAACCTCTTACGAAAACTTTCCGCCTAATTCACAACACGTGCATGAATTTGTTATTAATCTTAACCTCGTCCTAATGTTAGTGAATTTGGAGTTTTCTAAATGAGCTGCCGCGTGCACGAGTTAAGCCATCTGCATAAAACACACCCATATATCAATCGCCATATTAGGGCCTTCCGCCAAACTTTTCCTTTACCACCTGTCGTCACTAAAGTCAAAAGGCTTCTTCGACTTGATGCGGCGCCGCAAGATCCGAGAGGCGGATGACATCAAAGTACCGCGAGAGCGATCCGAAAAAACATAAAACGTATCGCTCTCGCGGTAATTTAATGTCATCCGCCTGTCCGAACTTGCGGCGCCGCATCAAGTTGAACAAGTATTGTTACTCCAGGCAACCTCATGTGACGCTGTCTACAGACGCGCTCTCGCAAGTAATTCCAAGTGCACAGTCCTCAAAGTCAGTTCCTACACAATAAAACCCCTTTTAGACACGCAGTTTGCAGAGTTCTCATTACCCGGCTGTAAAAGCGCTGCTATGCTGATAAACTTCGCAGCTCGAGCTATAGTCTAACGCAGCTTTTATTATTCTTTCACTGTATATGATGAAATATTTTTAAATTTAAATGAACATCTACGCGTACGTAATTATATATATATATATATATATAATTTATTTAAAATATACTAATAATTTAATTTTTAATAATAACTACTATCCTCAGATGGAACATGCATTTTGTCATTTGTCTTAGAGAGGTGGAGAGAGAGATGGAAAGCAAGAGACTGATGATTTTTGCGTACGTGTGCTTTCAACTGTTCCTATCTTTTCTCTTATATTTAGAATACATTTTAGTACGAACGTTTTTGTGAATTATGATTCGTTCGTAAAAGTGTTCGTACGCAGGTTTCACGCACAAATTTGTGCGTACGCATGCTTAGCGAATGAGACCCAGTGTACTGCTTGGCTGATCTTAAATCTTATTGATTCTTTACCCTGGAAATTAAAACTATTTTCAAGTTATAGCTTCAATGTTACTCATTCTTTAAACATACATATGTTGGATTGAATGTTTATTGCTAGAAAATAATTCAGTTATCCTGGATTTTCATTTGTATTGAGAAATATCTACATTTTTATGAAGTAAAAATGAAAATGTCTCATATGTTTTTTCCAAGTTTCAGGTGATACTTTGTAAGCTGTTGTAGTTATGAAGTGTCACCACTAGATGGCAAATGTGTTCTTGATCTGAAAATCTTAGTTGTCTATTTGTTCTCTGTCCACAGGAAGTGCAGAAGGCCGTTCTTCATGTGTTTAGTGCAGTAACTAAAGAAACATTTCCCCTCTCGGGAGCAGTGATTGTTTTGAGCTCCTGCAGTGTGTCCACACTGATGTCTCTCATGTCCCTGAAGCTCGGTGTCCCTGTCAGTGCCTTCAGACTGTTTACCATCACCGGCTGTCCTCTGTACGACTGTAACCTGCTCTGTGACTATCACCTGACACCTGGTAAAAAAACATCTTAAAAAGCATACAGACTGATGAACACACAACACACACACTCTCAGATATAGCACAGTGAATGCCAGGATGTTGTCAGGGTGTTAAATGGAGTGGTTTTGATCACATTGCTGTTGGGTAATCTAGGTGTACTTCAAGTGATAGTTCACTCCAAAATGACATTTCTGTCATCATTTACTCACCCTCTTGTAATTTCAAACCTTTTGACATTCTTTCTTCCGCAGAAGACAAAAGAAGATATTTTGAAGAAAGTTGGTAATCGAATGGCACTGGCCCCTATTCACTTCTATTGTATGGACACAAAACCAATGCAAGTGAATGGGTGCCAGTTAACAACATTCTTCAAAATATCTTAATTTGTGTTCTGCGGAAGGAAGGAAGTCATACAGGTTTGAAATGACAAGAGGGTGAGTAGCCTAAATGATGACAGAATTTGTATTTTTGGGTGAACTATCACTTTGAGGGCTGCTGGGGAGTTCTCTGTGGTTGTACATAGGAAATGTTCATCACAAAACGAGTGACTTTATTTGTATACCACCTTTCACAATACACATATTGTTTCACAGCAGCTTAAGAGGAAATCATTCTGGTTTCTATAAACAGGGCAGAATGTTATGATTGTAATGACAGAGACTTGGCAAACACTTCTGATGCAGATTCTTTCACAGGGGACACTCTTCATCTGGAGACATGGAATGGCTGGAATGAGTTTCTGAGAGCGTGTTTAAGAGGGCACAAACACACACTTCAACTTCACCTTTTCCAGGAGAAGCCTGTACTTAGGTCTGATAACACAGTGTTTGGTTTTAATGTAGTCATTGCTCTTAAACGTTACTCTTTACAGGGTTTGATGTGATTGGCGCAGGTTTCAGAAGCGCGTGGCTCTGTACATAGCGGCAGCGCATAGACACCTGGACATGGCCAGCTGGCTAATGGACACTGGAGTCAAAGCAGAGGATCCTGTCGGTGTCCATCCGTACCGCACGTGGTGCTATAAGACCGAGCATCCGGACTCTCTGAAGTGCCCTGTACACGCTGCCGCAGAGGCTGGACAGCTCCTCATTTTGAAGCTGTTTATCGGCCGCAGCGCTGAAAATCTGACATGTCGTGATCCCAGTGACCAAAATGTACTGCGGATCGCAATAAAACATCGACACAGAGAGTGTGTCACTTATTTAGTTTCAAAACGTTATACTACGCTTAACTTTTCTGGGTGCTCCCTACCAATGAACATCTATCTTCAGATCAAGTTATGGATACGCAAGGCACGACGACAACAAAGTCCATTTGGAAGCAGAATAGGTGACGCGGTGCAGGTAGATGGCGTTCACATGAAGAAGATCTCATTACATCCCAGATGTCGAGCTGAGAGAGGATGTGTGGAGGTCAAAAGATCACCCTGTGGCTTTGAGATGACATCACCTTTTGTGGGTTCTTCCTGTCTCTCACATCACCCCGCTGCTTTACCTTCCCATAATGCACCAGTAAAGCTGCCACAGCTGCATCCTCCCCACACTCCGAAGAGTAAAAGACGAGAGCAAAACGTCACCAGGAGCAGGGCATGTGGGAGGAAGAGCTTGGAGGAAATCCTGCCGGCTGAAAAAAGTAATGGGAGCGTGGGTAAAGTTCTACTGCCCCTCACCAGACGCTACATCAATACATCTCCTAGAGCATCCAACATACCTCTGAAAACATCTCAACTGCTTTGCGCTCCAACTTTCCGACAAAATGCTATTTGTTGCTTGAACATTGCTAGGTTAGTTAATGCAGTTATATAAAGTTCCCTAAAAAACAACATTTCTGTTTTTCTTACCCTCACCATGTGATTTCACATAAATAAGTGCAATCAAAAAACATATAGAATCAAAAACGTTTTTGTTTCTTTCACAGCTCTTTCACAGAGAAGCCGTGGCTCAAGCAGTTCGCTGTAGCACAGACACTTGCCAGACGCAGCGTCCAAACTCTTCTGAAAGATGAGATGAGACAACCCACCCAATAAAACACATTAAATACATATCAGATAACCCATAGCATCATCAACACCGTGTAGTGTAGAGCTTCTATCTTATTGTGCCGTTAAAATTCAACACAAATATATACACACAATGAAATATTGTATTCAAATTTCATAATATTTAGATTTATTTTGTTAAATCATATTATTTCCTTGTCTGTGAAATACATTTACGCATTTGTCAGACGCTTTTATCCAAAGCGACTTAGATTGCATTATCCTATACATTTTGTTTCTAAGTATGTGCAATCCTCTGGAGGTCGAACTCACAACCTTGCGTTGTTAAAGCAATGCTCTTACCACTGAGCTACCGGAAAGCTTAAATAAAAATAAACTATTCAAACTGTGCTTTTTGAAACATACGATTGACATAAGATAAACATGGGGCTTTTTACGTTTATATATTTAAATTGAGTGAATTTGATAAAATATTGTGTTGCGAATAAACCACTGATTCTAATTGAGCGGAACTATTGCAGTCGAGTCGTTTGTTTCAGTCGGACTTTATTTGACTGAACACCTCTTGATCATGTGACTAAAACAGCCACATTCTTTCAATTTTCACGCATTTTGCTTTAATTAAAGTCTTCTTTCAGTGTGATGCTGTAGGACAAAGTGTGTGGAGATGTTGTTAGTTTTATCAGACGATCACAAAGAGCATTTGTGTTTTTTATCTGAAGTTGATCCTGCGGGTGAGTGACAGCTGCAAATCACATCGTAATATTTGTGTTTCTGTTTATTTTACAATGTTCAGTAACGTTTTCATGTGAATTGTGGCTGATTTATCTGCTGTTATTAATGTGTTTTTATTGTTTTCTGCTGTGACTTTGAGGGATTATCGACTGTAATACTTTTTGTTACATATATTCGCAATTCAAAAACATTACGGATGATACGCTGTGTTATTTTATGGTTGTTAGTTGTTTCGGAGTTTGGCAGAATCGCTGTGGAGTTTCTAAAAAAGGGTTCAAACCCTAAAATATATGAGGGGGCTGCACGTGAGTACACTACTTCGGATATCTGTTTGTTTGTTGAAGTTTATGAGCTAATGTTGTTGGATGTTTATTGATTTTGTTATATGTGTTTTATAATGTTGTAGGAAAACTGAATGTATCATCAGAGACTGTACAGCATGGTGTGGAAGGATTGATTCATCTCCTCACTGAGAGCTCAAAACTGATGGTGTGTAGATGAACAAACAGTCATCATAACGTCTGAAAGAGCTCATCGCTATAACTGCACCAATGGTCAGACATTAATTCTAAACCTGTGATAAGAGATTCTCCATTCATGTTCAAAGTCAGGGTTATTTACAGCAGCAAAACACAGATTCACACACACTCTTTACAGCTTGAATGAATGAATGCAATGCACAGTGCTTGTAGCATGATGGCTTAAACACATTTTAAGGTGCATGTTTCAGGTGTAATTGCATTTATTCTTACAAATCTCCTGATGAATCAGTCATAAAAGCTGTGGATAAAAATTACGTAAATGATGTGCGATGTACTGAAAAATAAGGCAAATCTTTCAAACCGATCAAACAATAAAGGACATACACTGTACACGTCATACAGGAGACATAATTATGCTATCTACTATGTTCATATAGTATTCAATAGGTATCAAGGTTATTTTAGTTTACAAAAAATGTTAACTTGGAAAACATTTCTGTTGTGTTTCATTCTGTTCTGTTTTAATCAAATAAAATATCGACATAAAAATGATTATAGGAACTATAGGAAGATCATTGCGTTAACAACGCAAGGTTGTGGGTTCGATCCCGGGGGATTGCAAATATCTATGTAAAATGTATAGGATAAAGCAATGTAAGTCGCTTTGGATAAAAGCGTCTGCCAAATGCGTAAATGTAAAGCTATAATCAAAAACTAATATAGCAACATATAAAATGAAAAATATAATGATAAAAGGACAAAAGCAAATACCCAAAATATTTTACTTTAGCTTAAATTAAGATAAAAACGGAACATCTGAAAAATAAAAGCTATTTTTAAATATTAATAAAAATCAAAACTAGAATAACTCTGCTAGGTATAGTATAAGATATACGTATAATTATTTCGCTCTTATTTTAATCGTATTTGATGCTGTGTTATATAGTACTGTTTATAAACTATAAAAATGTAATTTGTTGTGTTTCATTTTGGGCCTGTTGCCCAACCCTGGACCTGGAACTCATAGGTGGATATCTTGAACTCATGTTCAACCCTTGCCTCTGTGTTTTCATTTTTATGTTTGCATTGAAGGGCCCATCATTTGGCCACTTTTTTGCGTTCAAACATTTTCATTTATGCAATTTACAATGTGAAAATTTAGCTGCATCTTTTGAATGAAGACAGATGAAGTGACTGTGTCATGTATGATTTGGCACTTACATGGATAGTCACTGAAACCGGCTTTGTGCTATAAAATAATAAACAAACTCTTGTACTTTGTAAGTTTTAACAGTTTTATGTACCTAAACCTTATAAATGGACAACTTATAAATCTTCCTTTAGCATCGAACAGAACAGATTTCATTAATAATTAAAAGGTAAAACTTTCCTGCAAGTGTACTATGAGTTACCATCCACAGTTACTGTAGCTCTTGTCTTTAAACATTTATAAGTTACTGTTAAAAATCAATTCCCCTGTGAGAGAGTCAATGGAATTGTTGTATGCACTTGACTGAAGCGCGGCCAGCACCTTAAATCAAGCTAACAAAGTTGTACATGTTTGCTAATTATTTAATCTATTTTACTGTCAATTTTTAAACTTTTGAAGGTATATTGGAACAAGGCACATTACCCTCAATGTATCCACATCCACTGTGTGTATTCTCCTGGCTGCTATAAATGTTTAGGAGAAATTCTGAGTATAAATTATGCCTGAGAATATTTCACTAAAAATGTATAGTTCAAACTGCAGTGTCTCAAAAAACGAAAACTCCGATGCGACCCCCAGATGAGACCACTGTTCTTTAGCTATACACAGATTTTTAGAAAGATTCTGTTTTTCCATATAATGCATGGAAAGGGTACCCCAAATGATCAATGTGGAAAAAAACATTGAGCAAGCATAAAAGTAATCCATGCGGCTCCAGAAGCTGTAGGTGGCGAAAAGTGTACTGTAGTATGTGTAAGTAAGGGTTCGTTTCTTGATCTCTGCAGATCTCGGAGGGGGATTTTCAGGACTCTGTGCTGGTGCTGGGGTTCAGTGAAGAGCTCAATAAACTTCTCCTCCAGCTCTATCTGGAGAACAGAAAAGACATTCGACAGATCCTCCGTAATCTCTGTCCAAACCTCCCACATTACCACAACCTGGAGTGGCGGCTGGATGTTCAGGTATGAGTAATTATGCTAGACACAGCTGTGAATAGTGTCATTGAATCATTTTATCATTTACATTAATGTGACGTTTTTTCTGGAAGTTCAATGGGCAAATTCTTTAAAATTGGAATATAAAACATAATTCAGTGTGGTAATAGGTTTTTAAAAATGATAGAGAACTAAATACTTTGGATCTTTGATGCAGTGAAATCCTCCTCAAAGTGATATAGGATAGTATTTGTGTGTAGTGTAGATTTCATACATGGGATAATGTACAGTCGTGGCCAAAAGTTTTGAGAATTACATAAATATTGGAAATTGGAAAAGTTGCTGCTTAAGTTTTTATAATAGCAATTTGCATATACCAGAATGTTATGAAGAGTGATCAGATGAATTGCATAGTCCTTCTTTGCCATGAAAATTAACTTAATCCCAAAAAAACCTTTCCACTGCATTTCATTGCTGTCATTAAAGGACCTGCTGAGATCATTTCAGTAATCATCTTGTTAACTCAGGTGAGAATGTTGACAAGCACAAGGCTGGAGATCATTATGTCAGGCTGATTGGGTTAGAATGGCAGACTTGACATGTTAAAAGGAGGGTGATGCTTGAAATCATTGTTCTTCCATTGTTAACCATGGTGACCTGCAAAGAAACGCGTGCAGCCATCATTGCGTTGCATAAAAATGGCTTCACAGGCAAGGATATTGTGGCTACTAAGATTGCACCTAAATCAACAATTTATAGGTTCATCAAGAACTTCAAGGAAAGAGGTTCAATTCTTGTAAAGAAGGCTTAAGGGCGTCCAAGAAAGTCCAGCAAGCGCCAGGATCGTCTCCTAAAGAGGATTCAGCTGCGGGATCGGAGTGCCACCAGTGCAGAGCTTGCTCAGGAATGGCAGCAGGCAGGTGTGAGCGCATCTGCAAGCACAGTGAGGCGAAGACTTTTGGAAGATGGCCTGGTGTCAAGAAGGGCAGCAAAGAAGCCACTTCTCTCCAAAAAAAACATCAGGGACAGATTGATCTTCTGCAGAAAGTATAGTGAATGGACTGCTGAGGACTGGGGCAAAGTCATATTCTCCGATGAAGCCCCTTTCCGATTGTTTGGGGCATCTGGAAAAAGGCTTGTCCGGAGAAGAAAAGGTGAGCGCTACCATCAGTCCTGTGTCATGCCAACAGTAAAGCATCCTAACACCATTCATGTGTGGGGTTGCTTCTCATCCAAGGAGTGGGCTCACTCACAATTCTGCCCAAAAACAGCCATGAATAAAGAATGATACCAAAACACCCTACAACAGCAACTTCTTCCAACAATCCAACAACAGTTTGATGAAGAACAATGCATTTTCCAGCACGATGGAGCACCGTGCCATAAGGCAAAAGTGATAACTAAGTGGCTCGGGGACCAGAATGTTGAAATTTTGGGTCCATGGCCTGGAAACTCCCCAGATCTTAATCCCATTGAGAACTTGTGGTCAATCCTCAAGAGGCGGGTGGACAAACAAAACCCACTAATTCTGACAAACTCCAAGAAGTTATTATGAAAGAATGGGTTGCTATCAGTCAGGATTTGGCCCAGAAGTTGATTGAGAGCATGCCCAGTCGAATTGCAGAGGTCCTGAAAAAAAGGGCCAACACTGCAAATACTGACTCTTTGCATAAATGTCATGTAATTGTCGATAAAAGCCTTTGAAACGTATGAAGTGCTTGTAATTATATTTCAGTACATCACAGAAACAACTGAAACAAAGATCTAAAAGCAGTTTAGCAGCAAACTTTTTGAAAACGAATATTTATGTAATTCTCAAAACTTTTGGCCACGACTGTACAGTTGGTCGGTTGTTATCGCAGAATAAACCCCAACAGGGTGATCACTTGTAGCAAATGGAGACTTTTCGTGAGGAAAAACACACTTCCTTTCAGTTTTATGGCTAGACATACATTTCAAACAAAGATGCAGTTCAGTTTCATTATTTGTACATATAATCTCATTTATTGTTATTTATCAGGCATAATTTGTGTGTATCCAACTGCACCTGTGTAAATGATTCGCAGTACCAGCATGACCCTGTGTTATTAGTTTTGATTGGTTGTTATCAGGGGAATAACAGACATTAGAGAAATGATGAGAGACAGTAAACATGTCTGCACATTCTTGTTGATGGATATTCTGAAAATATATCTTTTGAATCAATCTGTGGGGCAGTGATTCAGAGCAGTTGTGTTTGCAGTTGGCCAGCAGGGCTCTACGGCATCAGGTGAAGCCCACTGTCACCCTGAAGCTTCACCTGGAGGACGGTGGCATGTGCCGGGCACATGTACTACAGACGGATCCTGCCACCCTTCAGCATCTCATACAGGAGATGGAGCGAGCGCTCACTGACCTGAAGAGCAACCACTGCCGTCGCATCCTGCGCAACATCAAATAACATCAGCAAAGAAGTTAAACATTCTCATCACTCAACATTCACATTTTGTTATGTGATTTATGACATTTGCTGTCAGCTCTACATCAAATGATATTTGATTTGTCATGAGCTAAAGGATGATCGGAGCATATGTTGTTTCTTTTGGAGAATTTATGCAGATGGCATGTTTTATTTGTGCCATAAGTATTAAGTTGCCTTTCCTCCTTGTATTCTGTACATGCCCTTTAAACTATATGTTTTTTTTAACTGGATGTATTTTTGGAGCATACGTATTATGACTGATCATCAGTAATATTATTCTGTTGTTAATGTGTTTTACATAACATTGTTTAAGGTGGTCCGGTGTGTTAAACATACAGATCTAGAATGAAAATAATACAAATTAGCCAAAATATTGAATGGATAACAAAGGGGGGGGAAATATGCAGAATCTAATACAGCCATCCATTAAAACTGCCATAACATTTGAAGTGATCTCATTAGATGTGCTTTGTGCTACGAGTTGTATTTTGTCTTTTCCTGTAACATGAACAAGATTTTTCAATCTTCAGCTCCACATTTATGCATTTATTAATAAATGATCTGGATGGATCTTTCATGTTATTTTCTGTAGTAATGTGATCCTGAGGCCAATTTCAAGGAAAATGTACTTTCGGGATAATGATTAATGATTTATCGCTAACGTTTAATCTACAAGTTAGCAAAGTCATTTGAACTCTGCTTGGAATTACTGAGCGGGTTTTAGTGTAAATGTAACATTGCAGACATGTCTCCTCTGCAGCTGAATGTAAGTTTCAGTACTGCTGTTGTGTTGTGTTGATTCATCACATGCTGCTCTTACTTATATTGCTGATTTCTTGCTTTTTGGGAAACAGATGATAAACAAACATATCATTTAAGAAATTATAGGCTAACTAAATTATGTGGCAGAATTACAATTTGCTTGGACTCTATAGGAAAGGTGAACTAAAACTGGACTAAAACTTCACTTAAAATGTAAATTCCTTGTAAAATATTGTGGTGTGTACAAAAATTTGTTGATTTTTTCATTAGGGACAAGACATTCAGTTGTGTGTCTTCAGTTTCAACAGGTGGGTTTACTCAGCTCATGTCATGCTGCCGTGTTGATCTTCAGACACATCTACTGTACATACAGTATAGAGCAGCAGTGGCAGCACACTGCCTTTCATTTTTAATACAAATTCTTGTACAACTGCTTTACTGCTGGAAATATTGTAATCCTTTTCCGTGTTCACATACACAATTGTGTAAGACTTATTATATGAGTCATTAGACAGATGAATGTAGATGTGAAGAAACATTTACTGTAGGTGTGACTGATTATCAAATGAATTTTGGGTGGATTGGATGTGTAACGGTCGGTTGACCCATATCTTTAAACTGATTGTATCCAATATAGCTCAACACTATCAAACATGAACAAGCTGTAAACATCTGATGTCCGCTGTGAGAGAACATGTGTTAAAGGAATAGTTCCCCAAAAAAATCTAAATTCTGTCATGAATTACTTACTCTCTAGTTGTTTCAAATCAATTTACAACACAGAAAGATATTTGGACGAATGCTTGTAATCACACAATTCTTGGACACAATTGACTACCATAGTAGGAAAAATGACAATTGTAGTCTAAAGTGCCCCAGAACTGATTGATGTCCTACATTCTTCAAAATATCTTCTTTTGTGTTCAACAGAACAAGTATTTTTTCCTACTGTGGTGGTAAATTGGGTCCGAGAACTTCCAAATATCTTTCTCTGTTTTCATCAGATCCAAAAAAATTTAGACAGATTTGGAAAAACTCGAGGGTGAGTAAATGATGACAGAATTTTCTTTTTTGAGTGAACTATCACTTTCACACCCAATACATAGGCTTACATTAAATATCTACATTTTATTTAATAGATATTGAGTGAATTAACTATATGGAGAATCTTGGGTAAGAGTATATTAAGTCCAACCAACTAAGTCCAACTAACCAATAACTGTCTATGTTTTATGTCTAATAAAAAAAACTTCATCTTGTTCATTCTCTCCCTCACTCACTTCAGCTTTAATCTCCTAGTAACATGACATTAGCGCGTTGACAAAATGTTATATGCTCTCTTATTTGTAAGTGTTCATTTAGCTGTATGAAACTGTATGTTTAATATTCATGAGTGTCGGATCATTTAATATTCATGAGGTGACACAGGAGCTGAAGGGTGAGTGAGAGAAAAAAAGAGAGAGAGAGAGTGAAGAGAGAGAGAGTTGACAAAGTTTCTATCGGGACAGAAACTCAGCGCGAGAACGCAAAGGGGGATATCTCTAAAAAAATATATGCGGGACATTATGACATCCACTTTTTTACCTTTGTGACTACTTTATAAAGACTTTACTAAACTTTTCCGTAAGCCGAAACAACTTTAACCCAAGGAGAAAAAACAGGCCCGACCCAAACAAACTTCCAAAACTTTTCAGGATTTTCTCCGTCGATTGTTTTGAGCGCTCAGATTTGTTCGCTTCGATTTGACGCGCGTGGAAATGAGCAGCAACCCTCTCCAGCCGTTACCGGGTCAGCAGGTGATCCACGTCGCCAAAGACCTGGACACGGACCTGGAGGCACTTTTCAACTCCGTCATGAACCCGCAGCCGAGCTCCTGGAGGAACAAACATCTGCCCGAGTCCTTCTTCAAGGAGCCGGACTCAGGCTCTCACTCCCGGCAGTCCAGCACGGACTCCAGCGGTCACCCGCCGCGGCTCCAGGTGCAGCACGGCCGCTCGCACTCGTCCCCGGCGTCCCTGCAGCTGCCCGCGGGCGCGCTGAGCGCCGCGACGCCCGCCCGTCAGCACGTCCATATCCGCCACCAGTCGATGGATGTGGCGGAGGAGCGGCCGATGCCGCCGGGCTGGGAGATGGCGTTCACTCCCAACGGACAGAAATACTTTCTCAAGTAAGAGCCATAAACTCACTTAATTTCTTATTCTCTACCATCTAACTTACACTTGCTTGATTCTGTTTACGGAGTCACTCTATAACTACTTATGTTTCACTTAAAATCATCAAGATTACTTTATAGTTGCAAGCTGCAGCTGTATGTGTAGTATTAAACCGGTTTTTAATCCAAAATCAGTGCGCTTTCACACTGGCAGTGACGTTTTCATTTTGTTGTGTGAACAGATTGAAACACAAACACACACACACACAGGTTATACTGGTGAGGACATTACATAGACTTCCACTGATTTTATATCAGGCTTATGATATATTCTATCCCTAACCCTTAAGATCACACAGACATGTACCCTCTATTACATTTAAAGAAAAACACTATTTTATCTAATTATGAGCCTTTTTATTTAGTGAGGACCAGTAAAATGTCCATACAAGTGGGTTCACACGTATTTCACTGTGGTACTGAGGACAACTGCCCCTCACAAATATAGCTTAACCAGTACACACACCACACACACACACACACACACGAGCACATCTGGGTGTGGATCAGAAAGTCATGTGTAACACACACTTCACACAACAACGCTGTGATCAAGGCTCTGTCTCAACCTGATAAGAGTGTGTTTAGCATATCTCCACTCACTGTGTGTCTCAATGTAAATTTGTATTTTGACTTCAGGACTGAGACGACTGTTTTTCTGTGGCCCTGGGGGGGGGACATGGCTCTTATCTGATTCAGTAGGGTTGATCAGTCAGCGGGGTTGTGATCGGCTCGGTGGGATTTCGACAGGAGTGTTGCTGACTGAGATTAACTCGCTCGCTCCCACCGGCATCTCACCCGTCTGCTGCTGACTGCATGAATCACACTAGAAACACTTGAATGTGAATCATATTCATATTTACATGTTAAAACAGTTACCCAATTATCTACCACTGGAAATACCGTTTTTTGTCGTTTTAAAAGGGATAGTTTACCCAAAACAAAAACTCAATTTTTTTTATTTTTAGGGGTGAAGTATCCTTATAAGCCAACAAAGTAGGCTACTCAAATTATTGAAATTAATCAAAGTATTGCACAATCGTAACTTTTAATTAGTATTAAACGTTACAGAAATCACCTTAAGATTAACAATGGTACATTATAGAAATATGGACATTTATTAATAAATAATAAATTCATAGTAATAACAAGTTTGGTTCATAGGTGGGTTAACTTTTTCTATTATTTATTGATGACTACATATCATCCGAACTGTTAAATAAATACAGAAATGTATTACATAAATTGAAAACATCATCAAAATAATATTCTTCTTTACCAAACAAAACCTCTAAATTAGAGCTTATGTGCTTGTCCGTTTCCTAACTTGATTTCAGCATAATAGATTTATTCATGATTTTTTAATAATCTGGTTTACTTCAATAAGTCAACTAAATGAAGGATGTTTCCCAGTGAATAACCATATGTGGTGTTAAATTCAACCAGTCGCAGTAACTCTTTCTCTGTAGTTTATTTTCATCTTTTACCTGGAAACTCACATGAGAAAACGTGCCAGAGCTTGCAGACGTTCAGCAGACTCCTCCACCACCAACAAAGCATCAGACGTGAGCTCCACACTGCCCTACAATTAAAACGTCAAAAGAATGAAAGAGCTGTCAGTAATTTTCACCCATCGCACACTCTTTATCTGCAGGATTATTTCTGCTGTGAAGAAAACACAATGTTAATGCTCAGGATGTGAGTTTGGTGATCAGTGATATGTGTTGTGTGTGGGGGTCTGTCCGTCCACCCCCACTATTAGGGTCCATGTATTCCTCTTTCAGCGTCATACAAACCCTCCTCTTTCTGCTCAAGCAACTGACTTTCTCAATATCTTTGTTCCAATTCTACAATTTGCAGGAATAGTTCACCCAAATATGAAAATTCTCTCATGATTTAATCATTCAAGTGACCCAAATTGAGTTATATGGTCTTGTAAAGTATTATGTTTTGAGAGAATACCATTTATATTTTAATCTTATCTTGTGAAATTGAAATTAAACCGATAACTCTCATCGGTTCACTAGTGTCTCATGAATGTCATATTTGTGTTTTGTCACGAGACACACAAGATCCTGTGAGATTTAAAGCTGGAGGTGTGCCACTCCGGCCACATTTGAATCAAATTCTTTTGATTGATGCTATGTGTTTGAAATGGCAATTGAAAAGCTAGAAAGCAGTAGCAACAGTATAATTTAAAGGGGGTGGGGCTTAGTGAAGGGGCAGTTCTGTAATACAGAGGACACACCTTTCTTTTCTAATGAGCTCTTTGTCCATTTAAAGTGATGGGTCAGCCATTCCCTGCAATATATCCATACCAACCACGTGTGTAATGGTTAACCGGCTGTGTTACTTCCAGCTGGTACTGTTGGGTTTTTATTTTACAGACAAATATGCTTATAGCAGCTTTGATCCGAACAAACCAGACACGAGAATGAAAGCTCTGTAATTCTTCTTTTGATTTCCTTCATACTTTCATTCGATATGTCTTTTCTCCATTAAGTTAAAGATAAGCTGTGTACAGTTGAGGTTTTTATAGCTGCCAGCTGTGGCTCACATCTTCCACAAACTCCCTCAAATATTTACTTGGGTTTGTGTAAGACTTTTGTGCAAGACATGCTCTCTAGGCCTGGACTGCATATGTTTATATTGACGAATCCATTTTTCTTTATTTTTACTAAAACATGTGTTCTTTTTGCATACATAATGATAATTTTGGTAAGAAAATGTCATAAAAAGAATGCCAATATGAAAGCAGTATCACTGGGCTAAAAACAGGCCATATTTTTCTTTTAAATGTATTCCACATCTTTTGATTTTGGGTCTGAAGCGAATAGATGTCGTAAGATTCACACATAAATAACACAGAAGAACAGACAGAGTGGTTTGATTTTGCATCGATCGGACAGGCAGTGATGACGTTGACGCTATAAGTCCAGTGCAGTTGTAGTGTGTCATGTATAACAGTGTGTTTAAAAACGTTTCGCTTTATCCGAGTCGTGCTGTAAACTAAACGCTTGCGCTGCACTGACCGGAGGTTTATTAAACAGACTCCAGATGTGCCATATCATAGAGTTCAAACACTTAAAATCTCAGCTCGCTTTCTGCTTTTCTATTTGTTAAACAGTAATGTAATGGCTGGATTCTAAAGATTTGCGGGAAACATTGACCAAAGGAGTGATTTTCCATGGGCTGGCACTGCAGGAATGTCAGGACAATGTTTGTAGCTCAGCAGGGGTGGGTGTGAAAACAATGGCTTTCGGGCCGTGGCGCTCTTTAATGGAATCCCAGGACCGCTCCTATCTGTGCTGCTGCAGACAAAACACATGTGTACGTCCAGACGGATGCCAGTTTGTGATCTGCTCTGTGGAGAGACAGTGAAGTCTCATCCAGTCCTATCCAGTACTTGAATTAGAAAACCATGAAAATCTGCTCGTCCGACGCTGATTGGCTGAACTGCATCTGGTCGGCTCTTTCTCTTACGCCGATAGCTGCCATCAAAAGACAAAAGTGTCTTTGTAGCCGAAACACTTCAGGGCCTTGCGTGACTGGTAGATATAAACTGTATAAAAGCAATTAAAGTTGAAGGGAATGCCATGTGAGCAGTGTTAAGCACCGCTGCTTTTGCAGAGTTTGGCAGAAATAAATAGAGTTTTATAAACCTGACCGGACCCTTTGACGTTTTTGAACACATGGACCTCATACTGCAATAAAATACTTATTCAGAGAAATCGAAACCCATAATACATAAATAAAACCTGAAGCATGAGAGCACTGTTTATGCTTTGGACATGAATGATTCCTCAAATCCTGCAGCTTGTGAGGAGAGGTGTGCCTACTTTTTTTGCTTCCCGATGGAGGATAAAAAAGGCCAAAGGCGTTTTTCACAGAGTTTGACTGCATAAAACAGTTTATCACACTGTGCTCTATGCAAAAAAATTGTCGTTTGTAAGTCAAGCACACGGTGCTCCATTGAAACAGAGAGAATAGTAGTGTTTTCAAACAAAGGCCAGTGTTATGAAATGCTCAGTAAGCTCATTGACATCTACAATAACACTACACACATGCACGCACACACCGGCAGCTGATGGCTTTCAGAGGTCTATAGGCTCATACGTATCCACACACGAGCAGATTTTTAAAGCCTCAGACTGGGACGGGGAGGGGATGGGGTGTTGTGTCATATTTCAGCATTCCTTCCCTATGCACAGAGCAGCGGCAAGTGCGTGAAACAATTGTCATGGCAACCAGTTATATGGCACACCGATCCACAAAGAGTGTTGCCAGATTGGGTGGACTAATTCCAGCCCAAAGGCTTACTAAAACCCCCCACTCCAACAAAAAACAGCCCAAATTTTAACTGCCAAAATCACGTGATGGAAATGTATTGCAATGTCAATCAATGATAATAGAGACCGATTTATCTCCTTAAAACGAAGTTTGACAAGATGACCAAATATAATAGAAACCAGAGAAACAGATCAAACATAGCAAATGCATTAAAGAGAGTTAGAAAATATGACTTATATGTCCAGAAACCACTTCAAAGCGACAATCAACCCCAAAAAAAACACGTGCATCACTATGCAATTTTTTTGCCCACTATAATTAATCGGAAAGCAATATGATTAGGCATTTTACACTCGTTCATGAACTTTATGCACACACCACGGAAGCCAAAATGTGCAATTCATTGTTATAAAATGGTCAGTTCTGGTCCTTGATTCTGATTGGCTGAGCAGAGTTCTAAGCCGTTATAAAATACCCTGTTAACCCACTGCTTCTTGGGGCTTATTGCTTAAATATACGTCAGAACAAAAAAGAGCATAATGATGCAACAATAATGCGCTTAACTTTGAAAGTTGCCTTAACATCTGACAGAACTACAGTACGTCTTTCGGGAAGTATATATTGCAGAACATATAAAGCAAAATTTAGCAAGTCCAGCAGCTGTTAAGAGTATGCCTGAGCACAGTCTGTACAGTTTAAAGGTTCTTAATTTCACAAGCAGCCCAAATTTTGTCCACCAGCCCAATGCATTTTTCTCTGGTCTAACCCGCGCAAAAGAAGCCCAAAAGTGTGTAATGTTGCCGTGTGTGATTGTAAGCAGTCTGCCAAGTTGTAATGCCGAAGGTGAATGAATAACAAAGTTATTGGCTTGGAAAAAAGGGAGTCGACTCTGAATCATTCAAACGAGTCGTCCCTAGTCAAATTCGCGAACCAGTGCGGATTTGTGTCACAACATATAGTCCCTGCCTACATTTTCATGAGCCTCATTGCGGTAGACCAATCACAGCAGACTAGACCATCTGACCAATCACATCAGAGTAGGCTGGCGGAAAGGAGGGGATTAAACGGATGATTCACTGAACGAATCATTTGAGAGTCAGTCAAGATGTAAGGTAAGAAAAACTGCTTATTAAAACAAAATAATAGTGTTTTTACACATTGTATTTATCAGTGGCTCTTGAACACACTGTTACTGAGCATCAACAGATATCTCCATCTGAAGACATGGAGGGGAGGATGGGAGATTTCTCTGCACATGACTCGTATATCTCTGGCAGTAATTAGATAGAGACCTAAAATAGTAAAAGGCTCGGGTCACTTATACTGCTGTCGATAGGGTGAAATATTCCACTTCTGCACGATGTTACTTGACCTGAAATCTTGCTGCTGAAGGAGGTATATGGGAACCGAGTCATTTCTACAGAGACCTGGGGGTCAGTTCCTGTGAGCTTATCAAACACCTTAGCAACCGCATAGCTTTGCCTTAGCAACCGCTCGTGACACTTGAGGACTGTAGTTGTGAGTTCTTAGACCGTGTAAAAATCTAGCTAGAGGTACAATACTTTTTCAGGTAGTTTACCTAATGATATGATGTATGATGTGGTTTTGTAGTGGTTTGCGCTGTGAATGAAAGGGTTTGGATGGATGTTTTGAGTATGTGTGCTCTGTGATTTCCAGTAAGCGGTTGAAAGCGATGGCTCTGTCTTCAGGATATGAAGCTGCTCATTTCCTTTTGTTTGTCAGAATAATGGCAGGAGGGACGCTTGGGGCAAGTCAAAACAATAAACATGAGTTAAACACTTCAAAGAGCTGTTCAAGAGAAAAAATCTGAGCGATGGAGCTCAAGAAAACATAGTTTACAGTATTTCATGTCCAAACCATGAATCTGTGCTTTTGTGAGTATGTTGTGAACTTGAACGCATAATAACTTCAAATCTAACAAGGATCACAGTTTTTACAAACTTATCTAACAATGCTTGATTGTGTCCTTGAAAAGTATAGTTCACCCAAAAATGAAAATGATGTTCATTACCAGAAGCAGGGGTTTTGACCTAACAAACAACAACAAGTGCACCTAAAACAGAAGTCTATGGGGTGTGGTTTGCTGTTGGCTTGTGGATGCTTGGATTCATTTTCGTTTACATGCTACAATAAATCCTGAGCTCTCCCGCTGTCCGTGGGCGTTCTCACGAGGGGCGGAGCTTAGATCAGTGATGCCCTCCTCCAGACTTGTTGCCAGAGCGTGTGACACACTCCTCCCCTCTCTGACATTTCTCTCTCTCTCTCTCTCTCTCTCTCTCTCTCAGTTATGTGGATGTATTGTTTTCAGCTCTCCTGCACAATGGGCGTTTCATTCGGCAGCGTGGGGGGGAATGCGTGTGGTCACATTTGTTTTGGAGTGGATCAGGAGCCCTACAGCAGCCCCCTATTCACAGCAGCGTCACCTCATCTTGTGTGATGCATTGCTCAATCCAAAGAAGCTTCACTGAAGGACAATTTGAGCCTGATGTGATGCTTATTGTCTGATGTTCCTCAATGCACTCACGGAGTCAAAGTGGCTCCTCCTCGAGGGTCTGGCATGCGTCCGCTCTTTGAAACGCAATAGATGCCCCTGCATTCCACTCACCACGTTCCAAACACCAAAGAGGAGAAAAGAACCGAATTTGCTTCGAGTGACTCCTCCAAAGAATACACATTCCAGAAGAGCAATGCCTTTATGTGTCAGCCCAGAAATCTGCATTATTGTAAATAGAGGTGGAAAGAGTTCCCAGGGTACATTCTCTTTGAGTTTTTGACAGATCATTTAACATACAACCGTCAAAGTTTCTAAACTTAGCACACTATAGTTTCTGGCATGAGTCTGTGTGATGTTCATTTGGTTTGTTTGTGTAAAAGCTGTGTCTCGCACGAGTCACACTGGAAAAGACGGACTGCCATAGAGTAAATTCCAGAAATCCGGTTTGGCTCAAGTGTAAAACCAGCATCACCAGAGACCAGACAACAAGTCTTTGACACATTGTGACCATGGACAAGCAGGTGATGTGAGGAAAACAGGTAAAGCAGCATAGCTGTTTATAAGAAGCGGTCGATGTCTGAACAGATTACCCTGACAGGCACAAAGGAACCTGAGCGACAACAGTCAAAACTTGTGCTGATATGTTGAGATTGTAACATGTTCCGAATGGTCAGAATTACCCTTTCACGTTTTCATTATCATTAAAACCGTGTGCAGTTTAAATAACTCGCAGTAAACGGTGCTCAGCAGCATCAACTAACAGTGTACACAAGTACGGTTGTTCGGATACTAGTATGTGAAATGCCACGAAACCACATAAAATTGTGGTATCGGTGAGTACGTGAATCCATGTACCGATCTGATACCATTTTCTTAAACAAGACCAAGTTATGCCCACTAGCTTTGCTTAACGCTGCTTGGTATGTTTGTCCGCTGCTTGGCAGTATTTCAGAGTGGACCAACCAGCCAGTAAAACTAAAATAATTAAAAATAAGTAATATTAATGTCAAATGTCTGTCAGATAATAAAAATACTCTAGTTTACTGTATGTATTTGTTCATGTTTTATTAAGGGATCAGTCTGAAGCACACCTTAAAATAATTATATTAATTCATTAGGGCTGTGCAATTAATAGAAAATTCTGTAATCGTCAATTTTGGCCTTCAACAATTACAAAAACAAAATATCCAGGTAAAGCGATTATTGTGCCGCGTTCCATTTGCCCATGATCCTCTCTTTTCTTGTGGTATAAATCCACATCGCACCCCCTTCCTTAACAGTGGTTCAGCTGTGCTATTTCTTTATATTTATTTTGCAGTTGAATTCACAGTTTAAAAGCCAAGTTTTTTTTTCTGTTCTGTGTTAAATTCACATATTTAATGTGTAATCGTGTTAAATAATCGGGATCTCAATATTGGCCAAAATAATTGTGATTATGATTTTTGTCATAATCAAGCAGCCCCATAATTCATACAGGGCAAATCGTTTATACAGCTGTATACAGTTACACACCAAGGTATCGGATCAGTACACGTATCGGCCGATACCCTGAGCCCAGGTATCAGAATCTGTATCAGGAAGGGAAAAAGTATATTGGAATATCTCTTAACACAAGCGAACTGTATGTTCATTTCTGTTAGGAAATCTGTAGTTAAACACAACAATACTCATTCGGTTCGGCTTCTGTTTATTATCAGGGCTTCAACACCTGTTAGTTGTTTTAGTGCAAAAGTGTGCACATTTGAAATGTAATTCAAATATGTTTGCTTAGTATTTTTTCAGATTATTCACCGAATTTTTCGATCCGATGAGTTTAGCTCAAACTCAACTTCAACTCTGGTGAGATTCTCTGGCAGGGACAATGCTTTACATGTGTTTCTTTTATATCCACACTTGATTTGCTCACATAAGGTTGTGTCTTTCGGGACATTTTTATCTTTTATGGCCACACAATGCCATGTTTAATGTATTATGGTATTTTTGTAACATTTATGCACACATAATGTGTAATTATGTCATTTTCGTACCTTTTCATCTAGAGTTGTAATAGAGTTTCGGATTACGACATAATACCCTGCAGTTAAATGAATGACTCATCACAGTGGATTCAGATCACTGAATTAGATCACGCTTTTTCAGATAATAAATGCCTACGATGTCATGCCCATGGGTCAAAGGTTTGATATTCGGAGAACTCCTGCAGTGTCAACGTGTGGCAGGTTATAGTGCCGTCAAATCTTTGAGACCTAGTTATAAGTCAAATAAATATTCTGTGTAGTTATGAGCAGAGAAGAATAGAAACAGAAACAGTTGAATGTTTTTCATCAAAGTCAAGTACATGAAGTGTTAATAGTGAAGAGAGAAGCGAATGGAAATGAAGATTGCTGGGGGTTTGTCTGTATTGAGCCAGGGCTTATTCCCATGTCTCCTGTAGGATTATTCACAATGACAGCTTTGTCCTGTGGACATTAGGCTAATTTCTGTCCAGTCTTTATATTTGCACTTTCTGTGAGACGTCTGTGTGCCGTCATGAGCTTTCCTGTGAAAAACTCTTTTGTTCTTTGGGTTCTCATTGAATGTGGCATCTCGCAGCGGCTGGCATACAGTATGTGGACTCTTCTGCATTGAGTCTCTGTGAGGTGTGCACATGCACTCCTGGTGAATTCACTTAACCACCCAGGCCCTTTTGGGTAAAGTATTTAAGTGTAAAAACAGGGCCTTCAGTGTTTCCGCTACGATTTTGTAGAACTGTGGCTCTGGATGATGTCACACGCTTATTATTATTAACATATCAGTGACGTCATCACATAGTTTTGAGTTGCAACAGACCCGTTTCGATTCTACTCTATGAACATTTCGGATTTTAATACATCTTATTGCCCAATAAAGCCGTTATCATTTTCATATTTCCTGTTTCTGTTGTCAGTTCTGTTTTATAACAAAGACACATCGTCTGATAAAATCACCACACACACCTTAAAGAGCAGAGACTTTGGCTACATTTCGTCACACAACGCATGCACAGCCTCTGTCTGTGTAACCATGTGGTTATTTACCAATGAACTGTGTTCATGCTTATCCAAACGAGTCGGATGCTGTATGGTGAACTGAATGTGCTGCTGCTCACTGCACAGAGTAGACGGCGGCGGGAAAGCGGGATATCACGCTTTTTTGGTGTGGAGGCGTGCCACGGCAAAATGAATATAGTGGAAACACTGGACTTATTCACTATCAACATGCATATGTACTGTAGATTATTATTTTTTGGCATCAGTTTTATTTGCCTGGCTCAGTTGTGTTCTGCGGTTACCGGACATGGACAGCGGGCATGCTGGAAATCTGTTAAAACAGATGTTTGTGTACATCATCTGTTCCTCATGACAGCATATGTATTATAGGCATATATCTAGATATGTTGAAAGAATGTCAGATTGCTAATGCTAGAAGAATATGTCAAAAAGATATTCTAATAAAACGATGATCACCAAACAACAATGACCCCACTGACCATAGTATGGACACAAAACCATTGAGCCATTTATCAAAATATATTATTTTGTGTTACACTGAAGAAATAATAAAATACAGATTTACAAGCACATGAAGGGGAGTTAATGATACATTTATTATAAATGTTAAGTTTATCCCAGAAAGGCTGTTGAAAACGAGCAATGCATTGGACCTCTCGGCATTCTTTTCTCCAGAGTGCTCTAGAGTGTTGTGTGTGAATCTGGTCCTCACTGGCATTTCTTCATCTGGCCTGTGCTGCTGGGGTCATTGAACAGACAGCAGACGGTGTGCTCTTTATCTTGGATAGGAAAAGACTATGAGCGTTAGGGCCAGCAGCCCTCCCTCAGACTGTTTTCCAGCTCAACTCAAAGTCCCGGCAGCCACGTGGGCTGTTACATTTACTGATATATGGAGCAGACTAACTGTACATTCATAGAAGAAAATCACAGCCAGCATTACTATATAAATTCAGGACTCTTAGGGCCCTATGATATCCATCTTTTTCCCCAAATCCGTTTTATTTCCCAAATTCCGTTTTTTCTGTAAAAATTTTCTGAATTCTGTGTTTTCCATTTTTTATGATACAATAGAAATATTTTTGCCCACATGAAAAATACTCCAGTAACAGCATTTACTCATTAATTATAGTGAGACACCTAGATACTACAGTGATTTTGAACCAAAGGGAAAAAAATCCCTACAAATATGGCATAATACACAACTATGTTAATATAAACCAGCATCTCTCCAGTGCATTTTCAGTTTTTTCTTTGTTTTTTTTTACACCTACTTAAATTTAAGATTTTTTATTTTACTAGTACATTTACTTTAATGAAGGAAATCGTATTGTATACTATAGTTATTCATGTGGGTGAGTCATAGTAAATTTACGTTAACTGGACTTTTATTTTGACGGGTTGTCGCAAAGACCTTTTTAGGAGGACCTTTTTTATTCGATTATTCTAATATTTATTTGTTGGGTTGGCATTCGATTTTCAATTTTGATATTCAAATATTCTTTTTTTCTAACACCTAGCATCCCCCGTGAAGCGGTTTTCATTTGCGCTTGAATATGAATCTCCCATGAATGAACTTCATGATTTAGTAAATCTGAAAGAGAAGACAAAAATGCCGAAGACCTCATGTGTGTGGGAACACTTAAAATTCAGTGAGTACAAGACAAAGGCAGTGTGCCAAATATGCAATTTGAACAGCACATCAAGTTTGAAAATCTACGTACGTCTATAAAAATGCTAGTTTGTGATTTATTGTGTGTTGCACGTATTTTTATTTTTTTCTTACGGTGACAGCTGAAGCTGAATGGGGAATTTACACAGACTCATGCCCGTCATGCATTTAATCCGCGTCTCTTGCACGGTTAGCAATCAAACTGCCTTCTGTGCCTGAGCAACAAACAAGAAATACTTGATGTATATGAAGTAAGGAAATGAAATATATATAATTTACCATTGAAAACAAAACTTAACTATTAAAATGGGTCCTACAGTTACTAGTCTCCTTCATGTAATGCTTTTACATTTACGCATTTGGCAGACGCTTTTATCCAAAGCGACTTACATTGCATTATCCTTTACATTTGTTTCTAAGTATGTGTAATCCCCTGGGATCGAACCCACAACCCTGCGTTGTTAACGCAATGCTCTTACCACTGAGCTAAAGGAAAGCACCCCAGTGCAGTTGGCAATCAAACTATGCTAGCACCTGAACCACAAACAAAAAATACTTTATTCTAAATTAACTTAATACAGAAACTGAACAAAAGATAATTTGCCATTAAAAACAAGACTATTTTTATGTGAGGCACTTCCGGCACGCGCTGTTATATAGTTTATTAAAAGTTTATTCATTCTGAACGTGTCGCATGCATATAGCACCAAAATGCGACACTGCACTCCCTTGGGTCCGCAGCACAACAGCCACGCGTGAAGGTGATTGGATGAACGGTTCTCGACATAATAAAAATGCTAAAAGACAGACAGAAACAGTAATTCCTGCCTTTATTAAAGAGATAATATGTTCAGCCCCCTCCCTCAGAACCTTCAAATATTCGGTGTTGATGACTACCAAAGGTTCGATGCATCCGAAAATGGTAATCGGACCAGCCCTACTTTTTAGTGCATGTTTGACAGTAACTTTACTCAAATGAAGCTGTGAAGTGAAGGAAACTCTCAGAGCAGCTCTGGAGATGTGTTCGCATATAGTGAGATGCAGGAAACCGCTCGAATCATTCATTCAGAGACACGCTGAACAGACAGATTACATGTTTAAACCGCATCTGAGTCACTAGTACTCATGTTATCTAAAGCACAAATTGAATTTTATTAGCTTTTCAGTGTTATTTTCTGATAAAGAAGATGTACATTTGAAAGATTCTGCGCCATTCTGCGTTATACATCAAATTCCATTTTAATACTTGGATTCTGTGATTCTGTCTGCGTTTCGACTTTGCAGAAATCATATGGCCCTAGACTCTTAACGAAATCTACACGACTAATGATTGTCCTTAGTGCTGGGCGGTATGACTATAAATTAATATAACAGTATTTTCCAGATTTATATCGGTTTCCCTGTACATGACAGCATTTTTTAAACCATATTTTCTACTGATTGAGAGAGGAAATCCTGCAGTTGATTGACTTAAAATGCCCTTTTATACTGTCATAGTGAGTGAATATTGTAGAAAAAGTCCACACTAGTATTATACAGGTTTGTAAGGCCCATAAAATGGTGCTGTTTATAAAGAGGTGGCACTCATGATGAAGTAAAGGAATCAGGATGCATGACAGTTGCAGTCAAAATACAGAACCTTTTACTTGTGCAAATTTCGCAAACAACTTGTTACTATATAAACAATCCCCTTCCCCTGTAACTACACAATGCAAACAATCCCCTTCCCCTATAACTGCAAAGTTTAACAACTGAATATCATGCAAAGGTAACTTGCATACATAATATTTAAGCAAATACATAGAGAACAGGGCTCAAAATTAACTTTTTTCCTTGGTAGCACTGGTGCTTCTAACTTCAAGAGTAAGGAGCACCCACCCGAAAATGAATACCATGGTCTGTCTGAATAGTTGAATACAAAGTAGTAACAATTTTACCATTAAATCATACCTGTGATGTCTGCTGTGTATACAGAGTCAGAATGGCTTCATGTTTTCCTTAAATCATATTTTATACTCATAAAACAAAGGCCTAAATTAGATATGTGAGAGGAAAGCAATCACATCACGCTGTCAATCCTCCTTCCTCTACTGACCCTTATTTCTTATCAAAGCATAGAGAAACAGTTCAAACTAAAATCACATCATGTTTTATGCTTATATTGAGCAGGTGTGAGGGGAACACGATCGCTTTTTGAAGATTGTTTGCTTGTGAGTGTATTTAAAATAACGCGTCCGTTTAGCACATGTTTACATAGAAAAATGATTAAGTAGTGCCGCGGCATAGAAAGACGCATTCTGTGTGAATGGCGGTCACTGTAGCTTACAGCATGGACACACTTTGTGCAGTAATAGCGAACGCTAATAAAAAACCAAAGAACCTCCAAACAACAGACACTGTTGCTCTTTTGGCAGTTCTTCTTTGTCATCACGTTCTACAGCTTCAGTTTCGGAACTTTCAATGTCTATCCTATCCATATTTTAGTAACACATACAGCTGTGCCCTCACAACAGTGAAAAGGGACCCCACTGAAACAGTGTCGCACTGCGCCGGGTTCCGCACTTATAAAAAATACACCGGTATTCGGTATGAACCGGTATATCGCCCAGCACTAATTGTCCTTTATTTGGCTCATTCTTTATAAAAAATATGATGTATTTATCTTCAGTGAGGATCAGATATACATGTAGATGGGTATAAAATGCAAATCCCAAAGAATAGTAATATATCCCTTACATTTTCTTGACTTTAAAAAAAACAGTGCTTCTACTTTCTTGACAAAGAAAGATGTAAAATTGAATTTGTATATATTTAGAATGATGCATATGGAATGCACTGCATGTTGCTTGCTTACTTTGTTCAAAAGCTTAATGCATCCAAGTATACATGTCATAATAACTAGGAAAGATGCTTCTAACAACAGCTCTAGACCTGTAGTTCCAACCACACAACTTGATTGGGCTCTAGACACATTTTTACCACTGGTCGCACTGGTGCGACCCACTTTCTCAGTTGGTAGAACCTACTTACAATTTGGTCGCACCCTTTTTTATAGTAATCATAAAGACGCATTAACACTTGTGAGCCAATATATGCATAAAAATAAATGCAAAGAAACTTTGTATTTGTTATTTTATACAGTTGTTATTATTTAGTTTTATATTCAAGTTATACAGTATATTGGCTATGAATTGATCTGACAAAAATGTAACCTGTCACTATTCACAGTCCTCCTTTATTGCCCTCTTTGCAAAAAGCTGTAATTTTTACCACATAAAATTAAATTAAATTAGCTAGCACAAAACTCAAAAGTAACTCAGAACTAAATTATTATATATTTTCTTTACTACACATTGTCATAATAAACTTTAAATACTTAATCTTACCAACCACTCTTGTTAAATGGTCTAAGCAAGCTTGTGTTCTGGTGTGTTTTTGAGTGACTGATTTGATGGATTTAGTCAGTGATTACGTCGCGATTCGGACATTAGCGAACATTGACGTGCTGTTTGTTTTTCTCAGCTGTTAGGACATCGCAAAAAAAGATAGAAGTTAACAAGGAAACTGGAAAGGATTTTTCCTTTATGTCAGCTGCATGTGCTGAACACTTGTCAGGGAAGAAAAGGCAACATGATTTTGAGCACATTCCCGCCCAGCTGCAATTCAGGTAATAATATTCTCCGAATGCGCCACATGAAACATGGATTCTGTCTTCCGACCTTGCTTTTGATTAAAGTGTGAGGGAGAGAGACCGATCAGAAACCGACGTGTTCGACTTCATTATGCGCTGCGCAGAACGATCGGAATATGACATCAATGTTCCTTGAGAGCGTTTTAAAGCGTTCAGCAATATTTTTTGCTGTTCGGTCTGCGCAACACCATATGAAGTCAAACACAAAGTTTTGTTTGGAGACAGAGGGAGTGCATGAGTTCTCTGCTCGCTCTTTACTACACTTATCACAAGCACGTCATTCACTACTCCTAAATCACATTAAATGTTAAAATAAATCTTTGGGCGGGGCAAAAATTAGTTTTACACACTCGCACCAAAGCGATCCTCTGAAATTTTAGTTTGCAGTCTAGAGCCCTAACGATTGTTTTGGGAAACACTTGAATCGTTGAACTATGCAGGAACGACGGAACTTGCGACCATAGTTGGCTTACGATGCTTTTGGGAAACGCACCCCAGATCAGAAAATATTTCTTACAGTACATTTTTTGTTAGTCTTCAGGAGGTGTTTAACATAATGGGCTGTGCTCCAGCATTGACCTATTATACGCTACACATAATGTGTCCTGATGTGTTTCTAATTAAGTGACATGACAACGTGTTGTTCTGTAGTATTTTATGCTGTTGTATACTGACACAATGACATCAATGTTTTTATTGTGCTGTTGAGAGTCACAAACTTCCCATAATGCTTTGCTTTGTCTCTGACGGGAAAGGCAGTGGTCATGAATCACGGCTGTGCTTGCTCTCCTAATCTCTGTATTCACTTTGTGTCCTTTCGCCCACATCATCATTAAAACAGCAACAATAATGTAGGCCTGCATGTTGAGCAACATGCACGATGTGTATAAAATCATATCATCCCCAGTCAGTGTTTTGTGTGTGGATCTGTTGGCCGTGGGTTACTGAAGAAATGTGCCGCATGAAATCTCTGCCAGGTCTAAAGTTAGCCCACCCAATGTCAGCTGTCCCACACTCACGGTCCAGTTGTCCAGAGCAGTAACCCACCTAAAGTCCTTTTACAACAGCTGAACAAGATCTCATGCTGGACTGCTTCAACTTTCCATTTGCTGACAAAGTATTTTTGGAGTCTGTTTCCACACATTCAACATATCACGCTAGCAACAGGGATGTGTTTATTCAGTATTTCTCTGGTTTTAAGGCAAATATCAAAGATCATTTCTAGTGGTCGACTTATATGTTTTTAGTGGATGATTTTGAGAAAGCAATGTGGCTGATATAAGACAAATGTAATAACTGTAAACGCGAGACATGCAGAACTAAAAGAACACAGATGATATTATGTTAATAGGGGACAGTTTAATACAGCACAAATTGGATAAAAATATGTCGAAATTAAAGGTCCAGTTTATGAAATTTAGTGGCATCTAGCGGTGAGGTATCGAAATGCAACCAACCCTCCTATTCGAAGCACTATGGCGGCTGACACAGTGCTAAGATGTCGTCACGTTTTTCTTCTTTGCCAAAATAGATAACGTAGATAAAATAGATAAGATAATTTATTTAAGAAATGCGCTCTGTGGAGTAGTTTGTCCATTTAGGGCTACTGTAGAAACAACATGGGGAATTCCATGTAAAAAGACCTTGTGTATATGTAGATATATGTAGATTTATCCACCTTATTTTGGGCGTAAATGTGGGCGCCGCCATCTTTGAGCTGTTCGTGTTTAGACTTCCGGTGAGCCACTATAGCTAATGACAGTCGTATTGCGAGTGAAGACAAGTTTACTGTTTTGACTAGCAAGTTAATATTTATTATAGAACCCAATGGCACAAGCGTAATGTGTGCAGTTAGAGGTTGCCATAATAGCCGGTACAAATGCAAAAAAATGTCTACAAAACACTTGCTTTGACCATAATACACGCACCGGAGCTGACTCTGGATGTTGTGCACCCCTACTTGACTATAATAACCAATAAACTATTACTAACGTTTATTAATAAACATTTAAAAGCAGGAGTTTGCGGGGGATTTAGCACAAATAAAAAAGTATGCAAATATAATAATAGCAGCAGTTAAAATTTAGCTGTTAGCATTTTTATATGTATTTAGCAGTTAAAAACTCAATAGGCTAAAGCAAACCTACCTGCCAGATGATCGCAGCTGCATGACTAACAGTTACAGGACTTTCCCTGTCATTGCATTACCTTTTTTATTAATTTGGCAGTCGCTTTAGACGCTAAACAGTAGGCTACTTCTAGCCTTTACCGGGCCGTGTTACCAGGAGGATTAAAGCTGAAGCAAGCAAGGAAGAGAATGAACAACATAAATATTGTCTTTATTTAATAGACATAAAAACAGACCTGCGATACAAGAGCAACCAGCCGTCTCCATTCTTCCGTTATTAGTTGTAAGGATCCAGGAATGTTTGCTCCGCTTTGACTGGTATTCGCATCAACCTTTGGTCTGTCATGTACAAATTTGACTGACTTTCCCACTGTGCATGTAACGTTACTATTTCGTCTGTGCTTTTATGGTTGCGCATCGAATACCAGTCAACTCCGAGAGAAAATAGGAAGTAATTGATACTTTATATCAGGCCTATTCATCCTCCCACTGTGTAATACATCGCGTGTGTGAAAATATTAATCAGAGATGTTTTAAAAGCGTTTTGAGCGTGTTCCCACAGCTACACACTTCCATGGTTTTCCACCGGCCGGCTCACAATATGGAAGTCTTAACACAAAAAGGAAGTACGTCACATCGTTTACTTCTGCGTTTAATAATAAAGGTGGATACATCTCTGAAGACATATATATGTATATTATATTGCATTTCTGTCAATAGATTTTCCAAAAAATACACATTTGACCTTTAAAACATTCTTTTTCCAAACGAAAAGATTTTTAGGTCAAACTGGAAGTCTTAGAGGTCGTTTACAAGAGACCGTTTTCGACTAAAACGGAAAACTTTGTATGTGTTTTAGCTGTTCATTTACATAAGAACTGCAATTTGGGGGACTGAAAACTCAAACTTTTGAAAAAGGGTCACAAAGTACAAGTTTTTGAAAACGACGGCATTATTGTGTCTGTGTAAACACTGAAGGTGGCATTTTCCAAAAACGATAACGTCATACGCGAGTATTCCCCAAACAATAATGGCGGCCTCCATGCTGCATGTTTGTGCCGCGTGACATACTAATTCGATATTTACTGCACCACTACAACCAGCGGAGACATATTATTTATATGCACACTACTATAAACACACAGACATGCCGATAAAGTGTATTAGAAAGCGCTTTTTAGATTAAAACAGTGTATGGCGATGTGCGTGTTGCGCCATCCACTGGCCAGGCATGCATAATACATCGTTTTTATTCGTTTTCCCGGATCCATGTAAATGCAGATCGTAATGATGCTACTAACTGGACATGTTCTTTTGTGACAGATATTCAGATGTTTTGATAGACAGACAGACAGACAGACAGACAGAGAGAAAACAGACAGATAGACAGTTCCAGCAAACACAAGCCCCAGCTTGTCGTGTTTCCACAGCAAATTTTTGAGGTTTTATTGTGCGAGTTATCTGATGACTATAATTAGAAGCACATTCCACTTCCTGTGCCGCCCCTCCCTCATTTCACATTCAACTCAATACTTCTGATTCCAGCACATCCAGCTGGTGCCCCTCAACAATCCCTCCCCCCTCCTCTGGCAATCCATCTTTTGGACAGCCCCTCCGTCATGACTGCTTTGTGCTGGATGTGCAGGAATTCCCCGGGAACTCGAGCTCAGATTCATTGGGAAAGTGGATCTGTGTCTTTTGTTGGTGTTGTCATTGAACACAGCTGGGTGGAGAGAGTTTGAGAGACACTGAGCCGCTGTCAGTCAATGTGAAGAAATCAAATCACCTGTCAGACAGCAGTTTGAGAAAATTTGCAAACTTGTTGAAATGGCTCTCTAAAGCAAGGCTGAATTTTTGTATCACAATGACAAAATTGTCTTCGACTATGCTGTTCTTGCAACTGCATCACTCTGAAGAAGCTAGACAGTTAGCTAGCTAAAAAACACACACACACACAAGAAGAAATTAATCCTTACCAGAATTTTTACTTTTGTGATCCTTTTGCACAACTTTAATGCAACAAACAAGAAATTACAAATTCCACATTCATTTGTTTGGTATACATAAATGGTATACATAAAAAAAGTCCCACTGCATTTGAAATTTTGAATGCACTTTAAATTCGTCTTCAAGCATTAAAATTGCATATGTAAAAGTTTTTTCCTGTGAAAATAATTTCTTCATGCCTTAAAATGACCTGAATGTAACTTTACAACCTTGCTTCATTAAGTATATGTGGATTCATGAATATGCAAATTTGTCCCCGCCTACATTCAATTGCATGAGCTCGTACAGTTTTGCCTTTTTATGCTGCCATTTACGGTGTTTTTAATGCATCAGACACCTGAACCTCCTAAAGAGCAACAATCTACGGTGCTTTTAAGTGGTGAGAACGGATTTACTTAACATATTTGGGATTTAACACCTGTTATAAACAGCAAATCAATTACTGCAAGACCTTGGTGTTTGTCAAAAACAGTAGGTAATTCGGCCGGGGATTTTCCACGGGTGGTGGGACAAAAACACAGACATTCTGGATCGGACACCAATAAAATATCCTGCCTCCCTATGAGAAACAATTACCGTCCGAATAGGGCTTATGTCTCTTAAATTCACACGCACGCCCTGCCTTGTTATTTCACACTAATAACTTTACTGAAGCAGCACAGCACAAATTTAGTATAAGTAACAATTTGGAATTAGTAGCAGAGGTTTGTTCGAAGGCTTTAGGAAGGCCGGGGTAGTCACATGAATTCCCAAGTGGAGACCCATAAGGACCTGTTTGAAGCCTCCCGGACTTCAGCTGTGGTTCCCGAGCTGGGGCCGGTCAAAGTTACGACCATCCAGAGGGCATAGCTCTGGAGCCTGGGGTCGCATTGACTCGTCCCAGACATCGTTGGAAAGGTCTCCGCCGGGTCTTTCCGACGACGCCTAGGATGTGTCGATGCAACCCCAGGGCTCCTCGCTGTAAGTCTCCTGAACTCGGCCTGCGGCCTCTTGCCTCCGGCCTAATCACAGCAATGCTGATATAAGAGCACTATCACATACTCCAGTGATATTGCATTAGTTTTACTTAATATATTTTATGAAAATCTATGTTATTATAAATAATGAATATTCATTTAATTAATGTGGATGATATAAAAAAGGAACTTGTTCAAGTTGAAGTCTGGTACATGTTTATAGATGCCTCGCAGGGATTGTTTTGCTCAGTGTGTGTGTGTGTGGATTGTGTGTTGAGATCGCTATGGCTACAGACAGACTCACATTCCTGGAGTTTTCATGCTGGATGCTGAACACGACCTTCGCATGCATGCTCAGACGAGAAACTCAATACAGATCTTCAGTCTGAGCCTGACTGTTGTGCCAGATGAGTCTAAAACATATGATGAACACACAGTGACTTTTTAAAGTGGTCTCTAAAGCCGATTGCACATTGAGTCCGAAATTTGCGTCCGAAATTTCTGCACGTTAAACAATAAATACGACCTCACGTTGTGTCAATCACATTTACACACTGCCTCCGATATTTTCGTCTGTCATAAAAAAATTCGGTCCGGGTTCGATTTTCTGCGTTTAGCTTTTATAACAATTCTGAGACACCGTACAAACGAGAGCCAAATACGAAAAGACGCATACAAAAATTTCGGAATGTATGTGCAAAGACCTTTAAAGTGTTTAAAACTATTGCAGATCTCTTGATCACTGTCTATTATTGTATGGCGTGAAAATCAATCAGTGAAATCAGTGAGTCATCAGTTTATGGCTAAAGGCACCGATACACTTGCGTTTGTGTGTGTACGCGCGCGTTTCCACAGGCAGCACACTAACAGGAAGAGGATGAAGCTCAATTCAGAGGTGTTGTGTCCATCTGTACCATTCTGTGTGTGGAGGGAGTTGTTTTTAGTCCACCATCCTATTGTTTTTTGGGATGCGTGTGTGTGTGTTTCCGGTGTAAACGGCATGTGGCTTGTACGCAAACACTAGTGTAGTATTATATTCACAGGCAAACACGTGCAATAAATGATTTCAGTGTACAGTTTTCTTTTGTAAGCCTGTTTAGGCCATTCTTTCACTTTCTTTCACTGTGGACATTTATCACAAACCTGAAATGATTGCAGAAGATATAACAGCTCATAAGACTTGTGTTAGTGACACATCGTGTTTGGTTAGCATAAGCAAGGGTGAAAATTGGTTGCAATAATTCTTCCATAAACAAAATGACTTCAACATGAAGGGTCAATATAAGTGTAGAAAATGTCCCCTTCAAACTTAAGAAGTTCCTGTAAATGTCAATGAAACATGTGACAGATCTCAAGCGCATTGGCTAATTTTAGCTGTAGAGTGTTGTTCACTAAACAGCTGACCCAGTGCACTTTTTGAATCCGCGCCGCATGTTTTTGGGGCCTCACAGGTGCAGGACAGCTGCCTCACCCTGAAGCTTGATCTTTTCTGTGTGATCAGGTCTTTAGCAGTGTATCCCGAGAGATCTATAATAAAATCTGAAACTTAAATGGAGACATTTGTGAGACTTTTTTCTCAGAACCCAGACGAGACTTAAAAAACTTTCCATTTTGCTCTCCATTTAATCTCATTGATGTCTAGGAGAAATAATGAAGATGATTTGGGTATTCACATTTCACAAACTTTCCCCATAAAAGCTAGTTTACAGAAGAATTGAGCGGTGTGCTGTTGACCTGAGATCAGTGGATCATGAACTCTCACACTGTCGAAAAAAAACAGAATATGCTGGGTTAGGTATGTTTTGATGCTGGTTTGACCAGGATAAACCAGCACATGACCATCTTTAACCAGTGCAAACCAGCATCAAAACATACCAAACCAGCATATTCTGTTTTTTTCAACAGGGCAGTGGGTCTATATGCTCAACATAATTTCCAAACCAGGGTCCGATTGCATAAACTGCTTAGACTAGTCTTACAAGTTAGTCATCCATTTTTTTCTTTGAGACTGGTTATAACTGGTTTTAAGACTGGTTTTTCTTTAAGACTGGTTATAACTTCTTCAAGTCTTGTACTTGTACAGAAATGTTTACTGTGTAAATGTGCACAGGAAAATGTCTATTGTAAAGTATTGTAATTTTTTGTTACTTGTAATCTACAATTCGGTCTCATATCTGTTATAATGTTGGTCGGAACTGCAAGTTTTTCACCTACTGTATGGTTGAGTGACAATAAAGGGGTTTGATTTGATTTGAAGTCAGTTAAATAAAAAAAATTTAAATATGAAAGTTAAGACCTAATTAAAGTCCTAACTAATTGCAAGTCTGTGAGAATAGTTGTTCAGACACAATCTTATCTTAGCGGCTACTTTTATGCAACTGGCACCTGATGTTAAAACAGAATTTTCTGTGTTCGATACAACTCCGTTGACCTCAATCCTGGAAGTGAACGTCTCGAATGGCAAACGAAGTCGGTTATCTAACCTCTGAACTAGGGGCAGATCGATCAACCCCGACTTCAGCGAGATGCGTCAATTGACGCCACGGACAAGATGGGGGCTAGCTCTTTGCAAGCTTATGTGAACCGAAAACAAACTTTTTACTATTTCTACAACACGTAACAGGTATGAACATGAACGTTAATATATCTAGAAACTGTTTATGAAGAAATGCCTACTTTTGAATAGCTACCATATAACGTTCTCTCGCCGTCTCATAATGACATCACATGGTAAACATGCAAATGTGATGCGTGGTTGACTGGAACGGATTGAGGTCAGATATGAAGTCAGATATTTTACATCATAATATAGTTTTTACATTATTTTACATTAATTAGAATCACCCATAACTCCAATCTCCACAAAACTGCAGTCAGGGATTTCTATCCGAGTGTTTGTTATTCCCAAAAGGAATTTTACTTTCCCAGTTACATGATAGACACCTATACCCAACCAGACCTGCTGCTGAAGATCTCCCTTCCTGCAAAGTTCAGTTTGAACTTTAATCAAACACACCTGAACCTGTGTATCCAGGTGTTTAGGTAAAGAATAATCTCAGTCTGTACACTAAAGCTCACTGCTAAACTGGTTTATGGTATCACTGAGATTGGAGTCATTCAGTAGCCGTCTGACTGACGCTTGTGGCCTTGCATGAAAAAATGCAGAGAAGCCAGAATTTCACGTAGTTGCAGTTTCATCGGAGGAGCGGCTCATTATGGGCTGGAGGATGTCTGTTACTTGATTCACGTCGCTCATCTGTGTTCAGGTCTGTTAAATCCAGCTATGGCTTTAGTTGACCAGTAAAACGGCCGGGGGCCTCATATATACAACCGTTGCATATGCATAAAACATGCCCTGTAAGATGCGTACTCCACTTCCAATGCAAAAGATGGGATTCATTGAAACAACCGTTGCACACCTGCACGCAAACTCTGATCCACGTGTACGCACATTATGGAGACAAGGGGAATTGGTGACACAAATGGCGAGTTAATGAACTCAAGTCATTGTAGAAAGTGAATGTTAGAGAAGAACAATTATAAGTATTAATGTCTGACACACATTTAACTTCATCTCCACCCATTATACGTTAGATCCATGTTATCATGAAGATTAAATCCAGCAGTGTTATTTGCACCTGTTTTGAGTGATATTTGTTTCATAAACACCTTCTTGTAAAATTTTACTAAAATCTTAAATCAAAATTCAATCTAAAAATATATACGGGACCACGCATAGTCTACTGTACGCCACCTGTACTGGTGTGAGTGAAGCCTTATAATACAGGCAGAATATTTAAATCTTCCTTTTGTGCTTGCGCACAGTCTAAGGATAAAATCTACGCAAAGTTTTATAAATGATACCCCAGATCCTGCTCCTTCAGCACTTGGGGTTAAGAATAACATCTGACTGAGCAGAACCGCACCCAGACATCAAAAGACACAGCAGACACAAACTCTTAAAAAATGCTGAATTATTTTCAATTTGGTAAAAAAAAGGAGACAAACCCATCTATTGGGTTTCAACCCAAAATGCTGGCCCTGTTTTAACCCATTGTTGGTTCAAATAAAAACATTTTGGGGGTTAATTTACCCAATGGTTGGGTTTATTTCTTTTGGAACCAACGCTAGGTTGGAAATAATCCAGCATTTTTAGAGTGTACCATTAATGCATCATCCAGTCCAAGAAAACTGAGCGATTCCCCTAAAAGAAAGTTGGCACCTGAGTGGGTTTTTGACAAGTGTTAAGGGTTTGGATCAGGATGTGAACAACCAAAACATGCAGTGGGTATCAATTCAATTTAAGTTTATTTATATAGCACTTTTTTTACAATGTTGCATTGTTTAAGAGGAGCTTTACATTGGAATAAAATCACAGAAGAGTCCAACACAATACATAGTGTCATTGCAAAAAAAAGTGCATCTTCATATATCTGATGAACAGAACAACATAAATATATGTTTTGAAGTGAACTAATGTTGTGTTTCTTCTGCAGTCACATTGAGAAGATCACCACATGGCATGACCCCCGAAAGAGCAGGACACCCTCAGTGAATCCGATGACTGTCCACAACCAGACCTCCAACAACGGCAACATCCAGCAGCGCTCCATGGCTCTGTCTCAACCCAACCTCGGTGAGTCCACATTACTCATGAAAACACACACATTTGACATCTTCTAACCTCGCCGCTCAATGTCACATGAGATTCACAAATCAAATTTCACAACCGTGACGTGGAATCAGGGTCATTTCTCCCTGCTACAATTAATGGAGGTTAATTGTCATCCAGAGATAAAGTTGATGCCTGCCGGTATTACAGCGTATAGAACCAGACAGAACACACAAATATCTTGCAACAACCATACATATGTAGGTGAAATAAACGACTGCACCAGACATGTCAACACGTCTGCTACCTCGTAACATTTCATTTGCCGTCCTCAATCATAGTAAAAATGATGAGCTGTATAAAATAAGAAATAAGGGAATGGTGCTTTGTGTTTCTAAATGTATGAACTTAATATTACAGATTTTTAAACAATAACATATTTTTAATGTTATGTTAGCTAACGCCTTCATCTTGTAGTAATATGTAAGTTTATGATTTATAACGATTGTGTTTACACAATAACACAAAACATGTGTATAACTACAGCTATGGACCCGATTTGTCCATTCTGGTTGACGAGTTATCCCTGCTAAAAAAAATACTAGAAAACATCATCTACATTTTTATAGTTTCCATTGAAATAGCGTTATGAACCGATAGGTTTTTTTTCATTAAAACCATTACAAATATCTTTATTCCAATAGGATTTAATGGTGTTCTGTTGGCTCCCGTCTGCCAGATAATCCCACCAATAGAACCCATCACATACCAGTAGACAGCATTAAAGTTTCATTTGATTCCATTTCAATTCTTATTAAATCCATTAGATTTTTTATTGTGTTTATATGGAGGGCATTGTTTTATTCTTGGATGCATAGAGGCTTATAGAAACAGCTGCTAAAGAGCCATCTATGTGTATATATCTATGATATTTTATACCCTTAAGCAACAACATAGCAAAATCTAATGTTTTGTCCTCAACAAAAGCATGTTTTGACTTCTGTCTGTATACTAGGGGGTGAGAGTTTTGAAAGCTTGGCATAAGTTGACTGTCGTATGTGAGATGTTGTTTCCTCTGAATACTGTGCTTTCTGTGGCTCAGTGGTAAGAGCATTGCGCTAACAACGCAAGGTTGTGGGTTCGACCCAGGGGATTGCAAATACCTATGTATGAATGTATAGGATAATGCAATGTAAGTCACTTTGGATAAAAGCGTCTGAAAAATGCATAAATGTAAATGTAAATGTACTGTCCCATCACACAGCCTCTGCCAGTACCCTAAATCACTTGCCCTTTTTCTTCCCAAATTCTGATTTGTAATGAAATGGAAGAAATGTGTACCTGTGCCTTGTTGGCAGTGGAAAACCGATTCCAGTGAAAGGGGCAAGGGAAAGAAAACTGTTTAAAAAGAAAAGAGATTCATCTGCATACAGTAGTTGCCTGAGCAGCACCATTTATCAGTTCACTTCATGAAAACTTTTACGAAATGTTTTGATCATATTTCACCCAAGAATCACAATAGAAAGATTAAGAAAATATATTTCTAGATTGTTTTGCATTGTGACCTTATTTTATGACATCTTTACAATATGAATGACAATAAACATAAAATATACCAACATTTTTTAATATACAGTATAAGTATTTTACTGCAAGTATTAATGTAGCACTTTGTTTAAAAGCAGTTTAACAGATAAACATTTTTGTTCACAACAGTATAGAAAGTAGAAAATGTGTTTCATTCACATGAACACAATATTCCAATGTAGAAAATCGAAATTGTCCAAAAATACAGCTTTATTTCCAACTGACTGAACCTGACAAAATGTGTAGTCCGTAACACATAAAGTTACACATTTTCTATCACCTATTTTTTATATGATAATCATCATTTTTATTATGTCAAACATCTAAGGTTATGATGTTTGATGTCACACATACATTTAAGTAAAATCTCTTGATTTTTAAAATAGTGTGCATTTAGTTATAGTAAAAAAACATTGAAAACATCAATGTGATTAGTATTTTAAAAGACTGCTGTTGTACTTTTCTGTTCAGTGTTTGCTGATAGGAATAGTTTAAAAGATTTAAACTACATCTTATGCTTTTAAAACTTTCTTCAAACTAATTAAATCAAACATTTGCACTTTCTGTACATCAGTGGTTAAATGTTGAGTATTCGCTAGTTGCACAAGATGGCGCCGGTGAGCTTTTAGGGCGCCAGAGTTGGCAGAGTAATTTCCGGTCGTATAACACTGAATGGGAAAAGCAGGGGTTTTTGGCCAGCAAATATGGGTGTTTTTAGATAAAAAAAGAAGAAAGTAATATATAAGCGAGATGACAGATCCTCTTCACATTGCTGAGCACTTTAGCCAAATCAACTCGATTGTGTTATACAACTGGAAATTAGTCTGTGGACTCTGGCATTGCAAAAGCTTACCGGCGCCCCTTGTGCAACTAGCCCATTGACGATTTATTTTCCATTCTGTCTTGTCTGTTTGCAATTCAACAACCCACCCTTCCCTTTCCTCGGAAATAATTCAGAAGTACAATAAAGTGCTAAGCTTATAAAAAAGTGAAAAGATTTAAAAATGAGGAAATAACATGTAATGTAATATACAGTATGTAATGTAATGAAGTATGTAATCAATAAAATATATGATAGTATTTTAAAACGTTATGTAATTTTACTTTCATTTTTTAAATATGATGATGTAATTAGGGCTGAATGATTTATTGCATTTGCGGTTAAATCGCGATGCGATTTGTGAAAAATAAAATCGCAATTCGATTATTTTTCAAAATCGTTCAGCCCTAGTTCAAATACAGATGCTCGGCAAGCACACCGAAATAGATGCAGTCATGACGCGTACAAGGTGCAACACGCTCTCTTCACTCGCAGGCAGTCACCACGAGAGAGCAAGCTTCCGTCCCGAGCACTTTGGGGAAAAGGAGAAAGCCCCATTTTCCATGCATTTTTAATGCTTTTGAGATGGTACTGGTCAGCTCTGAGCAGGGTCGCATCAAACTGTACATCCCCATAATTAATTGCAGTCTTTGGGCTTAGAAAATCAAATTTTTTCACATCGCGATTTAATCGCAAATGCAATTAATCGTTCTGCCCTAATTTGAACCATGTGCCGGGCTGAAGTGCACATTGTACCACATGCTCCTGTCTCTATTTAAGCGTGTTTCCCGTGTGTCTGCATTTGTACATTGACCCGTACATTAGCACTGTGGAAACTTTAGTGTAAAATAGGAACAGCACGTCAGTTGTGTGGGACTATTTTGGCTGTTTTGTGTGGATGATGCTGCGCAGTGTCAGTTATTGTGTGTGCTAACATTAATACTGCATCAAAGGGCAATACCACTAACAACATGCAGCACTTACACAATATAAAGACAATGTGAGATAATACATAGGGTATATTAATAGTTTATCTTTTTTTACTTATTTATTTAAAGATTGTCTAGTAAGTCATTTCTTTTCATATTTATGTAATCTGCACTTTAGTTTCTGTGATTAATGACTTAAAGCTTATTTTTCAGTGCTTTATGTCAATATAATATTTACATGGCTAGAAATTTTACAAATCATTCAATATAGTATGATTGAGTTGGTTCTAGAAAAATATGTCAATCAATTCATGCATCAGTTTACTGTATATCCTCTTAAACCTGGCCTATTGTTTATGGTTAATCTGTGTAATATTCTGTTGGTTACCATGATTTATTGATTTTATTTTTTAAATAATACAGTATAAAAATGGCAAATTAAATAGCAAAATTTGTAAAAATAAATCGCAATTAATTATTTTTCAAAATTGTTCAGCCCTAAATGTAATCCAACACTGTCCGTCCACTCGTATGACGCATCCTTGGTTATCTCTCAACCAATCCCACAATGCTTTGCAGCTCTTCCTGTTGCCTGTGGAACATTTTGAGAAAGTGTTTGAATTTTCAGTTCAGACTGACTTCAGACTGAGCCCGTTGTGAAAATCATTATAGGTTCCTTTAACGTGGGTGATTTAAACTCTTTTGTGTAGATCCCACTGTTTTTTCTTTGTTCAAAGGTTACGAAGTGATATTTCCCCCAAAAATAAAAAATTCTGTCATCATTTACTTACACTCTTGTCATTTCAAACCTTTATGACTTTCTTTCTTCCGCAGACCACAAAAAAATATATTTTGTACAGAGTTGAACATACCCTATTCACTTCTATTGTTTGGACACAAAACCAATGCAAGTGAATGGGGTCCAGTTAACAACAATTTTCAAAATATCTTCTTTTGTGTTCTGCGGAATAAAAAAAGTCATCTAGGATTGAAATGACAAAAAGGTAAGTAATTGATGACAGAATTTTGTTTTTGGGTAAACTATCACTTTAAAGCAGTAGTTCTCTTCAAAATTGTCCCCATTTAATTTCCATAGTAGGAATCAATATTACTATTGAAAGTGAATGGGGGCGAATTTTGAACTGAACTATTCCTGTGTGCCAAAGCATCATGTGCGGCCAGGAACATCTTTTAAAGGTTATTTCAAAGTTCTTTTAGATTTTATGTTGACATCAAGGACTAGTTTTGTCCTCTCATTCAAACCAAGAAGTACACCAGCTGTTGTGTGTTAAACTTTGATGACATATATTGCACTAGCTGAACCACACTTCTCAGATCATGAGTCCAGATCACTGCTCTGGCTGCTGGCTGATCTCGAGCTGTTGTACTGTTGATAAACAGGAGAATTGCCCGAGGGTTGGGAGATGGCCGTCACCCCTCAGGGAGAAACTTACTTCATTGACCACAAAAGCCAAAACAACTCGTGGCTGGACCCCCGCGTGCCGGGTGAGTAATGCCTTGTGTAGAGTTGTCTGGAGTCAAGAATCAGCCCCGTCCCGCACAGACACACACCCCAATCCCATAGTTCACCTGTGTGATCTAAAACAACATCTGAAATAATCTCCAGATGATGATCATTTGCTTGAAGGTCTTTAAATGAAATCATTAAAACATGAAGCGCTACAAAATAATTTCTGTTGTGTCAATGACTAACAACAAAACCTCATCTGATTGTAAGTTTGTACCTTTCTGGCAAATCAGAGCATTGCAATGATTGGTCGAGTGCAGCATGTGACATGTTGCTCTAGCTTCTCCCACCGTTTTTAGATATAAATAGTATAAATATGATTTATTATGATATAATTAGGTACACAGAGTGAGCTGATCTAACTTAAGAAGGTACGTCGGTAATGCATATCACTAAAGGCATAAATTAGGGCTGAAGGATTTGTATACTTTGCACTGTATGTTATGGTCAATTTTATTTTGTTCATTGTTTTTGGTCAAACATGCACCCAACAGACTGACTATTTCATTCATTTTATTAGTTTTATGTCCTAATATTTGCTGTCTTATAACACAACTCAGTGTTTATGTTTTATAAGACAGAACAGACAGAATACAACTAAAGCACGCCCATCCACTTGACATGGGTGCTCGACCAAAACAAATCGTGTCAGAAAAAAGTCTGCACACCAATTCTCGAAAAATATATGTTTTTAAATTGATTTTCACAAATTGATTTATATGTTATTTTTAGTGTGTTTTTAGTGTGTGTGGGAGGAGCCTGATGTTAGAATGTGGAATTCAATTCGATTGTATTGATATAGCGCTTTTCACAATGTGCATTGTTTCAAAGCAGCTTTACAGGAGAAAATAAGACAAACAGAAAAACACAGAATAGGTATAAACATAGTGCATGGTGTTTATAGGACAAGCAAGATCATTCTAGTAAATAATATCTAATAAATGTGTCTCCCGGTGAGCAAGCCCGCACTGCCCTGTGGCGAGGAAGCCAAACTCCAATGATAAATAAATGGAGAATAAAACCTTGGGAGAAACCAGTCTCAGCCGGGAGGGCCAGATCTCCTCTGCTGTGTCACTCAGTGACACTCAGTGACTTTGATAAAAAGTTACTAAGTAAATGTTTGTGAAAAAAGGTAGAGCTTATTAGTTGTGATTTAGGAAATTTCATTTGTTGAAACTGTTTAGGTCTAATTTTGTACTATTTCGTGATCGATATCAGACAACAGAGGAATGTTATAAGCAGGGAAAATAGGAATGGTATAATGTAACAATGCAGCTATAACTTCAAACTGATGTCATGTGATATAAGTTTAGCGTTAAATACTAGCCTATGTATTGTAAATTTTGCATTAATGTGACAAGTTGTCCATCTTTGCTCTTGGTTGGGGATGGAATTGCCAGATCTGGAGCTGGGATGGTCAGTCAGTCTGCAGGCTCTCGCAGGAGGATAGCACGGGATGTTCAGCTAGAGTTTGTGTAATCTCTATTTAGGGATGGGCATATGACGTTCATCTGGGCCTGGCATAATCTCTCCTACTTTGGGATGGGCAGACTAATTGGAATGTGGAAGTGATGTAAGGATGGACTTCATGTACAGTAGTTTCAGGTTTCGATTCCGGGTTTTTTGGAGTCGACTCCAATTCTCGCCTCTCACTTTTGGAGTCAATGGAATCGACACTTAGACCCCATTTACTGTCATTCAAAACTGGGTAAGGAATACGAATATAAAATAAATGAATGTAACTTCTCATGTTTGGGAACTTTTGACTGGCAACTAAATGTCATCTCCAAAGTCACTAGCAAATATACAAGCATTTGTGCTACGAGCACACCATATCAGAGAGTTTTTTGTGCTGCCAGTTAAACCTTTCTGGTCCTTAACCGATGTGGTTTTCCAAGCACACGCAGTGCAAGGACATGATGGTGCAGGTCTTACAGTATAGACTTAAGGTAAAGCTAAGACATTTCGTTTCCTTTATTATTTTTTTCGCATCAATTTTGCAGAGCTACAGTCACACAAATTAAGTTTTGTACTTAAAGACACCAGCTTTTAAGCTGAATGAAAAGCTTTATAATTTGTTTGCACAAACTTGATTTTGATTTGTGTCCAGTTATGCGCACAGACTCGCATTTAAGCATAGCGCAACGCTTTCATTCAAACTTACAAAGTCTTAACAGTTGTTTAGAGAAATAAAAGCTTGAAGAGGGACAGACAAAATATACTGTAGGAGAGTTTTTAACAAAAATGTGAGAAATGTGATCGGATTGAAGGTGAAGAATGAACGGGAAATATCGCGTGCCTTTTGTGAGAGTACCAGTAGGCGTCGCTCATGCTCTGATTACCGTAGTGTTTTGGTAAGCGTGTACAGTCAGAGAGTGACCTTAAACATGATTGTTTTTTAAATGTTTTTCGTTGCTTTGTGTCAATCGCAAAGACAATTTAACTGATGCGAGACAATGACAACATCGAAAAGGAGTCGATGAGAGTCTATTCTTGTCGTTGAGTCAAATCCGACTTTAGGGGCATTTTGGAGTCGACTCCCCATCCCTACTGAGCAGTTTCACTCCCACTCAAAATACAAGTGAATTAACCAACAATATGACATGTATTTTTCCATTTAAACATGTGTTTCTTCAGTTTGTCTTGTTTATGATATGATGCTCAATGATGGGAGTTTTTATAAGGCGATATTTACATCATAGGAAGAGAAAGTAAATCACATGAATACATTTATAATTGTGATGTGGATCAAGATCAAACATGACTCGAGTCTATTGTCCTGCTATAAAAACAAGACTAGGAGTGAGATATAAGTGCTGTTATGAAGTGTTGCTGGACACAGGATGCACGGGTTAATGCCTGTTCCTGTCCTCTTGTGTTTTCTGCTGACCCCGGTGGACAGATGATGGTGTTTCATGGAAATCAATGACACAAGAAGCTTATTGTTGTCTCTCTCTTTCACGTGCGCGTCATGAATGCTCCACCCTGTTATCGTGACTTGCGTGCTCTCTCGTTGTTCGGCTCACATGTGTTTTCTATCATGATGGTTGTTGTGACAGTCAGATATCAGGGGGGCTGTAAAGCTATGGCGGTTCACATCTGGTGATGTACTACAGATGTCTAAACACAATGTGAATGAGAGCGCAGCACACTTTTCATTTGAACTCTGAGCTGTGTAAAGTGAACAGGCAACAGGTGAATCTCAGGACACCTTACCGTAACAAAACAATAAGATTGTATTGTATGCAACAAAAGAGTATTTTTAACTAGAATGCGTGAGTGGTGCTTGCCTTGGCAAAACTTAAGATCCTCTCATGTTTTAGCATGATGTTTGCATGTTTTAGCACGAATCCTCGCATGTTTTGTCTATACCTTGTTTTACTAGGGGTGGGGGGGGATCGATCAAACTAACTATCACGATTATTTTAAAAACGATTTTAGAACCGATTATTTTATCACAGAATTTATTTATATTTAACTTTTCCTAAGAGGTGCTGGAGAGAAGTTACTCGTTTATTCCAGCAGAGGGCGAAATGTATTAGATGACATTGTAGGCTTGTAGGCCTATCTGTTTTAAGCCGGCACGAGAAAGCAAAACCATGGCGCAGGCAGAGGATCAACCCTCTTCCAGAATTCTTTCTATACCTTTATGTTTTAAATCCAGATCTAGACTGCTGCCATTTTTCCTCCATGTGTGACCATTTTTCTTAATGGTCACACCAGCGCAAAACTGACAAACATGTATTCAAACTTTAATGCGCAGGTTTTATTGCTCGAGGAAAACGTGCGTCCCAAATGACATACTGTTGTACACTATACACTTAAACTATGCACTATACACTCTACCATCTAGTGTATGAATTTATGAAGGGTAGTTTCGTCCCAAATGGAATACTTGGTAACACCTCAGTATAGAAGGCAATTCTCACCATTAAGTGGCTGTTATTAGCATGCCTATTATTGACATATTGACCGTTTATTAGTACTTATAAAGCACATATTCTGCATGACCATACTCTACATCCCTAATCCTACACAATACCTTAACCTAACAACTACCTTACTAACTATTAATAAGCAAACACAGCAAAACTGTGACCATTAAGTGTTTCAAGTGTCCACAGTTCCACACATATTTTCTGTGGAATGAGTGCATACTTAAAGTGCACATCTTTCTTGAGAACTTTCAATGTGCAACGCACCACTTACACTATTTATACTACAAAATGGCGTAGAATAGAGACTAAATGCGCGATTTGGGACGCACCTAATGTATTCCACATCTCAGACAGCTCAAAATACTGTACTGAGTTCTCTTTCACGTCATCTTACTTCTAAACAGACATATCTACACGAAATGATGTCCAAATGCCCATATTATAACGTATCCTTGTGAAAATAGTCTGTTATGTGAACAAAAACAGTTTGAGAACAGATTGGTTGAGTCAGTGTTGTTTTACAGTTTTCAAGAAATAAGCCACAAATGGTTTGGAGATGCACATTTCCTCCCAACTCTAATAAAACATCTGTCTAAAGATTGATGTGATTTATAAATAATTGTAGTATTTGTTGTTCTGCCTTTACTGACTTTGTACTTTAATGCAAATCTAATGTGAACCCCCATTGTGATTAACAAAAATGACACAAACATCTGGACATTGTAATGAGAATGAGATGGTTTTCATTACGTGAAGTTGGGATGAAAATATGTTATGAATTAACATCACTATGCAGAGATCACACTGGTCCTAAAAATGGGCTTGTCTTCATGTTTTCTATACTGCAGTGTAATATCTTTGTGATTCTGGGCCCTGTGTGTTGGACTAAGGTTAATGCTGATGATAATAAAGGACAACGTTAGATCCCTTCATCTCACCATAAAAGGCAGTGTTTGTTTCTCTTCATCTCACGCTTGCCAAATCCTCCTCCTCATCCATAAAACTTATCTTTGAAGATCTTTCTGATGTGAAGAAATGTTTGCAAATCTTAAAGAAAGCAAAGCGCTGCAGTGAAGTTTCAGTTGTAGGCTAGAGTTTAATGCAGTAAATACACACTTGTATTTACCTTGTCTGGTGGAGTGTGTGTGTTTTACTCCAGTGGTTCATTTGAACAAGTTGAGAATCATTTGAAGAATAACTAACAGGGAAACTGGTGAAGTGTTGGTTAGGTTTTTTATTAAGCCATTTCTTGTGTGTTTTGTGTACTGAGAAATGCATTTATGCTAGAACTATGATGCACATGTTTCAGCCTGTTACTTTGTTTTGATACAGACATGCACCATCTGAATAGAGGCAGAGATGTGCTATTACTTTTCCAGAGCAATGAATACTGAACATTGAATTATAGGGGTGAGAAACGCAGAAGCAGCGGGGAATAAAGACCCGAGCATGATGCTGTTGAATATTTGTTTGTTGGCTGACATGTCAATTTAAAAATATACGTCTGTCTGTCCATGATTCTGCCTAGTTTCGTGCAGTCATACTTTTTTACCCTTGCAGAAAGGACACATGTTTTTACATGTTTTGCATGTGATCACATGTGTTTAACAAAATTTTGTGAATCCCATGTCAATTCCCATGTGAAACACATAGGCTAACATATGGTGACATATGAAGATCATGTCATCCCATGGGTTTTTACATGTCATCCCATGGGTTTCAAATGGGAATTCACAGGGGATTCACAGCTAAATGTTCCAAAAACACACATTTCACACGTGATCACATATGTGAATTCCGTGTGTTTTTTAAACCTTAATATATGTATATATATATGTATGTATGTATGTGTGTCTTTTAATGATTTCATGTAATACAAACTTGAATGAATTGAACTCTCAGAAATGACTTTCTAGAAGCACTGGTAAAACACTATGCGTCCTACTTGCAAGATCAAGAAAGCTTTGCCATTTTTTCTGTGCATGGTCCCACCCTTACGTCCACTCCGACTCTCTCTGACTGTGATGTAAAGCGTGTTCGTTGTGTGTTTTCTCGCAGTGCTGAACCAGCAGGCGCATCAGCAGCACCTGCAGCAGCCCCAGCATCAGCACCAGCAGCCACCGCCACAGCAGCAGAGCTCACAGTCTGCCATGATGAACATGAGCGCCCAGCAGCACCAGCAGAAGATGAGACTGCAGCGCATCCAGATTGAGCGAGAGCGCATTCAGAGGAGACAGGAGGAGCTCATACGACAGGTGAGTGTCAAACACACACACACACAGCTAATAATGTTACCAAACAAAATAGCTAAAATACTTCCAACATATGTCGCCAAACAGGTCGTTATGCCCCAAACTTATGCTGTTGTTTGCCATTTCGTTCATGTCAGCTGGTCAAGATGCAAAAACAAACAGGAATCATTTCAAAACATCACAGGCTCACAATATATACTCTCTTCTACACAAGATAATTCCAGAATATAGCAGTTTAACCTGGACCGAGGGCATATGGTTTGTGAATCTGAAGACTTCGGTAACGATATTTTAAGCAGAGATTCTTTGCATTATTTTTTAATAGAGCTTACAATCTCATCCTTTTATTTAGGTTGGCTGAATATAATAATCACGAATTTACCTTTATTATGTTGAGGAAAATGGTCAGTAGTTTGAGACACTACCCATACGGCACTGTAGGGACAGATTTTTTTCCATCTATCATCACTATCTATCTCACCGTTTTGTTTGTGTTTACCTTCGTGCAAATTAGCTGTCTTCATGCACTTTATTGAACTCTGCGTGTTATGCATTCTCTTACCAATTTCACACCCTGCTCTCCCACCTTATCACAGGTGACCCCCACAGTACCCCTCTGTGTGAAAATTTACTGCTGAAACTGGGGTTTCATAAAACTTTGGGGAAGGATGGTGGCAAAGAGAACCTAATGTGCGCATGTATACTGAAAATACGATTGGCCCTAAAATAGAACCTTGAGTAAATCACTTTAAGAGCCCCCTCATTAGAGATAACAAAGATTCAAGTAAAGCTCGGACATTTAATGGCAGCACATCTGGATTTGTTGCATCAGCCTAACCTAACAAGACTGTTGTTGTTTAGAAAACCTAATGTGTTGGCCATTGATGTTATTTCCACCCTCTTTTGATATGCTTGGAAAGGGGCCGGATTGGGCAACATTACAAAACAACTCAGAAGTGATATGTGCCTCCCCTAGTGTGAAATCATTTAGGTCCACAAAGTTTTTAATCCAAACAGATATTTCCTTCTCTCCCACTTTATGCCAGTACCAAACCTTAAACACACTCGCCAGTTTGAGGAGTGTTAGCCGTTAACATGGACAGCAAAGAAAGAATGTTTCTTGTTGCCTCGAGTCCTGCCACGAGTAAAATAAAGTGACTCTTTAATAGTACATTAAACAGCGACGCCCCCTAGTGATGTTGAAGTGTGTTTAGGCCATTAATCAAAGCTCAGGTTTATAAAAATGATTTAAAAGAGGGTCATCGTCCTTCTGTACCTTCAGTTTCAGAAAAACACATGCTGGACAGTTTACTAAAGCAGGCGGACCTCACACAGTGTATGTTTATATGGAACATTTTTGACTCGAGTGACTTGTGTTTTATGTGCTAAAAGAAACCATGTCGCTTGCATGTGTTTGTAGAGGCCATGGTTGAAAAAAAAAAAAACTTATAAAAGTTTTGACTCAGTTTCTGGTACTGAAAGTTTTCCACAGTGAATTATTGCAGCTGTTTTTGTGAACATACTCCACCCTGAAACATGTGCCAAGAGACACTGATCTATATTCAGACCTGATCCCTGATTCAGACTGCCAAAATATCTGTGTTGAAAGTTACCAATTCTCAGAGGTTACAATGGAGATTTTCGAAACCACAGATTGTCATATTACTTGAATGAAAAATGAAACATGTAATAATAGAAGAAACCCACTTTTACCATTTATTTAAATGTTATCACTGCATGAATTACCTGGGCCCTCCCCTTCAAAGTAACAAAAACGAAACAATAAAATAAAACCGAAACAAACTCCATTAACGAGCAGGAACATGCATTAACGTAATTTTATTACATGATGACGATTTGAGCTCTCTTGTGAATGTGGTCAGGTTACAGTGTTTGTCTTTATTTCTCCAGGAGGTGGCGCTCCGACAGCTGCCAATGGACTCTGAAAATATGGCACCGGTGGCACCTTCCATCAGCTCTCCGGCCATGACGCAGGGCAACATGCCTACCAACAGCTCTGATCCCTTCCTCAACAGGCAAGTATCCTCATTACTAGCACACTCTATGCATTCAGATTCTGCTTCACTAAGTGTGAAGCTAAACACGTGTGTGTGTTCACAGTGGGCCGTACCACTCACGAGAGCAGAGCACGGACAGCGGCCTCGGTCTTGGCTGTTACAGCATCCCCACCACCCCTGAGGACTTTCTGAGCATGGAGGACATGGACACAGGTACAGCAGAGAATATGACGTCACCACACAGCTAACATATCCGCATGTCCCGTCAAGGTTTGATTTTTAACCTGCTGTCTTCTCTCCGCAGGTGACAACATGGTGCCGGTCGGTTTGAATGTTCCCCAGCAGAGCCGTTTCCCAGACTTTCTGGACTCCATGCCCGGCACCAATGTGGACCTGGGCACCTTGGAAGGTGCCGACCTCATGCCCATCCTGAATGATGTGGAGTCGGTCCTGAACAAGAGCGAGCCATTTCTGACCTGGCTCTAGACTCGCAATCAAAGAGACGTTGAACATATATAGAAAATGATATAAACAATCTGCTTCTTCCATTAGTGTCACTTTTGTAAGGATCCGTTTGTGATGCTGAGACATAGAACAAAACTTACCAAAGTGTTTAGCCTGCGATCAAATAATCACGCTTCAATGAAAGGCGCAGTGGAGCAAGACTCGTGTGGTTTTCTGTAACTGATGTAGGATAGATTGATCCTGATTTTGTCACAGGTAAAGCAGCAACCAAACAATCTCTCTGATCATGCTGAAAAAGACTCTTCAATGCTTGTGTGTTAGTAAATGTTAGCCAGAGAGTCGAGCATTTACAGAGTGAATCTCATGAAACCTGTCAGGAACGGAATAAAAAAAAACAGAGATAAGAATTTATACGACCGTCAGAAAATGAACCATTGATATTTTTCCTCATCAAACTATAATGACAATTTAGCACATATCCACCTTAAAAAAGTAATTACCAGAATGTGATAACGTTTTACATTAAACATAATATTTAAACATAACAGTGGTATTTTGTTGATTTAAACATGTAGTACAGTTCATTTACAGTACAAAATACTGTAATTTAATTTCATCAATGACTTGAGCTGAAAATGAGTTGAATTTGTTATAAAATGAAAAATGGTTTTGTGTTATTTTAATTTTAGGTCAACATGTGACGACACATTTTTATGAGATTCACCCTGCGGAGATGATTTTAAACATGATTCAGTACCAAATCAATAGCAGCTGTGTACATATAAAACAAATGACATTATAACTTTATATCCAGCACTGAAATATTTCAGTTTTGTTTTAGATGTTTGTATTCACATTTATTCCAGTTTAGTTACTGTGTCAAGCGAGCTTATGATGCTACAGTTTGCATTTGTAGACAAACGTTTTATATCATGTATGTTTTTTTTATGTACTGCTACAGTATTCTTGTTTTGTATACTGTAAAATACCAGCTCTTGACATCTGGTGCATTTAATTAGTTTGCAGTTGAGTATTTATCAAGAGCTATGAACTTTTTTAAAAATAGTTTTTAGATTTTTCATATACAGTATATATATATTTTTTTTCATAAATTTTAAGCACTACAATACAGCAAGTCTCAGCGATACAGATCTGACCATTGAAGGTTTTAACTTAGTTGCGATAATTATCTTGAATAAAAGTCTGGTCACTAACACCATCTGACGGTCAAACATTCATCTGACAGGTGAACAATTTCCCACAAAATCTTCATGAATTAAGAACATGAGTATTTTCTGAGAGCAGAGAGAATTTTTAATTATGAAACACTCAAACTGGATTATTTTGGGGCCAACACAAGGTTTTCTTTATTTTATTAGCCCAGCTAAAATCCAGTTATACCTATATACATACATATAATTGTATTTTATTTCTACACAGGTCTAATTTTTGTAATGCATGTTTGATCTGTTTGATAATTACAGAATTGATGTGTGTATAAAACCCCTCACCGTCACTTCTTTGTGTATGGTTATTTTGTGGATGAATTGCATTTCAGCATTGCAGAGAGCTGCTTCGAAAGGTTGGGTAAATTTTAAGAGAACAGAGACTCTAGGTCAAACTGAGCTCATGACGTCCTTTGTAAGGACTGAGCGGTGAAGTACTGGGTCAGAACAAACTGATACAAGCTTTACTCGACCTTCCTCAGAGATACACTGTTACATTGAAAAGAACATGAGCCCACATGATGGAGCTGTGGGTTTCATCAGTGTTGGAGACACTCTGATCAAAGAGAAATCAATACACAACTTCAGTTTGTGTATACGTGTGTTGTGTGGTGAGATGAAATCTGTTTATGAGACACTACATAATGTAGTACACTACACTTGGAGAGCATAAAGAGGGTTTTCATAAGATTACTGACTATGACAACAAACAGCATAACGTGGATGTTATAACCTCTTTGAAATCTCAGAAATTGTCAGCAAAATCAAAAACAGAAAATAATAAAATTGTTTTATTAGCATGACTTTATGGCTTTAGTGTTTTACTTGCACTGACTATGTTTCGCCTCTTGTATTGATGGTGGGCCAGCTACTGTAGTTGACTTTTCACACTAGCACTAATGATGTTTGACTGTAATATGCTAGGGTCCCCTCCCTGATTTTTTGGGGTGATGAGACCTATATTAAATTACTATCATTGCATGGCTAACGCCCCATTCACACCGCCGGCGACTGGCAGAGACAGAGCGACATGATCCCATTAGTTTTAACAGGAGCCTAGTGACACAAGCGACAGTGACCGTTGGTGACGGAAGTATTTAGCGGCCTGACAAAGTTGAGATTTGCTCAACTTTATGCAAATGATGAGTGACTTTCGGGAGCGACTACCAATAGGGAGCAAAGCACAGAGCTCACGTCATCGGTCTCTCGTCAGTTGCTGCTTATAGTGTTTGTTTATAACTTTTACTAGAGCAACCAAAGCCTTCTAATGATGTCAAAGCAAGAGACTCGTGGAACACAGCGACCGAGTCACAGGCGGTGTGTATGCAACTTGAGGGATGCCCTCAGAATAACATAGGTTTTATAGACCTATATCGATAGTGAAGAGTAAATACAGTGAATGTTATATGTAACTGGGTCGGGATCTGTCACAGAAGATACGTATCCCAAGGGTTTGACATTTATGATGCCCTTTACCTCAATGAGGACTGTACAGCGTACAGGCTCAGCAGCTGTTGAATTCTTTAATACCACCCTTGGGGCCTATTTTCCTGACTTATCATCTCTCTCCCAAGCTCTCCCAAAGTGCGGGGGACCAGCTTAAATAAAGGAAATATGTGAGTTGTTCCATTAGGTGAGGTGACATGGTTTCCCAGGCTGTTTTCATCTCAGGAAGGTTGGTACCATTATCAGACAGGAGCTTGGTATGGTATGCCTCTCCGAGCTACGAATCTGTGGAGAGACATTACAGTAGGAATGCATCTGTGTCAAAGCTATGGAGGAGATCAAGATGGAGGCAAGAGATTTGTAGATTTATATTTAATGGTCTCTGGGCTCTGTGAAGTAGAACAACACTTCAACAACACAACAGCTTCTGTATTATATAGAAATGTTATGTAACAACATACAGTATGTGTATATTAAGAACACATTATGCAAATAAGGTAAATAAATGAATATACAGATACAAATATCTACTGCTTAATGCTCAGGTGGCAAGATTCCCATATGAAATACAGAACTATGAAAACCCAGAATGTCCTGTCCCAAATAACAAAAACGGGACAACAGTGTGGTCAACTTCATGCTGTGCTGTACAGACAGATCAGCGGATGACATCAAAGTACCACAAGAGCGATTAGAAAGCACTGCTTCCTCTTTCCGGCATGACAACCTCAAGTCTGTCCCAAAAATGTGCTCCCATGTACTCTTGTGGACTCGTGCTAGTGTCCTATAGGTCTGAACTTCCTGACGTCACCAAGTGTGGACTCAGAGGAGGTCCACAAGACAGGAGTGTGCCATTTGGGACACGGCCAAAGATCTGCTTTGTTGTGCCTACCGCCCTCTATTGAGATTTTCTGAAGTACTGAAGTAGACCTCAGTTTAATTTTATATGGATTCAAAGAAACTTTATGTTTAGGTTACATGTACTGTTATGCCTAGTAGCAACTGGATTAAAATCTGTGTGTTATTTGTTTAAACATAATTTAAGATTTTTTCTACCAATCCAGACAAAATATTATTCAGTAACATTTAAATAATAATTGTGATGATAGTTGTGGTATCATTGTTACATTTTACAAATTTTTTATGTCCACCTTTCCTAGTAGGGAGAGTGGGGTGAGATGAGCCATTTTTTACTTATGTGGTCCTCAAGATGAAACAAAATGAGGCACAAGTGCAATAAAAGTATTTAATCTAATTTCAGGATGTTTCCTATCAATCTAAATGATAAGAACACATCTATGAATAATGAGTTTCTAATAAAAAAGTGCTTCTGTGGCTCAGTTTGCCCCATCATAGTAATACATTGAGTCAGGGGGTAAATTGAACCAAATGGGGATATAACAAGTTCTTCTGTAGTCTGTTGGTCATACACATGAGGTTAATGATTGTGTATGAAGATGTGAGCTACCTGTAAAGCCTCCATAAAACATTATTTCCCTCATAAAGGCCCTGATAACACATCAACATCACAGTTAACAACAAACATTTACTTTAGCCTGTAATTAAGTTATAAAATTAAGTAAAGTACAGCCTACGTCCACCTGCATGCTCTGTGCATATTCAGTTATGAAAATGATGCATAACATCTGAAGCTATGCAGCTGTTGTTTATGAAGAAACCTCCAGAGCGTTCAGATCATCTCATCGTTTGTCCTCTGTTTCCTGTTTTTCTTTTAGTGAAAATTCCCAAAATAATCTTGCTGAGCGAGGCGGAAAAGTGCAAGTAACAACAAGGGCAAAGATTTTTCTTTTTTTATTAATCTGAGAATTTATGAAGCATTAAATGTTCAATGATACTAACCAATTGAAGCCCATTTCTTTTTTTAAGATGAAAGGAAACATAAATCTATTATTTTGCTATTATATATCGCATTTGTTTGCAAAGTTGCCTCCATTACTATAAATAATTTATAAGAAAATAATACAGTATCTAAAGAAATCTCTTCTCTCTCTATACTATATAGGCTATATCATATGTACTACAATAAATGTTTATATTTCTAAAAAACATTATTTACCAATATATAACATATCTCTATTGCCTTCATAAGCTATCAGCCATCTGGCAGGTATACACAACAAGGCTGTATAAAAAGGCATCCAAACCCATCCAAACAATATAAATAGAAATCCCGAGGTGAGAAATGTTGACAAATTACAAATTTGATGTATCCTCTTTACTAAAAAGTCACACTTGTGATCCAAGTCCATTCAGAGTAGTTTAGTCTGAGCCCTGTGGGTACAAATAACGTAAAGTTATTTTAATGTCAAACCAATTTGAAATATTCTTTACGAACTAATAATTTGACTAAGAGTTTATGTCTTATCTAAGGAAGAGTTTACATTTAAAACTGCATTCTAAGAAATCTACACAAAGCTGTAAGTTTCATACTTAAATTCGTTTATAGTCTTGATACGTTTTATTTTAAAACCTTTGTACAAACTTTGGATTGTAAATTGTGCAAGGTAAATTTTACCCAATATTTGTCCTTTGAAAGTCAAACACATAGTTCTACGAACAAACATTAGAAATGATTTGGAGACGTACCCCACAGCAGCCACAGCAGTCTCCACAGATGGTGCCGATCAGACCGTTGATCACCTGGAACAGACACAGACCAATCTGGACCAGACTCGCCACCATCAGGATAGAGAACAGGGTCAAGTGCCATGTGACGATATCATTTGGTTTCAAACACACGTCCCACATTGAGTGATTTGACAGATAGTTCCTGAAAACAAGATACAAATCTGAGTTCCATTATGGCTGCTGACTTTATTTCATTTAAGTGATGTCATTTGGTGAGTAATAAACACATACCCATTCTCAAAAGGATATGTGACATTATCTTCATTAATGAAACATTTGGGTCCGTGATTGATGGCCACACCAGACACAATTAGAGAATAACCAGCGCCCAAAACTCCAACCGCAGCGAAGATAATGGACCCAAACATCTAGAGGAAAAAAGCAAACAAGTCAATAACGTTTTCCTGTTCGAATGGACATGAAAATAAACACAAGGCATCGTATTCCAGAGTTTCCAGAGCGTGTGTTTTCTTACCGCAAACCGTTTTCCACAGCTTTCATTCCCACAGCAGCCGCAACAATCATTGTTTTTCAAGCCCAAGAAGACCAGAGCGGGAAAAATCATCTGAACACAGATCAATATTTCTTTAGTTTACATGTTTTCCACTTCAAATAACAAGACATCCAAGACCATGTTTAGTTTCCCTGTAAAATACCGTGCTACACATGTGAACAATACATAGCGCATAACGGACCTCATTCCGGAAACACCAGCAGAAGAATGTCCTGCATAAACTCTTCATTTACTAATATACTTAACTTTGATTCATGTAATCTGGTGCATTAAATGAGTTCAAGTTGTTTCAAAACAAAATGTACACCTATATTAGTTATGCTCAAATGAAACGCTTGTTTCTCAAACTCACCAGCACACCAGATCCGATAATTCCTCCCAGGTAGAAGACTTCATCTGTGATGTCGTCACTCTTATCAGCCACTTTACCTCCGGGGAAAAACAGCAGAATGTTACAGAGGAGACACAGGACGGCCAGAGGTAGCAGGGTTATCCCCAGACATTTGGCAAAGCCTCCAGAACACATGCTTTAGCTTGAATTCAGTACAGTACAGTCCACAACAAAGCAGTGCGATGGGTCTGGCCTCTCAGTGTCTTCTGTTGGAGTGTGGTTTCGCGTCTCGTGCAGGTGAATATCAGTGTGTGTATATATACACTCCTGATGCAGTGATGTCAGTTACAAGCAGCTGTAAATGTGTAACTGCACCTACAGAGGTGCATTTATCTGTCAGACCCCACATTCTGTCAGCAGTGAGTCACAGCCTCACCCTGCGTGATGAAACACCCACCCCTGATCCAGCTTTACACGTATGCAACATAAATGCATGTAGCAGTGTCAACTGCACCACGGATTTTATATATAAAAATATAAAGTTACACATGAAGCACATCATAGATATAAGTCACTTACGATATGGAATATTTACAAAACAGTACCGTGTAGAAACATTTTAATGGATGTGGACAATGCTAGCCCAGTGTAACTCACCTACCTTAATTCAGGGTGTGTGAAACCCTTCTGGCCCAGTATTTCCCAGAGTTAATTCTTTTGATTGGTTAATGATGTTGAAATTTTATAGTTAGATGAAGAGGTCGAAGCTGTGCTGCAATTGTGAATATACTGCATCATGTGTCCAGTCCAGTCAGTGTCCAGTCAGGATCCAGACCTGGAACAACATCCTGTCTGCTTTCGGGTAATGCTTTAGATTACGGATGCAATGTACCCGGCAACAATATGCAAAGTTCGGGGATTAAAGGGGTAAGAGTCAGGAAACATGTTTATACTGTAAGTATTTCAAAACTAAGGGATCACTGTTTTAATTTTACGTAATATTAACAGCCTATGCTAGACAACAATCTTAGCATAAACATACACTACATTTTTTATGAATTTTTATTTGATGAATCTTATGATGGTTGGTCACAAATAATTTGTGTTAATTATGACTTATTCCTGTTTTTATGAGTTATTGACTTTGATGTTTTTTTATGTTTCAAATGTATAAAATCAATAATTATATTAAAATATAATCAAGTATTTCAAGAGCTGTTTGATTTGGATGTTTATATGACACGCAGTTGCCTCATAGAAAGTTATAAAACATTGGAATGAATGTTTGTTTTCTCCTTATTTCTATGTAAAACGCTGGTGATTCTTAAGATCATTATACCTGAAAAAGATTGAGAACCCCTGCTGTATGGCACGGAAGCACATGGATTGGGTTAAATTATATTTTAAACACCTTAAATCTCATCTTCAATCACCAGTTCTTTGCCATGGTTTCATATACTGGCATTTGAAAATCAAAGAAATGCGCTGGGAAAGATGAAGCGTGTTTCTATTTAGCAGGTAGGCTATTGTTGTAAACAGACTGAGCTAGGGACATTCACCGTATCATGTAGATGTTTGTTGTACCTCAATTTATACAATATAAACAGGACAACCATACCAATTCCCACTCATAAGATTGTTGTCTAGAATAACAGACCACCTAATTTTGAAATAGTTACCCCTTAGTTTTAAAATACCTACAGGATAAATATATTTGTAATTCTTCTATATAATCTAACCCCTTTATTCCCCAAATGTAGCATATTGTTGCCCTTTACCCACAGATATGTACTGTAGAGGTACATTATTGTTACAATTAGTTATGCTGTAAATTCTGTTTAATTATACAGTACATTGTGGGCCGTAATCCAAAGTGTTACCAACATGGGTTTTAGAACTAGGAAATTGTGCAACAACATATTTATCTGTAGAGTCAAAACTCTAGAAGTTGTTAGTAGCAGAGTAAAAACCCTTTGGAGAAAGCTGCACTGAGTCAACAATGTCAGTTCTGCTTCTCTTTTATTGGTTGTTGCAGCCCTATATTAGTTTGATGGGATATATATGACAGAAAATGTATAATATTTATAAATATTTAATCTATGATTTTTTTTTTTGCTGTGGTGCTTTTGACTGGTGAAGCCTTTGTGTCTCCTACAATTTACAGATTTATTTATTCTGTACAAAGTCATGTAGTTGTCAGTAAACTTCTTTTTGTTGCATATTAGAATAGGAAGCTTGTAACTACACTTTAAAATGTTGTGCTAAATTGACAGTGAACCCATCTCTGACAACACAATTTGTGTTACTTTTAAATCAACCTTGTTTTGTCCCTTTTATTTTGCCTATTTAACACAAAATGACTCATAATGTGTTAACAACATACAATGTTCAAAAATAAAAATTATATTTGACACATCGTTTTCCAGAATGTATAATTATTTTGTAACTATAACTTCCTAAACTAACCTAAACTAATCTGGATGAAGCTGGGTTTTTAAAGACGCTGAATCAGAAGCAGTTCCTGTTTTAGTTTTCTAACACTACACAAACGTTAGAACATTTACGACTGAATCAAAATGTTGAAGGAACAGCTTTGAGATCTAATTACATATGTGAACTAAACAAATGTGAAAATGAAGAACCGTGAACATTTATGGTTGCTGTATGGATTTTCTTAATATGGGATCAGCAGGTTTTGTGTGACTTGGATGAACGTCTGACGTTAATTTTAAACACAGGACCCTTATGTAAACTCATAAGTGATGAACAGTTTAAATATAGCGCACAACACATTACTTTTATTGCACACCTTCAATAAACATTGAACTCGGTCGTATCTACTGTAGATGTGTAAAGAATAATGTAATAGTACACATGTATTTTCATTAATCAATTAACATAGATATTTTATAAATACATCTTAAAAAGCAATTTGTGTTAGACTGTAAGTTTAGCATTAGTCAGAAAAGAAATGACAGGACTCTTGATCGTGTGAGGCTTTTCAAGGCAACAGATTACAATCAGATTAGTTATAGACTGACCGAATTATGATTTTCATAATCTCACTGATGTTTAAATTAAACCTTTGATTTTATTCAGGATGTGACTTTCTGTTTTAAAAGGAAAATGCATTCATTAAATACTATCTATGTGAACTCATGTTTTCTGCTGGCATAGAGAGGAAACGTGACACAGAAGAACTTTATTAAGGACAACCCAGAGCTGCAATGACATACTAACAATGTCTCACTGTGTTTTAAATATATCACTCACCCCTGTGCCCCCACGCCCTTATTATTCTCACTTTGATTTCCGGGTATATTCATTGTGTGTGTGTGACTGGCTCACTTCCCAGGATCCCCTCATCCTGTTGTATCGCTGTTGTAGCAGTTTCCTCTGAATTCACTGAAATACAACTCTCAGACAGTTTAAAGTTAATAACGCCACACTAAATACAGTCTTTCTGATGGATGGATGGATGGATGGATGGATGGATGGATGGATAAATGAAACAATAAACAGTGTTTCTTAGAGCTCTTATACCATGGTCTGATTGAATACTAGATTCTGATCGACTGGAAGGTGTGCATTAAAACCGTATAATGCACAGGTAGTTCCAGTCAGTTTGATCAACTTTTGAAATTAACTTATGAAAAAGTTCAACGGTCTGATTAAAAATAGCATTGTAAACATCAGTAACAGCTTTCACTTGTTTTAAACTTGGCAAATCAACAATCGTATAAGCGGGATAACCCATTGCTATTTGTTCTTTTAAGGATTTCAATGCACTTCGCATCAGGTGGTTCTTGGCCTTCATGTTGTGCATTAAGGTCCTTTAATGCATGATTAGCCATAGGTTGTCCTTTACTTATGTTCTGCACTGAGCAAAATATTTATTTAAGTTACGACACAGACTACATTTTGATGGCAGATTCTGATTGGCCAAGTCTTTTCAAACAGCTATAAAATGCAGATGTTCACCATGAATAAAATTACTGTACTGTAACTCATGACCATAAGTGACTTATTGCTTTAAAGTGACATATATGTCTGAGCTGCAACCCAGTGTTTAGTGTACCAGACACATGTATGAGCCGTGACATGGTTCATATCCCGATCCCGCACCCGAACTCTTAACCTCATGCTCCTGTCTGCCTTAATTGTCCTATATACTGCATATATAAAAAAGCCCCCCAAAAATATAAAAAAGGACATATATAATATAAAACATGTTAATATAAATTACTTGTTTCAATTCTGCTTTAGAGCTACTATTATAAAAAGTATCTCAACACAATATAAAGGCAATTTGTAACTGTTTTAATTTCATTTGTATGTTTTAGTATGTTTTAGTATGATCAGGGGTGGTGTTTCAGAACTTCTGTTTTCTAGTCGTCATATATTTTGTATGACTCACATTGTACACATTTGTACAAAGTTGCTACCTCAAAATAGTTACAAATTCCTATGAGGTCAAGCTGAGTATCTTTACTATATGATCATGTTATTATGTCATGTAAGTATTTTTTTTTAAGTGTGTACATTGCAAGGGTTCAACGTGTAACTTAAGAAAACGGTTTTGAGTTTCCTATTTTAATTCATTCATTGAAATTTACACATTTCGCCCTCACAGAGAACATACACTAGTATTATCAGATAAGGTTATCCTTTCAGGTGTGCCACCCTAAAAGGCCAGAGATGTAAAAGTGACAGGTGCAAAGGACTTCTCTAATAACTGAAATCTTATTGCAGGTGGAAGGGAAGTCAGTGGAAAGATCAATGCACTCCCACACCCTATGATTAGAACACGTGTTGCCCCTGGAAACGGTTTTCATGACAGATTTCAATTGATCAGGGGTGTTCCCCAAACAATGACGCAGCTCGCAACAATAGTGCAATGCATCACTGGAGAAATGTACGATGTTACAAATGTTTCCTGAGATCACCGTCGCAGATCCACTGACAAACCACAAGTTTGCTATGCAATGTGCCAATGCTCAACAATTCTGAGAATGTTTTTTGAAAACACACCACATGACACCTGAGTTTGAATGATCGTGCCAGTGATGTACACCAAACATCCAAAACATATCTGATCCTGAATTAGTCAGGATAGATGTAGTCACAGTTACACACAAAAAAAACATCCAGTAACAATTGGTACTGTTGTGATAACGTGATCCCTCTATTGTTCTTACGATGCAAATGCCGAAACTGATAAAAAGAGTCAGAAAAAATCCCTTCTCGCTGTTATCAGTTACAATGTTAATAAAACGTCAGACTCACCCATTTATGATGTCCATCATTATAAGACACTGCTATATTTTTTTTAGTGTTTATCTAACATGTGTCACAGTTGAAGCTAATATGATTGAACATTTGTCACATGCTGAAAGACTTAAACTCTTTCTGAACTCACAATAATAATAAAACACTTTCTTTAAAAAAGATCTTATCTACACTGAGTCAGTACAAGTGTTAGCTGCTGGTGTAGATGATCTGAATCATACATCTGCTTACAGGGATTCCCCTCAGATATTTCATCATCACTGCACTTTCCCTCAAAATACTGCAAACATACATTTTATTCATTTTAAAAGATAACAAATGTACCACACCATCACTAAGATTATGCAGATATCTGAGGTTAGTTTCTCTGGAGGAGCTATTTCAAAGCCCAACTCTGATTCAGATTCATAAGGAAAACATTGCCTCTATGATGCAAAATGATGCAAACTTTTGTATTGGTGCTGGAGTACAGAACTTGTATACAGTACAATCACAAACAACATGAATGTATTCATTTAATGAAGTACTTCAACGTACTGTACAGAACATATTTATTGCAGTGTGGATCCCCCTGCAGTGACTTAGTGGTGCTGTGTGGGCGGGGCCTGGATTTTGGATGATTTTGTCTGGCCCCGCCCTGTAATACAGACGTTTGGCACCAAAATATAATAGTAGTACAACAGTTTCATCCATAAAACCGCTGGATTTATGGGTTAATGTGTTAAATGAGATAGCAGCAGAGATAAACTATAGAAATATGATTTAGTGATTTAGATACATGAGCTGTAGAATAACTCGCATTACATAATCACACCACATTATTTCAGTCAGTCTGTGTTTAATCTCTCTTTCTCTGTTGGTACCGTGCAGTGTCAGGTACTGTGTTGACATTAGATAGTGTTATTTGCTTCTCAGGCCATGATGGCTCACGTCTCTATCTGCTGACAGACTGATAGGATGCTGTTCAGAGGCGGGTGATTACCTGCAGACTTTAGACTGTGGAGATATCAAATGTGTGTAACTATCAACCCAACACTAAAACATGCATGATGTACATTTGCTAATGGTCATGTGCTTTACAGGCTTATAGGGTTCAAAGTCCACAACATTTCAAATCGACAAGAATTTTCAGCACATAAACAAGCAGCGACTGATGTATTTCTCATTCAAACTATGTGGATAAAGGCATTACTCTGGCTAGAGATTTGCTTGTTTTTGTTGGCCACTTTAGAACTATAGAACTACAGTTATGTCAGGTCAGGACTCCAACAGGAAGTGAAACGCTGGATTTCTCTCTTGTGGACAGGAAGGATGTTTCGATCCTGCATCAACATGAGCTTATGGGCTAGGACACCAGCCTCAAAACGGTGGACATTTTCCTTCATCCCTTTGTAAAAAAATAGTTTTTTTATGTATATCTCTCTCTGAAGACAAATGATCACTTCACATCTTGATCATTATACAAATATGCTGGTTGTTCATTAACTTTTTAGGTTTCATCTGCTGAATGAATTCTTTGTTCAAGCTGGCTGATCAACAATGATCTCCTAACCAGTGATCAATATGTTTGTAAAACATTTTCTCTGGGATTTTTACTTTTGAAATAGAGGTTATATAATGCTCTTAGAAAGAATTCTAATAATAACTTTTGGGTATGGTCAGCCTCTCTCTTTTATCTCTATTTAACTGCTTCATCTAACAGAGAAGAGAGGTGGAACTATTAAAGTTAGCTCCCAAACAAGAGGTCTTATCATCATACTGTAATCCCCCCATGCTGACAGACACTTGTGGGCTGATGGAGGTTGTGTTGCATGCGAAGGTAAAGCTCTTTACACCACGTGACTTCTCGAAATGCAAGAGGATATATGAATGATCTTTTGGCAAGTGGGGTTGTTTTAGAGTCTTAAAGTGTTTATTATTACACATACAATGGCCAAGGCTGTATCTTCGCATTAACTACAACCTGGTGAACTTGTAACAACTGCCAAACAGTTGTTTGTCTGGTCTTTGGCGGAGTGCACCATAGTGAAGAGTTTCTTTCCAAAATGAGAAGCCATAATAACTAAAAATCACAGCTAACTAACACTAAAATAAATACACAATAAAAACATGACAACATAATAAAAACATGATTGAGTTATCTCATTTTGGAAAGAAACTCTTCACGTGTTACTACTGGGAAATGGTTATGCAATATGCCAAATTCTGCCAACAATGTAGTCCATTACAGTTGTCTAATGTTACAATGAAACCAAAAGTTTGTAATTACTTTCCAGCAATTGGCCCCAAAGAAAAAATGCAACCATCAGCTTGGCTTTCAAAAAATTGTCAATCCTCCATTGGTTAAGTAAAGGGGTAGTCCCAACCCAAACTCACAGCATTGGTTAAGTGGACATTGTCAAAGATGTTCTGAGACCACCACAAGTCTCACTTTCAGTCTCCGGGACGGTTAACCTTCCAAAACATAATATCCGAGAAATAACAACATCATCATCATTTAGTAAACTGTTTTTTTCAATTACAGTAATTAGGCTAGTATGCATATCAATGAGCCCACTGAATACTTTCTTTACTACCATTGTTTTACCTTGAAGATATAATTACAATGTTATATTTGTAAAAATGTGTACGTGTTATACAAGGCATTATTTACATTTTCATTTAAAACAAGCTTTTGTTCAAATTTCCCACACCCCCTTCCGGTTTTATCTGAATACAAAGACAAATACTTTTGCGACTGATACAGATGTAGATAAAGATCAGATATTGGCTGTGCTGCACACTCCTACTCATTGCCATTAAATAATTCAACTTAAAGTACTCAGAATGCTGGTCGTGGGAAACACAGATCCAATTTCAGTTTAATTTATATTGCACTTTTCAATGCACATGGTTTCAAAACAGCTTCAGCACAAATCCTTTTAAAATGAAACATGTTTTTATAGTTAAAGTGTAGCTCCAAATTTTTAGTTCATCGATTACCATATATATACTACAAATATTATGGCTAAAGAATGGCATATTACATTACTGTAGTATATTTATTTTTTTACACCATTTCAATATCTACAGTTATATTTATGCAAAGAACCAGTTAATCCATCCCCAAGTCAGTCTATACAAGTTAGGGGATGGCCAAGTCTTTAATTAACCTAACCTAACCTACATGTCTTTGGGCTCTGGGAGAAAACCTGAGTACACCCACACTGATACAGAAAGAACATGCAAACTGGTTCAAGACCCAACCGGGTATAGGCTCCAAAGGTAATGGAGAATTACCTTGGGAGAAACAGACGTGACCAGGGGTCAGTTCTCTTCCAGTTATAGAGAGTAAAAACAACGTTGATGCCATTTAACCCAGTTTACTATTTGTTCATTCGTCATTTCAGTGGCTCAGGCTTCAAGCAGTGTATTGATTTAGAGGCTACTGTGAGTCTCTACAGTTCAAACCTTCAGTCAGCCACCTGTAGCTAAAGAACAAACAATTCAGAGTGAATAATGTGTGTCTTGAAAGAACTTAGGGGGAGAAGACCAACAGAATGTACCCTGTTTATAAAGGCTGAACAAAACATATCTCTTACCTAAACAAAAACCTGTCTTATCTGAACCATTGCTTTACACATTGCGCAAAAACTGCTTAAAAATTACCTACGAGGTGTGTTATCAGGGTTAATGTACACATCTCATCTTAGAGTATATAAACCTGTATATGTTCTGATGTACAGTATCAAATGTTATGTTTCTTTTAGATGTGACTGAACACTTTGTTAAATTATACAGCTACACGTTACTTTATTATATAAATCTTGCATTAAAATCACATGGGGAAACCAAATCAAACAAAGTTCAATACAAACTACATTATGAAAAAGAAGTTGTTCCCTGTCTGCCACTGACGTTGTGTCAATGTAGTGATACTAGGGTTCATGATACCTATATCCCAGATGGCCTTAAACGTACTATGGGTGTACTTTTGTGGCAGGTCACAAGACCACAGGACAGTATCTAGTCGAAATTATTGAACAAGTATTCTCTTGTTGAAAAATCAACACCTGTCAAACATGGTCATTATAAATGAAGAGTTTGATTAAATTCAATTCAAGTTTATTTACATAGCGCTTTTCACAATGTGCATTGTTCCAAAGCAGCTTTACAGGAGCAAACAAGACAAACAGAAACACAGCACAGTGCATGGTGTTTATAGAACAGGCAAGATCATTCTAATAAATAATATCTAATAAATAAATAATTTAATTTATTCATTAAATAAATGCAGTCTCCCAGTGAGCAAGCCAACACTGCCCTTTTAGTTATAATGGCTTAAGTTAAAACAAAACAACTGCATTTTGATTTATATTAATTTGATTGCACAATATAAAACATGTCTTTTGAAAATGTTTAAAAACAGAGTTATCTTCTTTCGGAACCAAACTGTTCAAATATACTTTATTGTCATGAAATTACAGGACAAGGCAGAAGAACGGTGACGAAAGATGCTCATAGGCATTTCCTGGAACTAGTGTGTTATGGTTCTTCTTCTGCTGTGTTTTTATTTGGAGTTTTTACACAAGAGCGCCCTCTGGCTTTTCAGATGCAGCAGCATTTAACCATACTTTACTGACAAACTGCTCAAAAATTGTGTGTGGTTTATTTTTGATTTATCATGCACCCATAGATGCAATGGCAAATGGGGCGTTTCAGTCAGAGATGGGTTGGCACAGAACTTGCTCTAAACAGATGTATTCAGCAGAAGATTTATTTCCCCTTATAACCAACTACGTCAAGACACGATGTAAATAAGAGATTCACTGTGTAGTGGCGACATCCTTGTAGTGGCTTTATTCTTTATAACAAAAGTGCAGAATGCGGTAAGTGATGGCTTAAATGGAGCGTACTTTGCAGTGGCGGCTGCTGATCTTTTAAAGAGGGGAAGCTCATTTTCGGCCTAAATCATAAAAATTTTCCATTTATTTATATGTAAATTCTGCCCTACGTTCCTTTTCAAGAAAATGCTCTGTAACCCTGTCGTACCAACTAGGCGTCTTTTCCAGTGACTTGACAGTGTCCTCTCAATGGCCAGCAGCTATTTTCATGCCTTTTATATGCCCTGTCAAAGTTTGACAGATCTCCAAACCCCAATTTTGACCAAACAACACATCCATGAGATGGTTTCATCAAGAGACATGGCCAGCAGTACATTTTCTTTTCACAGCACTTCCAGTCAGCCAGCTAACTTTGTCATACCAGGAGAGCTGAAAAGACCTGTTACTTTTCCCTATCTTTTGCACTAAATCAATCTTAGGTGTTGATCTGCCCTGCTGTTTAATTCTAAGTTTCTCCTCGTAAGGAAGACTTTCTAATGGCTTTGCCAAAATCAGGTCGACAATATTAGCACTGTCTGCCATCGTGTGCAGTTTGCTAGCTGGCTAGTTCAGACTATATGAATTAATGAACAAACGATCTAATATATATATATATATTTAACTCAACGGGAGGAAATGTGGGAATTATGTTAAACTGAAACAATGAATGTGGTGTGAAATTGTGTGAAATATACGATGAAGGTTGCAGCAGTTTGTCTTTCGACTACACATGCAAAATCCGCGATGGGACTGAGTTGGAAATGGAGACACAGAGTGATACGCGTCATAATCTGAAGACCACGCCCACGCCCACACCAACCGTCTCTTTGCATTGCGAGAAGCTGCCGCCTCCTTGTCATTTATGATTTATAAAAAAAAAAAAAATGTCTAAAAGCTGATATGTGACAATGTGTATAGCAAACAAGCTAAAAAAAAACAAGATACGTTTTATAAGCTGTCGACCCCAAAACGAGCGTCTTAGGACATAAAAGTGGATTAAAAAGAGATGACAGACCCTCCAATCATCACGCAGACGCTCGGAGTCCGGCCAGCCCACTCCTCCATTCATCCCAGAGACGCTGAGCGTCCGTGGGCGGGACATAATCGCAGCATTATCCAATGACCGTCTTGTTTCTAAGCACTGAAAAAAACTGTTTAAAGCAGCCCCATTGAAGTCAATGGACGCTGGGCTTCAACAGAGTAATGCACTGTACGCTACGGGAATGAATGAGAAGGAAATCGAGTCAGCCGACCTAAGTAGCTGATTCTGAACGAAATTGTTTTCGTTCGAGATGAACGTGTTTAACGCATTTTTAGTCAATAAAATGTTAACATAATAGTACATATTTGACCATTCATTTTTTGACAATTATAGGGGAAGCTGAGCTTCCCTTGCAGTCTTAAAGAAATCGCGACTGGTACTTTGAGTAGAGTCGTGCATGAGCCCTGTTTGATAAACCCGCACCAGCAGTAATTAAATTCCGACTCGTTATCCAACAGCAGCACAAAAATGTATTTCGATACCTGACCCATTTGACATAACTGATCCTGCAATAATCTACTACATGTAGACAGAATAATTTATCTTTTCATGTAACACAAGGAATAAAATCAACATTTTAAGAAGTGGTGGCTGGTTAATAGAGAGCGCAGCCTCGCAGGGGCCCCACCCCTCCCCAAATTATTCAGAGAAGTCAATATATATTATAAATTGCAAAAATTAAATTGAAATAAATTATTTATTCACACTATTCACCTGGTTTTTCTGTTAATATTCATCAAAAATATATTATTTGAAATTGTATTTAGTTAATTTAAATATTCTACGTGGGTGAACCTGATTTACAAATTCACAGCAACAGTGATAGAGGAGCTATTTACACTGCACGCAAGCAACGAAACAAAAGCAGAGAACCCACTATAATCATGTGGCGAGGGGGGTGTGGTTTAGCGAGCTCTGCAGCAGGAGAGAGAGTTGGGAGATGGGCGGTGAGTAAGTGGGACACGTGCAAACAATCAACACCTGTATCTAATTCCGGTAAGGGCGCGGAGAGACCATATAAAAGGAGGGAAGCAGCACACAATCAACGAGAGACTCACGGACTGAATACAGGCTGTTGACGTGAGAGCACTCTCTGACTGGAATCTATGGAAGGACTCTGTGTGCTGGATAAAGAATCTTACGGTGTGCTGGGGAAGCCGGCACCTGTATTCTCTGTTGTTGTAATTCTGACGTTTTGTGGAATGTTAATAAAAGCCTGTGCCAGCCTCACCAACCTCGTCCTCTTCCTTCCATACTCGATCTTGTTACAAATCAGTTATGTTATTTGCATTGGATGCTGTGCGCTGCTGTGCAAGTAATCCCTGTTATTTATTTTTTCCCTGGAAAGCAACTGTCTCACAAGGCTTTCGCAAGCACACGCCCCCATAGAGATCTATGCGAGGGAAAGAGATGTATGTAAAAAATAATTAATCTCATATCTCGACCTAGCCCTCTCGTTATGTCGTCGAGAGCCACGTGACGCAACTTTCTGTAAAGTTTCATGCTCCTGGGGCCTCCGTGGGCCGTACGGGAGCCTCTGACACTTGCAACCTATCCCATTAATATCATAGGTGCCTATTGAACAAAGACCCTGGAACAGCCCCGGGGACTCCAAATTACCCCGATTCCCCGAAATCTTTTACCCCTCGCAGCCCCCTTGTTCGGTCCCTAGAGTTTGAAGTCGGAACGACCTCGTTAAGTACTATATTGTCGGTTTTCGGGACGTTTATTTTTCTGGAATATTTTTTGTGATTTTTTTACTTGCACTACTCCGAGGGATATGGGCTTTGAATATGTGGTGTGTGAGGTGGCTCTCCTGATTTTGCCAAGTGGTTGATGTTGACCTTGGGACAAATCAGATTTCAGAAATAAGTTTGCTGCTTATTTAAAGTTTAGGTCTTTGTGACGAGGCGCCGTTCTGGGATCAGCGTCACCTGGGAAACGACCCGGCATAAGAACCGCATGCTCCCAACATACGAGGTCCTGGTTCAAGAGAGCGAGAGGGCGAGGCCAGCAACAGCAGCACGGAGGACCCGATTGCACGAACACGGAGCAGCGGAGAGCACGTTTTAGGCACCCCAGTTTTCACCATTTTATTTATGTTTATTTTGAGTTCTACAATAAAGTCCCCACTGGGGTTGCTTGCACCCGCCACTCTGTGTGTGTCGTGTCTCTTACCCCCGTCACAACTGGTGGAGAATGCGGGCACTAGAGGTAAGAGACCGACTGTCCAATCATCTGTGTGACCACCGTGTTGTCTGGGCTCATCAAGGGACGGACACCCTCTCTTTCTCCGCGTCCAGAGGGAGGAAACCGAGGACGACGAAGAAGAGAGAGAGAGATCGACGGCTCCAAACCGGAGGACCATCTCAGCCGGCAGAAAACGCTGCCCAGCCGACCGAGAGCACGACCCAGCCACCAGAGAGCGCTGCCCAGCCGCCCGACAGTGCTGCCCAGCCGCCCGAGACCGCTGTCCAGTGACCCGACTGTGCTACCCAGCCGCCAAAGAGTGCTGCATAGCCCCCCCCCGAGATCGCTGCCCAGACGCCAGAGAGCGCTGCCCAGTTGCCGGAAAGGATGGCTCAGCCCCGGAGAAGGCTACTAAGCCGACAGAGGATGCTGCCCAGCCGGTCGAGCGTGTGAGGGTGTTTGAAGCCCCAAGTTTTTTCTTCAAAAATAAAGCAGATTTAAGCCGAAAATGCTGAGCAGAGACTTATTTTTGTGAAAAGTGCATTTGTACACAAAGTAAGCATTTTAATAGCCTGAAGTGTACAATGTACCAATATGAGGTGCTTCTAGGATACCTATCTGTAGGTTTGTCATGCAAAAGTTGTTTACAGTCTTAAAAATTGACCTTTTACAGTATTGTCCAAAATAAGCCTATGAGACTTCTATCGAATTGGTGGCGAGTGGGACTTCCTGTGATTTTGCTGAGTCACAGGAAGTCCCAGTCGTAACTTATTTGACGGGTTTCACATGTCACGTGTTGAAGTCACATTTGTTCTCATGCTGGTTTTGCTTGTTAGTGTGAGATATTGGAAGGCGAGTCCTGCTGAATTAATTTGCGTGATTCTGACGGGTATATAAGTGTGAGTGACACGGACGCGTCAGCCTAATCGCATGCAGCCCTCATCGCGTGAAGACCGAAGAGTGTAAAGACCATCGACTCCACCGAGCAAGGACACCGACAAGGCACTTGAGTATTAACATTTGCACTTCTATGTATTCTCTTCTTGTTATTTGTTATTCCTCAATTACATTTCCCATTGGTTTATGGAACTGCCAATCTGCTTTGCTTACAGCAGATTTCATCACAGCCATTGCTAAAAATTCTTGTCTTTTTCTTTTAGCACTTACTGAAACCTGGATCAAGCCAGAGGACACTGCCACACCGGCTGCCCTCTCCGATAATTACACTTTCTCCCACAGACCACGCATATCAGGGAGGGGTGGAGGAACCGTTCTACTTATCCCTAACGACTGGAAATTCAAACAGCTGGCACCCTCATGTGACAACATCTCATTCGAGTCACATGCTGTCACTGTAATCCACCCTGTTAAAACTGATGTTATGGTTATCTATCATTGGATACGCTTTCCTGTAGCTCAGTGGTAAGAGCATTGCGTTAACAACGCAAGGTTGTGGGTTCGATCCCAGGGGATTGCAAATACATATGTATAAGTGTATAGGATAATGCAATGTAAGTCGCTTTGGATACAAGCTTCTGCCAAATGCATAAATGTAAATACGCTTCTCTCATCCTTCCCCGAGGATGGTATTCATCTGGTGGTAGTTGGAGACTTCAACATCCACCTTGAAAAACCACAGGCTGCTTTAACAACCTGACTGCGTCATTTGACCACTTCAGCAACCCATAAGTCTGGTAATAAACTAAATCTTATCCACACAAGATACTGCTCCACTCATCACTCCCAGGTCACCCCGTTGCACACATCGGATCATTTCCTCATCACTCTTGATCTCGACCTAACTTCTCCATACACTACACATGCTTCCCCACTGGTCACATTCCAGCGCAACCTACGAACACTCTCTCCCTCCTGCTTATCCTCTGCGGTCTCCGCCACGCTCCCTCCCTCTGAACAGCTTTCTCTCTTGGATGCTAACAGCGCCACCCACAATCTTTGCTCCACACTAAACCTCATGCTTAGACAGCTTATGCCTTTTAAGATCTAGGTCATCTCGTGCATCCCCTTCTGCCCCCTGGTTATCTGATGTTCTCCGTGAGCATTGCGCCACGCTCAGGTCTGCTGAGAGAAAGTGCCGCAAATCTAAAGAACCTACTGACCTCTGTCTCTATCAGTCTCTCCTCTCTTCTTTCTCTGCTGATTTCTCCTCTGCGAAAACCCAGTACTACCACGCTAAAATCAACAACTCGCCTGACTCTCGTACACTCTTTAAAACCTTCTCTGCTCTTCTCTGCCCGCCTGCACCCTCACCTCCATCGGACTTAACAGCTGATGATTTCTTCTTCGTAAAGAAAATGACCACCATCAGCAATCAGTTCTCTTCGCCGCTGTCTCTTGATCACACCCAAACCCCCGACACATGCTCGCTCCCCTCTTTCTCGCTCCTATGTGAAGATTATTTTTCAAAGCTCATGTCTTCTGACTACCTGCCCGCTAGATCCCATCCCCACTCATCTCCTCCAGGCCATCTCTACATCAGTTGTTCCTGCTCTGACCCACATTATCAACTCGTCTCTCACCACTGATACATTTCCCACAGTCTTCAAAGAGGCTGTATTACCCCGCTACTGAAGAAACCCACTCTTAATCCTGCACTGATGGAGAACTACAGACCGGTATCTCTCCTCCTTGAACATGTTGTATGCAACCAGCTCTCATCCTTTCTCATCCAGAACAACCTCCTGGACAGCAACCAGTCTGGTTTCAAGAGCGTTCATTCCACTGAGACTGCGCTGCTCTCTGTCATTGAAGCCTCAAGACTGCCATAAGCCGCTTCTAACTCTTCTGTACTTAACCTACTGGATCTAATTTCCACCTTTGACACCGTTAACCACCACATCCTCATGTCGACCCTCAAGGCTATGGGTGTCTCTGGAGTGGTGCTACAATGGTTCAGGTCTTACCTCACAGGTAAGTCATTTAGAGTATCCTGGAGAGGTGAGGTCTCTGAGTCCCAACATCTCGACACAGGGGTGCCTCAGGGCTCAGTGCTTGGTCAGTTGTTATTTTCGGAAAACATGACATCCCTAGGCTCTGTCATTCGGAAACATGGCTTTTCCTATCACTGCTATGCAGATGATACACAAGTTCACTTGTCATTTCAGTCTGACGATCTGACTGTTTCTGCAACACCTTAAAGATCAGGGCCCGTATTGTTAAAGCTTCTAAGAATCCTCCAAGAAAGCTCTTAATTTAGCTTAAAAACTTCTACGTAGGAGTCTTAGCTTGAAAACGATTCAGGACCAATCTGAGAGAAACTCTGAGCAAGGAAAAGACAAAAACCTTTATTTCAGTGAGGAGGCGGGGCTGACCCCGTTGCTATGTATGACACAGTCTTTTAAAGATTTTGATTAGTTGGTTGACCAAGAAGGAAAAAAGAGTGCTTTTAAGAATAGGGTCATTAGTTTGAAATTGCACATGTCTTCCTGTTTACCGTACTCACGCATGCACGCACACACACCCACTATAAATATATATATATATATACATATAAAATATTTTTTTATTTACCAAGCTGTTAATGTCAACGTATTTGATAGAAAATTAACAGTGACACAATAAGTTTCTGTAAGTGCTGTAATTGTTTGTGTGATCACAATAGAAGGTGTAAAACCAAATCATCTCTGCTGCATAGCTGCATTTCTCCAGTTGCTTAATATGTATGTAGTGATTTCTTATATTTCAGCCGCTATGGCATTTTTCCGCTGTTTTGGAGATGTTAGCGTGTCTCTTATAGGATCACTGCAGCAACCGCCACCACAAGAGCCCTTGCTTCCATATACTCGCTGCCATTCCAGGCGGCAGTATCGCCGCAGCGACCATGCTTTCATCTCGTGCTCTGCCGCAGCAGACATCACTCCCCCAGAAGCCAGTATTGCCGTAGCGACCACCCCCCCACAGTGGCCCGCACCTCTACTCTCCGCTGCCTCAGCAGCCACTCGTACCTCTATTCTCCGTTGCATCAGCAAGCACCGCTCCACCAGGAATATAAATATTATATGATTTTACTTTATGTTGAACCATTAAATTGAACCTAACCACATTGGTGCCGAAACCCAGGAAGGAAGGAGAACGCCGCCGACATGCAAGCTCCACCAAGCCCGCCATTTGTGGACGTCATCCAGGCACTCGCGGGACTCCACTAGGAACACCATCAGGCCCTGCTGGGCATACAAAAGGAGCAGGACAAGAGGTTCCAGTCACTCCTACAGGCCCAGACGGATGACTGCGAACTGTTCCGGGACTGGATTACCCAACAAGGGCAGACCGAGGGAACACCAGCGGCCGCCGGCCCGTCCGCTCCCCTGCTACTCCACAAGATGGGGATTCAGGACGACCCAGAGGCCTTCATCGAGCTCTCCGCAGCGGCTGGGCAGCCCGGCTCCTCCCGCTGTTGTCAGGGGAGGCCCAATTCGCGGCTCAACAGCTGCCGGTCGAGAACCTCCTTATATACGGGGACCTCCGAAAGGCGATCCTGCAGCAGGTCGGACTGACCCCGGAGTTAGATGTCCTATGAGAAACTTGGGAGGACTAGTAAAAACGAAATTCAGTATGTCATGGACCTGAGAACAAAACTCCACACTTTTGGGTGGCTCTCTATGGAGAATTTGTAATGTGTTCTATTGATTTTGAGTGGGTAATAATTCTTGCAGCAGAGTTATGAACAATTTGAAGTCGTTGGAGAAGCTTTTGGGGTAAACCGGAAAGAAGAGCATTACAGTAGTTGAGGTGTGAGGTAACAAGGGCATGAACAAGAACCTGGGTTGAGTGCTGAGTGAGTGATGGGCGGAGTCTAGAAATGTTATTGTAGCGAGGAAGGCGGGGCGAGAGCCGTCAGACATAGCCCCTTTTTCTGACGGCTCTCGCCCCTCTCTCGTCCCTGTCGCTCCTGGTGCTTCCGTCTCCGTTCTCTCGTCTCGTCGGTGCATACCCCCAGGGGCTGCGGACGCCGAGACTGGCTCCCCGGGGGGAGTAAGCACAGTCTCGGTGGTACCCCCCGGCCTGTGAAGGGCGATGGGGGTATGTAGCGAGGAAGGCGGGGCGAGAGCCGTCAGACAAAGGGGCGGGGCCGGTGGCGTGAGTGATAATGGCTATCAGCTGTGCGCACACCGGCCCCGCATTACGACGGAGGAGAACGGAAGCATAAAAGGACGAGCTGGCAGAACATTCGACGAGAGAGGACCGGGCCCGGACATGTGTTTAAGTTTGTATTTATGTTCTTGTGGCCGGCAGTCGACCGTGAGGTGGCTGCCGGCATTTTACTTCCGTGTTTTTGTTTGTTTATTTTATGAAAACTTTATTTGAATGTTCGCCGGTTCCCGCCTCCTGCCTTCCTTCCTTTTAATGAACCTCGTTACAGATATGTAAGTGGAAAAAAAGCCATGCGGACTGTATTATTAATATGTGAAGTAAAAGAAAGAGTAGAGTCCAGTATTACACCTAAACTTTTGACCTGAGAGGAGATGGGGACCAGACAGCCTTCAATGCTTATATGATTATGATCGATGGGGATTTGGAGAGTGTAGATTTGGAACCAATGAGAAGAACTTCACTTTTATTACCGTTAAGTTTAAGTTTGTTATTTGTCATCCAAGATGTAATGGCCTGTAGACAGTCAGTAAGTGCAGTGGGGCATGATGAAATACTGGGTTTTGTAGAAATGTACAGTTGAGTGTCGTGAGCGTAGCGGTGAAAGTAGATACCAAAGTGCCGAAAAATATTACCAAGGGGGAGGATGTAAATTATGAACAAAAGGGGACCTAACACTGAGCCTTGGGGAACTCCATAATGGGGATGAAGATGACTTTATGTTTTTCATTTGTACAACCTGTTTCCTGTCGGTGAGATATGAGTTGAACCATTTTAGAGCAGTACCAGTCACCAGTGGTGGACGAAGTACACAACTTCCCTACTTAAGTGAAAGTACAGATACTACTGGTCAAATATTACTCCACTACAAGTAAAAGTTGTAAAGTCAGATTCTTACTTAAGTAAAAGTACAGAAGTACGTGCTTTTAAAAGTACTCAAGTATTAAAAGTAAATTTTGTTTATGTCAGTCGTGCATTGTTTATTGTCCCATATCTTATGCCTCTGAAGCAACCTACTGAATACAATGAGTAGCTCACAGTATCAGTTGTATTAAAGGAGTAGTTCACTCCAAAATTTGCCCCCATTGACTTTCCATAGTAATTTTTATTCCTACTATGGAAAGTCAATGGGGGCAAATTTTGCAGCGTGGAACTCCTTTAAGAGCTTTAAATGTTAAGCACATATATCTTTAGTTTATACATAATCCTGTATACTAATGTAGCCTAATTATCCTCATTAGCCCCCTAGGCCTATATGTATTTATGAGCAGTGTTTTTTTATTTTTTATATTCCCTTTACCAGTTTTAGCAATAATTTACCAGTAAGTAGTAAGGTTCTCGTAAATAGTAAAGTGTAGAAGCCATGTGTTTGCTGGATTTATTACCATAATTTAACTACAAACATAAACTACAGCTAGTATAATGAAACTATGGTATTTTTAGTTGCTGTTGTTTCACTAAAGATTATTAATTAGAGCATGTTTCCTATATATAGAAAATGTAAAATTTGTGTATACTGTGGTTTAACTGCAAATAACATCCCTGCTGAGAATTTTTTTATTAAATTCCTCTTTGTAGTGTGTTTTGTTCCAATAGGATTTATCATCCAACCAATAGAATCCATCACATACAAGTAGACAACAAGTATCCATACTACAATTTGATGTTGTATTTTGGGCAGGGTTCTATTGTTTATATTTTAACAGGAATACTTCAACTATAGTTACTTCAGTAAAAACATCATTCATTTTCCAAATCGCTTTAAATGATATAGCAGCAGACCAGGAGTTAACACGCACGCGTAGCTCAAGGTGTGTGTGATGCTTATTTACCGTTCAGCCGTTATGCCGATCATTTTCATGACAATGTTTCTACGATATTTGACTGATTGTAACCCACGGATGATTACACCACACTTTAACATGTGCCGTTTTCGTCTTTAATTGTTCTATTTGCCTTTTTAGAGCGCTATCAATGGTGTAGCAGCTCCTACGTTTACATTGGTTTAGTGGGGAAGATCCCAGAGTTGCCAGATTTGCGTAAAACAATCTGCCAAATGGCCATTCAAAGCTTGCAGGAAACCCGCTAGTTTAGAAAAACTGAAATACTTGGCAACAGTAAAAGGTCCTGGCAGATCGCAAGCCAGATAAATTGCGCACACAGGAAAACCCGCTTCATAGAAACCAATTTCTACTTTTGGACCTTTTTATAATGTAGTGGAGTAAAAGTATGATATTTGTCGTTCAAATGTAGTGAAGTTAAAGTACAAGTACTCAGAAAAAAATATACTCAAGTAAAGTACAGATACTCAAAAAGTGTACTTAAGTACAGTACTCAAGTAAATTTACTTTGTTACTGTCCACCACTGCCAGTGACCCCAGTGCCAGCCAAACACTTGACTAAAACTGGATGCAAGATGGTATCAAAGGCGGCACTAAGGTCAGGGAGGATAAGGATGGAGAGAAGGCCAGAATCCGTTGCACGGAGGAGATTATTGGTGATTTTAACTAGGGCTGTTTCAGTGCTATGTTTAGAACGAAAACCGGATTTTGAAGATGATCCTGAAGCTGTGTTGTAACGGTACGTCCAAGAATTTTGGCAGTAAAAGGTAGATTAGAAATGGGACGGTAATTATTGTCTAAATAAGTCTTTGGAATCTAAAACCAGGTTTCTTAATTATAGATGTAACTGAAGCAGTTTTAAGTGTTAATGGAACAATGCCGGTGGACAACGATAAGTAAACTATGGCAGTGAGGACTGGAGAGAGTGTAGAGAGACACGATTTAACAAGAAATGTGGGGAGTGGATCAAGGGTACAAGTAGATGGGCGAGCTGAAATGATGATGTTACTTTTTTGTTGAGTTGATGGTAAAGTCAGAAAGTGTGATGATATATGTAAGTTATTAGTCCAACTACAATCAAGGTGTGTTGAAAAAGATGTAGTCTAATGCTTATGGATTGTGTAAATTTTGTATGCAAAAAATCCAAAAAATCTTGACATTGAGATTCAGTAGTGAATTCCAGAAGTGCAGATGGAGTTTGTGATATTGAATTCCTATGGAGAAAATCACTTGCTGCCCTCCAGCTGCGCCTTACATGTCATAAAAACCACAAGATTTCAAACAACCTATTACAGACAGGTGTGTTAGAGCAGGGTTGGAGCTGCAGTCTGCAGGATGGTAGGTTTGGAGATCCCTGTGCCACAGTGTTAAACTCTCTCATACAGATCTACATCCCCTCCAGAAGTCTGCATATGGTAAAGGATTGGCGCCTCGTTGTTCCAAAACACAGAGGCAAGAAATATATGGCAAGAAATTACATTTATATTCACCATTCCCTTCTGGTGGAACGATCTTCCAATTTCCATCTGGACAGCTGAATCAATCTCACACTTAAGAAAACTCTTATTTTGTTTTTTGCCAAATTATTCAAGAACATATAAATTCAGTATTTGTCCACTGGCATAAAGTTGCTTGACGTTGGACGTTTGACATTCGTGAATTTAGGGACCGTCTCCAAAGTTACATACACATTAATACCCATTTCTAACTTCAGTAGCATTTAAAGGGAAAAACTTACACCACAAAACCAGCTGTACAGTGTTCATGAGGTTGTCAGCTATAATGCACACCTTTTGATTTTTCATATTTATTACAATAAATTGTCAAATCATATGTAAATAATGCTATGTGTTTTGCTATGTACAGTCGTGGCCAGTCGTGGAGAATTCATAAATATTCGTTTTCAAAAAGTTTGCTGCTAAACTGCTTTTAGATCTTTGTTTCAGTTGTTTCTGTGATGTACTGAAATATAATTACAAGCACTTCATACGTTTCAAAGGCTTTTATCGACAATTACATGACATTTATGCAAAGAGTCAGTATTTGCAGTGTTGGCCCTTCTTTTTCAGGACCTCTGCAATTCGACTGGGCATGCTCTCAATCAACTTCTGGGCCAAATCCTGACTGATAGCAACCCATTCTTTCATAATAACTTCTTGGAGTTTGTCAGAATTAGTGGGTTTTTGTTTGTCCACCCGCCTCTTGAGGATTGACCACAAAGTTCTCAATGGGATTAAGATCTGGGGAGTTTCCAGGCCATGGACCCAAAATTTCAACATTCTGGTCCCCGAGCCACTTAGTTATCACTTTTGCCTTATGGCACGGTGCTCCATCGTGCTGGAAAATGCATTGTTCTTCACCAAACTGTTGTTGGATTGTTGGAAGAAGTTGCTGTTGGAGGGTGTTTTGGTACCATTCTTTATTCATGGCTGTGTTTTTGGGCAGAATTGTGAGTGAGCCCACTCCCTTGGATGAGAAGCAACCCCACACATGAATGGTGTTAGGATGCTTTACTGTTGGCATGACACAGGACTGATGGTAGCGCTCACCTTTACTTCTCCGGACAAGCCTTTTTCCAGATGCCCCTAACAATCGGAAAGGGGCTTCATCGGAGAATATGACTTTGCCCCAGTCCTCAGCAGTCCATTCACTATACTTTCTGCAGAAGATCAATCTGTCCCTGATGTTTTTTTGGAGAGAAGTGGCTTCTTTGCTGCCCTTCTTGACACCAGGCCATCTTCCAAAAGTCTTCGCCTCACTGTGCGTGCAGATGCGCTCACACCTGCCTGCTGCCATTCCTGAGCAAGCTCTGCACTGGTGGGCTCCAATCCCGCAGCTGAATCCTCTTTAGGAGACGATCCTGGCGCTTGCTGGACTTTCTTGGACGCCCTGAAGCCTTCTTTACAAGAATTGAACCTCTTTCCTTGAAGTTCTTGATGAACCTATAAATTGTTGATTTAGGTGCAATCTTAGTAGCCACAAATATCCTTGCCTGTGAAGCCATTTTATGCACCGCAATGATGGCTGCACGCGTTTCTTTGCAGGTCACCATGGTTAACAATGGAAGAACAATGATTTCAAGCATCACCCTCCTTTTAACATGTCAAGTCTGCCATTCTAACCAATCAGCCTGACATAATGATCTCCAGCCTTGTGCTTGTCAACATTCTCACCTGAGTTAACAAGATGATTACTGAAATGATCTCAGCAGGTCCTTTAATGACAGCAATGAAATGCAGTGGAAAGTTTTTTTGGGGATTAAGTTAATTTTCATGGCAAGAAGGACTATGCAATTTATCTGATCACTCTTCATAACATTCTGGAGTATATGCAAATTGCTATTATAAAAACTTAAGCAGCAACTTTTCCAATTTCCAATATTTATGTAATTCTCAAAACTTTTGGCCACGACTGTATATTAAACCCTTCTACTATATGGGTTCATTCAAAAGATATATGATTATTTAAAGCTCAATAGCATTGAGGGGAATGACTTACAGGCCCAAAACCAACTACAGTGATCTGAGAGACTCTCTCTGCACTGCTCCAAACTTGGAAAATTATGGAAGTGATCAACTGGTCTCTCAACGCAATTGACACATTTTCTCGATGAGAAAATTGGGTTCGGGGGAACCCGCGTGTCCTGACGGAACGTACGCAGCTGGCTACACGATGGACGGCTGGGAGAGATGGCGGATCGTGTGTCTGGCGGCTCTTTCAGTCGAGGATATCGAGGATATTTACCTATTTGGAACCATGACAGGTCTTGTGCTGATTGGATTAGGCTTTGCCCTGGGTTATCGAAAAATTCATAAAACGGGAAAAGCTGTCATAAGGCTGCCCGTTTTGATTGAAAGCTGTTGGAAGAGCGGTCAGCATTGAGACTGAGACTATTAACCGAAATATGGTTGCCATCAGGGAAACCCTAACAGCTCTGGGAAGGAAAATTGATAATATCGGAGGTCAGAATCACCATTGAACCACTTGGACTATGAGGGTTGCCGTGACATATTGGAATACGGTTTCCCGACTAAACAAATCACAATCTTATCTTTCGACTCCCCGGATCCAGAAACGGCCTTGGACAAGGCAGCTGGAAAATTTAACCCTGTGGGAGCACTGCAGCGAGACGCTCTTGCGTTCCTCCCCAACCAAAGACTTAGAACTATCACACACACACACATACAGACTTATCACTCCCAATCCTCCGCATGCTTTGAACCGCCAGCCTGGAAAGCAGATTCGTTGAGCGGCGCTATAATGGCACTGGATCGGATGGCTGCTTATCGGAGCTGGATTATCTTACCCTGTTGCAAGTCTTGTCTATGGTGTATTATTGTATCTGTGTTTTTTTTTCTCCCCACTTACCTCATGTTTTGCTGTATTTTTCTTCTTAAATCCATTTCGTTACACTGTACTTGTTATATGTGTAATGACAATAAATTGAATCCAAATCCAAATGTGAGTCTCAGCTACAATGCACAGCACTGCAATCCACTGCATTTGGTTTGCCCATTATGATACGTAATTTTTGGTGTGTTCCATCACATTTAGAGAATTATAGATGTGTTTTGATATACTTAGCATTATTAAGTTAACTATATTTATCATGCTTTATTTTTGTTAATCACTCATTTGGTTAGAAAAAACATAGCTTTTCACAGCTGTTTCCAAACCACGTGTTAATTAAGGTAAATAATAATTTACATTAAACAAAGTTTCAATTTTAATTTAGAATGAATTGTTCTTACTGTCAGTTTAATGTTTTTTGTCTTTCAGTCTTTTTTTGTTTAAGTGTGTTAATTCATTTATTCTTTTTTTATTACTCATAGTTTACAGTTATGTTTACAGTATATCTAGTTTGAACTTTCATGACAAGGGCCCTTCAAAAAGGTTTGATTAGGGCGCCCAGATTGGCATTGTTGCTATGGATAAAAGCGTCTACCAAATGAAAAAATGTAAATCTAAACTGAAATAGCTAGGACATTATATCGACTCTTCAATACAAGTCTGAATAAGGGGTTTCATGAGGACTTAAGTTACATTATTAGGTTGATTAACTTTGAACATTCCCTATGTCATTGTTAATATTTTAATAAAAAATATTTTGTTTCATTATTATACAATTATTTTCATAGCAGGGGTTAACTGGACAGTAATAGCAATCCAAACTGTGACTGAGTGTGCGGTGGGAATGCTGGAGACAGTGGGCTGTGGAGGGGGGTGATGGGTGTGGCACCATATGCACATGTCAGGTTTGTCTATCTAAGTATCTCTGTGATCTTGGATACTTTGGAAACATTTAAACTATGTAGAACATATGGATTTATTGCAGTGAGAACTGCTGTGAAACTGAAATAATTATTTTTTAATAGTATTTTAGCTCCAGTATTATATAAAGTTCCTGTAAAGAGTTCTGCCTGAGTTTTTTCAGTGCTATTTGAATTAAAACATAGATATTCAGAAAAAAAATATTTTCATAAATAAATGATAAATATTTTAATAATATGAAATTGTTAAATTATAAAACTTATTTTTTATTCTCTGTAATATTAATATGTTAATAATGCAGCTTAATTTTGATTGTTTTTGTGTATAGCGTATTAAGGGGTTAAACGGCATTGTCAGATTCTTCCATGCCTTGTTTTTCATTTATAATTCATATTCAAGCACAATGCAGCACTTGTCAAGCGGCTGCTGGGTGGCATTTTGTGACACATGGCTCAAGTATTTGCTGTCACACCACATCACAAATATTCTCTACATGTTTCAGAGCTGCGAAATTTCCTCTTTCATTCTCCTAAAGGACACTGGGCTTTCTTTAGGAAACCGTTAACCGGAAGTTGTGCCATAACACATCCATTGTTTCCCTTTCTGATTAATTTCTGTCATACAAGGAAGTTCCAAGAGTGAGGTCTGAAATGTTCCTCCCTTCCAAAAGGAAAACTGTTTAAATGATGGTGATGTATATCTGAGTAACATTTTTCCATAATTTTAATTAAATGTACTTATTTTTTATCATTTCGCTGTTGCAGCCATTATGCAACAACAAAAAGTCACACGTGCAGTGATTATACAGCTTTTATGTTAAATGTAGTTTTAGTACTACACAGAGTTTTATTGTGCTTTTTAACAAACAAACTACATGAGAAGACAATATTATTCAATGCACACATTTTTGATACACACTTGAACAGTTTGATACAGTCTTGAAATACAACATGAGGGTTTTAGTTGCATACAAACACAAAGAATATTAATGCATATTACCAACTGCCTGTGGAGGAACATGAAGTGAACTCAGGTGGTTTTGCAGCTTTGGTGTGTTAAATGTATAATAGACGTATCTGCTTTGTTTATAATGCCGGATTACTGTGACGTCTTATCCTTGATCAGACAAACCACAGCAGATATTTCAGCCTTCTGCTGAGCAGAGAAACACAAAGTGAACAGTTCAGTTTATGGGCTGTTGCCATTTCATTAGGGATCATATATCAGCTGAATTTAGAGCCATTCAAAATTATGTTTAATGCCTTTATTGTTTATGGTTACTGTCCTTGCTCTTGAGGAAACAATGCGAGTTCTGGGTCTTTTTGTCAAAGTTTTCCACATCTGGACTCCATGTCGTCCATTTGCACAGGCGTATTAGCTGTCCAAGAGTTTGTTTATGATGCCATCTATAGTCTTAGATAAGAAAGACCCATGACTGAAAGATGTGAATTATAAACACATCCTTAGACTGTATTAATGAAATACTATGACAATGTTTATATCCTTTCATTATGATAAAGCTTGTTGATCTCCACCCAACTCAGTGCTTGTGTTGTTTTCAGTATCCTGCCGTTTTGGCAGATATGCACATCTAGATGTAAATAAAATACATTTAAATGAAAGCAATCATTTTGTGGTTATTCTTTTTAAAAATAAATATTTCAAGAGAAATTTAATGCTAATATTGTTTGTATTTTTCTTTATTTTCTGGTGTTGAAATAAACAAAAAAATATTTTATTAAGCTAGTGTTAAAAACTGTCCTCTTAACCTGATTCACAGTCATAAACTTCTAATAAAGATTTATCTAATAAAGAGCTGCTGGGTTGGAATTTGTCCATTGGATGTTGTTTAGCTTCAACCCATGTAAGTTCATAAAGTAACCAGCAACTTCATGTTTTAAACAGAATTGGCGATAGAGAGAAAATTTGTCAGCCCTGTCACTATCAAATGTTTGAAAGAAGATCGTATTTGTCTAAAAGCTGTAAAGTTACTACATTACAGTGTAAAATGGGTATATTTCACACCCCAAAACAGTGTATTTGCAGTCATCTCTAATGCATTATGACATAGGGAAACAGCAGTGGGAAAACATCCTTTTGCTCATGTCTTCTTTCCGGACATTTGTACTCATACAGTATAATGTCAAGCTGTTTCCTGTCTCCTCCCAAGTGGAACTGCTGGTGGGGTGGGGGGTCTCTTAAAATCCTTCCACGTCTCCATCCAGCCAGCCTAGTTTCCTGTCGCACTGTGTGAACATGTGCTCTCTGGGTTTCGGCAGATCTTTGGGTTTTGCTCTCTTACCTCTTGCCACCTGTTGTATCGTGGCTAATGTCCTGCTCTTCTTCCCTGACGCTCAGGTCACCTACGTTCAGGAGAATAAAGTCACCACATATGTCTGGTACTTTATGGGCATCGGAGGAGGTGGTCTGGCTGTAAGTATCGCATTTTTGTTTGTATTTGTCTTTGTGTTGCTGAATTTGTGCAGTGATTTGTGAATTGAAATGTCTGTTCGGGTCAGGTTGTGCTACATATTTAAATGCCCCCACAGGGGTAAACTGAAACCACCAGCATTGTTAATTCCAACAATAGAAAAATGTCATAAATGGCCTTGCGTTCATGTAGTTCAGTTGGTTGGGCGTTGTGTTAACAGCACTTAGATCAGCTTGTTATACCAAATGCATAAATGTAAAACTCAAAGGAAAACCTGACAAAAACTCTTAATTACTAAAAATACCAAAAATAGATCTATTCCTTAAATAAGGCAAATAAAAATAAAACAAATGGAAGAAATCACTTTATTCCTCAAATGCAAATATTATTTAGTCAGTGGTACTTTCCCATTTAATCATATTTTCATAAAAATATAATAAAACTTATTTTCTTTATATTAAGTGTCTGCTTTCTTGTCTGGAACTTTCCTCAATGCAGTGGAAACCGAAGTCCTGACCGACATTTTCTGTTCAAGTTGAATTTCCTGTGTTAGAAATGCATCACATGACAAACATTGTTGACTTCGAGTGCATGTACTGTATAGCCCTGCTGATGAGAGTAAGATATGACATGAAACACTGTCTGTCCATGTGCAGATACTGATTGCTGCCTTTGTATTTCTGGGAATGGGCAAATGTGCGGACGCCTGTGGGACAGAGAGCTGTGTGGTGAGTGTTCTCATATAGTGACATCATCTCATATTGAATTCACAGTCCCTGACAAGTTTAACAAGACCTTCATGTGTGTCTGTAGATGTGTGGATCAGTGCTAGCAGCTCTAGTGGGAATGGCCGGCTCTGGATACTGCTTCCTCATCTCTGCCTTCGCCCTACTGAAGGGACCTTATTGCTTAACAAAGATAGGATGGATGTCTCCATTCGAGAATGATGGGGCAAAGTATGGGCTCTCTGCATTATGTTCTACTCTGACTTCTTGAAACCCGACTCCTTTAACTCTGTTCTTCATTCATAAAGGTATCTGTTTGCTCGTGAGGAATGGTCTGAATGCATTCTGCCCAAACACATTGTGGAGTGGAACGTGACGTTGCTGGCCATCCTCTTGGGTCTCAGTACATTTGAGTTCATCATATGTGTCCTGCAGTTCATCAGTGGACTGGTGAATGCTGTCTGCCGGCCGTGCTGTTATAAACAGGAATACAACCTGAATGTTTGAAGATCTATCGGAGGTGAAGCATACAAATTCATGATTCAAGAGTGGCTTTCTACAAAATGTTTCTGGAGATTGAGTCTGTATTAGCAGTGCACACTTTCTGTATAGAACAAAGATTTCTATATTGCTCACATTTTGTTAAGTATAAATGTATTTTTGTATGAGTTTGTAAGTTTTGTAAGTTATTTTGTAATTATTGAGAGTGATAGAAATATATGCTTAAATAATGTTTTACATACAGTATCTATATTGTAAGTTGGTGTATGTTTTAATAATCATTCTAAGGAATAAATGTCTCATTTAAAGCAACTTTTATTGAGCTCATTTGGATCATTTCGTGTTTTAGGTATTTGAATATTTGCAGATTAAGTGGAGTACAGTACAAATTCACTGCAATACCATATTTCCCAAACCTCATTATCCTATTACAACATAATGCTATTTAACTGAGATTTGGACTAGTTTTGAGTACAAGGCTGAGATTGGTACAAGGTTTTAACCCGAAACAAACTCATTTATGAAAGTACATGAAACCTTCAGAAATGATTATACATGCCAAGAGTGCAGTGCAGCCGTTGTAAAATCTGAGGAGCAACAGTTTGAATAGAATTCTCTGAGTTCACTTCACTGACAAGAGAAAACTTCCCAAACCCTATTGATTTATAAAAAAAAAGAAGACACTATGTAGGCCTAATGCAAAAAAGCCATGCCTGCCCACCATAACTAGTGAATATAAACTTGCACTTAATAGTATCTGTATCATTTTTAAATCTAAATCTAAATCTCATCCTAAACTACACTTTGTAGTTTTTCGACCTTAAAATAGCCTCTGTACACACTCTGTAAGTTCAGTGTTCGGGTCGGTACACAATCAGTGGTGGAATTGTTTTTCCAGTTACACTGGATCACAAGTGTACATCTTATAGAAAAATATTATAATATTACAAGGCATTTTATTTATTTCATAATGTTCAAGCTTTCTATGATTTCTCTGTTCTATATTTTTACACAGTTTATTCTTTGTTTGTCACTTCAGCTAACATGCATTTTCTTTAAAGCTACTTTGCAAGAGCAGAATATCATGTTATAAAATGAAGAACTTTGAATATATAACTTATACAGTATAAGACAGTTTGACAGACGGACAGGAGTTTCCCAGGGCTCATCGGGTCACTCGCTGCCAGTAAATGCAAGGGTTATGTACTGACTGATGGACTGATAGTCATCTGTCTCTTGCCCTCTGTACGTCTGCTGTGATTGGCTGACTGCTGTCAACCTTTCACATTTAAAAGAGTGAAGCAACTTGTTATTTTGATAAACAAATTCCCCAGATGCATCATGAAGGGGCTACAGTTGAATCTGCTCGTGCTTTTGTGTTGCGCTGGAGTTGTTTCATCTATTACCAGAGAATATTTCTTTGCCATTAAGGAAATTCAGTGGGATTATGCGCCTAGCGGTATAAACGTGATTCAGAACAAAACCATTAAAGAGGATGTGTAAGTACAAATACTTTTGTGTAGAATCTACTTCAGTAAATAGGTCTGTACTTACAGCTGATTTCAACCTAAGTATTTTAAGAAATTTAATTTGTAATTTATAATGGATTCATTAACTTGAAACGCTATAACACTTTCTTACTGTAATTATAGTTTTACTAGAATTTATTATTAGTGGTCTTTGCCAAATCAAACATTAATTTTAATCTTGTATATAGACTGTTTTAGCAGCAACAACATAAACAACCGTTATGCGGACCAAACCTAACTTCTGGTAGACCTACAAAGAAGGTCTTTATTGAACACAAAGAAAGATATTTGGAAGAATGTTAGCAACCCACAGTTCTGAGCATAGTCGCGGAAAGTAGGGGTGCTTAGGGTGCTGCAGCAACCCCTGTCGGCAGCATTGGGAAATTGATATGACTTTGGCTATGTTTTTCATTTTCCACCTTTATTAATACAACTATTATAAATATTATTTCACTTTTATATACCATCAAATGCGGTTTGTAATTTTGAGAAATAATATAGCCTATTTCTAAAGTTGATCTGACAAGAGTGACGTGAGTGAAGTGACTGTATATAGAGGACTTCATTGATTAACGTTCAGTGACATTACTATTACGTTAAGAGTATCATAAGGTAAGAAACATTTTGTTTGTGCTGCAGTCAAATATTTTCAACATTTACTTAATCGTGAGTTGTAAATGATCTCATTTAACTCATTCCCTCATTTATATTGTATGTGGTAATGAAACATTAAAACAAAGTAAATCCTTTAGAGGGCCCCCCAAAGTCCCGAAAAACAGTATGTTCCACACGATCTGAAAATATGTTCCCACGGCTCTGATTCTGAGGCACCATTGAGTACTATGGTAGAAAAACCGTCCACAAACCGTGACAAATTCATTACAGAATTTTCATTTTTGAGTGTACTTTACCTTTAACTTCGGGCCAGGCTTGAATTTGCCTCGCTCTAAATTTAGATAACATATAATCCTACAGATTTACAATAAACAAAGATTAGAATATCAAAGAGATGTGGAGGTGGCCCCTTTAACAACACCCTAGCAACCAGAACAGCCATGCTGTCTTTGTGCTGCAAAATTTATACTACAAAGATGAATGACGGCATCAAATGTGTGCTATTATTCCTTATAAAACATTGGAAATATAATTAAATATTGTAACAGTAGGGGAGACCGGGGGCAGTTGTAACACACTCAATTTCTCCAATCAGAAACAAGCTGCAGTGATAACACTTAATCTGCACATGCGGAGTAGGATTCTCTCTCTGTCTTTGAAAAAGGAGCGCAATCTTTATACCTCAGCAGACGTTTTCACCAAAACACTGATTTTCATTGCTGCTGCGGAGCAAGTAAAGAGACATGCTACTGCCAATACATCCACAACATAATGCTGTGTGCATGATGTGTTTGACTGGGGTTGGAGCTGAAATCTTCAGGATGGTAGGTCACCAGGAACAGGGTTGGAGAGCCCTGGCATATATGATCACCTTGTACCACAGGTGGAGCTGGGGAAGGAGGAGGGTTTCTGAAGCGCGCTGCGCTGCTACGACAACAGGCACTTTTCACATGACGTCACGCATCTTCTGTTCTGCCGCAAAGCAGTGTATCGTTACTTCCTTTATCGCCTCAAAATGGAATTTATCAAGTCTCTCGCACAGCTGCCACAAATACAGTTGGATGATGTACAACATCTTGCAGACACTTTTTCACTTACAACAAGATCAAAGCTTGATAAAGGATACAAATTTTTCGTTGCACAGTAACTGTTTGATTATGAAGGTAATTGTTTGTTTTCTTTTTGTGTTAGCGAAGGTGATAGGATGAGTACTTGAATAAGTGTTTTGCCTGTTTTTTTCTTCTTCTTTATGATACACTGCTTTGCGAGAAGGCGGAAGTTAAGTGACGTCATTGTGAAAAGGGCCTATCACTAGCTAAGATTTAATTTTAGCTGCAGTGCGCCCTGTGGTAAAATGATTATGTCAGCTTGGGTTAGACTACAGGACTGCGCCATCTAGAGTTTCATGGCAGGATTTTCTCTTTCATTTGAATCATATACAAAAAAACGTAATTAATGTTATTAAATATTACAGCAGTAAAGTGATTACTTTGGGGTAGGCTTTTATTTGACATACATGACTTATATTTCAGTGTTAAACTCTGACATCTTGCATTTAGTTTAATATTATAGCATTTTCCTTATTAGTGAAAATATATAAATTGTTTTATTAATTAGTGCACCCATATTTCTTTCTTGTATCCAATGATGACTAGTGTATTTCAGGTGGTCTGTGAGATATGAAGGAAAATAAAAAAATGTTTTACTATCGCCCCGGTCTTCCCTAGTGTCTCGATAAACTCCGGAGGTGGTGAATCAGAATATTGTGCACATGGGTTTGGGAATTATTTAGCTGTTAAGTAGATTGTGTTGCCGGTGTTCTGCCAATATATGCTACCCTGTCAAATTTTGCTACCTCCATACAAAACAGGACTAACCCCTCCCCCAACCCTTACACCTAAGTCACCCCTCCCCCAACCCAATCACAACACGAGGGTAGCAAAATTCTGTGGGTAGCATAAATTGACAGAACACCGTCTAGCAATGTGTGTTTTTGACGGTTTCAAAGCAACAACATAAAGCGCTACTCTGCATTCACGTTTTTGTGGCCCAAATGTAACTTCCGGTACACGTCCGCAAAGAATAGAGTACCCGTGGATTGTTTCTGATAACAACCAAAAAAATATATCTGCCAGCAAGTTAAAAGTAGTATTATTTGGGTTACCAGTAGATGAAGCATTACTTGGCTAAACTTGAATGCAACTAAGTTACAGGACCCATTCAACAAATTGCTGTTTAGCTAAATGAATATGCATTTAATTTAACATTTTGTTATTTAATAAAATTTCATACAACAAAGTAACAACTTAAATTCATATTATTATTAATTAAATAAAAATATAAATAGATATATTAGCCAGAGCTTTCAACAAACACAGACCGAATGTTAATTTCGGGCCAGGTGCATGTGTCCGATGAAACCGTCTATATTTAAACTAAAATAAATGTTTGTCTTCTCAAAAATTCTATCGTGTTTCATGATGTTTATTTAGAAGGCTCGTGCGATTTTCGTTAAATAACTTTAAAAAATGTCACATGATCTCCGGTAAGGAAAAATAGGGTGTGTTGATGCTCCCTGGTTTTTGTGTTGCATTGTGGGAATTTTTAGGGAACAAACATTTCAGTGCACTGGGAGGATTTTACAAATGAGCCCTTAAAATGCCCGACTCACGGATCGGTGCCCTGACTATTGAACAAGGGAGCTAAACGAGACATAGCGACCTATACAGTAGACTTTCAAGCTCAAAGATATACATGAATACCCCGCTGGGCATATTGTTTGGATTAACCTCACTGCTCATGTACACTATTTTGCAAATCCCATTGAATATAAAAGGCTGACAGAGAGTCGGGCCGGTTTGGTGTTTTGCAGAGAGGCACAAGTGTTCCTGGAGAAAGGAGAGAAGCGCATAGGGCGGGTGTATAAGAAGGCTGTGTATCAGCAATATATAGATGCCACCTACAGGCAGGAGATAGAGAAACCCAAATGGCTGGGCTACTTAGGGCCCCTTATCAGCGCAGAAGAGGATGATACGGTTATTGTGCACCTGAAGAACATGGCCACACGAGCATACTCGATCCACGCTCACGGCGTCAGTTACAACAAGACCAGTGAAGGTTTGTGTTGCACACAAGCGTTAAATGCACAAAAGTGAATGGATCCCACTATCCCACTCATAGAAACACTGTGCCATTTGTCCCCAGGAGCGCTGTATCCCGATTCATCAGAGAAGATTGAGAAAACTGATGATTCTGTGGGCCCTGGAAAGTCTTTCTCTTATATTTGGACTCTACCTGTTTCCCACTCTCCTGGCAAAGATGACACCAACTGCCTGACAAGAATTTACCACTCGCATGTCAACGCTCCTAAAGACATCGCCTCTGGTCTCGTCGGGCCGCTTATCGTATGTAAAAAAGGTAAACAGCTTTGACTTAATGGACACAGAAGTTTTCATATTTTTTTACATTGTGCCAAACTGTGCAAGAGAAGATTACTAAATCAGGAACATAACGTTTCAGTGATTTATGTGTTCAAGTTATTAGCTTAAATGCTGCAAATTCACATTCAGACACAATTTTTCTAGTATTTAAGCCCTGTTTCACACATTCTCAATCAGTCACATTTCCTTTTGATGTCAGGTTGATAAGTTGATGGCTAAATTTGCTATAGGTCTCTAAAAACAATGTGGTTTGAATAAGATGAACCTCAATGACTTTCATATGATGACAATTTCACGCTTTTGCTTTGAGGCTATATTTTAAATATCTTATTATTTTAATTATCAGGTACTTTGGATGTTCATGGTGATAAGTCAGCGGACTATCTCTATGCCCTTATGTTTTCTGTGTCTGATGAGAACCTCAGCTGGTACCTGGATGAAAACATCAAGACGTACTGCTCAGCAACCGCCAAGGTCAACAAGGAGGACGAGGATTTTCAGGAAAGCAATAAAATGCACTGTGAGTAAAATCAAAGTGTTTCATTAGAACTGTGAAACATCGTCTGATGAAAACAGTGCTCTAATACCGCCTACATTTTGGGTAAAAAATGTCAGGGAGAGAATAAGTATTAAAACGAACTGCAGATGGCTTCATTCATCAGAAATTATAGATAATTCTGGCGTGATCTGCTTGTCTACTGCACATTTGACCACATTAATGATGTCATACAGGTACACTGTAAACAAAAAACATACTCCATATTTAATGCTTTTATATTTAACTCCTACAGCACTTTTTACATGGTTGCAGAGCAGCTTTTCAGAAAATACATTCCAGCACAAAAACATGACAAAAATAGCAATTATACATGACACATTTGCAATAATATCATAGGAAGTTGATTTTACACTTCAAGTTTTAAAAGCCATGTGAGTATTTCAAACAAAACATATAGTACATTTGGGGGTTTTCTTGTTATTTCACCGCAATGCTTTCAACGGTCACATTGTTCTGTTTTCTGGAGTTGTATATGGCTAAATCAGAAATTCCTCTTACTATTTTCCTGTAGCTATTAACGGTTATGTCTACGGTAATCTGCCGGATCTCAGTATGTGTGTGGGCAATAAGATCCACTGGCATCTGTTTGGGATGGGAAATGAGGTGGACATCCACTCAGCATACTTCCATGGCCAGGTACTGACGGACAAAAGCTACCACACTGACACCGTCAGTCTGTTCCCAGCTACCTTTGTCAATGTGGAGATGGTTGCAGATAATCCTGGTCAATGGCTTCTCAGCTGTCAAGTCAACGATCACCTCAAAGGTAAAAGATCAATGCCACTAAATTCATGGGAAAATGTTTAGTAATTTCTGCGTGTTGTCACAATTATGATATTTTTTCATTGCTTGCTTGCGACTTTGATATAAATACAAAAGCAAAAACATATTTTTAATGAGTAGATTGTATATATTAAATACATTATTATTTTTATTATCATTATTGTGAACAGGTGTAGCTTAAATCAATCTGTGCATGTAAACAGATTTGTGACGGTTTTAGACTCTGTAACCAGCAAAACAATTCAGGGAACAGGAGCAAAATGCCAGAAATGACATTTATATCTACTTTCAGCTGGCATGCAGGCGTTTTTTGAGATTAAGAAGTGTTTCCCACATGTACACAAACCCAGACCATTTGGAGAAGTGAGACAGTATTACATTGCTGCTGAAGAAATCATCTGGGATTATGGCCCCACAGAAATAAACCAGTATACAGGAAAGAAACTCACGGATGACAGGTAGACATATTTTCTATATAAAGTCCTGTTAAAGTAGATAAACCATGAAGATTCATGTCTTTTTAAACTGAACCATGTCTTTAAATATCCACAGTGTGTCTGACACTTACTTTGACAACCGTAATGACCGCATTGGAGGCAAATACAAGAAGGTCCAGTACGTGGAATACATCGATGATAAATTCACCAAACGCAAAGAGAGGACATCTGATGAGCAACACCTAGGAATTCTGGGTAATTCTGCAGTTTAATTTACTTTGTGTATTATGTAGACACAAGCTTTTACATGGAGCAAATCCAGCAAACAGGCAGGTATAGCACAACAAGAAACACAACTTTACTGACAAATATGAGCCCTTTCTGCTTTAAAGTTACCTTTATTTTACTTTCAGTTTAATTTGTTTATTGCAAATAGACTACAAACGCTATTAAAGCTAATGTCGAGCTTCCGTTATCCCTGCTGCTTCCTGTGATGAATGCGGCATTTTTCGTTTTATTTCAATAGGACATGGTCTCCTCTGTGCGAGAGCTTTTGTCGCCGTCATTTGCCTGAAACACAAGCCTCTGGTTCACGTGCAGCAGAGGGATAGCGGAAGCTAGACATTATCGTTAATAGCGCTGTCAATATTTGCATATCTCTTAAACAAATGCATCGATTCGCCGTAAGATCTTGAAAAGAGAAGAAAGACTTTGAGTGAAAAGTTTTTTTTGGGTTACCTCACAGTAGCTGAACTACATTGTTGCTTCTCCAGTACCAAACTACTTTTTCCAGCTACAGTAGTATCAGTGTGATGCTGTCAAATGCCATGTCATATTTCAAGTTGCAGCACATTCAGGAAGCATCATTGTGTTTATTTTACTCCACTAACAGTTGATCACAAATCCAGAAGACTTCATCATTAAGCCTTCTTCATCATTGACAGCAGAAATAAATGCCCGTGGTTTGTTTTTTCAGGTCCAATAATCAGAGCAGAAGAAGAGGACACAATAAAAGTATCATTCAGAAATAAAGCCAGCAGACCCTACAGTATTCAACCTCATGGAGTTCAATTTAACGTTGAAATGGATGGCACTCTTTACCACAATGTCCTTGAAGGTAAAGAAATAACCTCTTAGTATTACAACCTGCAAACCAACTCTAATTATGCTACTGTAATAATGTTTTTATTCAGAGACATACACAGAGAAAAAGCTCCGGGAACTCAAGAAAGAAGCAAGTAAGAGCAAAATGATATTCTCGAGGATATTTAGAAAGATCTAGAAATATAGGGTTGAATGATCTGGGATTATTTCACAAGTGTACTTTTCTGTTCTGGCTGGACTTCAACCCTTCATGTCAAATGTCCAAATTTACTCAACCTCGGAAATTAAATAAATGTATCTGCTTTGGCCGTTGTCACCAATGTCACTACTGGTTAATGTTTAATCGAGTCAAACAGACATTTAAACATTCTTTCACATTTGAGATTTTGCAGTATTTCTAAAATCTTGTAAATATTAAATAGTAATTTAATGCTCGTTAACACCAATGTTACAACATAGAATCATTTGATTTGAGTTACTGACACTTCACACAAAATGTCATTATGCAATCATTAAATGTAAGACAGTGGTGGATTTGACTTTATTCAGGAATAGTCAAGCCACTTCCAGCAGCAATGGTCCTTCCTGATACCACCTATCATTATGAGTGGGTGGTGCCCAAGGGTGGAGGACCCACCCAAAATGATGCAGACTGCATCACATACCTGTACTATTCCGCTGTTGATCCCATCCAAGACACCAACTCTGGGCTAGTCGGACCGCTTCTCATCTGCAAGCCAAAATCTTTGAAATCTGGAAAACAGGTGAGAGAGGTGGACGCGGAGCTACTACCAGGCCCACATAGAAAGCGCAGACTTTTCCGTTCTCATTCTGTGTAAACTGGTAAAATACTTTTATTAGTAGTTGAACAACGTATTAAATCAACCAAAACATCAAATAAGCAATCAAACACAAGATGTGGAGGATGTGCAAACAATTTATCTCCTGAGTTCGGCTGCAGAATCTATGTGGGCCTGGTTGTTTTCAGACAAAAAAATTTAACAATCCAGTACTAACAACTTTTTCAATACTAATTTTCCATCGCAGAAGAACGTAAACAAAGAGTTTCACCTTCTTGCTACCGTTTTTGATGAGAACTTGAGCTGGTATTTGGATTACAACATCAACAGATATGCAAAACAGCCCAAATCTGTAAACAAAGATAATGAAGACTTTCAGGAATCCAATAAAATGCACTGTGAGCACTGATCAAAGATATATTTGCATTCAACACACAAAACGGATTGGTCGCTCTTCAACAAGTGTTAACTCTTCATCCACAGCTCTAAATGGATACATGTATGGGAATCTCAAAGGCTTGAATATGTGTAAGGGTGATAAGGTTTCTTGGCATCTATCCGGGCTGGGATCAGAGGCAGACATCCATGGACTTTACTTTGAGGGCAACAGATTCCTCTACAAAGGAACCAGAAGAGACACCATCAATGTTTTTCCTCACATCTCTCATACCGTCATCATGGAGCCTGACAGCATGGGTACATAAAATATCTTTACAGATGTAAATGTACATATAAGCTTAATAATTAACTCATGACTGTTGAGTGTAAAGTAATACTCATCTGAAGTGTACGATGTGATCATCTGGAGTTAGTTATCTATAATTCCATTGTCTGTCAACAATTATTCAGTACCTTTACTCAATCTTTAGAACATACCGAAATCAAAATAATGAAGTAAATGTGCTAGTCTGATGATGTATGCAGGGCAGTTTCAGGTGGTTTGTAAAACCACAGATCATTACCATGGGGGAATGAGAGCCAACTACACTGTAGAGAAGTGTCACTTCTGGAACCGTCAGTCTGAGGTGATGCTGCATCAGAAAAAATATTGCATTGCTGCCGTTGAGATGGAGTGGGATTATTCCCCCAACCGCACCTGGGAGGAAAAGATGCACAACAGTCTGAACAACAGGTAACTGACCACCCTATTTCACAGTAAGCTTTTATCATGTGGGGAAAAAAAATCATTAGTAGTCATCAAATGAATTCTATGTGAAAGGGAACTCTATGTCAATAGCTAAACTAATGAGAACTCCTGGAGAGATAATCTTTGAACAACAAAAAATCAGATGTTAGGCTTTGCTTTAAGATAGATTTTTCTAGTCTAAAGTGTAAATCAATTCCTTGAAACCCCTAATATCTATCCCATGTAAATGCTGCAGTTTCTGCAAATCAAAGCTTTGATCTTCTTGTCTTACCTTTTCAAAGAAGCATTCCTCTTTCAGTATGTATTTGATAAGGCTCTTGTTCCAGGCTCACTTGGTCCCTTAGACTAGCTCTCGCTAGAAAACCGGTCGCAACCACAGAGCAACATTTTCCCCTTATAATGCAAAGAATATGGCTGCAGCGGCTGAGTTGCTTGAAGTTCTTGCATATACAGTCAAGAAACTAAGGCTTGATTGGTCTAATGCTGATGTGCCCTCTGGCTGGATGAATGAGTCATCATAACCAGATGTTCCTTCAGCTGCTGATACTCGCCCAAGCTATGGATCGCTCAGTGCTCTACAGGCAGCATTCTGAGAAAAGGAAGGAGATGGAAAGAAGGAGATGGAAAAATCAATGTCCTATAGAAAGAGATCCATCTTCCTGGCATGTTTGTTCTCCACAAAATGATTTGGCATTTGAAGCATCTGCCAGTGAATAGATATGATTCTATACAGGCTTCAGATATTGCCACTCTTAGGGTGGAACTGATAGTGTCAGGGGTTTGTTTCCTCTCTTTCAATGAACCAGGGTTTCGCACATAACCGCCACAATAACAAACTACCAGAAAAAGATAGTAAACTGCAAAGGTAACAGTTCTTGTAAAAAAATATTTATTATATCAGTCCAGGCAATGCGTACCTCAAGAAAGATGGGAAATTCATTGGTTCAAAATACAAGAAGGTACTTTACCGAGAGTACACTGATGAAACATTCACAAAACCAAAGGAGAGACCCGCTGATATGGAACACTTGGGAATTATGGGTAAATATTTCAAGCATATGCTTGATACATACTTCAAAATTGATTTGAATGTTTACAAAGCTCCAGAATATGAGAAATGATAGTGTCGCTCATCTTAGGAGCCATGATTCATGGTAATGTGGGGGAGAAGGTGAAGGTTGTCTTTAAGAACATGGCGAAGAGACCGTACTCCATACACGCTCATGGAGTTAAAACTGACAGTCCTCAAGTCACTCCCACACTTCCAGGCAAGTGATGTTCTGATATAGAGCACTAAAGTCGGGTTAAGGAATAACACTCCCATTTCTTTCGTTGAGTTATTAATTAATTCAATCATTCATTCATTTTCCTCTCCCAAAGGTGAAACTCAGACATATACCTGGTACATACCAAAAAGTGCTGGGCCGACCGAAGAGCAGGAGGAGTGCAGTGTTGGAGCATATTACTCCACTGTAGATGTAATCAAGGTAACTGTAACGCCAGATAGCCTCTTTATGTGGAGATCTTGGGCCTCATTTATAAAATGCTGCGTAGAAGCCATCCTAAATTTGATTTTACAATAATTTCTCAAAGTTTGTACGTGTGCTTCATAGAACATACATACGCACAGAAAATGTGTAAACGCCTCTCTTTCAGATGTGAAATCTATAAATAGCTAATTATGTTGAAATTGTGCGCAGATGAACAGTTTCAGATCTCCGCCTTATAACCATCACCAGTATCATTGACACATTAAAGAGCATCTGTCAACTTCCAAATCCTATACCAGTGGCAATAATGGCTTATAATTTCAAAAACCTACAGTACTACGACAAGCAGAAGTTTGTACGTCTGCTCAGATTTTGACGTGGCGCTATGCACTTTTTCATGTCAAAGACTGTTTTTATAAATGAGGCCCCCTATAACGGATTGAAACTCTCTCTAATTGCAGGACATGTATAGCGGTTTGATTGGGCCACTGGTCATCTGCAAGAAAAGCCTAGCACGTAAACTGGGGCTAAAGAAAGAGATTGAGGAGTTTGCCTTGCTCTTCATGGTCTTTGATGAAAATCAATCTTGGTTTCTTGATGATAACATCAAAGCTCATGTTAAAAACCCTCCTAATGGGCTGAAAGAAGATGCTGTGTTTATTGAAAGCAACAAGATGCACGGTGAGCACGAAAGCATAAATGACCTTTAGAAATTAACCAGATGTGACCAACATGATCAAGCAACAAGTACTTAAACACTCAGGTTCCCACTTGGTTTAATTGCTTAATCTGAATCAGAGTTTGATTCTACTTTTGTAGATGCATGCAAATCTGAAAAACAAACAGAATCTCGGATGTCAAACCAGTTCAGGTCCACATCAGATGTTCTAGGGGTGGTTTCCGAAACAGGGCTTAAACCTTGTCCCAGACTAATTTAAATGTTAGATGTGTCTTAATGGAAAACAACTAGCACTTGACATATCTTAAAATATATCAGTGCGATTGTTTTGTCTCAAGATGCCCACCAGTAATGTTTTTTGTAAAGTATGTTTTTAAAAACGACTTTAATATCCTAATTTAACCAAGGCCTAGTCCTGCTTTAAAATAATCCCCGTCCGGCAAACTGCCCCTAGCCCAAATGCGAAGTAATGGCTATTCACCTGTCCATCACAGGTATCAATGGTTTAGTGTACGGTAACCTGAAAGGTCTTAACATGCGGGTGGGAGAAAAAGTGTATTGGTATCTGATGGGAATGGGAAATGAAGTGGACATGCACACCGCTCACTTTCACGGACACAGTTTTGAGTATAAGGTAAATAATCTAATCCATCCACTCACCCGCCTACCGATATTCCATTAAAACCTTTTATCTGTATTTTTAAGTGTTTAAGAGTGTTTGTTTTACCATCAGATCAGTGGGACGCACCGGGCAGATGTCTTTGATTTGTTTCCTGGGACGTTCCAGACGGTCATCATGCGTCCGCTGTATCCTGGAACATGGCTACTACACTGTCACGTGACGGACCACATACAGGCTGGAATGGAGACAACGTACACTGTTCTCGACAAAGATGGCGAGTCTGCTTATATAATAGCAAACATTATTGTAAATGAAGGTGAACACTTAAGTTGAATAAAAAATACATGTTTGTTTTTTAGGGAAGCGGAGAGGTTTCCTGGGCTTGTTTGGTAGTGGTTAACTCATTCTCATCTGTAACAGGAAGATTTAATTAGAATGCTTGGCCATGGCTTTTCTAAATAAAAATAAAAAATGTAATTCATGGGTTAATGGTTTTATTAAATAAAGCATGGAAGAAGAAATACTTGTGAACTGAGGGTGTGACTAGAAATGAGTGAGTTTCTATTATTTGCATTACTGTAGTACAAAAATTATTTACTAACATGCACACAGTATACACAAAATGTTGAATAAACTGAACGATTAGCATTTTATTGTAAAAGAAAACCCGCATAAGACACATTTATACATATGATACAGGATGAGGTGTGCAAACAAACATTTATACAACATGAGATGATATAAGCTTAAATGGTCAAACACAAACATACCATGAGATGATACATGCTTAACTGGTCTTGTACATATAAATGTAAAAGCCACCCAAAACATTCAAACAAAAATGAACTAGAACCCCTCTAGTCTTATGTAACTAGTCTTAATTGACCCACCAATATTTATTGTATTGTCAATCACTATTATATTGTGTATTTTGTTTCATAAATTCAGATGAGATAAAGGAGTACTTGTGTTTTGAGGTAAACTCTGACCCTTAAAATAACATTCTGGGTCTTAGGATTGGCATGTATCTTTCCAATCAGATAGAAGACAACAAACTGTTATGTGATAATCAGCATTCAACACAGTAGGTGGCCTATAAATCTAGCAAATCTGTAAACAGGTTTAGTGTTGATTGTCTGAAATATACAGATGAAAAATTAGTCCTCACATCAGAAGATTTCTCTGGCTGCACTCAAGAAGATGTGGCAGGAAAAACTGAGCCGTTCCATCATCCGGTAACAAGTCCAGGAACTCTAATGGGCTCAGTTCTATGGCCACCACAGCCAAAACGTCTGAGAAACACAAGAGCATTTCCTTTATAGCAGCAGAGTTCACTTCAATCTGTTGTGTCGTGTTTGAAAAAAATCAAAAGTTAAAATGAACCTTGGAGTGCAGAGAGGATTGTGATGTCATTTCCTGTTCTTCTGATTCTCTCACAGAGCTCAGGGAAAAGCTTCTGCCACCAAAGACACTGAAGACAACAGACAAACTATTTAAAAAGCAGAGAACACATTTTTCCTTTCTTTTTTCTAACCCTGATTTGAAAACATTTTTACATTTCCCACCTTGACAGTAAACAGTCTAAACATCTGGGCTTTAGTTACAATTTGACATATGTAAGTTTTCTTTAAATGTCAGTTAAGTTTGTCACCAGTTTCTCGTTCTGTAGCTCATGTTTGGCGTAGGAGATGATGGCTTGTGGACAGCGATCAAGAAGCTTGTTGATAGACCCCTCGTGTTGGCCCAGTTTAGTGGCACATAGTACATGTACACTAAGTCCGGTGTTATCGCGGTCAGACAGCTTCTCCAGCAGAGGCAGAATGGACGATACCTCCAGCGTCGGACCACACAGTAAAGACTACAGGAGAAATAATCAATAACGAAACCACACGCTTCCAACAATAAGAAATGCTGTATGAGTTCAGAAGATCTGTCGTAACTCGGATCTTTGAATCGCTCATGTCAGTCTTACAACATTTATTTACTATGCTGAAATTTGTGTAATTTAATAAGAACAGAGATAGTGTATATTAGTGCACACCTGGAGTTTGTGTAGGTCCTGCTGGTCATGAGCGATGCCAAACTGGATGGGAGTCAGGATGCTCACCCACGGATACAACATCCCGTAATGACAGCAAGAGTTTATCTGCACATAAAGAAATACTTGACAGTTTTAAGAATGCCATGAGTGACACAAAAGTCAAAGTCTTTGTTTTCTGAGGTACAATCTGACTGTATTTTATAATGAAATGTGTTTCTTTAAAACAATTACAGGTAGGTAAAATAGTGACGCTTGATTTAGGAAATCTATAACAGACCCAAGGCATATCTAGAAAGCAGATATCATTATTTGGCTTGATTTGGGCCACAGTCAAACAGAACACCTCACTCATCTTACTAAAGAGTAAAACTCACTGTGGATTTTACCATGGAAATTGGACTGAACTTTAATTTACAGTAAAGCCTGATGATGCTCACCAGGTCTTCAGCTGTTTTGAGGGCTTTAACACCTGAGCGATCTCGACACGTGATCCGGTCGATGTAGACGGACACCAGATGAAACAGCAGCTCCTGGATGATGGACTCATTAGCAGATGCTACCAACAAAGCTTCCCAGAAATCCAGCAGTAACTGAGGAGCCCTCTGAATCTCATCTTTACACAGCTCCTGACAACCAGGAATGACAGACAACATTATCCACACAAATACATTCTCCTGTTTCACTGGATGTTTCCATACTCAATGCAGCCACCTGCCTTAAGAGCTCTTTATATCAAATAGCATTCATTCACATGCAGACATTATTCCCTGAGTGTTCCAGGGTCAGAACGAGGGTGGAAATTATCCCTTTTTTTGAAGCATCAATAACATTATAAATGAACCTCATATAAAATAAAGCCTTTAGAATACACCTGAAAGAAAAGGTCGGCCTCCTCCAGTCTGATTTGTCTGTTCTCGTGCAGTGCCACGACTGCGGCCACCAGCAGCCCCTCCTGTGTGTCTCGTAGGTGTTGTGCCAGTACAGTGGGCACTACGGCCTTTCCTCTGCCATGCAGCAGGAGTTTGGGTTCCTCTAGGAAGCCATACACCTGCAGCATCTACACATGAAACCAACACACATTCATATACAGTCATCTACTGAATTCAGCACAGCAGTAAACTCTGATCGTGCATCAGTTCACCTCGGCATGACGGTCCATCTGCTGCTTGTATGTGTGTAGATCGCCCTTGCGGAGTGCCAGGGAGGCCATAGAGAGAGACAGGGTGATGGACGAGGTGCCAGAGATCTCCAGCTGTCTCAGGTGGGTCATGGCACAATCAGGATCGGCTCTCAGCATGGATGGGTTGCTCACCACATGAGGGAGCTCAGCGGGTTCAGCCACGCTAAAGATCTCTAGCACTTTATTGGCCATGTCCTAGAATAACAGACATGTCATCCCCATGTTTCTTGTTTCCGTGTTACCAAATGATGAATCAATGATGAATTCTGATAGAATTACACTTGTTTTAAATTTAGTCAGTAAGTAGTATAGCTGTTTGTACATAAACAACATCTGCAAAGTTGCAACGCTCAAAGTTCACAAAAAAAGAAGATAACGGAATCCCAAAATTTACATTGACCGTGCCCCTTGGACCCTAGGGTGATGGGTGGAACTACTCAACACACAATATAAGTGGTAGACTAATCACAAAAGTCTGGCTCAACTTGACCATTTAGAGCGTTTCGGAAGGAGGGACTTCATAGATCAAGATGACGGTGTAAAACACAGGTGAAATACAGTATGTAATATATAAAGCATTTTTCGAAAATCAAAACATGAACACCCATTGTTTAGCACAACATAAACATCATTTAAAAAAATAGGCGAAACCGGGCTTACGAGACTCACTGTCTGAACCCATCAAATCAGTCACTCAAAACAGATCACAAGCGTGCTTAGACCATTTAACATGAGTGGTTAGTAAGATTTAGTATTTAAAGTTTATTCATGACAATGTGTAGTAAAGTACATATATATAATAATTTAGTTTTGAGTCGCTTTGAGTTTTTAAAATTTCGCTTTAAAATTTTATGTGGTAAAAAGATCGATTTAAAAATAAGGTCTGGCAAATAAAGTCCAGTGGCAAAATAACAGCTTTTTGCAAAGAGGGCAATTAAGGAGGATAGTGAAGAGTGACAGGTTATATTTGTGTCAGATCAATTCATAGCCAACATATAACTTTAAAGAAGTTATAAAACGAAATAATAACAACTGTATAAAATAACAAATAAAATGTCTCTCTGCATTTATTTTGGATTTATTGGGTTCGCAGTAGGGTACTTTAAACTGTGGATAACCATGGCTGTCACCCACCACGGAAGACCATGGAAAAACCCTGCCTGTTAACCAATCAAAGTTTGATTCGCCCCTACCTACCTGTACTTTGTGTATAGCTGTGTACATGCGCACAGTGCATAGAAGCTCAACACAAGCGCTAAAGCGCGAATATTAAGCGGTCTATAGCTGGCTATTTTATAAGATAGTGACAATTTAACAGAACAATTAATCAACATTCAAGGTCATTATGATTACCATAAAAAAGGGTGCGACCAAATTGTAAGTTGGTGCGACCAACTGAGAAAGTGAGTCGCACCAGTGCGACCAGAGGGAAAAATTAGGTCCCCTATAAAAATTGGAATTAAATAAACACTAAAAGCACACTTCTAGCTTTGTTCTAGATATGATTGGGTCATAATACTTAAAGTCATGGGACACCCAAAAGTACCTTCTTTTGTAACATTATATTTGTATTCTATGCTAATAAATGGGATTATATGACCATTTAGAGATTTGTTTACAGTGTTCACACTGTCTGGCGCTGATTTCATTTGAGAATGCTTTATGCTTATAACATGTTAATCTGTTTTTCTTAAAAGAGTCTTGTGCACCTCATTGAGCTCCTCCACGGTTCCTTCATAGAGTGAATGTTTAAGATAGAAGAGAAATCCTCTGCCGTATCCAGACGAGAAGCTGCACATGGCCATGTTCCTCTGAACAACATCGGTCACAGATAGACCGGAAATGTTATAGTACGGCAGAGCGAAATGACAATCCTTCTTATCCAATCTGCATATCACACACATACATCACAATACTAAAGAAAGCTCAACTGAACAAAACATCTGGGATGGAATGAAGGTGAATAAACGATGTGATGATGATTGTTTTGGGGTGAACTTACCTGCTAAAACAGTCTGCTAAGTGAGCGCAGCTCTCCTGAAAGGCCTGCTGCAGGTGAGGCTCATAGTCCTGCCGTGTGAGCAGTGCTGAACGCAGGAGAAGATGAGCTTCACTCAGCAGATGAACACAGCTCTGAGAGAGAGGACTTGACTGCTCATATCGCTTACTGTATTCCACCTGACACAAACAAGCACACAACCTTTAAACACAACATATGGGTGAAACCACTGTTTTACCATTTACGGTCTATCGCTGGTAGCGGTATTATCCCTAAACGCCACATAAAAACTGTGATTGGTTTCTCTAGATGTAAATCAGAAAAGTTTCTTGATGTCTTTAGTAGGCAGTTCTGAGCAACAACAAACTTTCAAGTAGACCAGACTTTATGCTATTGTTTTTTGAGAATGTTTAGAGGGTGGTTGAGAGCAGTGGCGGAGCGCTTTGGTCTCGCTCATTTACTCACCCTCAGGTTGTTCCAACCTGTATAATTTCTTTGTTCTGCTGAACACAAAGGAAGTTATTTGGAAAATTGACAGTGACCAAACAGTTAATGGGGGATGAGATCTGTTTGGTCACTCACATTCTTCCAAATATCTTCCTTTGGGTTTTGCAAAGAAAATACATTTATACAGCTTTGGAACCGTTTGAGTAAATGACAGAATTTTGGGTGAACTATCACTTTAATTCATAAATATAAATAATTTACGTTTAACAAATTTCATGGGCGTTAACTTACCTTAACTTTAACAAATATATTCTTTCTCCACATCTTTTGCAAATTGTTCTAGTTGTAATTTTAGATTTTCAGCCCTGATAACAACATTTTAAATAATAATATACCTAAATTAAATATATTTCAATAATTGACAGTTTCTGACAATCCAACATAGCATTTAGTTTAATAGCATTAGTTTAATCAGTGTACATTGCATAGACAAAGAGTATGTATCTTAATACTATGTACTGTCTTTATTTTTTTTCCCTTAAGTACTACTACTATTATTATTATTCATTTTTTAATTATGATATATGTAAAGTTGCTTTGCAACTATGAAAATTGTAAAGCACTATGTAAATAAATATTGAATTTAATTTTGAGAGGTAAAGATACAGTACTATTTCTCGGTAGAGCTGCAGTGTGGACACACACGTGATGACATAGAGATTCCAGCCATGACCGCTGTCTGTCGGCTCGGTGGATTTGCAGACGGAGGTCTTTCTGGATCTATGGTACATAAAGGAACATGATAAACAGTCAGAAAGCATCAATGGTTTCAATGGGTTGAATTAGTTGACACCCTCTGCTTTTAGAAGTTAGTAAGTGAGCTCACGTTTCTACAAAAATGATAAACACATTTCACCAGGGAACAACAGCGGATTACTGGTGATTATAAGTTAGATCATTGCAGTCCTGGATACTGACAGATCAACAGTCATGCTACATATAACACAGAGCTCTTCATTCAGTGTCCATGTGTATCACGTCATAACACCTGCAGACGAGACTTAAGTTCTGTTACAGTTTATGTCAGGGACTTAAACCTTTTAAAAATAAAGACGCTAAACAATGCCATAGATGTTCTGTGTGGTTTATAAAGAACCATTCAAATCTGCAGTACGTTCCAGTTTCACGCAAGGTTCTTTGTAGAGGAAAAATTATCTTTAGACTCTTGACTTGAAGTTTCTTTGGGGAATCAAAAATGGTTCTCTTATGACACTGCTGCAAAGAACACTTCTAAACCTTTGTTTTTTTTTAAGACAGTATCCATTCAACAGAAGAACGGTGACTCATCATCTGTTCACTTAATGAAAATAAACATCTTAAAATTATTGTTATGTGATAACCATTGTATAGCATCAACAAGCCACTAAAGACTGTGTCATATTGAGAATGATGAAACGAATGCTTAACAAAGCCATTATTTACATTATACTGCTAACATCATTTGCAGACTTTCTGTATTGACTTGGGAGAACACAGCGGACTATTATTGGTAGCAAAAAGCAGAATACAAATGTAAGAAGCATTCAAGGGGTGGAGCATGTACGTAACTCGCAATGGCAATTTTTTGGGAAATCTTAGGAGTTCTGCACACAGACAAAACATTAAAAGACGCACTCTTCAGCAAAATGGTGGTGTTAGATTAATTATATACAGTAAGAGTCACACAGTGGCGGGTTAGGAGGGACTGTAAGAGTAATGCTATTGTCTAACTTACAGTAAAGCTCTGGACAGAAGGTTTTCCAGAGCTGCTGTCGAAGACGGCTCTAGACCTACAGCTACTAAAATGCCTGTCAGGGTTTTGTGTTCTCTCGATTCACTACAACGACCAGAAATGAGATCAGACAGATATTCAGAGTAAATCTCTTGTCTGCACGTGTTCACTGATAGACCTACGTGTTTTTGCGGGCCGGCCTCTCTACATCTTCTCTGTTGTCCACATCGGCAGCTGTCAGGAGAACAATGTGATTCCCATCATTACAGAGAGCCTTCAGGCCGATGAAGAGCTGGATCCGCAGGGCGCACACCTCCATTGTGATGGGTGGGCACGCCTAAATCAACACCATACACCAAGCAACATCAAAACTTTACAAGACTTCACTGGTAACATAAGATCATCAGCTACCCATCAGGACCCTGGTCATAAATTTAAAAGCAATTATGTGTTGCTTGGAAACGTGGCTTAGCTTTTAAGGATTCCCAATTCCAATAAACAATAAATGTGTTATGTAGACAGGACACAGTGATGACAGACATTACCTTCATAGTGGTGTCAATGTAGGGATCAATCACCCGTGCCGCTACAGCACTACACCTGACGGTGAAACACTGCAGAGCATTCCTACACCAAACACAGTCAATAAAGAAAAACATATGTTTTACTGACAGTAATATGTGAGCTGAAAAATGTTTATTACGCCTGACAGACATGAAATTACTAGCAGGCAGGGAAAACGGTTCAACATCATTATGCAACGGAATGATGTGAAGGACCAATAACTGTATTACAGAAAAACTACAGAACAACATTGTTCCTGCTTTCCAAAAACATAACACTTCGCAAAAAGGTTTCATTCATTAAAATATTTTCACAGCATGTATTGTCTAGTAAAATGCAGTTCTACGACTTTTGACTGCAAAACTGCAGTAAATCTTGAAATGAATATGATAAACTAAGATTAATAAATGCTGAAGAATCGTGTTCAATGTTATAGTCATAGTTAATTCTAATTGAGAGGTGACAAAATTCCTGGTGCTTCTTTACAATTTATATTTTTACTGTACTTTTCATTAAAGTGTAAGATCAGCTTGTATTTAAGGGAATATGAAATGCGTTACCTGGTGATGACATAAAGGAACTGGTTGCAAAGCACAGCCTGATGGGTTTTTTCAGGATACTGGTAGGTTGATACAAGCTCTACAGAGTCCTTTAAACTGTACATGTAGCCGGTGTTTGGCAAAGAGAAGAAAACAAACATACAGGTGGGTTCTTCTCCTTTAGAGATGATGGATTCCTCCTGTGTAACTAGTAGGAAGAAACCAGTCAGAACCACAAAGATGAAGAATAAGAACAAAAGTTATTGACATAATGAAACAGACGTGTGGTGGAGAATGTCCAAACTGCAGATAAGTGAAGTTTACACATTCTAGGCTTTTCACACGACTCTATAGCGAGTGTACGAGTAATAGTCTTTAAAGGTCCAGTGTGTGAAATTTAGTGATCATCATCTAGCGGTGAGTTTACAAATTGCAACCAATGGCTAACCCTGCCCCTCCCTTTCGAAGCACTACGGTGGCTGACAGCACAAAGATGTCATCGCATTTTAACTTCTTTGTCGAAGGAGATAACGTTTTTATGAAACTTGCTCTGTAAAGCAGTTTTTACATTTAGAGATAATGTAGAAACAAAATGGGGAATTCCATGCAAAGGGACCTGCGGTGTGCGTAGATAAAAATAGCTCATTCTAAGATAATAAAATCATAACGCTTCATTATGTAAGGTCTTTATACACCTCTGAAGACATGGTTATCTATATTATATTGCAATTCTAAATATTATTTCTGGCAATAGATCCTCCAAAAAATGACACATTGGACCTTTAACAACACACTCTTATAATAATGAAATGAATAACCACTCTTTCTAAAAGAGTCAGACAACAGTCTTCAGTCAACGGTTTGTTTATTTACGGCTGTCGTGGGTCACAGACACGCTGCCCACAAGTGCTCTCAATGATTTCTTTGTTTACATTTAGCAAGTAAATTTCACAGGTAAAAGGTACCTGACAGCATTGAAGAGGAAAGATTAAAAAAAATTTGCAGCAACTATTTTACTTTACTTCCTTACCAGTAAACATGGGGTGAAGCTGTAGGGAATGCAAGTGTGTCTCCTCTACGCTGCAACCTTGAAAGAAATCAGGTGCAAATCTCCTAGAAAGAGCACACTAGAAAGGTAACACTTGACAGTCACAGTCACGCGTACCTTGAGAAAGATTTCTACACAGAGTTTATTATACCTGTATAAGACAAAGCATACGCTCATGTCCTCCGACCTCTTCTCTTCTATACCCGTCCACTCCAGAAGAAAAGATATGCCACAGTCCTGAGCTTCACTGCCCAACATCTCCTGATGCTTTGGAAACATGAAGAAGTCCTCCTGCTCACGAAGGGGACTGAACCCATCTTTTTTCATCTCTCGAAGATGGACAAACATGAAAAATTGTGAAGTGAAAGTGAGATTCAAATAGCTGTACTGTACATTAACCATTACATTAAAGAAATCTGTATGGACAGAAAACCCTGCTGCAAGATCACAGCGATCGCACCATTAATGGCCGTAATATATGTACAGCCTGGTGCCATTGGCGGATTCAGTTCGGCTTGGGAAAAGCATGTTAACTGAAGTAGATTGGTTTGTGTTAGTAATACCTGCATCCTCATCTGAAGCAGCGTCAGTGATGATGTCATCTGGTAACAGCATGTGGTGATGGACTGTGTCTGGTGTGATCTTCTGTTGTTGGGTGAGCTTTACCACCAGTACCTCCAACTCGGTCTGAAGAGCCACAAATCCAGCACAGAATGCCACCTGTGATGGGCTCAGGCCCTGGACGTGAAGAATCAGAACCCTCTCAAAGTCCAGAAGAGAGAGCTGCTCGCTCAGCTTCTGATGCTTTAGACTGAAGACCACCAAACTCTTGGCACAACCCACCAGAAGATCACCTGCAGCGGTCATGCAAGCGCATAGAGAATTACAGTCTCATATATGACGACTTTTGTTTTTAAATCTGACTTTCTGAGTGTAAACACCATGGCTCTTTTAAACATTGCAGAATTTGTTTGAGTGCCCAACATTTCAGACTTGACCAGTGACAAAGGTTTGGGACTCTCTTTCTCTTTCTGAACCACAAACCACACCTTCTGTGCTATGAACAGGATTCATATCAGAAATTAGTGGGAAATAATGCCGATAAAGGAATTTTATTAATTGTTTAGACATTGGGTCTCATTCATGAAACACGAGCAGAAACTTTTTTTGTGTAAATTGTTTGTAAATTTTCGGATTCATGAAAATGTTCGTATTTTCAAAATGTCAGTTGGTACGAAAGAAATGTACACCTGCTCCCTACCACGTACACGTAAATGGTGCGTAAAATATTCAAGATCATGTCTCTTATTGATATTTCACAAGTTCTCTTGCAAGTTTTTTTTTTTGCTCTTTAATTTTGGGTAAAACAGATAGCATGTCATAGTCCCTTTTTACACAGCGGTCCAATCACAGAGTAGCCACAAATACGGCTAGATGATGTACAACATCTTGCAGACAAATTTTCACTTATGACAAGATCAAAGCTTGATAAAGGATACAAATACTTTGTTGAACAGCACCTGTTTGATTATGAAGGTAAGTGTTTTGTTTTCTTTTGTGTTAGCGAAGGTGCTAGGTTAAGTACTTGAATAAGTGTTCTGCAAGTTTTTCTGTCACTGTTGTTAAATTCCAGCGCGACAGCAAAACAGAAGTTCTTTTTCTTCTTCTTCTTTGTTGTAAGACATATAGGGCTGTCACACGATTAATCGTGACTAATCCTTTGCATAATAAAAGTTTTTGTTTACATAAAATTGTGTGTGTACTGTTTATAATAATTATGTATATATAAATACACACACATCCATGTATAATTTTAAGAAAAAATATATTTGTATATTTTAAATATTTATATTTATATACGATATAAATTATATTTAAATTTAAAAATGTATATACATGTGTAAATATTTATTAAATATATACATGTATGTGTATGTATTTATATATTCATAGTCATTATATACAGTACACACACATATTTTATGTAAACAGCAACTTTTATTTTGCAAACGATTAGTCACGATTAATTGTGTGACAGCCCTAAAGACATAAAACACTGCTTTGCGAGAAGTTAAGTGACGTCATTGTAAAATGGGCCTATGCAGAAGTTAATATTGCTGGTTACTGCAATTTTGTTTTAAGGAATATTTTTAAAAATAAGATACACAAAACATGTTACTGTCGTAGATATTCCAAATCGCAGCAACCAACGTGTCTCCGGAAAAGTCCCAGTGCCTCCAAAGCACTCAAGCGCCACCAGCTGGCCGTTTTCAAAAGAGGACCAGACATTATTTCACTTGGCTACAAATGATTTGGTGGACACATGTTAATTCATTAATTTATTTTTAGGCATAATAGCCTTTTAATCTCTTATGCATTTATGCAATATAACGTGCCAAACCTGAGAACGGAATACAGAGGATTCCACAGCATTCCTAGATACATCATTTGCGTAGCTGTAATTCATAGGCAGGGATTATGCAAATTATGAATAACAAATTGTTCCGAATGATTGGAATTCATTAACATACACACGTTTTACTATCAAATCTGACGTTTACAAAGTATTTGTGAATCCAGAGAAGAGTTTTCGGGAAGGTCAGGAAATTACTCGAAATTTACTAATTTATTTACGAATGTTTCATCAATAAGACCCATTGCCTGTATTCCCTTATTACAGCAGAAAAAGCCATGAAGTCATGAATAGGATTTTGTGTGTTTTTGTGTAATGATACTCTGTTTCTTACTGTTTTGGGGTCAGTCAGTCTAAAATGTATGTCACCTCAAGACAGTCAATCATGAAACAGAGTTTTATTTTTTAACTGCACATCAGTGATAAATCAAGGCTCCTGTGTGAAATGAAAGCAGGCAGGTTTTGGTCAAACATTACATCAAACCATGCAGCTTGTGAACAGAGGTGTGCTTTTACAAGATAATACAAGTAAAGACATCCCATAAACTGACATACCTGAGCCACAATATTACAGAGAGATAATGTGTTGCATGAACTGAAGTGCATCATGCTCACAGATTACAGTGTCAGTCTTGAAAACTAAACATGTACAGAAAAATCTTTGTGACGACGACTTTAGAGAGACTAGATTACAATCTTTAGACACCACACACTACACGACTTGTTCTGCCGAATGTAAACACAGAATGGAAGACAGGAACAGACCCGACTGGCCAAAATCAGTTGCCATGAACAAATCTCATTCACAATCATCCAGATAGTCGTGTAAGTCTATGTCTGGCTTTAAGGTGACTGAGCTAACATTCTTAAATGGATAGTTCACCCAAAAATGAAATTTACTCCCCCTCAAGTGGTTCCAAACCTGTATACATTTCTTTGTTCTGCTGAACACAAAGGAGGGTATTTGGAAGAATGTCAGTAACCAAACAGATCTCATCCCCCATTGCCTCCCACATTATTTATTTTCCCTATTATGGCAGTAAATGGGGGATGATGAGATCTGTTTGGTTACTGACATTCTTCCAAACACCCTCCTTTGTGTTCAGCAGAACAGAGCAGAACAGGGTTGAAACAAATTATGAGGGTGAGAAAAGGATAACAGAATTTTCGTTTTTGGGTGAACTATCCCTTTAAATTGAAAAGCTGCATAGACCCAGACACAGTCGTACACCACTTACATTTTCTTAAGTATTATCTGTGTTTGTATTTTCAGATAAGTTTTACCTGTGAGAGGGCAGCACGCCATACACAGCGGCGGCTCAAACAGAGGAATCTCTATAATCTCCATTTGCTCTTTGGGTATTCCACGGAAAGATGCGCCACGCAGGAGATGTCCCAGCAGACGCACACCAACACGAGTCTTCTCAACAGCCTGGTACCTCCAGTTAGTGTAGGCCCGCAGGTACATCGCCCCATTCTTCTCTTCAATAGTCACCAAATAGTCCCCTAACAACAAACACAAACAGTCTTTTGACACGTTCCACAAATGGGGTATACAAATCTTTCCAATATATTTTTAGTAGCAATACGGCTCAAATTCCATGTTGTTTTCTAAAAGAAAACTGTTAACCTGTGTATATAGCACTCTCATCTTTATTATTTGTATTTATTGTTTTCTTTATTTTTCTGTGGTACAGACGAATCACATTGTTGGATTGTATCATTTGATGAAATCAATGACTGATGATAAACAGGTGTATCATTTGTTTAACCAATAAAAACCAAGCCAGTTGCATAGACTGGTTACTGGTATACGATACAACGCATCTTGAGTATTATTGAAGACTCTGCTAACAGGTTATGGGCCCAGGGACTACCAGTGAAATAATATAGGTTTGCATGTCAAGGTGCTGGGTACGAGTCGCAGCGGATAATGCGTGTACCCAAGTTAAGTAAGACGCAAGACCTACCAAAACCATGAGTAGAAGGAAAAAGGAAGCTGTGACAACGAGCCGCTGGTCAAGACTCATCATTGATGGAGATGAAAAGAACTATGAGATATGGGAGGCGAAATTCTTGGGCCACCTTTGTTTGCAAGGACTAAAATAGACAATTATAAATGAGCTTTCTGATGAGAATAAAGACGATTCAAAGAAAAATGCCGAAGCTTATGCAGAACTGATACAGTTCCTGGATGACAAGAGTTTGTCACTAGTCATGAGAGAGGCAGCGGACGACGGACGAGTAGCGATGCAAATTTTGTGTGGATATTATGCTGGCAAGGGGAAACCCAGAATAATACGATTGTATACAGAGCTAACTTCACTGCAAAAGTCGCCCAGTGAGAGTGTTACGGAATACGTCATCAGAGCTGAGACAGCAATCACTGTTTTGAGAAATGCAGGTGAGTGGCTGAGTGATGAACTTTTAACAGCGATGGTTTTAAAAGGACTTCCAGAGACATTAAAACTATTTACGATTCATGTGACTCAGATCGTTGACAAAATGACTTTTGCAGATTTTAAAACAAGATTCCGAAGTAACGAGGATATATAAAATATGCGAGCAACTACATCCGCTGACAATGTTATGAAAGCAGGAGCACAGCATGATACGAAATATGCATGTGCGGCTGGAAATATATGGACATTGTCTGTTACGAATGTGGTAGAAAAGGTCACAAAGCAAACACATGTCGGCGGAAACAGTGGTGTAGTCAGTGCAAAAGTAATACTCAACGCGATGCAACATGCAGACGGAGAAGGCAGAAGGATAACGCACGGAAAGTATCCGAGGAGACAAGGAGTATATGTTCCGGGCAAGTGATGCAGAAACGTGGAGGAGTGATACCAAGCGGAGAGGCCTAATGGTGGATGCTGGTGCAACTTCACACATCATCACGGACATGGCAAAATTCCAGAAGTTCAACGACAGTGTCCAAGCCAGTGCACACTGCATAGAATTGGCAGATGGCACCAGGTGCAAAGGAGTCACAAAGCGCAGAGGGGAAGCAGTAGTATGTTTTATTGACATCAGAGGACGACGTTCTAAAGCAGTGCTAAAAAATGCGCTGTACATCTCAACATATCCACAGGACATCTTTTCTGTGAAAGCAGCTACCGAGAACGGAGCAACGGTGATCTTCTTAGAAGGAAAGAACGTCCTGCTACATAGAGACGGTACCAAATTCCCCATACACGTGCACAATAAACTGTACTATTTGCACAGAACAGAGAATGAATGTGTTGACCAATGTAGCAAATGTTATGACTTACAAACATGTCATGAGATATTGGGTCATTGCAATTTTGACGATATAAAGAAATTGGAAAAGGTTGTTGATGGTATGGAAATTAAGAGTGAAGGAGGAAATCTTCTACCACAGTGCGAAATTTGCATGCAAGAAAAAAAATGATCAAAACTAGAAACAGAGGGCCAGATGCAAGAGCCAAAGCAGCTTTAGAAATGGTGCACACAGATTTGGCAGGGCCTATAGACCCAGAGTCCAAAGACGGGCATAGGTATGTGTCACGATTATGCTGGAGAAGAACCCAAGCGCAGGCAGCAGTACGGGGTAACACAAAAGACTTTAATAAGGGACAAAAGAAATAACCTCAATGGGGAAAAACACTGACACGGCTCAAATACAAAACAAGAAAACAACACTTCCCACAATGGGGCAAAAACGAAACCAAAACTGACCGACACAACGTCATAAAAAACAGGCAAGGAAATGTATCCACAGACGAAGACTAGCACGGGCTAGACACGACACGACTAGGTATGATACGACACGACTAGGTATGATACGACACGACTAGGTATGATACGACACGACTAGGTATGATACCGACTAGGTATGATACGACACGACTAGGTATGATACGACACGACTAGGTATGATACGACACGACTAGGTATGATACAAAATGAACTAGTACAGGACGGCAAACACAAGGGCATTAAATAGGGAGACAGACAAAAGATAATTAACAAGGATCAGGTGATGTGGATTAAACACTAAGGGAAGGCTAAACGAGACAAAAGGGCGGGAACACAGACGAGACACGAGAAAGCACATGGCAAGCCAATATATAAACAAAGCCATGTCTTTCTCACACAAAACCTAAGGCTATGTCATGGCTCCGCCCTAAGACCAAGAATAGACATGACATGATGGCGGAACCATGACAGAACCATCTTTTACGGATGATTACTCCAGTGCGGTGTTTGTGTATTTTCTGAACAGCAAGAGTGACACAGTGACTGCCACAGAGAAATGTATAGCTGACATGGCCCCATACGGGAAGATTAAATCTATATGGTCAGACAATGGCACAGAGTTCACAGGAACAATGTACCAAAGGTTATTGAGCGGAAATGGTATAAGACATGAGACTTCAGCACCATACTCGCCACACCAAAATGACACTGCTGAACGAAACTGGCGAACCTTATTTGACATGGCTAGGTGCATGCTAATAGAGAGTGGGTTACCTAAGACACTATGGAACCTATGCAGTCCAGACAGCAGCTGTAGTGAGAAACCGATTGTAACACAGTTCAATGTAGGGAAGGAAGGAGGCGGGAACCGGCGAACATTTAAATAAAGTTTTAATAAAATAAACAAACAAAAACACGGAAGTAAAATGCCGGCAGCCACCTCACGGTCGACTGCCGGCCACAAGAACATAAATACAAACTTAAACACATGTCCGGGCCCGGTCCTCTCTCGTCGAATGTTCTGCCAGCTCGTCCTTTTATGCTTCCGTTCTCCTCCGTCGTAATGCGGGGCCGGTGTGCGCACAGCTGATATCCATCATCACTCACGCCACCGGCCCCGCCCCTTTGTCTGACGGCTCTCGCCCCGCCTTCCTCGCTACATACCTCCATCGCCTTTCACAGGCCGGGGGGTACCACCGAGACTGTGCTTACTACTCCCCCTGGGGAGCCAGTCTCGGCGTCCGCAGCCCCTGGGGGTATGCACCGACGAGAGAACGGAGACGGAAGCACCAGGAGCGACAGGGACGAGAGAGGGGAGAGAGGAAAAAGAATCTGGTCCGGTTCCCCGACATGCTGCCGCTCGTCCTCAGCCAGCCGAAGGGCTCTTCCTCGCGGTGCCATGCGGTGGTACTGGATGCCCGGTGGACGCCTCGATCCTCCGCCCCTGGCGGCCGGCGACGGCTCCTCCAGCTGAGGGCAGCCAGTGAGTCTCCCGTTTCCTGCTCCTCCCCTTCTCGGCGGACGGCAGCAGGCTCTGGCCGAAGGCAACGACTCACCCGCTCCCTCCTGGATGGCAGCCACCCCACCTTGACCCAGGAGCACGGCAGCGAGCTCTCCGTCCCAGCCGATTCATCTCGTTCCAGCACCACCGCCTCGGGCAGCGTCAACGAACTTCCCTCGTCCGCGCTGCCCGAACTCCTCAGCACCGCGATGACCCTCAGCAGCGAGGGCTCTCCGACAGCATGTCTCTCCTTCCTCCCGGGTTTCGGCACCAATGTAACACAGTTCAATGTAGGGAAGGAAGGAGGCGGGAACCGGCGAACATTTAAATAAAGTTTTAATAAAATAAACAAACAAAAACACGGAAGTAAAATGCCGGCAGCCACCTCACGGTCGACTGCCGGCCACAAGAACATAAATACAAACTTAAACACATGTCCGGGCCCGGTCCTCTCTCGTCGAATGTTCTGCCAGCTCGTCCTTTTATGCTTCCGTTCTCCTCCGTCGTAATGCGGGGCCGGTGTGCGCACAGCTGATATCCATCATCACTCACGCCACCGGCCCCGCCCCTTTGTCTGACGGCTCTCGCCCCGCCTTCCTCGCTACACCGATGTTTCAACAATCGCACCAAACAGACAGCTTACTTCATGTTGAGAAGAAAACAACCTAACATTTCTAGAATGCAGAAGTTTGGATCCGAGTGTTATGCCTACAGACATGACAAAGGGAAGTTAGACTCAAGATGTGAGACAGGATTTTGTAGGATATGATAAAACTAGTCCAGTTTACATGGTCTACTATCCCAATAATAGGAAAATAAAAAAAACACAGATTATTGGAGTTCGTAACCAGAAGGATTACTGAAGCAGATCAGTTAGCAATTGATGATGATGATGAGGTTTTTGGAGTAAGAAATAGTCCTAGGGAATCCAAAACAACCCCTAGAGTAAATCAAGTACTCAAGAACAGGTTACAGTAGAAGAACCAGTAGGGAGTAATTCCCAAACACAAAAAGAGGAAGATGAACCTGACCAAACAAGAAATCCTGCTAGAGTAAGAAAAAGCCAGGTTATTTAGATGATTATGTTTGTGGTTTTGAGGCTAATGGAACCAACATTGATTATTGTTATAGACTTTTATGCAATGTATCTCAAACATACAAAGAAGCTGTAACATCAATGAACGCCAATGCGTGGGTAGTAGCAATGGATGAGGAGATGCAATCATTAAAGGAGAATAAGACCTTTACCCTGACAGGGCTACCGGAAGGTAAAGAAGTAATGGGGGGTAAATGGGTCTATGCAGTTAACAGGAATAGTGATGGAACAGACAGACACAAGGCACCATATGTAGCCAAGGGATACAGTCAAGAAAGAGGTGTGAACTATGATGAAACTTTTTCTCCAACTGCCAATATCACTAGTATTAGAGTGTTGATGCAAAAAGCGGTACAGGAAGGTACAATTGTTCATCAAATGGATGTGAAAACTGCATATCTACATGCACCAATAGAGTGTGAAATATATATGCAACAGCCAGAAGGTTACGAGGTGAAATCTCAAACCAATGAAAAGATGGTGTGTAAACTTGAAAAATCACTAAATGGACTTAAACAGTCAGGCAGTAACTGGAACAGAATGTTGCATAAATATTTATGTGAGAATAAGTTTATACAAAACTCTGCTGATCATTGTGTTAACACAAAGTTGTCTTAGTCATATGGGTAGATGACTTGATTATGGCAGCCAGTGATGTAAGAGCCCATAAAGTGTGATATGAAAGAGATGCTCATGAAAAAATTCTAAATGAAGGATTTTGGAAAATTGTTACATCTTCTTGGCATTGATTTTGAGCTAGATGCTGATTGTATTAAAATGTCACAACGTAGAAATGTAGAGAAAATACTTGAGAGATTTGACATAAAAGATTGTAAATCCAGGGTTACGCCCTGCGAACAAAAACTGAACTACACAGAAGATGCTGAGTTAATGGGTGATGTCCGAGAATACAGAGAGGTAGTAGGTTGCTTAATCTACCTGGCAACATGTCCAAGGCCGGACCTAAGTTTTGTTGTAAGCAAACTGTCACAACATTTTGCTAGCCCAACTGTGGAACAATGGAAGACAGCCAAGCATGTTTTAAGGTATTTGGAAAACACCCATGACAAAGAACTGTGTTACAGGAAGTGTGTGAATGAGAACTTGCATGCATACAGCGATGCAAATTGGGCAGCTGATGCTTCTGATAGACGCAGTACGACAGGTTATTGCATTAGCCTAAACAAAATGGTCCATTGGTCTCATGGAAGACCAAAAAGCAACCAACTGTTGCACTGTCTACTTGTGAGGCAGAATATATGGCATTAGCCGCAACTGTACAACAATGTTTACACTTACAGCAATTGCTGCAAAATATTGATGGTATGAAGTATGACACTAGGTCTATGAAGACAATCAAGGTGCCATAGCCTTAGCAAGGAATCCGGTGTATAGACAGATATGTAAACATGTGGACATTAAGTACCATTTTGTTAGGTCAGTAATAAATGAGGGAAGGATTAGTCTAGAGTACTGTCCAACTGATGATATGGTTGCAGATGTACTAACGAAACCAGCAAAAAAGCTTAAGTTAATGAAATTTAACATGTTTATGTTTGGAGTATGAATTTTGTATACTTGTGATGAAATGACAAAATAACAAATGTGAGAGCGAGTGGTGGTGTTAACCTGTGTATATAGCACTTTCATCTTTATTATTTGTATTTATTGTTTCCTTTATTATTCTGTGGTACAGACGAATCACATTGTTGGATTGTGTCATGTGATGAATCAATGACTGATGATAAACAGGTGTTTATTTGTTTAACCAATAAAAAGCAAGCAAGTTGCATAGACTGGTTACTGGTATACGATACAACGCATCTTGAGTATTATTGAAGACTCTGCTAACAAAAACTAACACAAACTGCATGAAACTGACATGGTATCTCTAACACAATGTCCACAAACATACATGACACAAGTCACGGTAGAGCTATTGTGTGTGCCATTCCCGAATACAATGCCACTAATTTATTGTAATATACCATAACATCATGATATTAACATGAGTACCGTCTGCTTTAATGTTGCATTTAAAGGGCTACAGTAAGCATGAAAGAAACAGTGTGTCGCGACAGCTTCAGACTGTATAAACACCACCAATGCTAAAACATCAGTTTAATGATATTGCGACTATAAGAAGTGAGGCAGTGACTGACTGACCCGCGCCGCTGTGGCGGATGCTGCGCACGGAGCTCACGCTGCTAAAGCGGCAGATGAGCGGACACCCGTCCTGCCGCACATCATACGCCTCGATCCTGCAGCCACACACCACGAACAGCGCCCCGCCGCCGCAGCACACCAGCCCGGGCTCCTGGTCCGTCGACACGATGTGCTGAGACGCGAACGGGTGGCAGTTATAGACGTGCACCATCTCTGCTGCCACACCGCGAGCTAGCGTCTGTCAAACTCACGGAAGAGTGACAGACACAACAAACAACCAGAATGGCCATGACGATTACGTAGTAGGCGGGGCATTGCGGCCCATATGTGGTTTCTAATTGGTCACATCCGAGAGGTCTAAATAATAGTTCTCAATTTTTTATTCTTCTTTGTTTCCTTAAATATCCGTATGTATATTAAAGATGCTTGGTGACAGTAAATAATTATTCAAGCCGGCAATAAAGAAACATATTACTGCGACACTATCACGTGGTTGTTTTCCTCCACTGATGTTTACTAGATAAAGAATTGTATTCAGTCATTTTATTCAAATTAACAGAGCGTATTTCTATACGCGCTAAGAAAGCTGTGTTTTAAATCTATACATTAAAAACATTATGTTTATATTAAGTCTAATGAAGTCTAATGAAACGCATCATAAAAAGTATATGTAGATCAATGGAGAATTCGCTCTTATGGGCCGTCGCGCGCCCCCTGGAGGAAAAACGAAAAAATTACACGAGTTATTTGTATTTTAAATAGACTCGGATCAATATCACATGCGCTGAAGTCTCGTGATGATCAGGCCTAAGTCATTTGCCAGCGCTGTGCTTGCTTGTTCGACTTGATGCGCCTGCCGCAGCAAGATCCGACAGGCGGATGACATTAAAGTACCGCGAGAGCGATTCGAAAGAAACTTTTTTTTTTTTGAATCGCTCGCGCTACTTTGATGTCATCCGCCTCTCGGATGTTCCGGTGCCGCATCAAGTCGAACAAGCCTCTCTCAGCCGTCAGTTCATCTGTTAACGGTAATGTTGAAATATCAGGGAAAAAACCAACAGAATAAAAACCTTCTGGTGTACAGTAGGCTATAAATTTCGACATAAATACTGGCAAAACTCACTTCCTGAAGATATCAATCCTAAATGATGGAAGTGAGAATTTATTCATTTTCATACCGTTCAATCAATCAGCTTGAGTATTGAGCTAGTGTGTATTATTTTTTATTTATTATTGTTAATAATAATTATTATTAACTATGATATGTAATATAACAAGGTAAGATAATCACATTTTATTTTGCATTTACATTTATTTATTTGGCAGACGTCACGCTTTTATCCAAAGCGACTTACAAGTAGGAGAGCATAAAAACATTTTGTCAGCACGCTAAACAGTACCGTTAGTTTACAAGGCTAGGTGGATTAAAGCTGGAGTAAGCAAGGGAGAGAAAGAAGGAGCAGTATTTACTACATTTATATATTTGATAAAGTCTAAAAATTCTATTCAATATTCGATTTTGTTCGTGCCGTGTTATTCATTTTTTATGTCTGTCCCTGGTAAGATGCAGGAGGAGCCCAGCCTGGAGTCACCCCACAGAGCCCAGCACCTCCAAGCACCAGAAGCTTTACACGCAGAGTAGTCCAAAAGACGCGGCCCCCAGCCAGTAAACAGAGAGAGTGGCACCAGTTTGGAGAGGATACCGCCCATATAATATCAAGCATGTGGAAGGGGGATGTCGAGAGCCGCCTGCAGGCTATGTCCACAGCAGTCGCGATTTCTTTAAGACTGCAAGGCATAATTGTCAAAAAATGAATGGTCAAAATATGTACTATGTTAACATTTTATTGACTAAAAATGCGTTAAACACGTTCATCTCGAACGAAAACAATTTCGTTCAGAATCAGCTACTTAGGTCGGCTGACTCGATTTCCTTCTCATTCATTCCCGTAGCGTACAGTGCATTACTCTGTTGAAGCCCAGCGTCCATTGACTTCAATGGGGCTGCTTTTAAACAGTTTTTTTCAGTGCTTAGAAACAAGACGGTCATTGGATAATGCTGCGATTATGTCCCGCCCACGGACGCTCAGCGTCTCTGGGATGAATGGAGGAGTGGGCTGGCCGGACTCCGAGCGTCTGCGTGATGATTGGAGGGTCTGTCATCTCTTTTTAATCCACTTTTATGTCCTAAGACGCTCGTTTTTTGGGGTCGACAGCTTATAAAAACGTATCTCTTGTTTTTTTTTTAGCTTGTTTGCTATACACATTGTCACATATCAGCTTTTAGACATTTTTTTTTTTTTTTTTATAAATCATAAATGACAAGGAGGCGGCAGCTTCTCGCAATGCAAAGAGACGGTTGGTGTGGGCGTGGGCGTGGTCTTCAGATTATGACGCGTATCACTCTGTGTCTCCATTTCCAACTCAGTCCCATCGCGGATTTTGCATGTGTAGTCGAAAGACAAACTGCTGCAACCTTCATCGTATATTTCACACAATTTCACACCACATTCATTGTTTCAGTTTAACATAATTCCCACATTTCCTCCCGTTGAGTTAAATATATATATATATATTAGATCGTTTGTTCATTAATTCATATAGTCTGAAACTAGCCAGCTAGCAAACTGCACACGATGGCAGACAGTGCTAATATTGTCGACCTGATTTTGGCAAAGCCATTAGAAAGTCTTCCTTACGAGGAGAAACTTAGAATTAAACAGCAGGGCAGATCAACACCTAAGATTGATTTAGTGCAAAAGATAGGGAAAAGTGCAAGTGGTTAGCACGTTCACACCTCCCAGGGTTGGGGGTTCGATTCCCGCTTCCGATTGTCTGACGGTTGGTGTGCAAGGTTGGCTGTGGGTTAGATGAGCGTAAACCGTGTAGGATTGGTGCTGATGGGAGTGTGTTATCAAAATGGGTTGACTAACCACTGCATCCAAACACAATTAAAAACCCGAAAAGCAATGAACATGTAGTTCAAGTGATATTAGTATGAGGGGATCTTGATGAAACCATCTCATGGATGTTTGTTTGGTCAAAATGGGGTTTGGAGATCTGTCAAACTTTGACAGGGATATAAAGGCATGAAAATAGCAATGAACATGTGAGTGCATGTGCAAGATTAAGTTGCATGGGCAGGATCAGGGTTGAGCATGCAATCAATGAAGGTGCTCGCATTCAAGTGGCTAAACATAATGAAACTGTTAAACAAAACAGGGCCTTCCTAAACCGCCTTATTGATGTGACATCCTTGCTTGGCCGGCAGGAGCTGTCATTTAGGGGACATGATGAGAGTAGTGAATCATCCAACAAGGGGAATTACAGAGAGTTCACAGAAACATTAGCTAAATATGACTCTGTCCTGTCCACACAATTCGAGTCCTCAACTGTGTTTTCTGGTATGTCACACACTATTCAAAATTACTTGATCTCTGCTCTTGCAGCCACCATTTGATCAGATCAGAGATGAAATTCAGGATGCTCCCTTTTTTGGATGGCAGGTGGATGAAACCACTGATATATCCTGCCGTGCCCAACTCTCTGTCATTGTTCGCTATGTGGATAGTGTAAAATTCAGGAGCGCTTCATTGGATTTTTTGATGTTTCTGGGGGGCGAGATGCTCAGTCCGTTTTTGATGTTTTAAATGAGAACATGCAGGGCTACAATTTTAAGGATAAGCTTGTGGCACAGACCTATGATGGGGCTGCTGTCATGGCTTCAGCTCTCAATGGTCTGCAGGCCAAAGTGAAAGCAATAGCCCCCAGTGCAATGTTTGTGCATTGCTATGCACACAGACTGAATCTGGTGCTGTCACAGGGGGCCAAATGCTTGCCTGAGTGCAGAATTTTTTTTGCATCACTCTCTGGGTTTGCCACATTTTTCTCAAAATCCAAAGAGGACGTCGTCTTTTCTGGAGTCTGCAGGCTGCTCAAGGTTGCCCAGAAACGCTCCTACTCGATGGAATTTCACATCACGGATAGTGAGCACTGTGGCAAACAATTATGATGGCCTCCTGCAGACATTTGATAACATCATTGCAGATACGACAATGGATGATGATACACTGGATTGTGCCAAAGGCTTCGTGAGGAAACTGGAGGATTTTGAGTTTGTGTTCATGTTGTACACATATGAACAAATCTTCTCTGAGACTGATGTGGTCTTTGATATTGTCCAGCAGAGAGCGATGGATGTTCTTTACTGCAAGAAAAGAATTGAGTCTCTTCTTGCATTTGTCAAAGAGAAGAGGTCAGAGGGGGCTTTCCAAGCTGTTTATGCCAAAGCAGCAGATCTCACATCAGACCCAAGAGATGAGCCCATGAGAAAGCGCCGTCTGACCCAATTGCAGGATCCCCAAGAGCGCTACAGAAATCTGTACATGGCCATCCTTGATAACATCTTGGAGCAGATTCCTCAACGTTTTTCAAATTTGGAAAGTATGCTTTTCTTAGAATTAGTCAATCCAGGGAAATTGATGACATGAGACAAGCATTTCCAGAGGAGGCCTTCCAAAGTGTCCTGAAAAGTTATGGCCATCACTTTGATTCAGGGAGACTGAGGTCTGAACTTCAAGTCCTGTATTCAGATCAGGACTTGCAGAGTAACAGGGGAAAGCTGTGTGATTACTTGGTGTTCCTTAAAGACATGGAGTTGGACAGTGCAATGCCTCAGCTTTACAAACTGTTCTCATTAGTGGCAACAATTGGAGCTACATCTGCAGGTGTAGAAAGGAGCTTCTCCTGTTTAAAGCGGCTCAAGTCCTACACCCGTAACACAATGGGCCAAGGCCGTTTAAGCAGCCTAGCTCTGCTGGCCATTGAGAGGACACTGGTCAAGTCACTGGAAAAGACGCCTAGTTGGTACGACAGGGTTACAGAGCATTTTCTTGAAAAGGAACGTAGGGCAGAATTTACATATAAATAAATGGAAAATTTTTATGATTTAGGCCGAAAATGAGCTTCCCCTCTTTAAAAGATCAGCAGCCGCCACTGCACTCAATACACACCTGCATGACAATAGCGCACACACAATGCTCTTCTTTAAAGGCTTTTAATAGTGCACAAACCCATACAAAGTGGGTTACCACCCCCTGCTGGACAATCTCAATATTCGACAGATGATATGAACAGTTGTGAGCTAAATTTTTTTTGCTAGAATTTGAACTCGATTTTTTTGCCCCCCTCCTTTCAGATGAATGAGACATTTTATTGACATTTTATAAGAAATTTATGTAATTCCTACTATTATAATTAGATAAACTTAATTACAATAGATTCATTAAATTAACTTAATTAAGTTAGATTAGCTATGCCCGATGAGAGATAGGCGCAGGCTCCCCGGACCCGACGGACAAGCGGTCTGGCTACAAGTCTCACACAATAATATAATTCAATGTCTTTTCATCAAGAGTATACACTAACAAAAATCATTAAGAAGGCATTTAAATAAAAATATATTAAAGATATAAATACGACTGAACACTGCAACCAGCTTTTAGACAGTGAACTTTAATGTTTTTAATGTCTTTAATCATTTTTATCAGTTCATTTCAAGCTAAACATTTTTTTTATGGTTTTAATTTACATTGAGTTTTAATTTCAGTGAATTTTAAGTGCTTCAGACTGTAACAGAGAGTAACTAGGTAGGAAGCGGATCCACGTGCAGTAAAACGTTGAATGAAATTCATAACCAAGGACACAAACAAACCAAGGTAATCCAGACACTAAACGAAGCATAAAACAAAGACCGACACAAAGGAAACACTAGGGTTTAAATACACTGGGGTGACAAAGTAAACAAGAATCACCTGGGGAAAATAATTAACAAGAAAAACTAGAATGGACTAAAAACATGGCACGCAACAGGACATAACATAAAAGTCTAAAAATAACAGGCTTCCAGAAGCGCACAATGGTCCATGAGGGTGGTGAAGTGGAGGCAGAACAGGGGGAGGGATGGAGGGCCAGGCTGGTGTAGGGGAAAAGGGCTAGGACCCTGGTGCAGAGGTGGACCTGGTGGACTCCAGTGCGGAGCCGGTAGAGCAGCAAGCCTGGGCGTGGCAGGCAGTGCCGGACTTCATGGAGGAGCAGGCAGAGCCGGAAGCCCTGGATGTGGCAGAAGAAGTCAGAGCGGACATCTTATCTGAGGCACTTGGCACGGAAGAATCTAGGGCGTTCAGCTTGTCAGCGGCCTCTGGAGAAGGAGAGCAATGCACAGCCCAGACACACCACAAGGCTCCAACCACAACCGATAGAGCCTAGTCCAGGGTCAGGACCTCAGGAACAGACACCTCCAGGACAACAGCACTCAGGGCTGGCGGCCATCTTGTGAACGGGCTGTCACCACAAATGAGGCTCGCCACCCTCAGTGTGGGGCATGCAGGTTGCTGTGCTGGGCCTGGGTCCTTGGCCAACGGAGCCTGAGGACAACTCCCCCCTCCCAAAATTTTTTTAGGTGGAGCCTCATCCTCCACCTTGCCAATGGTGTTTGTCATTAAAGCTGTGTAGACAAATAAGCAGGTAAAGTAAAGTGTTATACATCTTGAAAAGTACAATGAAATAATAAAAAAATGTTTCAGTGTTATCTTTATTTCCAGATATTAATTGTAAGAACTCAACGAGATTCTCGCAGTCCTGTCTACCCATGTCTACTGTGGCGAGATGCCCATTACCTCATCAGCGTCGCCAGGACAACACGAGCAATCAACCCTACACACCTACCGGTCGTCAGCACCTGCAGCTCAATCCCGGGCCTTATAAAGGCGGGAGAGAGGAACGAGTCGAGGAGCTACCACTCCACATGTCTAACCACATGCATACCAACTGTCTCTCTCTGTTTTTGAACAGGCTCCAGTGCAGGACGACCGGCAGAGGAACCGACACAAACCCTTTCACTTCCCCCACACAGGACTGCACCACGAAACCCCAGAGGGACTGTTTTGCATCTTTTCCCCACTGCACTACAGAATAAACTGCCCTCCGGGGATTTGTTGCTCTACCCTGTGTTTGTTTCGTGCTTGGCCCGCCACACTACCTAACGTGTTTTCTTTGCCTGCTGCCCCACGGTCTATACTTCCCATGATCCTCCACGCTCCTTCACCTGTCCCTCGTCTGTCATCACTACACCTGCCAGCATTCCCCTCATCACCCGGACACTTTATATACTCAGCTTGTTCCTTTGTTCATTGTCTAAATGTAAAAGTAAATGTTAATGTTATAACCTCCTGTTTACGATCATAAAAGTGTTCTCTTTCATCATCTCGTGTTCGAGATCCACCTATGGGAAGTGCATCCGTACCTAACCTCTGCAGAGGAATCCAATTGCACCAAGTCTGGCTTTGACAGACTGGAGCGTAAACGGAAAAATGCATAAAGGTTTGTTTGATGGTTAGGTTTAGGGGTAGGATGAGGGTTACTGGATACAATGTTCAGTTTATATACAATATAGAAATTGTATGTCCATGGAAAGACCCCGTAAACATGGAAACCAAACGGTGTCTGTGTGTGTTGGTGCGTTGAATATGTGGTTTATAAACACAGATGTTTGTATAAAACAAGAATAGTACATGGGTTTTACAACACAACATGATCCGTAAAAGACTGTATTAATATATTTATATATTCATTTAATTCCTAAAGATAACAGCCATTTGTCAAAATAATTATTTTATTGCCAACTTATTCATGCTATTTAATACCACATTTTCAAAACTCATATTTTGAATATTTAATCAAATCTATTATGTTCCGTTAATTCAAATTAAAATGTGGTGTTTGGGGTGAAAAATTAAGCAATTAATTTCAATAATTAATGGGGGAATCTCACTCAATAATAAAACCTGATCAAAATTAAACTATAGTTTTGTTACTGTGAATAAACAAAAAATTGTGTACAGTAAAAACCTAAATCCCAAAGTGGTAACACAATGAGAATGAACTTCTGTAGGCCTGAAAATGGAACATGTAAATGCATGCAGTGCTTCTTTAGATTTGACTATTTGGCTGCTAGTGATTTTTTTAATTATTCAGAGATGTAGCTCTTTCAATGCAAGATGGTGTCGTCTTGGTTCAGGACAGTTGCTGGCCACTGGCCTGGCTCTCGGGGGAGTTTGAGTGGGTGGAGGGGAGTGGACATGTATTGATCCAAAAGGTTCAGAAGTTCCTTGTTGTGTTGCCTAGAGTATGGAAAAATTTGATTACTATGTACAACTGACAGATTCACAACAGTACAGACTTATCCCTTCAAAACAGCAGATAATAACAATATTGACTATTTTTAAGCTCCAAAACAGCTGAGCTATTGTCCTGCAAACAAACAAAAATAGAGTTATATGCTAATAAAACCATGGTCTTCAGTTGAAAATCACCCACCGCTGGTTGATAGATTTCACATTTGACCTCGACAGGAACACTGACCTCCAGTCCATCATCAGCAGTGATGTGTGAACCAGTGCAAAACCCCTTGTGCTTTAAGAGAAAAACAAATATACTACAGTTGCATATATTTTAACAACATGAATGCAAAATATAAATGTTTTCAAAATGTTCTTCTCATTTTTTACATTCTCTCCCAAAAAAAGCATGCATTTAAATGCAAAATAGTTTTTTTATTAAAGAGGTTATGTCATTCAGATAGTGTTACACCTCCACCAGACTAGCACACCCACTCACCAGAGCTGCTAGTCTGTCAGACTGGCCTACTGACAGACCAACAGAATCTGAAATCACTGCAGGAAGCTAAGCACCTCAGTCCTCACCAGGACATCTATTATTTAGAGTCTAAGAACACAGAAGCAGATGCTGTCAAGTATCCATGCTCCACTCTCTTCCAACCTATCGTTCCTCTGTCCCTAAAACTAAGTCAGATCTAATGGGCCCATGTATTAACAAATTTAGCCTCCTTGGACCCTGATCCACTGATGTGCCCATGCAGCCAGCCCAGCTCAATAGTGATGCGCGGGTCGGGTTGGTGCGGGCAAAGAAATTGTGTCACTTTATTGGCGGCGTGAGTTGGTGGCGGGTCATTCATTAAATACAAAATAAATAAAAAAACATGTATGTTGTGTGCAATTCCCAATAGCCTATATTTAATATTTGGGAATATATGTTACAATGGTTTGTGTGTCTCTTTAATGGTCGCAGGTGCCGGGCGGGTTGTAAAAATAGATACAGTGGTGCAGGGCAGGCTGGGGCGGGCCAAGTAATTTCATAAAAGCGAGACCTGCGGATTCACTACAGCTCACATTCCATTCACTCTCTGTCAAATTTTTCTCAAGTCGCTCTGGTCACCCTGGCATTAAATTTACACTTTCACTCCTGACAAATAAATATTGTATATAACAATAAGTGCTTACAGCTGACTCAGAGTCCTTGAGCTTGCACTGTGTGAAGTCAGTATCAGCTATGTTTTTCCTGCAGTCCGTCTCTTGAATGGTGAACTCCACAAAGTAGGATGGACCAACAACCCACTGCAAAAACACACAGTCAGCTTTTTTCGCTGTCATGTATGCGTGTTGTTGTATAAACAGTTGATTGATTGGTGTTGACATACCTGCATGCTGGCCGCTGTTATGTTAAGAAGAGCAAAGTGAAAAGGAAAATTGCTCTCTTTGTTAAATTTCCGTAGAGCCAGCTTTGTAGTTTCAGCTATAACGGGATCCTCTAAGCGTTCTGCGGTTGGACAATCAGGGCAAGTTTGTATTATAGCTGTAGCTGCCACTGTAAGGGTGATGCAAAAGAAGTTAAGAATTAATAAAGAATGAATTAAATAGAATTACAACAAGGAATCTACAACAAGGTAAAAATATTCCAGCTATTATCAAAGGAATATTACAGGTTCAATACAAAATTAAAAGCATCATGATCTTGCTTTTACAACAGTATGTAAAATGACATTCAGAGGTATTTCCATGAATGTTTACTGGCATTAAATGTGTGACATGCTGTCAGTTAAGCCCATAAACCATTATGCTTAACATTTCTCAGTCTTTTTAGGCCCAATTGAATCTCTGTCTTGTGTTTTTTGCATTCTATCATTCAGGTTTTTATTTCATTGACAGAAGAAATTGTAACAAAGTGCAAAACAAAGGCCAAAATGAGGCAAGAGTGTCTTGCAAAGCTTTGAAGAAATAAATGCATGCTATTAAGATACTTTTTCACAAGATCCATTGAATATAACACTGGCTCTGGAATATCTGCTCAACGTATGCAGTGGATATGGATGCAGAGAAGAAAAAACCTCTACCAGCCAGTTCAGGCTTAAAGGGATAGTTCACCCAAAAATGAAATCATCGTTTACTCACCCTCAGATTCTTCCAAACCTGTATAAATGTATTTTTTGTGATGAACACAGAGAAAGATATTTGGAAGAATGTCAGTAACCAAACAGATCTCATCCCCCATTTACTGTTATAGTAGGGAAAATAAATACTATGGCAGTCAATGGGGGGTGAGATCTGCTTGGTTACTGACATTCTTCCAAATATCTTCCTTTTTGTTTAGCAGAACAAAGACATTAATACAGGTTTGGAATAATCCCAGGGTGAGTAAATGATGACAGAATTTACATTTTTGGGTGAACTATCCCTTTAAGGCTAGACCTAGACCAAAATTAATGTTTGATCTCATTTTAACATTAAATATGTCAGTTTCATTGTTTTCGTCTCAAGATGCTCACCAGTAATGTTATATTTTAAAGAATTTTTAGGAAATTGACTTAATTATCCTAATTTTACTAAGGCATAGCCCTGGCTTAAGCTAAGCATTGTCTGTCAAACCGGGCCATAGTGTTTAGTCAGATTTACTTTACTACTTTGGGCTTGCAACAAGATAGAGCTACAGCATGACTATGTGCAGGATTGGCTAAATAGCAGTTTGGCATGACGTTGAAATAAGTAACACTCTATAGTTTCATTATATGCACAAGGGCACCAGAAAGGCACATCATGTAACTACCCAGCAACACCTAAGATTTATGTCAGTAATGCTCTGGGTTCATGGCTGGTTACATTGGTAGCAGTGTCAACATCTACAAGGATGATTGAGGCATAAAACAACTGTAAAACACTGTTACACACATGTTTGGTTTCGGATCCAAAATGTACACTTGGCCCTTGGACTTTGATTGTCGGAGCTTGACATTTTTTCTTGTTTACTGTTTAATAGGATGGTTTTGAAGGGTGATGCAACAATTATTTTCAGTGGTACTAAACAGCTGCTGTCGATTTAGCTTAACTGGCGCTGAACCCAGAACATTCCTCTAAACTAAAAGTTTAATCACACCACACCTTGTTGAATAGTGCAATTATAATTCTGAACTTTGATGGCCGTCTCAATGGTAACAGTTGCCTCACAAATTCCAAAAACCTGGTGGACAAAATAGATAACAAACTATTTATTCAAACATGTTCGAGAAAATATACACCATAAAAATAAGCTACAGTATGTCTGTCCATTGGTCATTGAAGCTCTAATGAACTAATAAGAAAGATTCATACCGGTAGATCACCCACACCCTTAACAGCACATGATTTCCATTTCCTCCTGCTGATCACATGACACTTTGTTTCCAGCACATCTATCATCAATTGTAAATGTGTCAAACCTCCTTCCTTTTGATAGAAGCAAATTTGAATGGAAATAACATTAATCGAAACATTTTAAGTCAGCGTGAAACCCTACAATCCAAACTAGTAGTAAAATGTATTTAAATAGTATGACGTTTCATTTGTTGGGAAAAACACACGCATACACTCACCATTATTTACTACATATCATTTTAAGAATGACAATGATTCGTTGAAAATGTTATCAATCTTTTTGCCATTGACCTTTATGCACATTAGTAACACTATCTTACCTTTATATCCTGTTTGAAATCATACAGTCGGTTCAGTGAGAGAATATACCCCCCCTGTCTGTCTGCATTTATCTGATCTAAAGTCTCCTCAGCTGCCTTCACCACAGCAGTGTCCTGGCATGTCACTGGCATGGGAGAGGCGATGCCATTCTGCCAGCACACACATATGATCAAGAACAGAAAGAAAAGCTCCATCCTCAGTGACATACAATATCTGAGCAGTTCAAGAAATGACAGCCAAAACCTAGCTTTACTCTTGTAAAAAACACCCATGAACTTTCACCTGCAGCTATCAGCAAACACAGTGTTTACCAGGAACTGCTCTGCATGTCTGTGCACTGGTAAACAGTGATGCAATGCTGCTCAAAACCGCACAACAGAGATACTGAAAATATTGAGAAAGTGTTGTGGCATCCTGAAGTAAAACAGAGAGCTACAAGACATTTTCTGAACAGATATGCTGGGACTGGCCCTAAATTGTTCTTATCTCTCCTTTATTATATATGTTTATTTATCATAAAGCTCATTATTTTGAAAAGTTAAAGTGTCTTTCTTGCTGGCAGCAATGTCAGTTCTTTATCGTGGTGCCACTGGATCTTGGTTAGAAGGTTTCCTGGGTGCTCTGACAGCTAAAAGAGTGAATATCTTTTTTTTATAAAAGTTTGCACTGTGGTTTGTGTCCAACTTCTCTTTTCCATGCATGTTCTTCTGGATGCGGTTGGTACACAGCATCTTAAACTTCTAAAGATTTCTGAAGACTGCTGTTACGGTGCAGCAAGGGAAGACATGGAGCGGATCCAAATGCAGTTTTGGTACTTAATATAATCCACAAGGTAATAAAAAAACAAAACAAGAATGACACCAACGTAACATTAACAACAATCGACACTAGACAAAGGAAACACTGGGGTATATATCAACCCAGTCTCACGGCAGTTTGTAGCATAGACACGTAATTTGGAAGTTCTTGCAAGTTCCTTTTTGTAATGTCACTCAGCACGACTTATCTTTTCATGTCACTCAGCACGACTTTCAACAACAGACTGCGTGTGTATTAAAATTTATATATTTTTAACCTGATATCAAAACAAACCCTAAAAATGCTAAAAACGCGAGTTCCCCCTCAGTCGGTCTCTCGACGTTGTGTAGAGAGACAGACTGGGGTTTGATCTTGAGAACCTATCATCTCCGAGAGGAATTTCTAAACGGCAATGGGATTGGCGAATGGCACGCGCACTCAGTCTCCGCCCCGTACATACGGGTATAAAAGGAAGATGGCGGCGGTCATTCACTCATCCTTTGTTCTTCGGAACCTCTGCGACGTATGTTGCCACTATCTCTTCGAGAGCGTTTTTCTTCCCTGCTGGTATCTCCGGCTTGCGGACCACCCATACCACAATACGCTCACCTGGTGCGTCCCCGATGGGCGGCGGTAGACCGTCCCATAGCGGGCAGACTCGGAAGTGGGAGGAGGACGAAATCTCTGTCATAGCATCGGACCTACCTTCTGGCATCAGACGCTGGCGATCTCTCTGAGCTCCCGCCCAAAAGTGGTAGAGCTCAAGATGAGATGAGTCAGAAAGGGACGCTGCCTGCTGCGTCACCACCAGTCCGGGCGACGCCCACTTCCTCGTTGAGAGCGCTATTTTCCCTGGGTTTCTTTCCTCTACAATACCCTCGTACAGACGGTGCCGCGGAAGAACCGCACGGCCCATCACAACCTCCACACGACGTTGCGTCGGTCAGTGCCATAAAGCAGGTAAGTAAGCAGAGCTGTCAACTTCCCAGGGGCTTCCCCCGGTGCGAAGTGACCGCCCTGTCAGCCATGGAACCAGCCCCCCAGGCATGGTGAAGGAGATCGCCCCACTGGTCCTGTGATCGCGGTCCTTGGACGCTTGGAGCGTGTACCAACCCGTCACGTTGACTAGAGAGGATGATCCGTCTCGGTTATGCGATCCAGTTCGCCAGGCACCCCCGAGGTTTCTGGGTATTCTATCACCTCGGTGCGAGGAGAGAGTGCCCCCGTACTTCGGAAGGAGGTCGCCGCCCTGCTGGCGAAACGTCCCATAATCTGTCCCGATACCCAAGATGTCTTTCGGGTTTACACCGTACTTCATAGTGCCCAAACAAGGGGGGGCGGCGCCCCATTATATCTATCCCAAAAAGGAATTCCGTTCGTTCCGTTCCCCTAACAGAAAGGGACCTGTATTACGTGACACCGACATGTCAATACAGCGTCCTACACGGGTGAGGCCGCCTTAGGTGCGGTGGGGCGCGAGCACTCTTCGGCACCTAGACTGTTTGGGCCTACAGGTCAACTGGGAAAAGAGCAGGCTCTCCCCGGCGCAGAGCACCTCTTATCTCGGTATGGAACTAGACTCTGTCCGTATATCAGCGGCGCGCAGTCGGGTTCCCAACTGTAATGGCACATAAAGTTCCTGGAGTTGTCGACTGTCCTTCTGGCACTGAGGAGGCTGCGGCCCCTAGTGCAGGACATCACACTACATTGTGTAATGCATCCACTGCGTGCTGTCCAGTGTCGCGCAGCTTGGTTGCCAACACAGATTTAAACCTGGACAGCTAGGTAAATATTTATATGAAATGCTTTAGGTCGCACAGAAGAAAGTCCAGTCTAGGACCTGCCCTGTACAGTTTGTGTACAATTGGGTCATGAAACCTCCAGTCTTCCAGCTACAGTCTACCTCACTGTCGCTTTGAAAAATGCAATTTAAATGTGTGGTCGCTGTTATAAGAAGGGTTGGGGAGTGGGCGGAGCATGGGTGAAAGAGGGGAAATAACTATCATCTGCTAGTCTCCTCACCAAATAACAGCATATTGCTGGTAAAGTTTAGGTACAACATAATACGTAAAATGTAATTTTCCCCTCAAAATAATATATAATATCAATAATTGTATATAATATTAGTAATATATTATATTAATCGTAATTTCATATAACAATATAGAGTTGGTTTGGCTTAACAAATTGCTAAACAATGCAAAGAGGATTATATATTACTTTTCTTTCATCTAAAAAAACATATTTGCCGGGCAAAAATCCTCCTTTTCCCATACAGTGTTATACGACCGGAAATGACTCTGCCGACTCCGGCGTCCCAAAAGCGCACTGGCACCATCTTGTGCATCTAGCTGAGCTGTGAAAACACAATAAATATGGAGAGTAACACCGCAGTTAGCAGTTTCAACCGTAGACAGAGCTCTGATGAGGTGGAGGACTTCTCTTCCTCCTGAATTTCCAGAGCTTGGATATACGACAAATAAAACAGCTTGATCAAACAGCTATTAAATACTTAACAAGCACAAGTGTTACCGGACTTATTCAACGTATATCAAACATATTCAAATTATGCAGAAGTGACACTTATAAATGTAACATAACTTTGCAACAGGTGGTCACTGCACCAGACTGTCTGCACAAGAAAACCTATGCTGTAGGGAGGTTGCACAGGCCAATAAAGCTTACACAAAATGATCCTAGCCTTCGTGTCACTTTGTAACTGTATTTCATTATCTCATCAGTCAAAAAACATAACGTTTTATATACAGTTGTTTAAGCAAGTCTTTTCGATGAGATGGAAGACACAGTCCTCAATAGATTACTATCAGTCTTACCTGGTGTTAACTAAACACAGTATTTCACAGAATATGATTCTTTTGTAATACAGAACATTTCAACATTTTACACAAATGGAGTGAACCACTTCATAACTTTGATAAACTAGATTTTCAGTTCCTACAGACCATAGTTTATAGGAATTTGTCTGGTGGTGCTGGGTGTCATGATTCCAGTCATGGCGAAGCCTTAGGATTCCAGTCATGGCGAAGCCTTAGGTTTTGTGTGGGGAGAGACATATTATTATTATCATGACATAATATGCGATCTCTCCAGTCTCATCTTTAGCCCCGCCCCTCTCATTTCCTTGTTAGCTCTCCATCAGTGTTTCATCCCCGACACCTGTCCCCTGTTAATTATCCTTTGTTTGTCACCCTATATAAGATCCTCGTGTATATTGTCCTGTGCCTGTTTGTTGTGCTTACTGTGCTTGTTTTGTAGCCTTGTCTTGCCTAGCCTTGTGAATTCCTGTCTTGTTTAAGTGATACCCTGTCCAGTTTGGATTTATACCCTGCTTTATTTAGTTTAGTCCCTGTTGTGTTTAGTTTATTTAGTATCTTGTTTCCCTGTTTTTTGCCCCAACATGGGAAGTCTTTTGTTTCTTGTTTAGATATGATTATTTAGTCTTGTCCTTATTACCCCATCGTGGGCTTTTGTTTTTGTTTAAAAAATCTTGTTTAAAACCCCTTCACCGCCTGCCTGCACTTGGGTTCTTCCCCACTCAGATTCCTGACAGAACGAACGAGCCAACGCTGAACCCAGCAGGCGGCACCCCATGGACGTCCTCCGATCTCGCCAGGCTCACCTCCTCTGTAGCATCTGTCAGGGTGACGCTGACACTACACCGAGAGGTTCCTGGAGGCTGCAGAGGTGATGGCAGAGCTAACGGTAATTTTTAATGGTGGCATAAACGATCCGATATCGCGGGTGGAGATGAGGATGCTGAGCCCGCTGCGCTTCGAGAACGTGGTCAGATATGCCATGAACCGCTCGGAGCCAAGGGTCTCGGTCCAGTCCAAGTCTCTGTCCCCATTGGAGTCATGGGCATCACCATACCGTCCGCCTCCCCCCCCCCTGCAGCCTCTCCTACACCAGTTAGCCTTCAGGGCAAGCGAGGGAGGAGGGATTCCTGGAGTTCCTCCAGGAGCCCTTCACCTTATTCCTTCAGCCGACCACCAGTCGGGTGAGCCGGCTGAAGAAGAAAAGACAACGGAGGGGGGCACGGGGCCCTGCACAGCCGGCACTCAAGTCGGCGTCCAGTCCTGTCCAGCCGGCGTCCAGTCCTGTCCAGCCGACATCCAGTCCTGTCCAGCTGGCCTTCAAGCCAGTGACTCACCCGGCGTCCAGTCCTGTCCAGCCGGTGGCTCAGCCAGCCTTCCAGTGGGTGGCTCAGCCGACCTTCCAGCGGGTGACCAAAAAAATCTTCAAATCGGGATACCAAGGTATTTAAAGCCAAATGGAACAATTTTGAATGGAAAACTCTGAGCAGCATCTTGGACGCCTCCGGGATCCTCAACCTCTTTAGTAGAAAGAATGTCAAACTCAGCCTGAAGAGAGAGACAATCTTTTTATATGTTAGGGGATGGGGAGGAAGCATAGGTATTATGAAGCTGGGAGATTCGTAACCTCAATTCCTTTAATTTTTTTCCTTAGTTTGTTCGCGTAGCTGCTGTATGAAATAGTTTTACCTCCAATGTATGCCTTCAAAGTCTCTCAAAGAAGGGAGGCTGAGATCCCTGAAGTTCTGTTGGTAGTTAGTTCGCGCTCCTGTATGAATAACTCCAGTGTGGTCGGAGCATGATCTGATATTAGAATAGTATCATAAGAGCAGTGGTGGAGGAAGTACTTAAGTTTAGTACTTAAGTAAAAGTACAACTACCCTGCAAAAATATACTTAAGTAAAAGTATAATTACTACATCAATCTTACTTAAGTAAAAGTCATAAGTACATACTTTTAAATTTACTTTAAAGTATTTTTTTAAGTAAAAGTACAATCAGTTATCTCAATGTCTGGGCTGTTCAATTGTAATAGTCACAAACAATTTATATTGTGTACTGGAAAGGGTTGTTGTGCAAGCTCTCTGCAATACTGACACACTGTAAAAATCTGGTTATTTACTTATTACTCATTAAATATTAATTAAGCTAAGCCAATTATGACATACAAATTATTTTATTTTTACTATACTGCAGTAAAAAAAAAACTCAAAAGTACACAGGTGAGTGTTATTCTGAACACTTTAATCAAATTTGTATGACCAGTTTATTCTGCTCAACAGCAGTTGCTTTAGTCCTTTACCTTGGCCTGCATGGGGAAATTTTTGCTAAAACTGCATTTGAGGCTTATACTCCATTGATGACAGAAAATCCAAAAGCATTAGGCTAATAATGTATAACACATTAGAATGAAAAAAAATAAGCACCAAACAAATTTGACAAGGGTGAGTGCTTCTCTTAAAACATGCAAGCAATATTGCTATTTAGAACTGATCAACCTAATATAACATTAACATATGGGGCACTGAAACGCGAAACCAACATATGTTTGCAAATTCTAAAAAATGTCATGATATTGACGAAAAACAACTGTCATAGTGCAAAATTGTTCCCAATCGAATCAAACCAAGATATAGTTTTGCCTGCATGCTTACTTGTAAATGTCAACTAAATACCCAATGTTGAATGGTAAAGAAGCTAGAACATATGTCCATATGTATAAAAAGTTTGAAACTTTTTTCATCGAGTCAAAACAAACAGCTATTTTAGCCAACTACGAATGTACAGATATATAGCAGTAGTTTGCTCATATCCAAAAATGTAACGTACTAGCAAGCTATCGTCCCTGCTGTGCTAATAACCAGCTAATGAAGTTGCCCTGTTAGTGCTAACAGTCATAGCACCATTTCATAGCAAGTTTGTAACTTAAATATTAATAACTAGCATTGCATGTCTTACCTCTATATTTTCTTCAAATTGAAGGGGAGTTTTTAAACGCCAACAGTTCTTTGCGTTGAGGTAGGCACTTGACACATTGAAAACGCCAGGAGTCATTCTTTGAACCTTTAAATTCAAATAACTTGCTTAAATAAGGCCAGGGATGTCTCTCAGAATCAGAGCTGCAGGGCACAGGCTCAAGCTCCGTCGACGTTGTTGGCTCTTCGTCCATGTTTGATATTGGTGTCCACCGTGTCCTTCGATTTACACACTTCCGCTTGTGTTGTTTCAAAACGCGCGCTGAGCGCGTGAGTTCTTTGACCAATCAGATCTCCGATCTGTTTCAACGTGCATTGGCCAGCAACGCCAAAACGTCAGTCGACCAAAAAATGTGTATGCAAGAGATTCGGAAGGATGTAACGACACGCATTTTAATAATGTAGTGGAGTACAAAGTACAGAATTGCTGAAAAATCTACTTGAGTAAAAGTAAAAGTATGCATTATTTTTTTTACTTAAGTAAAGTATAGATACATAAAAATGTACTTAAGTACAGTAACGAAGTACAAATACTTCGTTACATTCCACCACTGCATAAGAGCAAGACTGAACAGAATGAAGAAATCGGTTGTCCAGGAGAAAATAATCAATACGAGAAAAGAAATTATGTACATGAGAGTAAAAAGAATACATTTTGCCAGATGGATTAAGAAAGTGCCATGGATCAGAGACCGAGAACTCATCCATAAAGGATAAAATGGTCTTAGAAGACTTTGAAGGCACTCCTGATCTAGTGGAAGAATGATCTAATACAGGATTAAGCCAACAGTTGAAGTCACCCCCCCATAATGAGTAGATGTGTGGACATGTCAGGTAACTTGGCGAACAATTGTTGGAAAAAATTGTCGTCATCCCAGTTTGGACCATACACATTAGCCAGAATCACAGAATTATTATAAAGCTGCCCCGTTACAAACACAAACCTTCCATTGGGGTCAGCTATTACATTAGGGCACACAAAAGGAACCAATTTGTGAATCAAAATTGCAACACCCCTAGATTTAATATTAAAACTAGAATTAAATACTTGACTGACCTCCCCTTTAATCTGATATGGCTGGAAGATTTGAAATGAGTCTCTTGAAGGGAAACAATACGGGCACCTAATTGTTGAAGATGATGAAGAACTTTTCTACGTTTAATAGGCTGATTTAGACCATTACAGTTCCAGCTAACAAATTTGAGTCCTGTCCCTGATTGTCTTGGCATCCTAGACTGCTGCATGCTAATCAAGTATTAGTGTACACTGCAGCGTGGAATGTAAACAGTCACAGAAATAAAATAAAACATGGTCGACTTGACTAAACAAACACACAGCGAGAAAAAAAAAGGGAGAACTCCTCACATACCCCCCCCCCGAGCTGAAGCATCTTCCCAAACAAGACGCGAGCAAATACCACAAACTACCAGAAATATCCTAACACGCTCCGTTAACAGCACAAACCAGTAGTGCTCATCCGAGTTTGTAATATAGCATGAAATAAATATGTAAACAAACACAGTAGCAAAATATGAAATGTGACTCAAGTCCAAGTGTCACAAACTTAAAGCAGGGCAGCTAACCAACAGAAAATGGGTTAACTTTACCCCCAGTTTACCAAACAAACTGCCAGCCGCTTTCAAACTGTAGCTCCAGAAAAGACACCAGACTTTATGTTCACCTTGACAAATTCCATTGCAGTGGCTGGGTCCTCAAAGGTGTGTGTAGCTCCACCGGGAAGAGTGATCCTTAAAGTCGCGGGAAACTTCAATCCAAACTTCCCTCCAGGACAAGAATGTAACAGACGTTTAGCGTCCGTGAATGCAGCTTGTTTCTTCGCAACCGACGAAGTATAGTCAGGAAAGAGAAACAGTCTTTTGCCTTGGTAGAGAAGAGGAGAGTCCTTGGAAGCCTCGCCGGCCCGGCGTAAAAGGTCATTCCTCATGTGAAAAAAGCACACAAATCACCAGGGGTCGGGGTGGTTTACCCTCACTGGGCTTGGATCGGAGAGTGCGATGTGCAACTTCGGCCCCCTCCGGCACACCTACCAGTCGTATTTTGTTCCTCCTCGCTCTACCCACCAGGTCCTTACATTTATCGGTCAGCAGTTTAACCTCGGCTTTCAGTGTGGAATGTTTTTGAAAAGCTAAGTTTTTGTTGCATCGGTTCAATTGTGTGCCTAAGCCCCTGTCTTACCGAAGAAATGTCCACTCGCAAGACAGCGAGTCTATTTTGCAGCAAATGTCCCCTTTCAACTGGTCTAACATAGCCTGGGGGTGATCCAAATTGGGCGAACACTGGAGGTCCGTGACTACTTTCGGCGGAGATGCGGGCTCAGTCGAGGGAGAAGCCTTAGCATGGCCTGTGCAAGCCGAGATTCCACATGCAGCTGCCATTGTCGTTTGAAATTCGGTTGAAATTCCCCAAAAACACACCGAAACTAACCAAGTACTTGTCACAATTGTGCACCAGCCAAACTAGTGAAAAGAAACTGTGTTAAAAAGTTAAAATAAACACAAACTCGCAGAGCAAAAGGGAGACACCACATCCAATCGGGTTTCCGGTTCCTGATTGCATCGCTGCCGGCGGCTAGTTTGTATCCTCTGACACTTGCTTCACCTCACTTTTGTTCTTGGTCTTAATATTAGTGTATTTTACTATCGTTACCTATCACTGTCGTTGCCGAATTATTTATAACTTTATATTCTAAACCTATATTAATTGAAACGTAACGCCGCTAGCATAGTATTAGCGTGTTAGCTTGCCTTCTGTTTACACTGTGGAATATCATCTCCCCCTATTTGTCTTGTGTGCTAACCGTTTCTCTTTTGAAAAGCGTATATACTAAGACTCATCAAGCAACCTTGGTAAGTTAGGATTGCACTTCATACCCGGTGAGTCATGGCTTCTATTCCTATTGTTGTTACTTACACCTCATGTCATATGTTTAGCTTAGCCTTCTCTGTAAGCGGCGAGGGTTTTACATGCGATAAATGCAGGGAAGTAGTTAGGCTGACGGAGAAGATCGTAGAATTAGAGTCTCGCATCCAATCTTTATTTGATAGTATTTTTATAGTAAGAGTGTTAGGACCGTAGAAAACATTTTGGATGCGAGCAATGTTAGCGCACACAGCTCGGTTCCGGTTGAAAATTTTGTGACCGTGAGACGCCATAGTCGCAAGACAAAACATCACTCAACCATTCCGATTACAGTCTCGAACAGGTTTGCCCCGCTCAGTGACGCACCGACTGAGAAACCTGCTGATAGTGCCCTAGTGATAGGTGATTCTATTGTCCGGAACGTTAACATAGAGGCACCAGCCACCATAGTCAAATGTTTACCGGGAGCCAGAGCGCCTGACATCAAGTCAAATTTAAATGTGCTGGCTAAGGCTAATCGTAAATTCAGTAAGATTGTTATTCACGTCGGCACAAATGATGTTAGACTCCGGCAATCGGAGATCACTAAAGAGGTGTGTGAGCTCGCAAGCACGATGTCAGACACTGTAATATTCTGGCCCCCTCACTGCTTACCGTGGTGATGAGATTTATAGCAGATTATCATCACTAAATGCCTGGTTGTCTGAGTGGTGCCTGCAGAATAATATAGATTTTATAAATAACTGGAAGAGTTTTGAGGGCAGACCTGACCTGTTGAAACGAGATGGTCTCCATCCCTCCTGGGATGGGGTTTCCCTCCTCTCTAGAAATTTGGCACACAGTCTTAATAGTGCTAAAGGCTGACTACCTGGGGCCCAGGTCAGGAAGGAGACAGAATGGCTTAACCAACTGTCTGCTTGCCGTCTCACGTTACAGAATACACAAAATATACAACATGTAATAATCCCTTCTCACAAACAACATAAAATAGAGACTGTGTCTGTCCCCCGGATTAGCAAACATAAGATAATGCGTAAACCTCTTGAAAGTAATTTAATAAGCGTTAAAACAAATCAAACATGAACAAAATACAGATAATCAACTGTTACGACTCGGATTGCTTAATATTAGATCTCTCTCGAATAAAGCACTTTTTGTTAACGATATGATAACCGATCATAAAATAGACATGCTGTGTTTGACAGAAACATGGCTAAAGCCAGATGATTATATTACTCTAAATGAATCCGTTCCCCAAGATTATTACTATAAACACGAGCCTCGTCTAAAAAGGCAGAGGGGGAGGTGTTGCTGCACTTCACAATAATTATTTTATCACCTCTCAGAAGTCTAATTTGAAATACAATTCTTTTGAAGTCATGGTACTTCACGTATCATGTCATGGACTGCAAGGAAGACAATGCGGGAGAACCCAATTGCAGCAGGACTCAGGGATGACGGGGTTAACAGATACTTTATTGTACAGAAAACAGGAACAAAGCAAAAACCCACAGTGGGGAAAACAATACTGAAATAACTTAAACAGAACTCAAAGACACAGACTCAATAAACTAAGAAAACAAACACTTGGAACGAACACTAAACTAACACTTACTAGACAAGGGAAACAGGAACAAGGCAAGACGAGGGCATGACTATCGTTCAAACAAACGAGGGACATCATACAGCTTACAATGAACGAGCACAGGACAATGAACACGAGGATGTCTTAAAGGGTGACAAACACAGGATCATTAACGAGGAACAGGTGCTGGGGATTAAGCACTAAGGAAAGGCTGACGGGGAACGAGATGGCGGGAACAATGACGCAGACCGGAGAGAGAGAGAGTATGGCCAAATAGGTGCCAAAATAGTCTCTCTCCCACCACATAACTAAAGGCTATGCCATGGCTCCACAGCAAAACAAGAATAAAACATGACATGATAGTGGAACCATGACATATCAACACCTAATACTAAGGACAAAACATTTTTAAAATGTATTATAGCTATTGTATATAGGCCTCCAGGGCACCACACAGATTTTATTAAAGAATTTGGTGGGTTCTTATCAGAACTAGTACTGGCCGCAGATAGAGTCGTTGTCGTTGGCGACTTTAACATTCATGTAGATAATGATACAGATGCTTTGGGAATGGCTTTCCAAGACACTCTTAACTCCATGGGCCTTAGTCAACATGTGTCAGGACCCACTCACCTTCGTTATCATACTTTAGATTTAATACTATCTTACGGTATAAATGTGGACGATGTTAAAATCGTTCAGCAGAGTGAAGACATTTCGGATCATTATCTGATATTATGTTTGCTTCACTGGCCTACGGCTGCAAATCAAACTCCTTGTTACAAATATGGTAGAACGATTACTACAACTACCAAAGATGTGTTTCTCGACAATCTGCCTGAATTGTCTCAAATATCTAGCATGAGAAAAAACGTTGACGATCTTGACATTACTATTGAAAATTTTAACTCTACCTTCTCGGAAACATTAGACACAGTTGCTCCTCTGCGTTTAAAAAAGATAAAAAATTGCAGCCCAACACCGTGGTATAATGAACACACTCAGGCTATAAAGAAAGCGTCCCGTAAAATGGAGCGGAACTTTAAGAAAACTAATTTAGAGGTATTTCGTATAGCATGGAAGGATAGTACTCGAAAATACAGGAATGCCATAAAAACGTCTAGATCCGCCCACTTTTCATCACTAATAGAAGAAAACCATCACAACCCTAGGTTTTATTTAAACACCGTGGCTAAATTAACAAAAAATAGTCGTCAGCGACTTCAGATTCTGATTATCAGCATAACAGTGATGAATTTATGAACTACTTCACTAGTAAAATCCAAGATATTAGAGAAAAAATTATAACAATGCAACCAGAAGTGAAACCCGCTGAACAAATTAACTACAGCACCCCTAAGGAGAAATTGCAATTATTTTCTACAGTAGATCATGATGAACTCTCTAAAATCATTAGATCATCAAAATCAACAACATGCGTGCTAGACCCTATACCTACAAAACTACTGAAAGAAATGCTCCCGGAAATTATAGATCCTCTTCTTAGTATTATTAACTCATCTCTGACATTAGGACATGTGCCTAAAGCACTTAAGGTGGCTGTTATAAGGCCCCCTTATCAAAAAACCCAAACTCGACCCAAGAGAACGTCTCGGTTACGTATGTAACCTCGGTTCCCTGATGGAGGGAACGAGACGTTGTGTTGAGAGACGACTTGGGTTTGATCTTGTGAACCTATCATCTCCGAGAGGAATTTCTAAACGCCAATAGGATTGGCGAATGGCCCGCCCACGCCAGTCTCCGCCCCGTGCATACGGGTATAAAAGGAAGATGGCGGCGGTCATTCACTTACCTTTGTGCTGAGGAACCTGAGAGAGAGTTTCTCGGTCACTGCAGCGGGTCGGCGCAGTGATGTGGCATGAAGACACAACGTCTCGTTCCCTCCATCAGGGAACCGAGGTTACATACGTAACCGAGACGTTCCCCTTCAGTCGGTCTCTCGACGTTGTGTTGAGAGACGACTGGGGAAGTATCTACACATGCCACGGCACTACGCCGCATTACGATCTCCAGCGGAGCGACAGTGACCGGACTAGCGAGTCAACTGAGCGCTATCGCGAGATGTAATCTTCCAGTGGATTCAGTATCAGACATACTAAGAAGCTTCTACTGACGGTCATCACGGAAGGTGGCGTTACCCCTGTAACGAGGTCCCTTCCGGGCCGCACTGGGAAAAACACTACTCTCTCATGAAGAGTGTGTTGCGGAGCCCACATCCTACCACGTGGGGAGGTACATGTGGAGGTATAAGGCATGGTCTTCCCATGGGGAGAGCGCATGCAGGAAAATGGTTCACAGCACGTTGGTACAGGGGAGTCACTACGTATGGGGCACTAGTGTATAGGGGTCCGCCTGAACTCTACCAGTACTGGACTTGGTTCCAACAGATTGCTCCGCCTGATCTGTTACCAAATGCCATGCTTAATGATGGATGGAAGCCTATACTTCACCCTAAGGGGGGAATAGTAGGGATGCTGATAGCGCACGCTACTCACCTGAAGAGGGGTGACGTCCAGGCCAGATGCCGGCCCCTATCCTTGCCGGACGCGGGCTGACACCTGTTCCACTCAGAGGTTGCAAAACCTCATGAGGGTACTGGGCGTAGCCCAACCCGCAGCACTGCACATGTCTGCCAGAGTGGCGCCCTTGGTCAATGTCCACGAGGAGGCCACACTCCGTGAGGAGTGGGCTCTCACTACAAGTAGGCATTGACCGGAGGATTGGTACGCCAAATGGCATTCGCAATCCAGCGCGCCAACTGTTTGGAGACAGTCCTCCCCTGGGGCTGTCTCTGGAACAGACAACAGCTGCTAAGAGCTCTAAGGGCTCTGTGTGCGGTCATGAAACAACGCGGTATGCGCGTAGGACACAGCACGTAGAGGTTGGGTCTTTGTCCTGGAGGGGAGCGCCTGCAGGCTCACCATCTGACGGAATAGTGATGGGAACCTTGGGCACGTAACTAGGCCTGGGTCTCAGGATCACGTGAGAGTTACCAGGGCCAATTCTAGGCACCCCGAGGACACGGAAGCCTGGAGGTTCCCCATCCTCTTGATGGAGCGAGCGCCGTCAGGAGCGCAGTCTTCATCGTACCCGAGGAAGAGAGGCTTCTCCGAGGGGCTCGAACGCTCAAGAGGGTGTGCGAGGTGGATTTACCCTTTTCGCACCTAGAGGAACCTAGTGACCAGGTCGAGCTGACCGAGAAACTTACCCTCCACATGATCGTGCTGAGCGGCTAAGCGGCTACACACACTTCAATGTGGACGAGGAGAGGTTACTCTCTAGTCTCTGTTGTAAAAATTTCAACACTAACCTGATCGGCAACTCCGTAGGTTCTCTCCTTGGGAGGAACACCAGGATGAGAAGAGACGCCACTCGTAAGCCATAAGCTGCATGGCGGGGGCTCTAGCCAGCCGGATGGTCTTATGGACCGTCGGCGGCAAGCCGCTCAAACTCTCCTCGTCCCGTCCAAGGACCAGGCATGGAGGATCCAGAGGCCTGAAAGGGGGCCACACCGTGCCCTTCCCCTGCGAGAGATCGCCAGGGGAATCGGTCAGGGGGGGCTGACATCAGACCATCAGGTCTGGGAACCAAGTCTGGTTGGGCCAGGACGGCGCAACTCGCAGGACTTGGTGCTGCTCTCCCTGACCCTGCACAAGTCTGTGCAGGGAGGCTCACTGGGGGGAGGTCTCCTCTTGTCCCGCGGTCAGCTGTGCGCTAGGGCCCAAGCAAGGATGGGTGGGGTTCAGGCAGAGTCCTGCCGAACCGCTCCCATCAAGCCGAACTGCGCGGAGATGGAGTCGCCATTCTCCACAGGGAGTTCCCTGCCGAGAGAGCGCATAGGCTGTCCGGTACAGGTTCTCCAGCATGAATGTGCTTGCAGAGACTTGTTGACTCCATAGGGGGAGGCGTCGGGTGGGTTGCGACTTTTGCCGTGAGCGTGTGCCGCCCTCGATTGAGTACGCCACGGCAAAATGTGCTGTCCGACCGGACTAGCACAAAAGTCCTGCACTAGGGGCAACAGCCTCAGTGCCAGAGGACAGTCTACAACTCCAGGCACTATGTGCCGTCACAGTTGGGACCCGTCCAGTCCGCTACTGCGTGCCCGTTGCACACTGCCCCTCATCCCTTCAGGGAGGCGTCAGCCGTACCACAACGCGCCTCAACCTGCCCAAGCAGAACTCCTGCTCGGAAGGGTCAAATCTGACCAGGAATGAGGGTGCACCGGCTAAGGCGTACCGTCATCCGCCTAGCGTCGGGGTGCCACGCCGTTCCCGGAACCCGACTCTGAGGCCAGTGCTGAAGCGGTCACATGGACATCCACCCGAGCGGGATACCCCTGCCGAGGATGTCACATGCCCCAGGAGCCTCCGAAGTGTTTCGGTAGGACCTGGACCCTACCTGATCCGTGCCAGGTAGTGCAGCACTGACTGTGCGCGTTCGCAGTGAGCCGCTGATATCCAGACAGAGTCTAGTTCCATACCGAGAGAAGAGGTGCTCAGCGTTAGGGTGAGCAGGCTCTTCTCCCAGTTGACCTGAGGCCCGAGACGGTCTAGGTGCCGAAGCACGAGGTCCCTCGTGCTTCGGCCTTTGCGGAGAGTCTTTGCGGAGAGTCTTTCCAGAGTCAGATATCCTTCTGTGCTGGTATCATGTTATGCAAGTATGTATATCCATTCCATACATGCATGCACTTACACACAGACACACGCGCACGAACCGAATAATGTAATAGATGTATCTGTTTTCAGGCTGTTGTCCGTTGGCTTTCAAAACAGACTCTGGAGTTAGTGGATTATCAAATACTGATGTCAGGACAGAAATTGTTTCTTTCATCAGAAAGATGAAGCTTTGTACAACAGCATGTAAAATGATCTATTCCCTTTCGTTTTCTTGTGCCCTATTATACTTAGATGTGTATTTTTATTTTAGGGAAAATTGTTTAATTTAACATTAAATTACTTATGATTTTTTAATATTCGAATATAGGAACTTGACTTTAAGTCAACAGCTGAACAATTCCTCAAGAGGTTTGAAGATATCCCAGCTCTTTGCTCATACTTCAAGGATCACTGGCTGGAAATAGGAAACATGTGGTCTGACTTTGGTCGATGCTACAACCATGCGGATTCTGATACAAACAATCTTGTTGAAAGGTATTATTTAACTTCATCATGAATTAACAATGCAAAGTTTAGTAATAGAGTCACAAGTGTTTGGAATTTAAAAAAGATCAAGGTCACAGAATCACACTAAAACATATTTTGTTTTCCTTTCCTTGTCAAAGTAGATTTTTCCATCGCCTTAAATATCAGTTTTTGGGTGGCATTAGGAACCGTAGGCTGGATGATCTTATAAAAATTCTCCTCAAGAAGACAGATGGATACTTCCAGGCCATTCAAGATTTGCAGGCAGTTGGAAGAATGAACAATGTTTCTTTGAAGTCAGGACAAATACTTCAGTCAGCATCACGATTGATAGAGAAAGGTTGGCAGAATAACATTAATCTTGTATCCAACGACATGTACCTCCTTTATGAAGTTACAGAACAAACCACTGGTCTTACCTACAAAGTTTGTCCATCTGAAAGTTTTTGTAGCTGCCCAATGGGAAACAGAGGACATCGATGTAAACACCTTGTACTTACTGATTTGCTGAGTGAACATGATTCTCAGAAGTTCCCTGCTTTGGATTTTCAAATGAATGCACATGCTAGTGTAATTAAGCAAAATAAACTTTACTCAGTTCTGTGCTTTGACACTAAAGAGGTGGATGTTAAAAGTTTATGCAACGAGAAAATTTACCACACTTCTGCAACAACACTTCAGTGTACCTGTTGTACATACTCGCACCATGAGAAATGTGCTTGCCTTCTCCTGGCATGTGAATTATTTGATATCACGTTAAAAACAGCTGCTACTATAGATCAGGACACATCACAGCAAGTCAACATGGACACTGCTGCAAACCCCTCAAAAACAGAAATTCAGATGTTAAATGAAATACTGGAGACTGTGCAAAAATGGCAGTCAATTCCCCAGCGCATTTGCCACCAAATAAAAGAATTACACGACACTGTAACAAATGGCTGCAAGACTGGACCTACATGTACAGAAATAAATGTGGATTTGACCAGGAAGATAAGACCATTGTTTCCACACAGGGCAAAAAACATGAAACGGAGATATGGAAAGAATTTTAAAAGGCTAAATACTAAAGCTGAATACAAAAATTGAATGCAAAAATGATAGACATCCAAGATTTTGTAACAGAATGTAACATGTTTATTTTGTAATAACTTTACATAAAAGCAATGAAAATAAAGAGACTACTGTTTAGGTCTATTGTTGAAAAGTTTTTCATACATTTATGTATATATGTACTTGTTTAATACTATTGATCTGGTAATGCCATCTCTACATTTAAATTAAGCTGCATAACCATGTGACATTTAACAACAGTTCACAGTCTGAATTTGTGTTATAAAATCAATGCACATCTAATTAAACTGACTGATTAAAAACGAGATGACAACATCTACAACTTGTGGTCCAAATTAATGGGTTATCAGACTAAAAGGTGATTCCTCTCCCAGTCTTTCCCTAAGCAAGCACTGGAGAGTGCGCAGTGTATTCCTATTTAGGGTGAATGGATAGATTTGTAAGTAGTAAGTATAAAAATTTCATCCTTGTATGTGGAAATCAACTTACTTTGCAACCTCTGCCTCAGCACCTGGAATACTTGTACTCATATCTAGGGTGAGCAAGCATTGCCCCAAGCTCCTGGGCTAAGTCTGTGGCCTCCCCTTCACTGAGGGCAGAGAATATGCTAACTTTAGTCTTTGTTTTTTTTGGTCGTTGTTCTCTAAGCTCCTCTGGGAGATCCTCTTTACGAACCTTTTGATAAACCAATGTGTTAGTATGAAGTACAAATTATTTGTTGTAATTAAAATCAGATCAAATGAATGTACAAACCCTAATCAGACTTCTTACATGTTGTTTGACATGTTTTCTGCAGTGATCCTTCTTTTTAATTCATCTTGAGTGATTGTGTATTTTCTTTTGGTGCCTGGCACTGACAGCCTTCCCAACACTGTATAGTTTCCTCCCTGAAGTGAATTAGACTCGTCTCTTTCATGATGTCTTTTTCCTTTCTCTTTATTTTCTTTTACTTTCTCATTTGCTATGCTTTCCTCTTGCCTTCTCTGTTCACTTTTGTTTTCCTCAGCGTCTTTCCCTCTCTCAAAAATGTTTTGCTGCTCTTCACTTTCCTCTTCTTCTGCTTTGATTTCCTCTGGTTCTCCTCCCTCTGCTGCACATGCAAAACTCAGATCAATCAGGTAATCATCAGTATTACAATTTTTTACAATAAATGTATCAGTTTCATACCATCTACCACATCAACACAACCAAGTTATGCTTGTGTACCATAAACTACCAAAACTATTTAAAGTAATTTGTAAGAAAATACTATTTTACCATTTTAATTGATTAAAATTAATTTGGATTAGAATTTGAATGATTATATCAGGATTTTGCAATGTTCTCCAAAAATAAGTATAACACCTTCTAGACAACTTTGCATTTTGTCCCTGATCTGTGCACGCTTTGAAAATGCATCGGCCAGTGTAAACCAGGATGTACAGTCAAGCTCATTGATTAGTTCTTTGGGAGGATCCTACAGGTAAGAAAGGAAACATAAATGTGTTACATTTTCTTTTGTGATATGAAAATATATGTGAAAAATATCGCCCAAGTGCCAACCAGCATCTAGAAAAAAAATACTTTCAAAACTTACATTCAGAAAGTGCTCTGCATAGAGTAGGACAAATAGGCCACATTCAGAGCTGTTTCCCTGCTGTTCAGGTACCTGTACTTTGAGGGCTGGCATAGAATCCGCAGAATATATCCGAGGCTTTTGTTTTGTGTTTTTCCACATTTCTGTTAAGTAACTGAAAAAAATACTTTATTAAATCGACACCTTAGTTGTAAAGCTTTATTATGTTTACCATAGAGGGTATATATATAAGTAGATATATACAACAATATACAACAGAACCAACCTTCGAATATTTTGGAACACCTCCATGCTATCACTCACTTCTACTGGCCTGGAGTCTAACATTAAAATGCAAGGCCTAAAAGTAAAACGCAACTGATCAAAGACTAAGAACTCTTAGATTCACAACACAAATGTGAGATAAATTCATTGTAGGGGCAACAGCACATAATTGAACTACACAAATATAACTACGGGTTAAATTACCCATACGTAATAAACATTTACCTCTTTCTTTGTACCAGTTTTCGCCCCCTTTTGATGTATTCCACTTCTTCATTCCCAGGGAAGCACACAATCATCTCCAGTGATGGAGTCTCCAGTGATTTCTAAAAAAACAAAACATTTATAGACAATATAAATAACATAGGTTTCTATAATTACCTATGTGCTATATACAGTAAGAGGCACAGTCATTTCTTCAACTATTTTCATAATTTCATTTCCACATTTAGAGTAAAAGTACATTCAATTAGTCGTTGGTGTGATTTAACAATCATCTTCAACTTTTTTCTGAATGTGTTGTAATGTAAAATGATCATTTTTGTTTCATTCTGTAAACTACTCCCATATTTCTTTTTTACTTGCATTTATTTGCAGAACATGTAATGTATACTCATATTCATATAAAAACAATTGTAATTTAAGGAAAGTAAAACCATGGAAAAATTAAGAGACGTCTTGACTTTTCCCTATAATCAGCATTTCCAATTTCTACATGTTTTCAAATCTTGAATACTGTAAAGTCAAAATACATTACATCTTGTTATGTTGACAGTTTAGTCCAGTTTCAAATTGTCTGCAAAATAATCAAAAACTTTATGCTTTTGGAATTTGGATGAAATGTTGGTAGTAAAATGAAAAATAGTTGAAAAGTTTACCCATACATACCTACAAATAGTCAATTATATTATATCTAAATTATAGAAACAATATAAAATTGATTTACTAATGAAATCTTGCGATAAAAAATGAAAAATAACCACTAAAATAGTTCTCACCCAAGGACATTTTCAACTATCAAAAGATAGTCCTTGCGAAAAATGTCCTCATGTTTTGTCCATCTGATGACATCTGTGTATCCACTACAATCGCAAAGATGACATAGTAAAAATGGTTAAGCATGTGTTTAAAATTCAAATTTTTAAATGCAATTTAAAATATACTTTTGAGAGAACATGGCTTCTTTAAATCCCATTCTATAGAGCAAGTCTATAGAACATGTACAAACGCATAAAGAGAAACTGGCTGTGTTAATAATTTTTTATTTTATCTAATGATCCCTTTGTCTTCCGTAACGTGAGTGAATCCTACCTAGTTTTTAGCTTTGTGTAAAAGTGCACTGGGTAGATCAAAGATTTCCGTCTTATATTTGGTCCCAATTCTTCATGAACAGATCTAGAAGTTTGTAAAAATTAGAAAAGAGATTGATAAGACTATTATGATGTGCAGTTTTTAGATACATCAGCAAAATTACCTCAACTGAATGTCCATAACAATGTCATCAAGCCACATTCCATCGTTCAATGTAACCAATGATTCTTCTGTTAATGAGGGCACACCGAAGACCCTCAAAGGAAAAATACAAAACCACACACTATTAGTGCAGCAGTTTATGGTTTAATAAATGAAGACAATATTTCATTTAATGTTTACCCTTTTTTCTCCTCCATTGTTAGTCGACCTGGTGATTCTTATGAATAAATAAAAAGGTGTTAGCGCTTGCAATAAAGAAATACTGTGAACAACTGTTGTTTATATAACAACACAGGCATATAATGACCCTGGATCGACACATGACCCTGGATCAACACAGGCATATGAAGACCCTGGATCAACACAGAAATATGATGACCCTGGATCAACACAGAAATATGTTGACCCTGGATCAACACAGAAATATGTTGACCCTGGATCAACACAGAACCCTGGATCAACACAGAAATATGATGATGACCTGGATCAACACAGAAATATGATGACCCTAGATGAACACAAGCATATGATAGTTCACTGCTTTTATTTAGAATCCATTGATCAATTACTGTTTATATTACGAACCTAAGTGAAAGATGACTCGGAATCGACACAATGTTGTCCCCAGATCAGCAAAAGATATTTTATTGTTTCAATTATCATCGATCCAACTCTATCAGTGAAGATTTGTAAAAAAAATATCGTCTTCCACATGAACAAATAAAAACGTGCAACATAGATCCGGTGACACGATCGCGGGGAAATAACTCCCGGACTGTGCGGCTAAACAGTTGCGGGTTCGGATGCCGATTTACATCTTATAAGGGCATTTAGCTAGTGTTGGCGTTACTTGTTAATCCATCGTGAAATTGAGATGCGATAGAAAATTGTTTGGATGATTAACAGGACGATATGGCAGTCTAAGCGATTGCTAGCGTCAGTACACAAACCATAATAAAACTATAAAACAATAAGGAACCTTATGCTGAGCAGGGGCGCATTTAAAATGCAATAAGTTATAAACTTACCTTGCCTGCACCAAACGAATGTGGAGCGTTGTGTCTTGTGTAAGGCGAAAATCAGAAACCGTCGCTGCACGAAAACCGGCGCTCAAACTCAACGAGGTGACGTTGATGATGCTGACTGATTGAACCGTTGGAGGTGAAGGGCCTCCCTTGTTGACCCAGGAACGCGTCGAACTCGGCAAAATCAGGTCGTGCCAGTTGGTAATACCTAGAATTTCAAAATCAGTGCAGGTGGTAGATCATTTTCTTATCTAGCGCCTAAACTTTTGGAATATTCTTCCCTGCACTCTCCGGGAGGCAGACACACTCTGTCAGTTTAAATCTAGACTAAAGACGCATCTTTTTAATCTTGCATACACTACACTTCCATAATACTAATCCTCAGAGGATTTAAGCTGCATTATTTAGATCAACCGGAACCAGGAACACATCCAACAACAAATGATGTACCTGTTGCATCAAAGAGTGCAGAACAGTACTCTACTCTCAGCCAGTCTTGTCTCTTTGTTCCAAGGTTACCGCAGGACCTGACAAGAGCTGAGATGATAGAGCTGGATAAAGGACGCAGCAACTTGACACGATTTTTCTACAACACTTCAAATGCTATTAGATTGTTAATGATAATCTTAAATCTATAATTTACCTTATTAGTAAGTTTATTTATTTTTTATGTAGCCTTGTTGTGCAAGCACTGTTGAGCTTGTGCAGAGACAGCAGCTTTTGCCAGAGGGGAACTGGAATCCCCTGGTTGGGCCTGGGTTCTCCTGAGGTTTTTTTTCTCGATTGGAGTTTTGGGTTCCTCGCCACCGTTTGCATATTGTTTTGCACTATTTGCCTGGCCGGGGGGGCTGCTTTAGAATTTAGAAGTTAGACATAATTAATATTGCATATAAGAATTTATAGTCCGTTTAATATTTGACCTATGGTTCTCTCTCCTTTATCTCAAATGTGTGCTTTCACTGTGCGTGTGTGCGAGTGTGTTTGCGTGTGTGCGTCTATGTCAATGTGTGTAGTGTGTATGCATATTGTGTGTGTGGAGCATTTGTATGTCTGTCTTTTGTTGTTTTCACCTTTTTCTTGTTTTTACAGGTATATGACTTTAGTTGTTTTTCTTGTATTCAATGCGTCTCATGTACAGCTGCTTTGTAACAATGAAAATTGTAAAAAGCGCTATATAAATAAATTTGAGTTGAGTTGAGACACGTCCTACATGCTCGGTGTCCAACAGCGTCCAAAATATCTGGAGACAAATATATCCAAATTTGGATTGACATAATAATGAGTTAACAATCCAAGCATGTTCATTTTTCAACCTTTCCATTTCAGTGATCTACTTTTTCAGTTTTTCTCAATTGCTAAATCACTAAAACCCATTGGCTGAACAAAGTTCTCAGTTGCCTGAACTCATTCAGCTAATTGTGCAGTCTGTTGTCAATACCTTACACCATTTCACATGGTAAAACACAATTTGCAGATCTCACTTAGACTTTTCAGCAAAACTCCAAACACATTTTCATTCTCAAAACACATTCTGCACATTAATACTTGTAAACACAAGTGGCAACAATCAAATACAAATAGCGAACACATGTCATTGATAGAAACACAACACTCAAAATTGATTTACATTTTCTTGCTAAAAATTTTCAAGCTACATTCACAAAACCTCAGACTCTTCTTGCAAAACTAAACTTTCACCTCAAAACAGTTCAATCTGTGCTCATAACTGAATGTGGCGGGTGGAGGAACGACACGTACACCAGATGTAAAAAAAACACACCCGGAGGGGATTTTTATTAAATGAATTAGTGCTCCCGTGGCCGTGGGGTTTGCCCAAGTGTCCGTGACTTCGTGGCTTCGGTCCGGGAGGTGGTGGGGTGTGCTGTGCTCGCAGATGGCGTGACGATCTGGTGTTCCCTCGTGCTGTATCCCGTGTTCCAGTGTGACGTGAACTTGAGTCTTGTCGGTCGTCGGTCGTCGGTCGTCGGTCGTCGTCGCGGTCGTCGTCGTCGGTCGTCGGTCGTCGGTCGTCGGTCGTAGAGCCTGTTGAAAGAACGGGAGAGCACGTTAGGTAACTCATGCTATGGAGTAGCTCACCATGCCTTGGGTTGGTCTGGCTTTTATGCTGCCTCTCATCAATCTCTGACGACGGCAGCTGCGCCTCGTTGCAACCCTCTGTTTCCATGGCGACGCTGATTGCGCTAAGGGAGACTCGTCACACTGAACTATGTTGTCAAATCGTGCCCCGAGTCAATCAAAATTAAAAACACTACGGAACAGTCACTAAACACTACGTAGAAAAATAGAAAACACAATGCTCAGGACATGAAGCTGGAGAAATAAATGTTTATTGTTCACTGTAGGCTAAATGCATGTTGCAAAACCAAGAAAAAACCTGTGCATTGAGCACTTGTACAAAAAGACAAAACAGAAATCTTATGCGTTTGACACTTGTGTACAGTAAGCCCATGTAAAAATAAGTACAAAAATATACAAATAAGTGCATTACTCAGCCACAGCATCATGTCTCCGTACTGGGTCAGGCCACAGGACTTCATCCACATCACAGGCCACATTTTGTCTGGCCAGGCAACGGGGGAAAAAAACCCTGGCATGCCGTATCCAGGCTTGGTATGCCTCCACACCTATGTCACCACAGGCAAGTCCCATGGCTTGCAGGAGATTTACCCTGGTGTAAGGTTGGCGTTCATATACCTTCCACCGCCATGAGGAGAAGAATTCCTCAATGGGGTTTAGGAAAGGGGAGTACGGTGGAAGGCAAAGATTTATAAAACCTTGGTTCATATTGAGCCACTCTCTAACCTGGAGGGCTCGGTGAAAATTCACAATGTCCCAAACAACAACATAGATGGGATGCTCATCCTGCTGCCCTAACAGAGCATCTCGCATGATTGAGGAAAATGAGGAGCTGGTGAGTGTTGTAGGGCCCCAGGTTGGCATGATGGTGGACAACCCCCATGATTGCTGATGGCAGCACATAATGTGACATTGCCACCACGCTGCCCAGGAACACCAACAATCGCCCGATGGCCAATCACATTACGGCCTCCCTTCTCTTTTGGTGAGATTAAACCCAGCTTCATCCATGTACATGTATTCATGGGGTCTTTACATTGCATCCAGTTGAAAAACCCTCCGTAGAAATAGATATAGTTTTGTAAGTGATACGGATAAAGTGATTTAGGCCACTACAGTACAGTTTTTGCCCGTTGCTTGAACACATTTTGCAAAATTTCGCTCATTGTGCCAAAACTCTACACACAAGTAAACATGACACAACACTGGGAAATATACCATTCACATCTGTGTCAAATTGAAACTCTACTATCAAAACCTAACATTCCTTTGTCAAAATGTAACTCTGATGACAAAATGGCACATACTTGCATCATATGCATACACTTTCAGATCGGGGAACACACTAGTCTACTTTATATAAAACACTGCAGTCTTTGATTTTCACTGTTTATTCAGAAGGCATATTTTCAGGAGGCACATTTTCAAACAAGCAAAAAAGCAAATAGGCCTACTCAATATTGTACATTGCAGCACTGTACATTGCAGTAACATGAATTCAGATAAAGCAACAAAAAAAAAAATAATAATAGAAAAAACACTATACTGAAAACACAGAAAATCATGGCAATTGTGCATACGTGGGCTCAGGGATCCCGCCGTCTGTTGGGGTCTGGCCACAGGACCTTATCGACATCGCAAGCAATGTCTTCTCACGCTAGGCACCGGGGAAAATATCCCCTTGCATGTCGAAACCATCCATGGATTGCTGTCACCTAAATGTCGCCGCAGGCCTGTTCCATTGCCTGCAGAAGAGGCATTTGGGCGGCGGTCATATACACGCCATCTCCAAGCCGAAAATAATTTCTCTATAGGGTTTAAAAATGGCGAGTAAGGGGGCAAGTATACCACTTCAAATTGATTGTGGTTGGTGAACCAGGCCTGGACCAGAGCAGCCCGATAGAAACTGACATTATCCCATACCACCACAAACCTGGGCTGATCTGGTCTGTTCTGTACAACTATATTATGGAAAGCATCTAGAAATGTGAGTATATGTTGGCTATTGTATGGACCTAGTTTTGCATGATGATGCAGAAGCCCTTGAAGGCTTATGGCGGCACACAATGTGATATTTCCCCCGCGCTGCCCCTGGACGTGCACAATTGCCCTTTGGCCAATTACATTACGACCCCGTCGTCTTGTTTTGCTCAGGTCGAATCCAGCTTCATCGATGTAATTAAATTTATGAGGCTTTACAGCTCCATCCATGTCAAAGATGTTCTGCAACAACAAAAAATACATAGCATGGATGGCTGGCATTACTCAAAACACAGAGTAACTACAGTACTACATATGCAGAACCCCTCCACACACCCCCAACCCAACACACAAACACACAGGTACCTGTGTCCCTCTCTGCGTGCATCTATGTGGTACTGATACAATGGTACATATTTAGCTTTACTGTACTGGATGACAAAAAGCTTCAAGTTTTGTGACATTTGTCTAAGCATGTGTCTATTGTGTTCAAGCAATGGGCAAAAACTGTAACATCAATGGGCAGTTTATTAACTTTTACCTCCCTCCATATTCTCCTTTCCTGAATCCGATTGATGAGTGTTTCTTTTCTTGGAGATGAAAAGTATATGATAGACAACCCTACACCAGAGTAAATCTGCTGCAAACCATGGATTTAGCCTGTGGTGGTGATATAGGTGAGGAATCAAGTCAGGGATGGATATGGCACACCAGACGCTGCTTCCCCCGTTGCCTCAGGAGGGACAATATTGCTTGTGATGTCCACGAAGTGCTCTGACCTGACCCTGCCCAAAGACAAGAAGAAGCACATTGATTACATGTTTACTCCTTTGATTTTTGTCCCTTTTTCCGTATTGTATACTGTAGTAAAGTGCATTGTAGGCTGTATACTGTACAATGAACAAATTGTATGGCCCTGAACATTGTGCTTTCCATTTGCTAACAGTACTGACTGCTCAATAGATTTTGACTGGTTGCAGGTTCATATCAACAAAGAACAAGAATTACAGTATCACAGAGACAAAGGACAAGTTTGTAAGATGCAGGGTACAATACTGTAAAAAGAGGGGTACAAGGAGGAGGAAGAACAAAAAATAATTGTTAAGAGCAAAGCAGAGTAGTAATTTCTGATCAATTTTGAGCTACTATGATAGAACATGTTTTCAATCATCAAAAGACAATGATGAAAAAATATGAAATTTGTTTTGAGATTAAAAAGCAAGCAAGGTTTCAGAAAATGTGTTTTAGCAATCGAGAAAAACTGTAACATGACAACATTTGTTACAAGTCCTACCCATACCAAGGTCATATCTTGGATGTAGTTTTATGCATAGTCTACCAATACGTAATTCAGATTTTATTTTAACTTAATTAATTTCAGTGAGACAGGGTATGCATACACTCTTAAAATTAAAGGTGCTTCACAATGCCATAGAATAATTATTTTTGTCTAAATGGTTCCATGAAGAATCTTTAACATCCAAAGAACCTTTGGGTTCTTCAGATTGTAAAAAAGGTAAAACCGATGGTTCTCTAAAGAACCTTTGACTGAGAGTCCAAGGGAGGGAGCACAAGTGTCCAAGGGAGGTAGCACAAGTGTCCAAGGGGGAGCACAAGAGTCCAAGGGAGGGAGCACAATTGTCCAAGGGGGGTCCAAACAAAGACGAGGCTGGCTGCACCGGATTGGAATGCCAGCTGCACCGGAACTGAGAGTTGACTGGAAAGGACTTGGTGCCAGCGCTTCTGAACCAGACTGGGACTAGATACAGGCGCTGCGGCCGGACTGGATGCCGGCTCTGCTGGACCGGACTGGATGCCGGTGGACACCGACTGGATGCAGGCGGACATGGACTGAATTGCGGCTGGACTGCATGCCCGCGGCCTCGACCCTGGAGAGTGTAGCGATTTTAGTTGTATGTTAAAATAAGGATGAGTTTAGTAGCTCACCAAATGTGATTCTCTTCCAGATCTTTCAAGATCACATTCATGAAATGAGTTATTTAAAACATCAATTTCAGTCAAGGAATTAGTTTAGCTCAAAGGAAAATATGTATAATAATCGTTATTATATGTACATATTTTACGGTGTCTGATTTGTAATATAAAGTATAACAATATTTGTATGCATTCGTCCAGCGATTGCATCAATGATATTATAAACTTTACATTATCTCATGGCCAAAAGTAACGTTACTTTCTCAAACAGGATTTAGAGCAAAGGTAGCCTAGATCGAAACACAGTTTAAGTGACCAAGTTTGTGAGCGTGAGCACAGAAAACCCATCACAAATGAATATATGTCTGTTTATTAAAACACTACTCTACATGGTAAACATAATGATGACTAGCAAATACATGAAACACATATGCGCTAGGGAGTGAGTGAGAGAGAGAGAGTGAGAGTGAGAGAGAGATTTTACACACCTTTATTATCTATATTTACACATCCACTACATCACATCAAGATTTAAAATAAATGCTTTAAAACCCTACATAATGTCATATTTCATTACAAATTTTTTTTAAAAATTTTTAAAAAAAAATACCAAAGAAATTGTTAAATTAAATTAATGAATCATTTTACAACAGAATTTCCAAACCCTCATTCTCATCAACAATACACAAAACTTCATCAATGCCCCACATTTCTTTAAAAATCAATACATTATTTGTCAATTTATAAAAGGCAAATTCTGCTCTAATTCTTACTGTTATTAGGCCTTTAAATATTACTTCAGGGTCCACAATAGTTTCACCTCTTAATTTTCTTTTTCTTGTTAGCCATATTGCTAACTTTGCTTCACCCACTATAAAATTTACTAAGAAATATTTTTCCTCCTTCCAGCAGCATATTTGGGTCCAAATATAAAATTGACCATACTAAAGACCTCCCCCAGTCTCCCAACCAAATCTTCTAATATGAAAAATAATCATCTTAATCTGAAACAGTACAAAAACATATGGCATCCCAAGATATTGCTGAACTGAAACACTTTTGTAAAGAGGAATGGTCCAAAATTTCTCCTGACCGTTGTGCAGGTCTGATCTGCAACTATAGGAAACGTTTGGTTGAGGTTATTGCTGCCAAAGGAGGGTCAACCAGTTATTAAACCCAAAGGTTCACATACTTTTTCCACCCTGCACTATGAATGTTTACATGTTGTGTTCAATAAAAACGTATAATGTTTGTGCGGTATTAGTTTAAGCAGACTGTGTTTCTCTTATTGTTGTGAGATGAAGATCAGAACACATTTTATGACCAATTTATGAAGAAATCCAAGTAAGCCCAAAGGGTTCACATACTTTTTCTTTCAACTGTATATTTTCCTTTATTTGACAGAGCAGAGGTTCAATTGCCAAAGTATATAGCTGTCCTGACAAAGGACATCCTTGTCTAATACCTCTATTTATTAAGACTGGTTGACTTAGTCCACCTCCCACTTTTAACATTGCTGATGCCCCCGTATACAAGAGTTTTATTGCAGACAGAAAAAAACTCCCCAATTCGAAAAGCCTTTATGTTGTGTTCAGACCAAACGCGAATGGCGCGTCAAGCGCGAGTGATTTACATGTTAAGTCAATGCAAAGACGCGATAGACCTACTTGCGGCGCGAATTGCACGAATGACGCGAATTGCGCGATTCGCGCAAGTTGAAAAATCTGAACTTTGGCGAAAATTCGCGCCGCGTTAACCAATCAGGAGCTTGCTCTAGTAGTGAGGTTATTAGACGACGTAGGCAGAAATCCGAAACTGGAGGACAAAATGGAGGACAAATTGATCGTTTCTGTTTGTGGACAACCGGAGCTGTATGAGCTTTTTCTTACTTTTATTGGAACAAGAATAAAAAGGATCTTGTTTGAAAGAAAGTGAGTGAGGAGGTCGGATAATCTGGTAAATTGTAAAAACGCTCTTTACTCAATTTGAGCTATATATATATATATATATATATACACACACACACACACACACGAGTTTACGCCGTTTTTCAGCCTTCCATAGCACATAAAGCGCAGCTACCCTCTCAACAAAAAACATGTCCGCCATTTCGAAATGAGACTGGAGCCGCCTGCCAGAAGCCCCTCCATGACGCCGCGAATGAAGCGAATTTGACGCGCGAATGAAGCGAATTTGACCGCGAATGAAGCTGAGTAAACTCAAAATGTTCAAGCGTCCAACTACACGCGAATAGCGCGATTCATTCGCGTTTGGTCTGAACACAACATTAGAGTATTAAACAAATAACAATGATCTACTCTATCAAAAGCCTTCTCTTGATCAATTAATAAAATCCCAATATCTTGATTGGCCATATATGCAAGTTCAATTTCATCTCTTAAAAGAAAAAGGTTATCCATAATAGTTATTTTTGGTACACAATAAGTCTGATTTTCTTGTATCAAAAAACTAAGATATTTTTTCAGACGATTTGAGAAAATCTTTGCAAGAATTTTATAGTCTGTAAACAACAGAGCAATGAGTCTCCAATGTTTTAAAAGACCTAGATCCCCTTTTTTGGGTAGCAATGAAAGTACAGCCTGTAACATACACACACACTGAAGACAGACACGATCCAACACCGGGGTTTAGTGAAGCTGATTTACCTAAGACACAGGGCAATGATAAACATCCACAGGAACCGGATAACAAACCCAGGAGAAACACAGAACATCACGGGAAACTAGAATAAACCATAAACTAGGGAGTCAGGGGTTAGTACAACTAGTACAACTAATCTACAATTAGACCTGACACTGACTGGTGGTGTGAGTGGAGGTTAAATGCTGTGTGGGTGATTGAGTGCAGGTGTGACTGATGGGATACAGGTGTGAATGATCAGTGTTGATGAGTGAGTGTCAGTGTTGATGAGTGAGTGCACAGAGTCCTGGGAAGTGTAGTGTAGCCCAGTGACGGAAGCAGGCAGACGGTGAATGTTACACAGCCTTTTTACAACTAGTAGGTAGTCTTCCGTTTTCAAAAGATACTTTATATACCTCCAGCATGTCTTCATTAAGTATCCTCCAAAACTTTCTATAGAATTCTGCAGGGAGCCCATCAACACCAGGGGCTTTACCAAGAGAGAGTTGTTTTACTGCTTCAGACAGTTCCTCCATTTTTATTTTGGAGTCTAACTGCTTTCTCTGTTTGTCATTTAATTTAGGCATATCATTCAATAAAAATTCCATACTTGATGTATCACACTTTTGCAAGCATTCTTATTTCCTTTTGATCAGTTGTCAAAGTTCCGTCTGGGTGTTTTAAGTAAAACATTTGTTTTCTTTCCATTTGTTTTTTTTCCAATTTAAAAAAGAAAGAACTAGGAGCATCCGTATCTCTTAAAGAAGCAAAACGAGCTCTAATTAAAGCTCCCTTTGCATGTTCATGGCGAAGAGTCCCTAAAGCCTTCTTTTTCTTTTCCAACCTTCCCATATTTTCCATGTTATTATTAATTACATTCATTTCAATTTGTTCTATTTCTCTCTCCAATTCACTAATTTTCATTTTTATTGAACTGTTATTGTGAGCAGTATAATTTTTACAAAACAATCTAATTTGGGTTTTCCCCACTTCCCACCATTGCACAATATTATCATAATCATTCGTCCGTTCTTTCCATTTATTCCACAATAATTCAAATTTCTCACAAAAGGTCATATCATACAACAATTCAATATTAAAATGCCAATTAAAGCTACAACTTCTTGATTTCTTTAAACTTAATTGAATTAAAACCAAATTATGGTCTGTAAAACCATTTGGAGAAATCACTGATTTTAAAACTCTATTACTCTTATTTTTACTTATGTAAAACCTATCTAGTCTTGCTGCGCTAAAGCGTTCACTTGAAACTTTAATCCATGAATATTGTTTTATTTTTGGATGTTTTTCTCTAAACATCAAGTAATTTGTAATCTCTAATAATATTACTTAAAACGCTTGCAGAAGGAGGATACGGTTCTTCTCCATTTCTATCCATGGTAAAATCTAGGGTACAATTCCAATCACCACCCAAAACCAAAAAGTCATCCTTGTCAAAGACCTTTAAACCATCATTAACTTTTTTTTTAAAGTTATTCTCTCCGCTCCATTATTTGGGGCATATATATTAATAAATACAAAAATTAGACCCATTATTGTGCATTATAGCACAACTGCTAAACCTCAACCTTTTTCTATCTCACATAAAGAAATAACTTTCATATTAATATTTTTTGTAAACAAAATTGCAATACCCCCACTTACATTAGAGCCATGACTAAAGAAATTCCATTTTACCTTATTCTTCAGATCACTATGTGTTTCTTGTAAAAAAAGAATATTCATGTTTTTAACTTGAATGTATTCTCTGTATGTATATCTGTATTTTATCCCTCCCTCCATTCATATTAATAGATCCTATTTCCTCTCCATTAAAAAAAAGAAAGAAAATGAAAATGAGAAAAAAAAGTGGAAAACATAAAGAGGGGACAGCTTAAGATGGAAAGGAAAACATACCCCCTGTGCCATTAAACTAGTTTACGTACATTAGTCACACCTTTTCCTTTCTTTAATTTTGTCACAATTTTCTTTAGTCTGAACCTTTTCCTTTTACTGAGTTCATCAAAACCTATGGATCTCTGTATTTTTACAGTCGAGGTAATGAATTTATCAATATCAGGAAAATTACTTTTCATTTCAACTGTCTGACCAAATGTCTTGTCTAGAAAATCATTTATTTCCGTTACAGTATACAACTGACCATCTCCTCCCTGAGAAGAAATATCTGACATCTCAGATAGACTTTCATCATAATCCTCCTCATCATCGTCTTCATCATCATTACCGCCTCCTTCCTTTTCATTATATGTTATTTTTCCTTCCTCCTGTGAATCAGGGAGGCGATTCTAACTTACACTACTCTTAGCAACAACCTCAGATGCACAAGTAGCCTCAGCTACTTCGCTGATTTTACTTTATTCCCTTGTACACACAACCTCATCAATTACATTTCCACATTCTTTTGCATCTCTTTGATCAACAGCTTGTGCTTCCACTATTGGCAAAACAATCTCGGTTTCGTTAGGACGTTCGTTTCTTTCAACCTGCTTTTTGTGTGGACAACCATGTTTCTTATGTCCAATATTTCCACACTGAAAACATTTCAGATTTCCAGTATTCGCGTAAATCCTATATGTCTTTCATTCATGCTCTTCTCGAAAGGAAATATCCAAAGACGGTGCATCTAGAAACATAAACACCTGGCATCTAAACGAAAGCACATGTTTCAGCGCTTGATTCTCACAACCTAGCGGAATCATTTTTATTTCGCTAGCAAGCTTTCCGAACCTAGGTAATTCTCGTTCAATTTCACCATTTGGAATGATCAATTTCACCATCTGGCGCCTCTTCTCGTCCTGGTGCTCTTGTCGGGGAGAAGACCCGCGGAGTTCCCCGATCAGGAACGTGCTGTCCTTCTTACAAAAGAGACTCGAGAGAAATCTCTCCCCCTCCACACTGGAAGTGTATGTAGCTGCCATTGCCGCTCACCACGACTCAGTTGCTGGAAAGTCTCTGGGGCAGCACGACCTGGTCATTAGGTTCCTAAGGGGCGCGAGAAGGCGGAATCTGCCTCGTCTGCGCTCCATACCCTCTCTGGACCTTAATGTGGTCCTGGCGGGCCTCAATAGGCCCCCCTTCGAGCCCCTCGGAGCTGCCGCTCTTCCTCATCTCATGATGAAGACGGTTCTCCTGATGGCGCTCGCTTCCATCAAGAGGGTAGGGGACCTGCAAGCATTCTCCGTGTCCACCGATTGCCTTCAATTCAGGCCCGGTGATTCTCACGTTATCCTGAGACCCCGGCCTGGCTACGTGCCCAAAGTTCCCACCACTCCTTTTCGGGACCAGGTGGTGAACTTTCAGGCGCTCCCCACCGGGGAGCAAGACCCAACCCCGTCCGTGTTGTGTCCAGTATGCGCACTGCGCCTCTACTTGGACCGCACGCAGAGCTTCAGGAGCTCTAGATGTTGACACTGCCACCGACACCTTATGCTCAACACTTACATCCTGTCTAGATAACATTTGTCCTCTATCCTCCAGACCAGCTCGCGTCACCTCCTGCCCCTGGCTGTCTGACATCCTCCGTGAACAATAGAGTTCTCTCAGGGCTGCTGATAGAAATGGCGCAAGACCAAGAATCCTGCTGACCTAAGAGACTACAAGTCACTACTCTCCTCTTTCTCTGCTAGTGTTACCACAGCTAAAACATCTTTCTATACCACCAAGGTGAGCAATGCACCTAAGACTTTGCAGCATTTCAAGACATTTAACTCCCGCCAACTTCTTCTTGGACTGCGGAGGACTTGGCTGTATTTTTCACTAAGAAAACATCATCCATCAGCAAACAATTCTCAGCACCTCAGTACACACTACCCTCAATTCAAACATTGAACTCTCCTCTTTCACCCCACTGACTGACACTGAAGTCACCAGATTTCTCTCCAGCCACCCCACCACCCGTCCCCTTGACCCAATCCCCTCCCATCTCCTTCAGGCCATATCCAGCACATTCACACCTGCACTCACACACATTATCAACACCTCCCTACTCACCAGTACTTTTCCATCCACATTCAAACAGGCCCAGGTCACGCCCCTACTGAAGAAACCCACATTGGACCCCTCTACTACCAACAGTTACAGACCTGTCTCTCTCTCCCATTTATTGCAAAAACTCTTGAAAGGCAGCTTTCAACCAGGTGTCTTCCTACCTATCCCAGAACAAACAACTGGATGACAAGCAGTCTGGCTTCAAAACAAACCACTCCACTGAGACTGCACTGCTATCGGTCACAGAAGCACTGCGGCTAGCCAAGGCGGAATCTAAATCCTCAGTCCTGATTCTGCTAGACCTATCTGCAGCATTTGATACTGCTAGCAACCCTGTCATCTCTAAGAATCTCCGGCTCTCCTGTCCGCTGTGTGAAAAAAAACGTGTGTGAGCCTCTCTCACCCACTGCTGCCTGCAAACTCACACTTCCTGCTCACTAGTGCTGCTCAGGGTGGTGTAGCCGTAAGCGAAAGCTGACTGCCTGAGCTCGCCTCATAAAGAAAACGGCCAAATGGCCACCATGCGTTAAAGCACTAAAGTTCTAAAGCTAACAGCACCTGGTATTCCCAGGCAGTCTTCCATCCAAGTACTGACCAGGCCCGACCCTGCTTGGCTTCAGAGATCAGACGAGAGTGGGCGTGCTTTTTTTTTTTATCAAAAAGTATCAAAAGATTTTTTTGCAATTCACAATCAAAGATATGAAAAACATCAATATATTACATTAGATACACATTTGCTTACAAATTCAGGTAAAGCTTTCCTGCATCATCCACACTTATAAGATTACAATTATTTATAAAAGCTTTCTCAAAGACATCCATACTCAAATATTTCCACACTAAATACATGTCACACATGCTCATGTTTACTCCTCCTATGCTCATTATTTCGGACATCTCGATATTGACCTTTTGCATCTGATGCTTTCCCGTATAATTCTATGTGTTTCATTATTCTTTTTATGTTTTCCATATCTTTCACTGTAAATGTTGTGTCGTCTGCATATTGGTGTATTAAGCTCACGCCGCCATTTGGTATTTGTATTCCTCTTATCTCCTTATCTGCTTTGACCATTGTTGCCAATGGTTCAACCGAGATTGAATATAGTAATGCAGACATCGGACATCCCTGTCTCACCGATCTTTCTAATGAAAATGGGTCTGTCAAAAAGTAATTAATTTTTACGCAACTTTCTGCGTTAATATAGAGCAATTTTATCAATTTTAAAATTCTCTCCTCAAAGCCAAATTTTCTCATTGTTTGTTCCATGTAATGGTGTTCTACTTTGTCAAAAGCTTTGTTTAGATCTACACATAGAATCACCCAGCCTTCTCTGTCATGTGTTATGCTTCCTACAACGTCTCTTATTGTACAGATCGTGTCTGTTATATCTCTTCCTGGAATGCTGTATGCTTGGTTTGGTGCTATTATGGTCCCCATTACTCTCTTGATTCTATTGGCAAAAATGTTTGTAAAAATGTTGTATTCTGTATTTAAAAGACTAAGGGCCTATAATTTTCCAGTTTAAGTGGGCTCCCTTTGAAAAAATGGTTGTGGCCCCTTCACACGTGTTTCTTTCTTCATCAGTGAGGCGAGTGCTTACAGTGTTTAAAACCTCGTCTACATGTTCATGTTTTACATTTTCTTTCTTAAATATTTTTTTATAAAATGCTTCTACATTTTCTATTATTTCTACACAGTCCGTGACTTTTCCTCCTTCTTCATTTTCCAGCTTTGTTATAAACTTATTTTTCTGTTTTTTCTTCTCTAGATTCATGAAGTATTTTGTACATCTTTGTTTGATTCCACCTCTTCTTGTTAGGTAATTCTTGGTTTTGAGGTGGAATCATACAGGATCCTTTGTTTCACGTGGGAGAGAGACAATTTCATCTCTCTCTAGTCTGCGTCATTGTTCCTACCCTCCTGTTTCCTAGTTTGTGTTAATTAGCTTCCTTGAGTGTTTATCCCCTGCACCTGTTCCCTCTTTAGTTTGTTCCCTTTACAACATCCTCGTGTTCATTGTCCTGTGCGCGTTCATTGTAAGTTGTACCCAAAGTTTGTTGCTGTATACCTTACCTTGTAGCCGTTTGATGTTTCCCAGTGCCACAGCTTTATGCTGTACCTTGTTCCTTGTACCTTGTACCCTGTGTCGTCGAGTTTCTAGTAAGTTTAGTTTAGTGTTTGTTCCTAGTGTTTGTTTTTGTAGTTTAGTCAGTCTTGTTCTTGTTTGTTTAAATATATTATTCTGTCTTGTTCTCCCCCTCGTGGGTTTTGTTTGCCTTTTTTTGTTCCTGTGAAATAAATATGTTACCCGCACCATCATCTCGTCCGGTCTCTGCCTTGCATTGGGTTCTCCTGCCATGTCTTCCCGTGTATTCCATGACAATCTTTCCCCCTCTAATACATATTGCGCCCTGCTCCTCACAATTGTGCCTTTGCATTTTTCCTTTTTTTAAAAATCCAATATTAGGTTTTTGTCTGGCAGAAAAGCTCTTCGTATGTTCCGGATTGTTTTCTATCTTTTCTGCTTTTTTCTCTAGTATCTTGTGCATAGTGTCTAATTTGCAGTGTCCATTTGAGTGTCTAATATTTTTTTCAATTCATATTCCCTTGGGCTCTTGTACCTACAGCCGATTACTTCTCCATTCTTCCTTACTTTTCTCAAAATTCCATCATCGTCACTCTTTCGTCTCCACGATTTACGACACTGTTAACTTCTTCTCATAGTTTGTTGTCTTGATACGTTTTCATCTCTGATTTCTCTCATGATCGCTTGTCTTGTCCTTTGTTCGTCTCCACTTTATCTGTCCATTGTATTCCGAGGCTCAAACCACCTCGAGGAATGTCCCAAACAGCACAAGCTGTTTGGGGAAGGCTACACAAACTATAAAACCTTTTTTAAGGTATACAAAAGAATGAAAACTTCCTCCAAACAAACGCTTTCCACTTGCTTTTCAAACCAGTAAACTCACTTCCTGTTTAGCTCAATAGCGCCTCAGGGTGGTATGGCCGTAAGCGAAAGCTATGAAACATACACGGACACGAGAAAGCACATGGCCAGCCATATATAAACAAAGCCATGTCTTTCTCACACAAAACCTAAGGCTATGTCATGGCTCCGTCCAAAGGCCAAGATAGATAATACCATAATGGCGGAACCATGACATAAGCCCCCCCTTAAATGAACCCTCCAAGACAAGACAGACAAGGCAAAACATAGAGAACAAAATCATAGGCAAACAGTTCAAAATACACATGGGTTGGGGTGGGACAAGAGAAATAATAAACATGGGAGGGGGGGTGGGGGAACAACATAGTCCATGGGGGAAAGTCCAGTGGGGATGATGGATGATGAACAGTCCCCGCTGTCAAAGCCCACCTTCTATTCGGCATCCGACAGAGGGACTCGGATGTGCGGGTTTTTGCACAGGACTTCCTGACAGAGGCAGTGGGGACAGAGTTCAATGAGGCAGAGCTTAAGCTCATTTTAACAGCGGCCTCATTCCCGTACTAAGCCTGTTCCCCCCCATCCTATCCCCACTGGACTTTTCCCCATGGACTATGTTGTTCCCCATGGACATGCCTTACATTTAGACATTTAGCAGACGCTTTTATCCAAAGCGACTTACAAAGAGTTTAGGAGCAATAAGCGATATGTCATACAGGAGCCATAATACATTAAGTGCCAATACAAAGTTACTGGTTTCAACAAAAGCTAGACCCACTACCTGTTGAGAGAAAATGTTAGTGTTTTTTTTCATTTGTCTGTCAAGTATTCACAGAAGAGATGGGTTTTAAGTAGTTTTTTTAATGTTGTGAGGGATGTGGTTGACCGGACCGAGTTAAGAAGAATGTTCCACCAGGAAGGAGTTGTGAATGAGAATGAGCGGGGGAGCGATTTACTGCCCTTATGGGAAGGCAATATAGACGCAGCTGGTTTGCTGAACGCAGGGATCTTGATGGGGTGTAGGAGTGCAGGAGAGTGTGAAAGTAAGCCGGTGCAGATCCAGTGATAGTCCTGTAGGCAAGCATTAGTGACTTGAATCTGATACGGGCTTCAACCGGTAGCCAGTGGAGAGAGATGAAAAAGGGAGTCACGTGAGCCCTTTTGGGCTGTTGGAAGACGAGGCGTGCTGCTGCGTTCTGAACCAGCTGGAGCGGTTTGATAGCCTTTGCAGACCAACAAGGAGAGCATTGCAGTAGTCCAACCTTCAGATTACCAGGGCCTGGACAAGGCACAAGCCTGTCTAGGGGACAGAGGACAAAGGTTATCTAGACCGGATGTAAGTGTTGAGCATAAGGTGTTTGTGGCAGTGTCAGTATCTAGAGATGCAAAGTTGGAGGGAAGAGAGGATGTCACTGTAGCAGAGAGTGTGCTAGGGGAGAGAGCGAAGGTTCTAAAGTGAACGGGTTGTGGTGTTGGTGTAGTGCATGTAGGAAGGAGCATGTTGAAAGTGATGAAGAAGTGGTCCGAGATGTGAAGAGGTGTGACTTGAATGTTATCTGTGGTGCAGTTACGGATGTAGATGAGATCTGTGAGTACTGGCTGTGACGAGGCGCGTGAGGTCGAACGAGGCGGTGAGGGTGTGGAAGTCAGAAGCATAGGGTTTCTCCAGGTGGATGTTGAAATCCCCAAAGACTACAAGAGGGCCGCTATCCTCCGGGAATGATGATAGCAGCACATCTAACTCTTCAATGAAGTTGTGAAGAGGACCTTGGGGGCGGTAAACTACAACAACGCTGAGCTGAGTGGGAAAAGTGATATTAACAGCATGGTATTCAAATGAATAGTTGTTGCATAGGGAAGATAGTGTGGAATATTTCCAGTCATTGGTGATAAGCAAACCTGTGCCTCCTCCTCTTCCAGTTTGGCGGGGAGTGTGAGAGAAGGAGTAGTTTGTGGAGAGAGCAGCAGGTGTGGCTGAGTCTTCAGGACGAATCCAAGTCTCAGTAAGACCAAGAATGTGAATGTCAGACTGGCTGGCAAACGCATGGATGAAGTCAGTCTTGTTCACAGCTGACTGGCAGTTCCATAGACCCAGAGAGAGAGAGTCAGAGGCGTAGAAGGGGAGGTGTGAATGGGACGCGCGTAAGAGTGCACGCGTCGTGCCTTGCGTCTTGGGTGAGAACGCTGCCTACGGTGGAGAACAGGAATAAACTTGAAACACATGATGTTAGTAGACAATTAAATGAAAGCAATAGGTTTGTGAAATATAGTGATGTCCCTTGCCGCTGTCCTTGCTCGGTGGAGTCGCGCAGGTAGAGTCGCAGGTCTTTACATTCGTCGGTCTTTACATGATGAGGCTGAACACGAGGGCTGACGCTACCGCTGACGCTTACCGCGACAGAGCAGACCCAGCTAGAATTTTTTCGTTCTAAAAATGTTCTGAGAATATTACCAAGCAATGTTGCATTACTGTTTTTAGCGGGTAGTTTTATTTTAGTTCCCAGAACATTCATTTCAATGATAGGAAAACATTTTCAAAAAACATTCTAAGCACGTTTAGTGGTAACATTTTGGGAACATTACACTTTAACTTTCTTATAACGTTTTCAGCGGGTAGTTTTATTTTAGTTCCCAGAACGTTTTCAATGATAGGAAACATTTCAAAAACTTCTAAGCACGTTTAGTGGTAACATTTTGGGAACATTACACTTTAACTTTCTTATAACGTTTTCAGCGGCTTAGTTTTAGTTCCCAGAACGTTCATTTCAATGATAGGAAAACATTTTCAAAAAACATTCTAAGCACGTTTAGTGGTAACATTTTGGGAACATTACACTTTAACTTTCTTATAACGTTTTCAGCGGGTATTTAGTTCCCAGAACGTTTTCAATGATAGGAAAACATTTTCAAAAAAATTCTAAACACAATTAGTGGTAACATTTTGGGAATATTATACTTTAACATTCTTTTAACGTTTTGGCGGGTAGTTTTATTTAAGTTCCCAAAACATTCTCTTTTAAGGTAGGTTAACATTCTCTAAACAACATTGTTATAACATAATTCGCTAACATTATTTTAATGTTTTCAACAGGTAGTTCTATTTATGTTCCCAGAGGACATTATGCCATCCAGACCTTTTTTTTAAATATACATGCTTTAATAACATACACAGATATGTTTACACAAATAATGCTTTAATAACAAAAATGTATTCACTTTAACAGAACAATGAGTTAATCTCTTAAAATAATGTGCACATTTAACACATAAAGATACATTTACATTTTTTTATTCAAATAATAAAAGCCATTTGGGGTTATTTTTGTGAAATATTTTACATTGCACATTTTAATTGGTAAACCGTATGAATAAAAAATACAACGATAACATAAAACAGCATATACAACTATGAAAAATTATGAACTATAATAAACAACATTCTGAACTTAAGTTTTTTTTTTAAAAGAGGGATTAATCGGAGAAAGCAGGTTCAAACATGGCACTCTTCTCTGATACATCTTCATGGTCTCGACATATAGCACTCTCCTCTGGTGCGTCTTCATGATTGTGACACATGGACTGTCCTTCATTGTCCACCTGCACAGACAATAATATCATTTAAAATCAGAATTATTTGTAAAAATATGTATTTAAAAAGAAAGTAATTTATTCCTTCATGTGCTCCACATTATTACATTTATTTTGATTCTGAAGGTTAAGTATTTTATAAACATAAAAAAAGACAAATAATTGGGCAAAACGCCAATTAAGTCAATGTCAATTCTGCAATGTTAATCTAACAAAGGACTTTTATTAAAAAAAGGTGTACTTTCTTATGTTGTAACAAATAACATAACTGGAAAATGCACAATACCATCTCAAACCCCCCAATCACCAAAATCTAATTTATACAATGTCAATTTTCAGATATGTCAGCTACAGTGACTTTGTAAACTGTAAATCAGTGGGTGAGCTTATTATTTCAGGATTTTATTTATATATATATTAGGGATGCACTAATACCATTTTTTAAAGGCCGAGTAGAGTACCGATATTTTTTTTTCTGGTGCTCGCGGATACAGATACCTATAACCGATGCCTGTATAATGTTCAATTATGTCAATAAACCAGGTACATTTTCATTTTTCTTTTGTTTTTACGTCTACTTATATGTAAGTACTATTTTTTAATGAAGTTTTATTTTTTATGGTAAGTAGCACAATTTTACTAGCACGTTTACTTAAGTAAAAAATATACTCTGTGGTCGAATTATAAAAATGCAAGGGGGTGGTGTGGTATAATGTGAGTTTATTATAATTTGTTTAAGTTAAGTAGACATTTATTTTCACGGATTGCCGCAAATGGTGTTTGTTTATGTGTTGGTGTCCTCGTGCAGTCAAACGCTTGCACTGAAAGCTTCACAAGCACAATCAGTACACGCAACTGCATCACTCTTTCACACACAGTCACGCAAAACAAGCACAATACATATTTAAACACTATCTGAATATTTAGTTAGCTGTTCAGCTCTAATTTCTTGTTAGGAAATAATACATTTGCCAGATTCCGTGTTGTACACCAAATTCTGTTTTCATGGCTGGATTCCGGCCACGTTTTCGCACTGTGGAAATCATAGGGCTCAATGTATGTCAAGGGAGGTATCGGTCTTTGGTATCGGTTTGTCGTTACCAGTACGAGTAAATGAGCTTGGTATCGGTGCATCCCTAAACTATATATATATATATATACATACATTACATACCAAAGAAGAAGAATTTTCTCCCTTGTTTCATAAGTTCTGGATACTGCCTTTATCTAAATAAGGAAAATCTATTTGTGGCAGTCTTTGCTGATACTGTGGTGGGACACCACAAATTAATTAATCCAGTGGTTCCCAACCCTGGTCCTCGCCCAAATCCTAATGCATCGTACTTTGGACGCTGAGCAGCAAATTACGCCATTGTTCGTGAAACGTACTCCAGAGCAGGTATGATGAGTTGAATCAGGTGTTCTAAATAGGCGGACATCTAAAATATTCTGTCAGGGGGGCCCAAAGACCATGGTTGGAAAACACTGAATTAATGTATAGGAAACACTGTCATGAAAACAGTACTTATTTTCTGAATACGTACACACTGTCAAATCTCTGTCAAGGTTAAGAAAGTGAGAAATGTATCAATACTCAGTACTGAAACGGCTTTAATTAACAATTTCAGAATTGTTGTGTATTAAAAAAAATACACAACCAAACACTGACCCGAGTCCCTCTGTGAGGAGCATATCTCAGGGTATCAGCTATACAGTTTTCAACTGTCTTCTGCAGGGTTGTGGGATGGATCTTGTGGCAGGCCTCTAAATATATACAGTAGAAAAGAAAAGAGGTAAAAACAAGAATGAGAACACTTGTTTCAAGCCTAAGCAATAACTTTTGTTAGCGTTAAGCCTTAAGATTTCGGTATTTCAAGACCAACCATTTCTTATTAATTTGTGGAAATACAAAAAAGCTAAACAAAAAGACTAACAACATTAATGAAACAAACATGCTGACCTCTAAGTTTGTACTAAACAAAACTGTATTTTCAGTTGTGATCCGAAGGTTTTAACTAAAACCTTTGATTGGCTAAGACACATAGCCAATACACAACTGGCTACAACACTTAACAGTAAAAACTTCCATATATACACAATGTAAGGTAAAAAAGGAACCGCAATTTTTTTTCTTCATTGTTTTGGTTAAAATTGATGTAATGGGGAGACATAAATGTACAATAAGTACTAAAACGGTGATAAGGTCTTGGGCCACAAATAAAATACTTGCCGATTATGGTGGAATATAAAGCCAGGTTCTGGAAATTTCTTTTCCCCTTTCGGCCCTTCAAACTGTAGTTTGCCCAAAGGGCATTAGTTCCCAGTTTTTTCATTATTCGTCTTACAGAGTCACCGGGACTTTTACCTCCCAGCAGAGACAAATATTTAACCTATAAAGAGAAAACATTTAGTTACCTGATAAGAAAACACTTAATAGAACAAGGTTTGTATTATCTAGTGATTTCCTTTTCTTTCACAGTTTCTTTTAAGTTTAATTGTTCAACTAAAATGTTGTCTGATTCATGTGTAGTTTTTATCTTGTCTTGAAAACCGATTTACCCAAAGATCAGTTATCACAATCAGAAGATCTGGCATCTGTCAAATCACCTCAGTATTTATGTGCACCAATGTTAAATCCACACAAACCTTTGTCTGTGACTTCGAAGTTGATTCACTTTGGCTGCTTTGGGCACACACTCGAAGTAATGAACATTTTTTTCAATAACATGAATAGAATGTTTCTTCAATGTTAATAATCTTCTTGAAAGAGTAGCACCAAAACATTATTTTAAAAAGTCCACATAATGTTGGGAGAAGATATTCTAAGTATAACATTCATGAAAGATAGTTAAAATGTTTAGATTCCAACTAGGTCTGGGCGGAATGACGGAATATTCCGTTACTGCGGAATAAAATGTCAAGCGTAAAAGATTTTTCAATTCTGTGTATTCTGCGGAATGTAAATACATGGGCGTGGTTAAAATGGCGCTATTCTGAAAAAAAACTAATTAATTAATCCAATACAGAGAGATTTCATGTCCTTTGTCTTCAGTTGATTTTATCTAAGGCTGTAGCTGAAAGTCAGTTGTAGTTTCTGTTCTTTTTGTCTTTTAACTTTAACAGCAAGTGTTCAAATGTTTTGAAGAAATTTTCAGGAACATCATGTTCCCATCAAACAAACCTAATGTTTTGAACACATTATTAGAAAAACAGAAGGTTAGCTGGGAATACACAGCAATGACATATTTTCACATACCACTTTTTTTCTATGAGATGTCTCTTTCAGCTTGTCAGAAGCTTCTTCTAGTTGTTCTGTAGTCTGTAGTGGCCTGGTTATCGGTTCCAATTCAGGGTCATCAGAAGTGATTCTTTTAGTTAAAATTGATTTAATGGTCGTCAGAGACATTTCAATCTTGTCTAGTCTCATGAATATTGCCCTCACATAGGGTGGTGTGCAAGAATCATCTGAAATATAAAAAAAACAATTTAATTGTCCTTATTGACCACAAGAGATTATAACATGCTCTACATTATAATATACTCTACTATATTCACATTACAATTCACTAGTGTTCAGGTGACATTACAGTTTAATGTTTTGCCTGCAGTTTAAAGCTTTGCTAGTAAAACATTTTATTCACACAATGCTTTTAAGTCTGCATATCCTGTCACACAGGGCATAGGTACTGAACAGTTCTCTTTATTTGTATATAACTGCACTAAAACTGTCTACCATTCTTTGAAAATACTTGCATGGGAACGATCAACAATCCAACTTACTTTGAGTGCTTGGAGTTGTAATTGGAGTACTGGTGATGGAGGAGCCTAAATTGCAAAATAACACCTTAAAACTGTGTACAATTCGATTATGTCCTTATAAGCAAGTTTTCTAGTGATGACAGACATACCTTTGCCACTGCTCTGTAACATAGTCCCGGTTGAGGTTATAGCCAAATTTGTGGCCAAAGCTTAAAAAATAAATAAATAAAAGGATACAAATATAGTTACAAGGGTTCTAAAATTCAAAGATATAAGATGGCATCCTCTACAACAGTTGTTCCCAAACTTTTTCATGCTCAGACCCACAGTTATCTCAAAATATTTTGTGTGGTTTGTCTCAAAAGATAGGGACGTTATCCGAAATGCATTAGGCAATCATTAACCATTAACCGACAAGATAATGATATATTAGAATTTAATTAAATTGCAATGGATAAGTGTATGTAATCCATTAAACATTTTTTCCAGGGCTTTGCTTTTACATGCGCAAAAAAGCAGCATAAACAGAACACGAGGATTCATCGACACATCAATTACCTGCAGCACTTCACTGAACTTAAAAATAAATACATACAAAATAAAATAATAGGCTGTAAATTAACTTGTAACTAGTATATAATTACTGACATGCAGCGGTCCACAAACAAGTTAATGGAAAGGAAACATGGCAAGGGGAAGGGGGTTGAAAACATTACTCTAGCAACGATCAACAATCTAACTTACTTGGAGTGCCTGGAGTTGTATTGATGTTGGAGGGATCTAAATTTGTGCAAAGTAAAAGACATGTACAATTAAATGATTTATTTAGAAGCTTATAATTTATAAGTTTTATAGTGATGACAGACATACCTTTGCCACTGCTCTGTGGCACAGTCCTGGTTGAGGTTACATCCAAATGTGTTAGCAAACCTGCAAAAAAAAAGGGAAAAGGATAGGTGTAATTAGTGTTATAAGGGCTCTGTACTACAAACCCCATGTCCAGAACAGTTCCAAAAAGGACACTTTGTAAAATGCAATAATATCCAGATTTGAGAATTAGATAAGCTGTTCTAGGTTTGAAAAATGTGGAAAGGTACAGTTTCAAGAAACTTCTAACAGGGCTTCAATGCAAATTAGAAAAGCGTTGATCAAATATTGACTAGTTTCAGGAATAAACTACCAGTCAGTAAAAAAACACTGCAAAAATAAATATGCAAACTGCAAGCTGAACAAAGGTTTCTGTCCTTATCATTACATGGATCAGCCACAATATTTACTACATTTCTTACACTATAAAACACTAAGTCTGTAAGGGTGGTTCCACTATAGTGGTTCATGCTATAGGAATGCCAAAATGACTAAAGAAACATTAACCGCAAGATGGTATACAGAAATAAATTTCTTGTCAATTTCCACCCTTCTGCTACTCATACCAATGACGGAAATAAGCACATGGACTATAGCTATATATGTTTGTCTGCGTCATCTGCCGGACATCATCCTCTCTTGCGTACGCAGCCAGCGGATAACAAAAGTGTCGTTAATAAAATTAATTTTAAACAAACACATAGATTCGCTTCAGAAGGCCTTTATTAACCCAATTGAGCCGAGTGGAACAGTTTTTTGATCTATAGATTCACTTTTTGAAGTTTTAAAACCTTATTCTCCATTAACTCCCATTATAAAGCGTGGAAGAGCATGAAAAAATGGTACTAACTCTGACTTTCTTCCTTCAGACAAATACAGTCAAAGACACCTAGGATTCATCGAGGGTAAAAACATGTTGTAATTTTGATTTTCAGCAGAAATGTCCCTTTAATGATTTTCAGATCAAAATTTTCAAAAAGAACATGCATGTACTGTCGGACAGAGGTAAAAACAATCTTAATAATGTTCTAAAATAAAGACTTACTTGGACTGTCCTGGTGGTGTCTGGCTGAAAATAAATCCATTGATGGAGTGACTAAAAAACACAAGGTCATATCAAGTTGTAAAGTCAGTGCAATTCACTGTAATCTATATTTGCAAATTTATGAGGAACACAAAACACAAACAATTATTATACACAAACAAACACTGTGGTTTTTCAATACCATTTACTTACAGGAAGGCATTGTTGGCATCTGTGGAGTATGATCCATTGTGGCAGATGTGGCAGGGTTTTTCTTTATTTTCTTGGCTGAGGGCTCATCTATGTCTGTATCTAATGAGAAATATTTGTACATATATATCCAGTAAGCATGTACAGGGTACCATTATATTCTGTTAAAAATTGGGCAAAGCCACAAAAATCTAAGATTTATTAAGCAGTCTTTTATCTGAGTCGAGGTACCGAGTGAAGGAGTTTTTAATAAGTTTTATTACGTTTAAATCTTTACTCTTTATCATGGTGTGATTAAAACAATGTGTGTGTGTGCCTTAATGAAAATGTTTAAATAGAAACTGTGAGGGGTTCTGTGCTGATATTAAATGTGCTTACTACAGGGTGTGGTATGTGTGTGGGGGGTGCAGCGTGGAATGTGCACGCACACACATAGCTACAACTGATTACTTAGAACAGACTGCAGAAATTGGGTGGGGGTTTGTCATGGGATGTTTTGCAGAAACTAGGAGAACAAAGGAGTGAAAGCTGATTGGATGAGCACAGGGAGGACCCTCCCCTCGCAGCAGGAAGAAGAGACATGTCGACAAATACTATATATAGGCTGTAAAACTGATTTCCGGGGTTGGTTCTTTGTGAGACGTTGTGTCCGAGACAACCCGGCGCTGTATTTGAAACTTTCTGATCAATAAATTTCAACGATTATTTGAGCGGCCTTTCTCTCCAATTTTGAACATGCAGGACATTTTAAAGTCCATCACGAGCAGGAATAACAATGTTCCTGCCTGTTTGTTCTTCCTGGTCACTTTCCAAATTAGAGGTTATTGTTGCTTGGTTCACCTTTTCTCTGGCCTTGCTGTAGGTGTCTACAAAATGTCAGTATAGATCAGAGCAGGGACAGACAATATTCAATATGTGTGGAACAGTTGAGTATTTACTAATGTCCCATTTTCATATTTCTATGAAATACTTGAAGGGATAGTGTCAAAATGCATGCAAAAATGTACTCAAAGTTTTTCCAAACCCGTGAATTTCTTTCTGTTGAACAGATAAGATTTAGCAAAACTGTATAACCAAACTGTTGCCCTAAGTTGTACAGTTTTGTGTGTGTGTGTGTGTGTGTGTATGGCACAATGAAAAATGGTAAAATGAAATGGATATTTTTTTTTCAAGATAAAAACTCATACTTGTTTGGAACATCTACAGGGTAAATTACTCACAGGGTCCATCCATCCATCCATCCATTTTCTACCGCTTGTCCGAACTACCTCGGGTCACGGGAGCCTGCGCCTATCTCAGGAGTCATCGGGCATCAAGGCAGGATACACCCTGGATGGAGTGCCAACCCATCGCAGGGCACACACTCACTCATTCACTCACGCACTCACACCCTACAGACAATTTTTTCCAGAGATGCCAATCAACCTACCATGCATGTCTTTGGACCAGGGAGGAAACCGGAGTACCCGGAGAAACCCCCGAGGCACGGGGAGCAAACTCCACACACACAAGTCGGAAGCGGGAATCGAACCCCCAACCCTGGAGGTGTGAGGCGAACGTGCTAACCACTAAGCCACCGTGCCCCCTACTCACAGGGTAAGTATGAAAATAAAACAAGATTTACATCTTGACAGAATTTTCATTTTTGTATAAAGTATCCCTTTATCTATGTGACAATAATGTAATAATTTGAAGATCTCTTTAGAAGGTGACTGTTTGTATAGATATCAAAATAAAATACCTGTGTAAGTTAAAACACTGACTTTGCATTTGACCCAACGTGTTTTATCTGGTGTCTCTCTCCTTTTAACTTTGGCCGTGACATTCTTCTGAGGCCAATAGCAGAGCAAAGTCTACAGAAAATATAAGAAAATAAGTGTATCTATGTACAGTAAACAATAGATCAGAAGAGTGACCATTTCCACTCCAGAGAGTTTAAAGGCTTCAAGCACAGTCAATTTCACTACAAAATCAAAATGTCAAACGGCAAATTTTGGGCAATCAGTAGGTGCTGCGGGATTTCTCCAGCATAATTTTGCTGCGAAAGAAGCTAATAACTTTCCATCGATCACCATTTTTTGCTAAATGTATAGTCATACTTGCAATTTCCCAGAGCAAAATAGTGAACTAAAATTACTTCTTCGATTAATATTTTTCACTCTCTTGGCTTATTTGAATGAAAAACACATTGACTGAAGTTTTTAAAAAGTTTAGCTTATGCTATAATTGCTTTGGCCTGTGTACATGTTTTAGGAAAAACATGTATCAAGGTTATATCCAGAACAATTGATTGTCATGGTTCCACTATCATGACATGTTTTATTCTTGGTTTTCTGTGGAGCCATGGCATAGCCTTTAGTTATGTGGTGGGAGAGAGACTATTTTGGCCTCTATTAGGCCATACTCTCTCTCTCTCCGGTCTGCGTCATTGTTCCCGCCATCTCGTTCCTCGTCAGCCTCTCCTTAGTGCTTAATCCCCAGCACTTGTTCCTCGTTATGATCCTGTGTTTGTCACCCTTTAAAACATCCTCGTGTTCATTGTCTTGTGCTCGTTCATTGTATGTATGAAGTCTGGAACAGATGGTCCTGTTCAATGGCGGCCTCAACTACCCTCTGACGCGGGGGGAGATGCAGACGCTGAGACCGCTGGGCTTCACCGAACTGATCAGGTACGCCATGAATCGGCCGGAGCCCAGGGTCTCAGTTGAGTCCTACTCTCCTTCCCCGCTGGCCGTCATCCCCGAGGGTCGTTCCCTGCAAATCGGGGTCATGGGCTTCTCCCCACCATCTGCATCCTCTCCATCGTCCTCCAGTCTCCGTAGACGGCGTCAACGGAGGGAGTCGTGGGACTCCCCGTCCGACTCCTCTGCCACGGAGCTAGCCGTGCCTCCCACCACCTCTCTTCCGTCGGCCGCACTTCCCGTGGGCCGCTCCCGGAGGAAAAGACCCAAGAAAGGAGTGCAGTCCAGGCCCATTCAGCGTCCGGTGGGTCCCGAGTCCGGTGGTCCCGAGTCCGGTGGTCCCGAGCCCGGTCCCCCAACCGGCACCAAGCCCGGTCCGGCCACCGGCACCAAGCCCGTCAGAGAGCGCTGCCCAGCCGCCGTCAGAGAACCAGCCGGTGTTTCCGTCCGGCATTCCAGCCGGAGTCCAGCCCAAGTCCTGCAGGGGACTAGGACAGTTCCCTGAAGGACTTCCCCTGTCAAGCCTCCTGGGGCTCCGCGCCCTGGCGCGTCCCCAAGGGCTGGAACTTCCCCACCCAGCCCCCCCCCTTCTGGACTTCCTCCCATGTTTCCTTGTTTGCCCCCCCCCCCCCCCCCTTGTTTATTATTTTTATTGTCCCACCCTAACCCATGCATTATTTTGTCTTGTATGCCCCTTGTCATGTTTGCCTTGTCTGTCTGGTTTTGTGTCATTGTCCCAGTCAGTCTTGTCCTGTTAGTCTACCCTTGATGAACACCTGGAGGTGTTCATTTAAGGGGGGGCTTATGTCATGGTTCCACTATCATGTCATGTTTTATTCTTGGTTTTCTGTGGAGCCATGGCATAGCCTTTAGTTATGTGGTGGGAGAGAGACTATTTTGGCCTCTATTAGGCCATACTCTCTCTCTCTCCCGGTCTGCGTCATTGTTCCCGCCATCTCGTTCCTCCTCGTCAGCCTCTCCTTAGTGCTTAATCCCCAGCACCTGTTCCTCGTTATGATCCTGTGTTTGTCACCCTTTAAAACATCCTCGTGTTCATTGTCTTGTGCTCGTTCATTGTATGTATGAAGTCTGTTTAAGCTGTCGTCGTGCTTGTAGCTGTTGTGCTGTATGAAAGTTCTTGTTACCTTGTTCCTGTTCCTGTTCCCTCTCTCTTAGTAAGTGTTAGTTTAGTGTTCTTTTCAAGTGTTTTTTTTTCATAGTCTAGTCAGTCCGTGTTCTTGTTATCTGGTATTGTTTTCCCCCTCGTGGGTTTTGTTTTGCCTTTTTGTCTATGTTATAATAAATATCACTGTTAACCCCTTCATCCCCGAGTCCTGCCTGCAATTGGGTTCTCCCGCATTGTCAGTTCATGACAATTGATAGTTCATTGGTCCCCGTTGAGATAAATCTCGAGCTTTGAATCACTTTCTTAAAGACAGCACAAGCTTACATGATTATATATTGCATACATAAGTTAGGAAATACCTTTTCAGTTCTCTCTAGCCAGTTAGTTGGCACAGCATCCACTGTGTTTGTCTTCAGGAACTTGACAACAGCAAAAGATTTGACAGTGCTCTGAAAAATATATATAATATAATAACGTTGTCACACTGTGATTCTTCAAACAAATGCCTGATTTAAATTTATATACTCTTACAAGTACGTACCACTTGTTTGTATGTTGTTGAATTTTCACACAATTTAAAACAGGAGCAGAAGGTATATTAAAAATGACTGAAAATACTAGAACAAAACTGCCAAATGTCTCCTCTGTGTCCAATATTTACTAATGAACCATTGCACAAAAAACGAGACATAATACATAAACAACTATGGAACAGTGTATAAAGTCTGTAAACTTCTTAGAATGAATGAACCAATGTAACTACAATCCTAAAACCACGCTCTGCCATGGTCATAAATGCCTGCCTACTCAAATGCCTCTCTGATAATGTTTTCATCCGAGTGTGACTGTCTCTGCCTATGTAGACTCCAATTGAGTCACATGGTTGCATGAAGAATGGCTCAAGTCGATCATAGACACGACAGAGAAAGATCTTCTCCCCATGCTCAGTCTCACCAGATTCTGCAACAACTTCACAGCACTCTAGATCACTTAGAGTGAAAACATTGTTGGGTTGTTTTATTTTCACTGTCTTTTTTGGTCTGCAATGTATTCTTCTCAGTTTGTCTCCTTCCCCAAGCCTTCTCACAATCTGTGAGAGAGGGTTTCGGCCAGAACGAACCAATCTTTTCAGCTGATGCAAGTAATTTTCAAAAGAGAAAGCACTGCACTCATCAAGACTGCCAAACATTTTTGCATCCGAAGCCAGGTGTACCAAACTGTGAACATTGTAAACGAGAAACTCATCCCCATACAAATGTCTTCCCTGTGATACAAAGTACACCAACAACTCCTCTGCATAGTGACTGTACTGTTTTACCAGTCTTGGGCAAACAAGGATGCATAATGCCACACTAAAAACCATGAAGTGCTCATAGAGCTGTTCAGAAATAATGCCTTTCAGCACAATTTTTCCTGTATAGAGGGCAAATTGTCTCAATTCTGTGGCCTTCCATCTGTCAACTTCTTCCAAGCCTCTTGGTTTTCTTGAAAACACATTCGGAATGCATGGTTTAAGGTTCAGCAGCTGTAAACTGACCTGCTTAACATGCCCAGATGACAGCCTGATTCCCAGTGGTCCCCTCAGCCACATGACAATCAATTTGCGCATAACCCCAAGACAACACTGGTGCATATAGTCAGCAGGGAATTGTTCAATCATGTTTACTGGAAGATGGCAGAGGGGCGACACAACCGAAGGCAGGTGGTGGTACTCCTGACACCTGAGAGATCTCTAAAATGTTTTATCAGTTCTCAATGTTAGATTAGTTATTTCAGGATAAATTACACAATGACCATCCCACACTCCTTTTTGGGTACATTTTGTCACACCCATAGTACCCTGAACACAGTTTTATTGACTTCACAAGAGCCTTGGCTGGGGCATCACATGTAACACAACGCAGCTTCAGCTTGATCAAACCACTCTCTGTCTCTAATCCATTTTCTATAATACTTGAAAGGTCACTGACAACATCATTAAGAAAGTCAAGATCAGTTGGTTTAGACGTACCTAAACACAAAGCCAATGGAAATACGGAGGGAGGAAATAAATTTAATTGGCACAATACCGGCCATAGTGTCACTTTGGTACTTTTAAAAAGTGGCAAGCCATCAATATTGATCGAAAAGTCAACAAAATCTAATTCAGAAATATCCTGTGAAGGATAGATTTTGAAATGTTTGAGGAACTGATCTTTGCAGTCAAGGTAGACATACTGCATTCCTGATTTCATCTCAAACTCAACACTTTCATTAGTGGCAAGCAGTGTTTTTGCTGTCCTTGGCAGTTCTGGGTACCCATTTTCTATCAAAAGTTTTAACAAAGAATCCACTGCATTATGTTTTATATGAAAATCGTTTGTCCACTGTGCAATGGAATGTCTAAGCGGTAGGTTAGTCTCCGTATTGCTGCTCTGGGACAAAAAATCATAAAAATCTCTGTCATCTGCACTATTCTGTTTGATACAACCTTCTTCTTGTGCAAGTTCTTGGGAAAGCAATGAAGGACGAGGAGGAGAGACATTTGTCGGCAAAAACTCAGTTTGAGCCCTTGCACATTTTTCTTCTAATCGTTTTGCTCTTTTCCAGAGGGAAGAGTACTTTCTATCTGACATTGCAACTATATACTGATAAAAGATAAGTCAGAAATCACAGAAAAAAAGTTTATTAAAAAATCATACCGAGCACAATGTTGCATCCATGCTGCTTTCACTGTAAAGAAAGAAAACAAACAATTGGCTGTATGGGTAAACATGTCAAGTGCATCATTTTTCATAATAATGACAGGCAGAACTATAATCTATAATTACTACTTGTGCTTGCACACAATGAATTTTCTATGGTGTAGGATCTAGTACACAGATTCAACATAATGACAAGACAAATTATAATAGAGATAAACAGTGTAAAAAGATCATAAAAAATATACATATATAAAATACTTTTGTACAGAATGTAAACTTGCTCACTACTACGTACACCGTCATACGTGACTGCTCATACCGTTGCGTCGAAAGATGCGGCGAAGTTTATGGTCTCAGTTTGGATCACAGACTAAAATGTAACAATTTTTTTCTCTATAGAATCGCACGGACGAAGGGGGAGCTGGCGCACAGATCGGTTATGCTTCCAACGGTCTGTTCGCCCTTGCATTCCGGAGACGGCCCTAGCTAGTAACAATGAACTTTTTTAAGTCGTCTAATGTTGCGTTCTACCGTGCAATCAATAATGCGTGCCGCTAAATAAACTTTATCGAAGCTTTTTGCAAACATTTCGAGTATTCAAGAATATGAAAATGAACACAAGATTAAAATAAACCATTTGTTGTTTAAATCCTTATTAAAAATAACAAGTACAGAAGTGTAATTTCATCATAAAAATGTATTAACCAATTCAAATGACGATTCTCCAACAGTCCTTTGTAGCGGTGAAAAGATATCACTCTGTGATGGCGAATATTATCTCCCAAAAACGTAGGTCACCAAAAAAACATGGAGCAGAGGAGAGCCAATGAGCGTTGATTTCACTTTAAGATGGTGCAATGCGTGTTTAGGCGCCAGTTTTTGAAATTAAAATTTAAGCGGGATATGACGTTAGCAGTCGGCTGCCTGAATTTGGATAGTTTCGTATGGATTATAAATTTGGATTACAGTGCAATTGATGACTTTGTGAGTTGTGTTTTTGGTGTATTTGTCAGTAAGTTACTGAGTAGATAATCGTCAACAGCATAAAACTCTTTGAATGGTGAATTTAAAAGTTCATGCGGCGGGTAATTCCGTTTTTGGTAACTTTATATTAACTTTACAACACCGCTGTCCATTTTAAGCCAAATCTTTTATAATTTCCAAAAAATTGGCTGCTTGTCTTCATTTTTATGCACAAGTTAGTAAAACACACATCAACTTGCCCTAGTTGTCCCTAAAAACACCTTCAATCACCTCCACAAAGTCAACATAACTGCTAAAATGACATTTGGGTCAATTTGTCATGCTGACATAGTTTAAACGTTATACAAAACATGGGATAGTAACTAAAGCCTAGCTATATTGATTTACATTGTTTTGATTTACCTTATCTCTTGCAGCACCCTGGTAAAATGACGTCTAAAACTTCGCTCTTTCGATTATATCAACTGACCCAACAGATTCTGATTGGCTGGTTATGTGCGTCCAAACGGTTAGTTCCAGGCAGTTCACAGTTTTGAATTCACACGTGAGCACACCTGCGCATGCGCACACAAGTACAAATGTCTTCTATTCAAGCTGTGCAACAGCAGTAGTCGTAGTAATAATAATAATAATTATTTGATATTATTATAATACGTTAATAATACATATTGTTGTCTAATTGTTTGTATTAAGCTATTTAATTATGTTTACCTACTATTAAGACTATATAAAAATGTGTGTCTTAAAGTTAAAACTCCTGTCTTTTTCTTCACAGTTCATGAAAATAAAGTAAATGTTTAGAGAGATGTAATGGAAAGTCAATACAACGTTATAGAAAAAAATACGGTTTAATTTTGTTGACTTTAAAATAACAGAGAAACAAAAATAACCAGGTGTTACAGAACTAACAAATCCTAATTTATTGCATTTTAATTTACAAACTAAATAAATCAAATGTATAAAATATTTTAAAAAATCACTATAAAATTTATATTGAGGTTTCTTAATTTTAATAAAACGAGGCCTGTGGTAAACTTGACGAAACACTTGATGCAAACTGCACACACTCACACCCCCATTCTTATGTAGTTACTTAATAAAACATACATTTAACAAAAATATTCAAAGTATTGTCAAGATGTTTAACACAAGCTTTATTTTACTCCTAAATCAAAGAACCTCACTAATAAGGGAATCAGGAATGGGGACAAATGTGCCCCTGATAGCACACATACATCTGGCTTAATTCTATTTGGCGTTTGCATTTACATCTGCAAGACATCTACAATACATAGTTTGCTCATCTGCAATACGTCTCGGAGATGTCTGCTGTCAGACGTCATAGACCTCTAGAAGATGTCTGTAAGATGTTTTATGATTTAGAATGGATGTAAAGCTCTTTCTAAGATGTTTAGCAGCTGTTTTTACGCAGCAGATCTCCAGATCTTTAGCAGACGTATTACAGACGTTCAGACGTCTCCGAGACGTATTGCAGATGAGCAAACTATATTGCAGATGTCTTGCAGATGTAAATGCAGACGTCAAAAAAACGAAAGCCAGATGGATTGTGCTTGCACCACTCTTGATCTACAAAATGTATGCGAGCTTACTTGTACGAGTTGTACTTGCAAAACTTATGTCAGTTTTCAATGGAGCTAGATGAATTTTAAAACTATTTGAGCAAACGTATATTTTTGTACATATGGCTGAAACATGACCAGCACATAATAAGAATTACAAGCTGTGATGTGTTGAAATATAAGATTAATCCAGTTAAGGTGTTATAAAACAGAGTTGAGGGACAAGCAGTAGATCAAGTCAGAGAAAGTGGCAAGGAAGATGTGGTGTGAGCCATATCACCAGTCAAACAGCCACACTCTTTTCTGACACTTGTTTTTAGCATCCATTATCGAGGAACATGCTTGTACATTGTATAATCTGTGCCTCAACAACATTCTAAACATCCTTAAATGTTGCAGGCAGAATGTTCTATCCTTGTTAATAAGTAAAAAAAAAAAAATCCAAATAATCTGTTACATCACAAACATCAACAAAACATCCTTAAAATATTGAATAAAAAATGTTCTAGTTTTGTTTATATATCACATTATAGGAACGTTTTATAAAAACATGAAATCATCTCAAACCTAAACGATGTTCTAATAATGTTTCCTTAATGTTTCTGTTAAAACGTTCTACCTTTGATATCTTGAAACATTGTGCCAATGTTTTATATAGACCATTATAAAATCTGTTACATCAACAACATCAACAAAACATCCTTAAAATATTGAATATAAAATGTTCTAGTTTTGTATTTACAGCACATTTCAAGAACATTAACTTAAATTTTAAACATTCTTAAAACATCATATAAACATTCGATTTAAAAGTTTCCTTCAAAACATTAATAAACTTTTAGGGAATGTTAGTCAAAGTTCTGAGAACATTCCCTGCTAGCTGGGGAGGCACTGCTTAAGTATGTATTGGTATTAGCGCGAACAGAATACAGCTGGAACTCACCTTCTCGATTAGCAAAACAAAGTCTGAACGACTTGAATGGGCCACGGATCAAACAGCGATCAACTAGCTCGGTGCTTTTAAGTGCAAGTCAAGCCGTAACGAGCGGCTAACGGCAATTTCAATTCAGTACAAACGCAACAAAAACGCTAACAACTTAGCAATCAGTCAACGAATCATTAAATAAACAAGCTCAAACAATCAGTCAACGAATGATTAAATAAACAAGCTCAAATAATCTTAACTAACAACAGGCAACAGTCCAGTTCAACAGATAAAACAAAGTAACGGGGTAAATAGCAGACTCACACACTACAGCAGACTTGTGATGACTTGTTCGCCTTGTCTTGTCGTTTGCCTTCCCCTTGATGGAGGTGTTCATTTAAGGGGGGCTTATGTCATGATTCCGCCATCATGTCATGTTTATTCTTGGTCTTTGAGCGGATTCATGGCATAGCCTTAGGCTTTGTGTGAGAAAGACATGGCTTTGTTTATATATTGGCTGGCCATGTATTTTCCTGTAGCTCAGATGTATTTTCCTGTTGTTCAGATGTATTTTCTTGTAGCTCAGATGTCTTTTCCTGTGGTTTAGATGTCTGTTACTGCATCTCAGATGTCTTTTCCTGTAGTTCATATATCTGGTGCTGTACCTCAGATGTTTTTTTCTGTAGCACATATGTCTGGTTCTGTAGCACAGATGTCTTTTCCTGAAGTTCAGATGTCTGTTATTGTAGCTTAGATGTCTTTTCTTGCGGTTCATATGCCTTTTCTGTAATTCATATGTCTGTTTCTGTAGTTTAAATGTCTGTTGCCGCAGCTTTTTTGTCTTCCCGTAGCTCGGATGTCTCTTCTATTAGCTGAGTTGTCTTTTCCCATAGCTCAGTTGTATCTTCCTTTAGTTCAGAGGTCTGTTTCAATAGCTCAGCTCGTGAAGCATTGCATTTTCTGTGCAAGAGTCATAGGTTTGATTTCCTAATGAATGTAGTTAAACACAGTTAGAATTTCATACCTTTCATACAACTTTAAACCTAGGTGTAAATGTGTGATCATAGCATCAAGAGAAAATAAAGGGATTCCAGTCCATGATCTGTATTTATGTGACAGAGGTCTGTGGAAGAGCAGAGTTTGCGCATCTGCAGCATGCAGCGTGAACTTGAAGATCTGCGGGGTGTTCTGGGGTCCGAACTGCATGACGAGATCCCATCTCTCCGAGCATCACTGGACTCCCTCAGGCAGCAGGTGGCTGTCACAGAAAGCCTCAGGGAACACCTGGGTAAGTCAAGACTCATCAGCCACCACTATTGAAGAGGTTCAGAAGAAAGATGAAGCCATTCACCCAAATGCTTCTAGATACACATTCATGCATCGTTGTGCACATTCATTTTTAGTGCCTGACAGACAGCACTTGTTTTTGTCTCTCAGGTGTATTAGAGCGACATGTCAACGTCACACCCGTTTGTTGGACATCCACATGGAACAGCTACAGTTTAATGAGCAGCGGTTTCACCAGCTTGAATCCACCACCTTCGATGGCAAACTCATTTGGAAAGTGTGTGACTACTGGCGGCGGAAAGAAGCCGGCACCCCCGTCAACTCGATGCCCTTTTACACCAGCCGTAGCGGCTACAAGCTAAGTATCCGGGCATACCTTGGAGGAGACAGCTCAGGGAGAGGCACCCATGTGTCGCTCTATGTCATGATAATGCGTGGAGACTTCGACTCCCTTTTACCGTGGCCGTTCTGCCAAAACATCACTTTAACATTGCTAGACCAAAGCGGCTCACGAAACCACGTGAGCAGTACATTTACTCCTGATGCCATCAGCGACAGCTTTTGCCGTCCGACATCTGATAGCAATGTGGCCACAGGGTTCCCACGATACATCTCCCACGGTGATCTTGAAATCCCCCGTAATGCTGTTTATGTGAGAGATGACACACTTTCATCAAAGCCAAGGTGGACACAACAGGATTAGAGGACCTGTAGTTATAAAAATAAACACTGATTTTTGATGCTGATTTTAAAAAATTGCATGAACACTGAAAACTGCTTGAATTCCAGGAGCTAATGTTTCATTTTTAAACTTTACTGTTGTGTCACAGTACAGCTGGATGAAGAAAACATCAACAATGACAAAATTTTGTACGTGTGAACCGAACCAATCCAAATTTCATCACTTCAGTCTTATTTGATCTAATACCATTTTGCTTTCAATAACCACAATAATTATTAACTTTGAATAATAATAAAATGCACATTTGTCTGTCTTTCTGATGCGCTAGTAGTTTACATGAATTTAAGGTGCAAACAAACAGAGATAGATTTGTATGTGTTTGTATTTTATTTTTTGTTTACTTTTCTCTGTTATCTTTATTTATTCTGTTTGTTTAACATGTTTTTATACAACGCAAATTGTAAAAAGTGCTATAAAAATAAACTTGACTTGATTAATTGTTGGAATCTTGTTTCGTTCAGATATTGAACTGTTTGATATAACACTTGATACATTTAAACCCATTCTTAAAACCGTAAATGTCATCAACTCCCATCCCATCGAACAGATTGTTCGGAACCTATATGACTTGATCTCTGTGAAACATTACAGAACTTTCAAAGAATGTGAAACTGCACTATTTTCCATACAATGAAAGAGAAAGGAGACAGTCACTAACAGTGTTCAACAGATGAGAGTCACACAGGTTTTTATTATCATGAATCAATCATGACAGATTTCTTTTTTAAGCAAACTGTCCCTTCAACTCAAGGGTGAAAACAACTGTGTCCATGCCTAATCAGCGCTAATCTTTCATTGAGTGTCTTTAATAAATCCTGACAGTAGCCTTTTAACACACCAAAAGAGGCATTTGCGCTGGCACAAATACATGTAAAAATCTCTATATTTGCAATGTTATTTTTACAATAAGAAAACAAAATGTGTCCGTTTTTTCCCTGTGTTTTACACTTCAACCTTCCTCTGCTTTGTTTGTGGCCATCAACCTAAAGTATGACACAAACACATATAAATAGACAGCGAACATGACACCATGCTTTGTGTGTTGATGAGTGGGTGATGGGACAATAGCTGCTCGTATGACCATCAGCTCCACTGGTTATTCATAGAGCTTCTGTTCACGTCTCACACACAAGACAAGATGTGGAAGAGAGAGAAAATGTGGATGATCAAACGTGAGTCAAATCTGGCATGCATGTGTTTGATTTGCTGAACGCACATAACTTCAGAGCGTGTTTTGTGGCTTTGTTCTGCGTGTGTAGAAATGTCAATGTGTGTGGTTTCTCTTTTAGCACCTACTGAGCACCCAAAGAAGTGTAAATACAGGCCTGTTCTGGAGGTGATCCCCTTTTACAAACACATTCACACTCCGTATGAAACTGATGGAAAGTCCCGTGCTTTAGACTGTAGCATTGTTCAGCTTTCAGTGAACACCACATACTCACCCCAGGCAACCTTGACTTTTCTCAGGTTTAACAACTAACAGAACACATTGCTAATGTATAAACATAAGTGTGTTTATTTGCTAACCCTCATGTTCATTAAATGCGACCTGTGAAACAAATGAAATCAGAATATGTTATGAATTACATAAGGAAGAACCCTAGCGCAGGCAGCACTACGGGGTAACACAAAAAAAGTCTCTTTAATAACAACAAAAACTAAACTAAAACCACGACACAATGTCCAAAACAAGACAAGGTAATCCACAGGATGATTTCCAGGTAAGGCAAGGCAAGGGGAACATGAGCAAGACACGAGGGATATACAAACAATGCAAGCACAAGCAACGAACGAGCACAGGACAATGAACACAAGGATGTTTTAAAGGGAAACAAACACAGGATAATAGGCAAGGGACAGGTGTGGGTAATGAAACACTCAGGGAAGGTTAACGAGGAAACGAGAGATGGGGGATCGACGAGACACGGAGAGAGAGTGAGAGGAACACTAAGGTCCAACCCCTCTCTCCACAAGGAACCTAAGGCCATGTCATGGCTCCGCCCCAAGACCAAGAATAAACAAGACAAGATGGCGGAACCATGACAGAATATGACAGAATGAATGAACTTTACATTGTTCCTAGAGTTTGCTTCCACGTGATCCCATGAGCAGGTTCAATCTCAAGAGATCTTCTCCTAAAGAAGAGTTTCCCAACCTGGACAGAAACTACACGCTCATGGGTGGCATCCTTGACCTGCACATGCACACACGTCAATTCAACCGGGCCACTGAAAGCGGAGTCATTTTCGATGATGTCATACGTCCTGGTCTCGAGGATCCAGGTGAGTGTGACTTTTTTTACGAATTGTTCTTTTATTGTAGCAACTTCCTCATGACTTTTTATACTTAATTGTATTTTGAGAATTAATTGATTTTATGTTTTACTTTTACACACCTTACATGCATATGATTGGGAGCACATTTGATCTTAACAAAGATTGTAGTCCTGTACATGACCCATGTTTTCCCCACCGCACCGCACTGCAACGAAACAAACCATACAAATTAGCCTCAGTTAAAAAAGGCTGTTTAGATACAGTTCTAAATTAGATTTTTCTTTTTCTAAATTAGTGCATCTGTGTGATTCATAGATGACAGACATAAAAGCATTCTGGCACTTTGACACATGTTTATTTCTATAATGATAATACGTTTTGTCCATCAGCACCACCTTATAGGACTGAGCTGTTTGCGGGCAATCGTTTCACTCTTGATATAAAAGCTTATTTCATGGGATCTAGTATGATACGGCCTTTAATCTGCAGTAGAATGTTATCATGTGAATGAATCCAGAGTCACACTTTTATAAACAGCAAATGAGAGTCAGCATACAGAAAAATATGTTCATTAGCATGATCAGAAGCGTAAAGAAGTCCCTCACTGTACAAGGTACTTTTAAATTGTGCAAACAATGCACTGATGTGTGTTTTTATGTGATGACAGGGCTTCTCAATGGACCGAAGTCAGTAGGCTGTTTAGCAGGCGATGCTCAGTCATACATACTCTTCTGTGACTTATTTGACCGCATTATTGAATCCTATCATGGCTACAGGGTCACCAGTGATGCAGTGCAAGAGAGTGACTTCAATTATGATAACCTTAAGGTAAAAGAACTTTCTAAAAATCTATGTACCTGGTGGCGAGGAGTCAAAACTCCAATGATGAATAAATGGAGAAAACCTTTGAACAAAGCGGACTCAGCTGGGAGGGCTAGATCTCCTTTTACGTGTTACAGCTGCACTCAGTAACTAAGTAAAAGTTATTGAGTAAATTTTGAGATGTTTGAGGTGTGATCTGTGAAAGACAGATCGCTGTCAAATACTGTATTTTTTTCGATGTCTTTAACTGTATTTGCTGGGGTAACAGTGCACCAGGGGCGTTGCTAGACCTAAAGCTCTAAAGGGCGTTGCTAGACCTAAAGTGATAGAAAAATTACTTTTTCTATCACTTTTTTCTTAAAACCTGCTGTGTGCAAGAAGTATGCAACACAATGCACTATACAAACACACCTTGCTTAAACCACAATTCCTACAGTGCAACAATACTGGGGAAGGTAAACATTTATGTATTAAAAAATATTTAAGTATCTTCACTAAGCACTTTTCCATGTCAAAGTCCATTTTTTATAAATATTAACGTTGCCGTGGATTTTTGCTGTGCATAGGCCAATTTTATAAATGAGGCCCTAGGTTACTATGTTGCATAGATCCTTTTTTTGCCGCTATCATCAATGTAAATGATTACACTGAAAAATAAACAAAACTGTTCAAATTTAAACTTGAAATGTATGGTGGGCTCACAGCAGATTTATACTGGGGCACGTGCCCCAGTAAAAGGGGTCTAGCGACGTCCCTGAAGTGCACCCTTCTATTTGCAATTCGTAATCTGTAATATTCTGCACATGGGTCTTTGATCCAACAAGTAGTACTTCTGTCTTGCTGGAATTTGAAAGAAGGAAATTACTAGTCATCCAATGTTTTATATCTAGGGATGCGAATCGAGAACCGGTTCTTCTTTGGAACCGGTTCCCAGTGAATCGATTCCTTGGAACCATTAACCTGCTTAACGATTCCGCTTATCGGTTCCGCTCGTTGCAAATGTGTCACGACGTCATGCGTGTGTGATGTCATCGAGGCAGAAGCGATCTAAAGCGTGGTTATATTTTACAAAAAAAGACGCCAATTGGTCATTTGCAACAAATGTAAACGTTTAATTTCGGCAAAGGGAGGAACTACCTCCAATATGCAAAAACATTTGGCCACAGCACGCAATTCACTTGCAGGACTGTCGCGTGTTTGATACACTCCTACTTAGCGACACAGCAAAAAGTGAGTCAAGCAGCAGCGGATCTAACGAGCCATCATCTGCTATTAATGCCGAAGGTAACTTCTCTATTTAGTTAATGTGAGCGCCATTTCATTGTGTAAACATTTACTATATGAATAATAATCTCCATTGTCAATCAAATTTAGATGATGATGATGACAGCCATTAGAGTCTGGCTGGCTCAGAGGCTGCAGCAATTATCTCTCGTCGTGCACCTCTAGCTACTCCGTTTATAGAGGCAGCGAAGAATAAAATGACCGAGGCGAGGATAAACGAATGTCACAGAGCAGTGACTAGGTTTGTGGTAAAGGGTTTGCATCCGTTTGCCACAGTAGATGCCTCTGCATTTCGGTTGGTTATTTTGCTGTATTTTGTCCAGCATCATGTCTTTTCAAAATGAAAATAAATGCATGACCAAAAGTTACATTTTTTATGTCAGTATAGTTCTGTTTTATTAATTCCTAGTCCTACCATATATTTTCTGCAGTGAGATGATAAAGACTCTCAACCCAAAATACAATGCCCCAAACAGAGACAGTTTAACAAATCATCTGATTCCTGCTTGGTATGGGGTTGAAAAAAGAGCAATCTGATCACAGACCTGAAACATGTCACACATGCAGCCATCACAGCAGATGGATGGACTAGTTTCAGTCAAGACCACTACCTCACCGTAACATTGCACTATGTCAGGGAAGGTCAGAGTAAAGAAAAAGTCCTCCAAACCAGAGCAGTGTACAAAGCTCAAACAGGGATAGCTGTGGCCGAGGAGATTGATGGGATCCTGGAGGAGTTTGGAGTGAAAGAGAAGGTGGTGGCAGCAACCGTGGATAATGCAGCAAACATGGATGTAGCTGTGAAAACGCTAAATGTAATCAAGTTTCCATGTTTTGCGCACACACTTAACCTTGGAGCTCAGAAGCTGTACAACTGCAATACAGTTTCCAACTGGGCAGCAAGGATTCGTTCTGTGATCGTATGGATGAAGAGATCCCACATGGCTAAAGTAGTCCTGAAGGAAAAGCAACAACTCCTCAGTAAGTAGTGTGATAGGCCTACTGTTTAAATACTGTACTTTAATTGCAAGCTAAAGACATACAAATTGTAACATATAAATTAACAGATTAGGATCAATTAAAAAAATTAAAGTATTACAATATTATATTGTTTAACGTAATCTCATAATTGTGTGTGTGTGTGTGGTGTGTGTGTGTAGAGCTGCCCCAGCACATGCTCATTTTAGATGTGAGGACGAGATGGAACTCCCTGTATTTGATGATGGAGAGATTTTGTGAACAGTTTCCTGCTATCCAAGCTGCAGCTATAGACCAACGGCTTAGAAAGCCCATGGAGAAGGAGAAGTAAATAATGTTTGAAAAAAATTAAAATGACTTTAAAAGCCATTAAAAGGATTATGTTGTTGTTTAGCCAATGTTTCAGACTGGCCAGAATGGGCAATGAGGACCTCAGGAAAGCAGAGGAGTTTGCTGCTGATGAGGATGCATTACACATCCACACTTGCTGTCTCTAGCGAAAAAAGTCCAACCTGTGGCCAGATATTGCCCATCCTCCAGAAACTGTGCAAACATTACACAGTGCAGGCAGACGACTCTGCATTCGTCAGGAGCGTCAAGGAGAACATCTGGAACGATCTTTCCAAACGTTACCAGGTACAGTCACTGTCTGACATGTAATGATGAATTAATAAATGACAATTAATCATATACACTAATGGTTATTTATTGTCATTCACATTCTCTTCTAAATTTGTGTTGTTTGTCCTCCATTTTAAACTTAAGGATGATGATATCCAGGCATTCCTGGAGGAAGCCACTGTGTTAAATCTAAAAACGACAGGGATGAAATCTGGGACAGGGTCAGGGCATCAGCAGTGGCAGCAATTGAGAAGGTATTTGAATTTGACAATGCCTTTAGCATATATCTGTTGTGAGACCCTTTCTTCTTACACTGTAAATTTCTTCTCAAGGTGTCAGAGCCAAGAGAGACACAGGTGCATGCAGATGAAGAGGATAGAAAAGAAGAAGATGAGAACTACGTAAGTTTATTGTAGCTAATTGTGATGAATGATGATAGATGGCATGGATTATTACACTATTTCATTTAAAACTAAAGCTTGTGATTATGTCATTATTTCAGACGCCACCTGTAAAGCAGAAAAAGAGGACAGCCCTAGAGGAACTTTTCGAAGAAGAGGACAGCAAGTTGCTTTCCACGCAGCAGCAGCCCCCTGTCTCCACAGCCCAAAGAGTGGAACAAGAAATACAGCTTTATAGAAGCCTTCCGTCCATTCCAACCAAAGACAGTGCCAGTTTCTGGTGGTGGAAGAAGAGTGACACATTGCCAGTGTTGTCAGCTCTAGCTGAGAAGTATCTCTGTGTCCAAGCTTCCTCCACCCCTTCTGAAAGGGTGTTCTCCACTGCTGGAGATACCCTAAGTCCAGAAAGATCTCGTATCCTTCCTGAGAGGGCAAACATGACCATTTTTCTGCACAAAAATTGTTAATTTGCCTAATAGTTGTGGTCTTTACAGAAGACTTCTTTTTTTTTTGTATGTAAGTTGAGTTGAATTTTGTTTCAGGTAGAATATCCCCAAAGGCACAAGCTCTTCCTTGACTGTTTAGTCTGTGTTTTTCGTTTTTATGGCACTTAAATGGCAGTTTTATTTTATTTTTTATTTGTCTGGACCAATGATGAATGTGAATTCTATAGGTCCCTGGACTTTAATTTGTAGCCTAATTTTAGGTTTGTTCTTAGGTTGCTACACATAATTTGTGTATACTCCGAGTATCTGCTGTGTTCTTTTCAGATATTAAAGCGAGTTAATACAAACAAACAAATTTGTACTTATTCCCTCACCCAATGAGAATCGATAAGGAATCGGATCGATAAGCAATATCGATAATGGAATCGGAATCGTTAAATTTTATCAATTCCCATCCCTATTTATATCTTTTATGCACTCTGCTAGTTTTGATAGTTTAGAGCAGTGGTTCTTGAACTGGACGTCTGCTGGAATGCCGACTGGATCGTTGGCTGCACCGGCAGGGACCTGCTGCACCGGACTGGACACCGGCTGGAGCGCCCGGACTGGACACTGGTTGCACCGGCTGGGATGCCGGCTGAATCTCCGGCTGCACCAGGCTGGACGCCGGCTGAACTGCCGGACTGGACACGGGACTGGACACTGGACTGGACGCCGGCTGCAACGGCTGGGACTGGCCCTGCGCTCCTCGCCGCTGCCTCTTTTTCTTCAGTTGAGCCACCCGCCTGGTGAGGTGAAAGGAAGGGCTGGCTCGGGGTTGGAGGCCTCTGAAGACGACCCCGAAGACGTTCTCCTTTCCGGCTTGCCACGGAGGGTGACTGGGGGAGATGAGGCAGATTGAGGTGCCAAGTTCCCCAGGGTAAGGGTGGCCAGGACGCGATCCTCCGGGACGATAGCCAAGGGAGTGGATACTCAGGCTGGCACTAACGGCCACGTATCCTCCCAATTGACAACCTACCAGATAACGTCATCCAACCACAGGGAACTCAACATCTCCATCTCAGCCCGCTTGAGACTCACGGTGAGGCAGCAGTTAAAAATAATTGTGGTGAGGAAGGCGGGACGAGAGCCATGAGGCGGGACCGGTGGCGTGAGTGATGGTCAGAATCAGCTGTGCGCACAACGGTCCGGCATATCTCGCGGAGGAGATTGGGAGCATAAGAGGACGAGGGACAGGACTGCTGACGAGAGAGGACCAGGCACGGACATATGTTTAGTGCTTTATTGTGTTTGTGTGGGCGGCAGTGGTCCGTTTGACTCAGCAATGCGATCCCGCTCTGAACAGCTGGAAACCCGGCAGATGTAATGCACTGTCCGGTATGGAGTCATTCAGCCATGTTTCTGTAAAACACAGCGCAAAAGTATTTTGTCCGTTTTATTGGCAAGGGAGCGGACATTCCCCAGGTGTATACTCAACAGTGGGGTCGTTGGAGTCTAACGAGCGCACCCACTCGCTTCCCATGCTTGTGTATTTTGCAGAGTCTGGACAGGGGTGCCGGTCCTCAGAGTAAAATGTCCAGTAAAATGTCTTGAGTTTTCAATATTTGGAAAAAGATTGATAATAGTGCATTGCTTTAAGGGGTAATATTGCGTGAATACATGTTTTTACCCATGCCCCCACAAATCTACGTCAGTTCGTGGTAGGTTAAGACCGCCCAAATGTATACGCAAGTAATAATTGCTCTGGAACCTGATGTTCCAAATATGGTAAGAGCATTACATTTCCGTGAAGCGTTTGCACACCAGTATTTTAGCCATGTCATATGACCCCTTTAATGTTAAGCAATGTGTCTTTGGTAAAAGTGATTAAAGACAGCATCTCCGTGTCATTGTTAGTATATTAAGCCGTTCATCTCTCTATACCTAGCGTTCCTTTTAACAAATGCTGTCAAGTGTAAGTGGCACTGTTTGGTTATAAAGTACAGTGGGGAAAATAAGTATTTGACACATCAGCATTTTTATCAGTAAGGGGATTTCTAAGTGGGCTATTGACACAAAATTTCCACCAGATGTAGCCATCAAGCCAAATATTGAATTCATACAAAGAAATCAGAACATTTAAGTATACAAGTTCAGTCATAATAAATAAAGTGAAATGACACAGGGAATAAGTATTGAACACATGAAGGTAACAAGGTGCAAAATGGCATAGAAAGCCAGGAGATCACCTGAAATCTGTCAGTATTGAGAGAGAAACCCTGCCCCTATCAGTACTAATTGATATCAGCTGCTTTAGTCTTAATTGATGGCCTATAAAGGCTTCTCATTACCTAGGAGGCACACAGGAAAGACTTCATGATGGGTAAAAGCAAAGAACTCTCTGGAGAATCTTATCGTTGAAAAGCATTTAGATTTGAATGGTTATAGGCGCATTTCCAGAATGCTTAATGTTCCTGTGAGCACTGTGGGGGCCATTATCCGGAAATGGAAAGAGCATCAGTTCACCATAAACTGGCCACGATCAGGTGCTCCATGTAAGATCCCTGTCCGAGGAGTCCAAAGAATAATCAGGAGAGTTCTCCAACTTCAGAAAGACCTTGCATCAGCAGGTACTGTTTTTTTCAAAGAAAACTATAAGCAATGCACTGAACCGCCATGGCATCCATGCACGCTCACCACGCAAGACTTCATTTCTGAACAAAAAGCATGTTGAGGCTCGGTTAAAGTTTGTGAAAAGAGCATTTGGAGAAGCCTGTGGATTATTGGGAGACTATAGTATGGTCAGATGAAAGCAAAATTGAACTTTTTGGCAGTCATTCTACACACCATGTTTGGAGAAAAATGGCACTGCCCACCACCCCAAGAACACCATACCAACAGTTAAGTTTGGGGGTGGAAGCATCATGGTTTGGGGCTGCTTTTCAGCAAGGGGTACTGGCAGACTTCATATTATTGAAGGCAGGATGAATGGAGAAATGTACCGGGACATTCTGGATAAAAATCTGCTGCCATATACCAGAAAGCTGAAAATGAAAAGAGGGTGGACATTTCAGCAAGACAATGATCCCAAACACAAGGCCAAGGACACTATGAATGGCCAAGTCAATCACCTGACCTAAATCCCATATAAAATCTATGGAGAGAACTGAAGATCAAAGTTCATAAAAGAGGCCCAAGGAACCTTCAAGATTTAAAGACCATTTGTGTGGAAGAATGGGCCAGAATCACTCCTGAGCAATGCATACGACTGGTCTCTCCATACAAGAGGCGTCTAGAAGCTGTAATCACCAACAAAGGCTTTTCTACAAAGTATTAAATAAAGTGTGTTCAATACTTATTCCCTGTGTCATTTTACTTTATTTATTATGACTGAATTTGTATACTTAAATGTTCTGATTTCTTTGTATGAATATAATATTTGGCTTGATGGCTACATCTGGTGGAAATTTTGTGTCAATAGCCTACTTAGAAATCCCCTTACTGATAAAAATGCTTTTGTGTCAAATACTTATTTTCCCCGCTGTATTCATTTTTTCAATTAAGGCTTTTAATTATCTAACGACTCTCATGAAGACGGCGGGCGCGTGACATTGTCTGAAGTATCCGGTAATAAATCTTAAGATTGTTTTCCTCCTCAGTCAATCTTAAAACATGTTGTGACAATTATATGTTATGTGGCAGTCCAGAATTGTGTTTGATGATGATTATTTCACGTGGTAGCACGAGGTGCGTTTAACTTTTAGCTTTTCCGTAGTGTTTAAGGAGTATTGAACTTGTTTAACTTCGTGTAATTTTTATGCAGCAGTGACGTTAGCGTTAAAGTGTAAGTTTGTTTGTGTCAAAATTCATCTATTGCTTTTCGTGATAGCACGAGGTGCGTTTTTACTTGGCTTTTCCATCTTGTTTAATCAGCATTGAACGTGTTCTATATTTGGGTAAGTTACGTTTTAGTGTGTTTTGTGGCAGTGATGTAAAGTTTATGATTTGTTCGTTTCAAATTCATCACGAGGTGCATTTAGCATTTAATTTTGTGTTTAAACCGTATTTGACTTGTTCTTCAATTTCGAGTCATTTTAGTGTCTTAAGCAGCAGTAAGGCCCCCTTTTCAGAAGGGAAGAGGTGGGTGAAATGTTTTGAGTCATTTATGTTCGACTTTATGGGTTGTGCGGTAACAATAAATCATTGTGTTTTGTAGATTTGTGCAGAGTTTGAAAGAATCACAACAGTCCCATTGGTGTCTACGTACTTTGCGAAGATGGATCAATATTTTGCTAAACTTATGAAGATCTATGCAAAGCGAGGAGGAATCAATGGACAAAGAATTAAAGACATGCTGGTTCCCACAACACAAGTGTGAAGAACTACACTTCAAATCTGCATCGATGCCACAGCTTGTAATGAAAAGTTTTCTATAAGTTCTAAAGAAAGAAACATAGTCATAGTTAATGGATGTCAAATTGTTGTTTTGTTTTCTAAAGTCCATTTACATGGACGTATACATGGAGATGTTTTGCATAAAAATCTAAAAATATAAGTAAATGTTTACATGAGATTGTGAAGGCTACAATTTATTAAAATGATTTTATATTTAGACCGACAACATTGATGTGAAGCGAGAGTGCATACTCGGATCTCTCTGTGTCTACCTGAATGAAGACCCAAGCAATCTAGTTAATGATTATTTGGCAAGTATATGTGTGTATATACTTTGCTGTATTATTAAGGAAGTGAAATTGTGTGGTAGAACTTGCATTTATTTTATCTGTTTCCCACTCATGTCATTTCAAACCTATATTAGTTTCTTTCTCCTGCAGAAAACAAGATATTTTAAATAATGTTGATAACAAAACAACACTGGCCCCCATTTACTTTTTTTGTCTGTTGTACATTATAGACACGCAATTCATTACGAAGACCGTTCTCAAAATACTTTTTTTTCCTACAGAATCAAGTGATATATTTTTTTTTAATGATATTTGATATATTATAGAACTTTTTAATGTTATTCTCGCCTGCAGGATACAGATGGACCCAGTACTCAGGAGGCGATCCAGAAGACTGTGATGGAAGTGTTTGTTGTAAGAATTAAAGTTGCAGACATCGAAGACAGCCCAGCAAATGTTGGAGTGGTATTGGAGGGAGTGAGAGTTCTTGAGGACCTGAACAACGTATCGTATGCGACAGCCATGCTGATGGGACTGATATAGGCACTGAACTTGAGCTACCCTCCTGAACTCAGGTATACTTTTAAAAAACTGCAGAAGTTGTTTCTGGAGCTAGATAGGAAGAAACTATCTCAAAAAGTTCAGACCCTGAAGACCAAGCTATTCTCAGATGTTAATGAGTAAACAATGTTGTAATTTTTACATGTAAATGCCATGATTCAGAAAATGTTTTTTTTGTCAAAGATTCCGCCCAGATTACACTAAGAACAATGATTAAAAACCGATAAGATATATATGTTCTAGGTTCTGGGATTCTGTACTTTTTCCCAGAGGTGTGTAACAGTGCCACCTGCTGTACAACAGTAAAAACACTGATTGCCGTAATAACTCGTCTTTGGCGGAGAAAGAGTTAATGAGAACATAATAACAGACCTGTATATTTGTACTCTAGTGGTACTCAACACTGAATGTAAACCTTGTCAACTACTTACCAACAATGTAAGAGCTTTACTTCGTGACTTCAAAAGAACCCAAAATGCCCAGTACAGGATGGGCTTGAAACTACAGGGAAAATTAGCATTTCTCCAATCAGCTGACCATTCAGTATCTCATTCTGTCTTGACAAATTCTTCAATTTCAGAGCATATTAATTTTTTTATGATCAAAGCACGACTACAATGTCTTTTCAACTATGTACAATCTGTCAACGTGGTATCCATCAAAGTACAACCCCTTTTGCTTGTTACATGAAAATCAACAGGAAAATGAAACGCATCTTAAATTGATGCTGCTGTAACAAAGGACTGTATGTGGCCAGACATGATCGTCTTGTTGAATTGATCGCAAAAGATTTGGAAACAACACAAAAAAAACTTTACCAAATACTGCTGTTAAATTTGTACTGGTTACATCACCCAC